>CM072556.1:21744142-22944142 GCA_036898215.1 Platycarya strobilacea | reverse complement strand
TTTTTAAAATTGTAGGATTTCGTACGGTTTGAGTTTGACAGTACGGTTTGGAATTCTTAATTAAGACATTATCTTATGAGATGAAACATGAGAGCCTCGAAGTTGTTTTACGCTGCACTACAACACATAAGGCTTTTTGCAGCATTGGATAAGTCGCCGCAAAAAACTTTAAAATCGCTGTAAAAAATCTCAAAATCACCATAAAAGTCTCAAAATCGCGACAAAAATTCATTTGCTGTGTTTTGAAAATCGCGGGTTAACCGCGGCTAATTGAGAGTAATAATAAGTCTAATTTTTCATAGCAAATGTCTAATTTCTCGCCGCAATACTACTATTTACAGCTAGAAAATATAGTAAATACTACTATTTGTGACAGAATTTAACTCTCAGTTAAACAAAATGCTGTAAAAAATCTTATTTGTTATAGTGCCAAAACTTGTGAGAATAACATGAGACGTCATGAAATTAATTAAGCACACGTGTCCAAGTTCATGCGGTTTATTAATTCCAACAGTACTGAAATCGAATTTCATACGGTTTAGTATTCGACATCAATATTTCTAAGAATGCTTGGAATCGCAAGATTGAATTACACGGCCGTGATAACTTTAGCTAATTGTGAGGATACAATATAATAAGCGGCCGTAAGTAATCCGTAATAATAAGTGGCCGTGATCTTTAGCTAATTGTGAGAATCCTTAATAAGTGGCCGTAAGTAATCCAAATTCGTTTCTGAGTGAGAATTAATTGTATCAATTTTAAAAAATCCGTAATGATTTCGGGTAAAGAAACGTTTTCTAGAATACTTTTTCTTATTATCCGTAATGATCGGGTAGTTAATGATTTATTTTTAAAAACAGTGGATAATCATTAAATAAGTCATAAATAAAAAGTTTGATTCTGAATTCGTTTAGGAATAGGATTGGTACGTAGTACGTACAGTAATTCAAAAGAGTTAATTTTATTCAAACTCGGTCATTGAGAATCAATATTCTAATAGGAAACCGATTAGTGTATTATAAATAAATCCGTCTGCTTCTTTTTTTTTTCAATCACCTACGCACTCGACCAAATTCCGATCCTATATATTAGTATTGCCTGCGGACCTACGCACTCGACCGAATTCCTATCCTATTAGTAGTGTCTGCTGAGAATCGCCATGTGACATGTCCCTTAAGAATACCATGTTATTTGCAATCTTCTTGATTACTTCTTTATTTTCTTTGCTAACTCCATTTGCAGCATCACAAAATGCTAGTTTCTCAGCGATCTTCGCCTTTGGAGATTCAACCATTGATCCAGGCAACAATAACCACATAAAAACGTTATTTCGCAGTGATCACCCACCTTATGGTATGGACTTTCCCGGTCAAATCCCTACTGGAAGGTTTTGCGATGGAAAACTAGTGACAGACTTTCTGATTGCTTCTTTGGGCATCAAAGAACTCTTGCCAGCTTACTTGGACCAATCAGTGACCAACACCGACTTACTTTCTGGCGTTAGCTTTGCATCGGCCGGTTCAGGTTTGGACCCACAGACAGTAGTTATAACGCAAGCTTTGGATCTCTCAACTCAGTTGAATAATTTTTACGAAGCATTACAACGAATGGAGGGTCTTGTTGGACAAGAAGAGGTTCGCAGGATTGTCGAAAATGCTTTATTTTTAGTTAGTATTGGAAGCAATGATATGTTGTTCAACTATTACGATATCCCTACAAGGGCACTCGAGTATTCACTTCCAAATTACCACCAAATGCAACTCAAAACCATGTACGATTTTATTGAGGTACGTATGTACTAGGTTTTTTTTAGATGATTGGCTTTCAAGAAAAAAAAAAAAAAAAAGGTAAGAGTTAAAATTGAAATTTTCACTTTCCTCGGCAAGATTTTTCGAAAAGAAAAAAATATTTTTTTTTCTAAAGAAGAAACTATATATCATGCATGCAGAATCTTTATAAAATAGGAGCACGGCGGATTGCAGTAGCCGGTCTTCCACCAATTGGTTGCGTACCTGTCCAAGTGACAATAGGCAGCGTCCTACCAAGCACAAATTTTCTCCAACGTGCATGTGTTAACCCGCAGAATGTGGACTCTCGGGCTTATAATCAACAACTCGAGACTTTTATCTTAAGTTGGCAATCTAGACTCCAAGGTTCTAAGATCGTATATGCTGATATTTACAATCCCATCATGAACATGATCCAGAACCCAAACAACTATGGTGAGATTTTTTTTTCTCTTTTTTCAGATCACAAAGAGTTTTTTTAATTAGGATTTATATAATCTAATTAGTACGATAATTGATGTTGGGTTTAATTAATTTTGTGTATTTGTTGTTTGTGAAGGTTTCGATGTGACTCTAGAAGCATGCTGTGGGACAGGGCTTGTGGAGACGGGTTCATTATGCAATGAAGTTGGCCTAATATGCCCAGACGCATCTAAACATATTTTCTTTGATTCGGTACATCTTACAGAAGCAGCATATCGGATTATTGCAGATGTAACCAGAAATAATTTGTTTCCACGCCTTGTTGGTAATTAATTAGTACCATTAATTAATTAATTAATTAAACATTATTCCTAGCTAGTTAGTAATTAATTAAATATGTACGTAATTAATTTATTTATAGATTGATGTTTAATTAGGACCTGGAGTTTATACATGCGTGTTAATAGTATTAATGAGATATTATTTTATAATATTATTTTATGCGATTTTGCTTTCCTAATTAAGAATATGCTTCAAGGCGTCAGTTTTTCTTTTTTCTTCTTTAGGTCATGAGTCACATTTGAATTTTGATTCTAAATTTCAATACGAGTTTCACCGCCAAAAAGAACATAAAGCTGCATGTAAAGTAAATCACCCACTATAGCTAGACAACGCCAAAGAAAACGAGAAATTTATTGGTAGTTGTTGATAGTACCAAAGAATATAATATTAATTAATATTAAAAATTAATAGATTGAGGTGCCTGTTCGAGTTGCTATACATATAAATGAATTACTGAACCAAGGTGCTCTCTCTCTCTCTCCGTTATTTTCTCTCTAACAAGCGACTCCGGCCACCTATCCAGAATTCTATTTCTTTCTATAGGCGGAGGGGGTTGGAGCTTCGGCAAAAATCTCACAACAAATATATCTTGAAAGTATTAATTATATTAATATATCTTCATGTATTCATGTTAATTACGCTTGAAATTTGTAACTATTTATTTACACTCCAATAATGTCCATTAATATCATCAAACTATACGAACTTCACATGATGATGTACCATTTATAATATCAGTACTACAACATATACCATTTATAAAATATCATCAAACTACATAAACTTCACATGAACTTCACTCTCGCTTTATAAAATATACCATTTATAATATCATTACTACAACATATAATGTACAAATACGTTGGCCAATTTCTTTTCCTGAGTAAGCAAATTTGCTTCATGGTAGGTGAAATTAAACTATCTCCAATGCAGCCTCTTTTGGAGATTTCATATATAGATTGTTCACAAATTCTCTCTCTCTTGGTTTTTGCAATAAACTTATGGCAACCATTCTGCATGCAAAGGCCACGCATATAATAATATAAATCTCATGCATTACCCATTCTGATGATGCTGTGTTCTACGAGTTTGGACAATTCCACATCGCAAGGTTTCCATCTACAACATGTATTCACTAAGAGTGATTTGCGGGCTTAGGAGAGCCGTAGTACTTCTGACACTTAAATTAGTATGGAGAATAAGAAAACTCAAGTAGTAGAGTTTAGTAAGAGAGAAAAAGGTCAGAGAGAGCACCCCAACAAGGTGTATGGGATACTTAATTGAGGAGATCTTTTGATGAAGGGATTTGGGGATGTCCCCCATATCCCTGGCCATGTCTTTCGCCAGCCTATTGTCAAGTGGTAGTGCTACCAGTTGTGTCATGTACTCGTGCTTCTCTTTAATGTGGTGTGGTTCTCATTTAATGTAGCGCACATCTTCTTGACACGCTCGTATTGCTCAAGACTACCTAGCCGCCAGTACTCAAATACATGGGTTGTCTCTAATATCCTAGCTCTATGCTCCGCCACTCATCTCCCTCTTTGTCTGTGCTCACTATTGATTCATATGCACTCGATGTGTTTCAAACTTGGTCGTGGGCTCCTATTTTGGGTCTTGGTTGAGCACTTGGGCTCTGGATCTTAGGCTGGCTCAGTTTGGCCTAGGGCTTGAGTTCTCCTGGATCCTGGTTGATGACTTGGGCTCTAGGCCTTGGGCTAGCTCAATCTAGTCCAAGGCTCGTATATGAAAATTTTTGTAAATATTTTGGATAAATAAATCCATTATTTGAGGTGCATGGATCATTCAAATAATTTAATCGATTACAAATAGTTTGTTGGCAATAAAAGTCACGTTTCTTGTAGTCATGTTTAATGTCTTGCATGCACGTTGCATTGTTGCGAGAGTCAGTCGTCTATTGTTTGTTTGTTTTTCTTCGATCGAGAAGAAGTAATGTTTTTTAATCAATAATTACCTGATCTAGAACAAGTCAACATAAGTTTGGTTCTCCATATAGTATAGCTAGTGCTCTTGATGTTTGTTTACGATGATCGATATTAATATGCATTCAAGTTCTGTTCATGATCAGTGAGACATTTGAATTTAGCTAACTAGCCTGATAATCGAGTACTAATCCTACATTAATAATAAAGGATTAGGCAAATAAGAGTTAGTTTACATAGCAAATAAGAGTTAGTTTATATACCGTCCTCAAATCATGGGGACTAAAATGCAAGCCTAATTTTAAAAGATTTTGAAATTACAATAATATCTTTTTTAAAATAATATTTTTTTACCTTTTGCCTTCATTTATTAATAGGATTACAATGCATTCTCCTACTCCAAACTACAAATAGAATTTTGCAAGTAAATAGTAAGGTAAATTCAACACATTGCAAGAAAAACGCTTTTATGGACCCGATTTTTGAGATGAAAACTACTCATTTATGATATACATACACATATATATATATATAATAAAAAAGGATAAAATAAGCATTTTTCTTATAATGACATAAACAATCAAAGTTGCATACACTCTAGGTGAGTTAAGTTGACATAAGTTGAGTTTTTTTTATAAATAGTAATAAGTTGAAATGGTGGAATGAGTTTTGTAAATTCCATCGAAGGAAGATGAGTTCAGATGTGTTTGAATGTTAATATAAGTTTAGATGTATTCATGAAAAGTTGAAAAAGATTGTCAGTCGTAGGTAATAAAGAGGTAAAGTTAAAAATAAAAAAGTTGTAGATCCCACATATAAAGAGATTTTAAATTAAGTGATATTTAGTAAAGAAAATATTTGTATAATCGTGAATTATGCAATCATCGCATAACCCATTGGAAAAAAGTGAAAAAATAAATATAGAACTCACATAAAAGAAATTAATTTTTTAATAATAGATTTTATTTTTTTTCTAAAATGGTTATGTAGTACTTACATATCTTATGATTGTATGTAAAATTATTCTAGTTAGTAATCTAAAAATTATGTGTTTAAATGTTGAAATAAATCTAAAACAAAATCCAACGAAGATGAACTAAGCCCATCCAAAGACCCAAACGAAGTCAAATGGGTAAAAATGTAACCCATGTCTTCAACGATGGGAGACCAAAGCTATATTCGGATTGACGGTCTCAGTTATGTTGGGCATATGGAAGTATGGTTTGTTGGGTAAAGTGGGCTTAATGGACCTGCATTATGTTGTTTACCGAATGGGCCTTTTGGTATGTTACTCTGTTATTAGTCCTTTGATTATTGCAGTTGGGCTCGGGTTAGGCCCTTTATTTAATTGTTGTCTACTATAGCCCGTGTATCTGGGCAAGTCACTAAATTGGTTATTAATTAGAATAAATGGTAGAATAAGAGAAGTTACAAAATTATCTAGGACGTTGAGAATCTTTTATATGAGGAAGTCTTTCCTCAAAGTAAGATATTGTGATTAGTACTCAAATACAACATCTCCCTCATATTCATCCATAATCTCTTCATGTTTTCTCTTATTTTCTTGTTAGCCAAACAAAGTTCTTCAAGCTTATTACAAAAAACGTGTCAACACATAATTTATATTGAGGGCATCAAAGTTTTGTTTTTATATTTTCCCCAGTAGTTGGAAAGGAAGTTAAAATTCTCATTTAGACACATCAATGCTTTCCTAAAATTATAAAGATAAGTTACGTCACTGACAGTGGCGAAGCCAGGTCGGGGCAAGAGGGGCCATGCCTCCTTCCCCACGGGCTCCACGCCTATTCTAAAAAAATAAAAAACTATAATGTGTGTTTTTTAAAATAAAAATTAAAAAATATGTTTATTTTTTTAAGATTTTGTAAAATAATATTAATTTTATTTTGTGTTGGCCACCTCTCTAAAAATTATTTTGATCTCTTTTTACAAAATTAATCTAATTTAAAAATAAAAACATCTCATATAAAATAAAATGATATAATAACATAATGACATGTTTTTATTATAGATAAAAATAAAAAAAAGAAATTTGATGATTTCTAATGTAGTTTTAACATATTTTTATTATGATAACATGTTCTTATTATATTATATATTTTTTTAATACATAAGTTATATTAAATGTTTTTTATTTCTATTATAGATCTTACTATCAAATTATTTTATATTGTATAAAAAATTATATATAAATAAAATAAAATATATATTTTATATATTTTATTTTAATTTTACCTAGCCCCCTAACGTAAATTTTTTACTCCGCCACTGTCATTGATTATATTGGGTACAAATATTCAAGCATTTCTAATTTGTGTGAAGATATGGCAAGCAAGCCAATCGTACGCCAACTAGCTAGCTTCAATAGAATGCACAAGATCATAGATATAAATTTGTATATATATTGCCTAAGCTACCACTAGTTATACTTTATGTTCAAGATAGGTTTACCATATAAACAAAACTGATATTTGCAATTATCGACGCTTGCTCCTTTTTTTTTTAAAAAAAAAAAGTAAATAAATATGGATCCATATGAAAATTTTTAATTTTTTTTTTAAGTGGTGAACTCTACTATTTTTTAAAAAGAGTTCACAACACTTGCATGATTCATGAATATATCTAGCATTATTCGGAAAGCCTATTCTTAATTAATCCACTGGTTTATCCAAAAGTAGAATTTAGAATACGACATCATAAAAACCATGCCTATAGTGAAGATTTCAATTTCTCAACTGTTTTACCATTTTAACATGTTTGATGCTATGACTATCATAGGGTCCACATCGCCTTCTTTTTATTATTATAATACAATCACTCCGAAACTTATTGAAGCTATATTTTCCCTTATTGATTTATGACGAGAATTCTTTAAGATAAATTATACTACCTACTACAAAATTCATCGGTTGCATGGTTCTTGATAAAACTAAGTGCACCTAATTCAACATTACCCCCAATAGCGCCTCTCTCTCTCTCTCTTAAAAACCTAGGTGCCACATATTTGATTTTCACCAAAGGAGGCCTCCTCCCTTCTCTCATTCTCTCTTCCCTCCATTCACTCATCTTTTCTATCAAGATTTCTTTTAATTAATTTTATTTTACTTTTTCAAGATCGAAACTAATAGATCTACACATTTCTAGCAACTATTGAGAGACACTCACGACACCAACATATTCAGGTTGAAAATCGTTCGAAAGAAAGTTGTAGTTTTATAAAAATCATTGTGCATGTTTTTTACATACCGCTCACATCTGTGCAATGTTCACATGTCACCCCTTCAGGCAAATCTTCTTAACACCCACATCAGATCACCAGATTTCCCACCACTAAACCTTTCAGATCTAACATTTGCAGATGAAAAGAGACATATGTTGCTTTCATGAGCTATCACAAATTTTGAAGTCTATCAAAGTTGGTCCAAATTGTAATCCATCATTTTTTTGCACCTGTCTTATTGTTTTTCTTTTTAGTCTCTTATTGTTAATTAGAATTAAAAAAAAACATTGTCTCTCGAACATTTATCTGTAGAGGCTGAATTCTCTTTTTCTATGAAATGTGAGGTCGAGTCTCTATTTAAGTATAGAGTGTTGTCTCTTAGACATTTTTCTATAGAGAATATCAGCAATAGTTAATACTAGACTGGTTATAAAAGGAAATAGTGTACTGGTGAAGCTCCAAATACATTATTTTGATTTATGTTGTCATGTGTAATATAAAGCATTCCATAATGTATTTGATCATGCATATAAATTTTTTTTGATGAATTATGACAATTACGAGTGTAAGAAAAAAACGAAAAATCCAAAATATCGGACCGGTCCAAACCGGTGGAATCAATCCGGTTTTGGGTCAATACAAGTCCGGAATCGGATCACAAAATGTCACAATAGGTCGGCCCCAGTTTGGTTCCAATCTTAAGGTTTTTAGAACTAGAATGAACCGTAAATCAGACCAGTTCAATATAATATATATTTTATAATAATTTTTCTAATGTTATATATAATACAAGATAATATTTTTTATATTACATATAATATTTTATACATGAGCAATGCCAGGGAACCCTACTTTGGGATCCCTACAATATTCTTATTTTATTTTATTTTATTTTTTTTACATGATTTTTATAGAAGTATTTTAAAATAATATTGTGATTTTTTTATATTTTTAAAAAATATTTTAAGATGTTAAAAAATCATGTAAAAAAACCAAAAAACAAAAAGGAAAATCGGGAACATTGTAGGGATCCCCAAGTAGAGATCCCTAGAACCCAAAGTAGAGATCCCTATCATTTTTTTTAATACATTAGTATATAATGTAAATTATATAATGTATATTTTATGGCCTAATACTAATAGTATAATATTATATTACTATTAATAATATACTTTAAGTCTATATAAATTATTATACTAAATAATTACATATGAAATAATTAGTATTATACTAATACTATCATTATCAAGGATATAGTTATAAAAATTAAACTTACTTTAACAAATATTAATATATAATTATTCTAATCACTATAACTAATACTAATATATATACGTATAGCCTAATATACTAATATAGACTAATTTAAAATCGAGAAACTGATAAAATCGATATCACTGATTTTGAGAGGTAAGGTTTGGTTCGGTTATAGATTTTGTTCAAACCGGACCAATTACACTCATAAATCCTAATGACAATTTCCCTTCAAAAAAATAAAAGAAAATTCATCAGTTTTTATCCTAATGAAAAATTCCCTTCAAGAAAATAGAAAATTGATCAGTTCGAAAACTAACTTGAGCGTATTAAATTGCACGACTGGAAATAACCAAGTCTTAATTTAATGGCATGCCCCAAAACAAATTATCGCCCCATTTACATTCTTTTTAAAATGTAAAGAATCCACATTCCACTTCTTTTTAATCATATTAATACACAATTTATAAATCAACTTTCAGATTTTATTTGTCTCCCACCATCACCCCGCGAAAAAAAAAAAAAACAAAGGGTCCCAAGGATCCTCCATTTATTATTCTGACTCTCATAAATAAGAATTATACACTTATTGGTACACCACAATTAGGTCTGTTCATCCGGGCCGGGTTGTACCCGACCCGATTTAAAATTTTATATATTTATTAATACTTTTGATTTTTTTTTAAAGGTTTAAGGAAATTTTGAATCCAGGTTCCGGATTCCTAAATCCGGAATCTGGATGAATACCCTTAACTACAATCCATTACCTAGTATTGTATCCTCCATCTGTGATGGCTTTCAATCAAGGGTTATACCCCATGAAGAATTTCCATTTTTGGCACCTACAATTACATGCTTCGATTAATGTAATAACCAAGAAAGCTACATGGAGGTGCTTCATCAGAAAACGCACCCATGTAAGACAACAGACAATCCATATACAGAGAAACTAACTTATTGTCAAGACTAGGACATCAAATCACGCACCTTTATAGTCTGCTGACTGGATAGTTCTTAGAAGCTTCGTCAAGTTCGCTAGGGAGGCATCTAAAGGGGGAAGAGTCTAATAGGCGATTATGGTTTTGTTGGTGCTTGAGTAACAGTAATCAAAACAACAAATATGAAATTCATTAATCCAAAACTAAACAAAGAAAATGATGAGGTTTTCATGAAACAACAATAAGTAATATTTAGAAGCTAAATAAGTAATATGAAATTCATCTAGCTGAATGTCAAAAATAGCTTTCCCTTGTAAGTTTCGTTTTCCCTCTTTGGCTCTGATGAGAATATAAAATGTCATATTTTTCTCTCTTAATATTTAATATTTTATTCTTATTTGATACCTCAATATACTCATTATTCTTATATTTTGATTTATGATACAAATAGAGACATTAGGAACAAATGAAGATAATTGCAGAATTTTAAACAGTTTTGACGTCTCTTCAAAATATGGGCATAATTCTCTCATCTAATCTCTGATTGAGCTGATTCAAGATGATATAGAACCCCAAGAGAAATATCTATAACTTTTATGTTTTGATTTTTGAAAGATATTGGATCAATCCAAGATAAAATTGAACATGAAGTAGACACACCTGCACTTGACATTTCTGAATATTCTTTAGTCACAATTCCAACCAATTGCACCAAATCCACATGTTATCACAACTTTTTCCAGCAAGCATTCCTGCACCAACTTACAAATTCAATGATCAACTTACATGCAAGATTAGGTGTACTCAAGTTTTTTGAAAACAAATTATTTGAACACAAGATACAAAGTCATACAAGGCAACTAATGAAAAAGAAACAAAATTGAACACTCAAGCTACAAGCAACTTTCATCTAAAGATGGTGGAAAAATAAATGATCAAATGCCAACTTACAAACTACTTAGATTAAAAAATAACACATTGCAAAGCCACTTGAAATTGTGATGATTTTGTCATTGCATGAAGGATGCTTATAAATAGAAGAGATGGGTGTGTATTCTAAGACTATGCTTTTGATGTTTAATTGAGTTATTGTGTTATTTTGAAAGAAAAACCAAATACCTCATTTATTTTCTTTTTCTTTTGATTGATATTTTTTTTTATGATTTTGAGTGGCTAAACTTTTGTAATTGGTCAAAAGAAACGAAAGCCTCAGAATTTATATAGCTGTGAGATTTAAGTTGTTCTTATCATTCAATTTATGTTTTGGGTATCAAATGTTCTTTTGTGCTTATTTTCATGGTTATTTCGTCTAATTACTAGAAGGTCTGCTAGTTTATTATTCGTTTCAATCTATTGCTAGATTAGATATCAAATTCGTAATTGTTTGATCTCTCTAATCTGTGAAGCAATTAAGTTTTAATGATTTGCTGTGTCAGAAATTATTTGAACTTAAGAAGAACATTCGACTAAATTAAATACAACCGCTTGTGTTTGTATTGTTTAGTTTCATAGATCTTTCTAATTCTTAAAACTGTTACTAAATTAAATCTTTAGCGCTTATCTTGGGTTGTTTAGTAGTTAGAATTAATTAGATCGCTTATTTTCTAATTAATTAAAATTAAGGAGAGATAAGAAAATGGTTCTAATGGTATATATTCAAAGTATTAATTGATTTATATTGTATCAATGATCAGTTATAAAATTTCGATGGTGGACGTTGACTTCAATCAATACTTTTTCCTTTGATTAATATTTTGAAATTAAATTGCTATTTAGTTGTTTTTATTTCCTTTGAAGATATTCTCATTACAATAAAAAATCACACATTCCTTACTTAATAGCATAAAAATTAGCTAATCACTCTCTGTGGGATCGACCCTTACTCATACTACTATATATATATATATATATTTTTTTTTTAGTGCTTGCGACAGCACGCCAGGCTCAAAGAGAAAAATGAACTTGGCAAGGTACAAAGAAATAAAGCTCAAATAAATTTTGCTAGGTGAAACAGAGAAAATCACATACCAAATAAAGTTGGCATATCTACTAAAAACTGAGATAATGGTTTTTAACCTTTTTGTTTCCATGAAAGAAGGCAAAGCCTCAGTTCTATTGATAAACCATTATTTATGCTGGAACAATACCATAATAACAAACCAACACCTAGACTATACAAATCCCAAATATAGCCCAAAGTAAAGAAAACTAGAGAAAAAAATTAAAAAAAAAAACGTTTATATGGACTATGTATCTTCAACCTTATCATTGACACCGTAGCATAGGCAAACCAGCTCTCTCAATTCTAAAGAGTTCCTATAATGTCTCTAGTGGCTGAAGAGATCTCTCTTGTAGTCCCTTTTGCACCCTGTTTAGCCTAAAATGTAATTCTCCATTGGTATTTAACCTTTCAAGTGAGTTGGTGCAATGTTCATTCCAAGATGGATCGAGTCTTGAAAGCAACTTCAGCGCTCGAAAAAGCAAGAGTTCATACAACTAAATAGACTTTAGCATATAAAGATTCCTAGCGCTAAGGCATGTCAATATTTGGCCGAAATATCTCAAATGGGGTGTTTTCTTCTCATTAAATAAGCAAAAGTTCTACGGTTACAAAAATAAGGTTGAGAACTTGAGATTCAATTTGAATCTCCCATAAACTCCTAACTTTTTTCAATCTAAACAATTACATATTTAATTCAAATCTAATATAATATTAGACAACAGATTATATATATTAGGACTCTGCTAAAGAAAATCCTAATTTTCTTTTGATACCCTCCCTCAAGTTGATACTAGTGAGTCGACTAGCAGTAATTTACTCACTAAGTATTAATCTCGTTGTTGAGTCAAAGCTTTGATAAAGATATCAGTTACTTGGTGTTCCGTGGGCACATGAGGGAGAATGATAGCTTTAGACTCATAGGCATTTCAGATATAGTGACAATCAACCTCGATGTGCTTTGTACGTTTATGAAAAACTGGGTTGACTACAATTTTAATGGCACTTGTATTATCACCATGAAGAGATGTAGAATGTGTTTGTGTAAACTCAAATTCTAAAAGAATACCATGCAATCACATAATTTCTGAACATGCAGCAGACATTGCCTGATATTCAGCCTCTACAAATGATTTAGATACACAATCTTACTTCTTACACTTTCAAGAGATAAGAGAGTCCCTAAGGAAGACATACCATCCAGTAGTAGAACGTCAAGAGTTCGAACAACCAACCCAATCTGCATCACTGTAGGCAATCATGTGAAAAAAAAAACTCTTAGGACAAAAACTGTCCACGATTAGGAATCCCAAGTAGATAGCGAATAATTCGATGAACAGCTACAAAGTGGAGATGTTGAGAAGAATCCTTGAACTTATTAACAGTGTGGGCAACATAGGAAATATCAGCATACGTGATGGTGAGATAAATCAAGCTGTTAACCAACTTACGGTATAAGGTAGGATCCGGGAGAAGTTCGCCTTCGTCTTTCCTATACTTAACATTCACCTCCTGAGTATCAACTAGAGCAGTATCTTCCAAACTCCCTAACTGAATTAAGTTTTGAATAGACTTGTGCTGATTTAGAAATAGACAATGTGGCTAAGATCTAACTTCCAACCTTAGAAAGTAGGTAAGATCTCCAAGATCCTTTATGTGAAACACATTATGAAAATGTTGCTGAAGTTTTTTAATCAGTGATCCATCTGAACTGGAGATGATAATATCATCTACATATACCAACAAAAATACTACTCCAGTATTGCCATTGTGCAAAAATAAGGAAGCATCGTACTTACTTTGCTCAAAAGAAAACCTTAACAAAGTATTGCGAAATTTATCAAACTAAGCTCGAAGAGCTTGTTTAAGACCATATAAAAACTTCTTCAAGACTTTTCAATTTACAAGCAGTCATAGATGATGAAATAGGCATACCAAATGGAAGTCTCATGTAGATATCTTTCTTTAGATCACCATGCAAGAAATCATTTTTGACATCTATTTGGTGTAATTGTCAAAATTTAGAAGCAGCAAGAGTAAGTAAAAGTCGAATAGTAGTCATCTTGGCAACCAGAGCATAGACCTCATTATAATCTATGTCATACTCTTGGCGATTCCCCAAAGCAACCAATCTAACTTTGTATTGTTCCAGTGAACTATCAGAATGAAACTTGACGGAGTATACCCATTTAGTACCAATTGGCTTGATCGAAGGAAGACATTGTACCACATCCCAGGTTTGATTGTCCGCAAGTGCATCAAGTTCTGTTTGCGTCACTTGCTTCCAACATTCATGTTTCATAGGCTACTTGTAAGAAAATGGGACAATAATGGAAGATAATATAGCAGTCATCAAAGTAGGGGAAGAAAATCCATATCGATCTAGAAACCGGGTTGATTTCGAAAAGTAGGAGCAGTAGAAGCTATGGTGGATGTCGAATCATGTGCCAAAGGAAGAGAGTCTTGAGAAACCATAGATGTGACGCCCCGATTTTTCGCATTGAATACAACGCAAATCGACGCATCCGGACAAGCAACGCAAGGCTACTTATCCTACGTAAACATAAAAAGCAGCATGCATGCATCTAAGCTTACTAATGAAATGCAATGCCGATCGCAGCTGGAAGAAGTAAATTACCAATATGAGCAAAGAGATCTAACTCTCGCATCAATAGACCACATGGCATACTATAATTACACTTCTCATAACATTGTATTTACAACAATATTCTGTATTTACTCTTACATAACCCAGTTAGTTTTCTCTAAACAAAAACCCATATCCTACCATCATCCAATACTCTCACTTCTTCACTTGATCATGTACATGGGATCATCTCAACCGGAGAGGAGCATTCCATAGGACCCTCAGGGTACCTCAGAATCTCCCGTACTGATCGGGTCTCAATGCAATTTATCTATCCCTGCAACAACATCTATCATTCCATAGGAATGATAGATAAAATAGATAAAACATAAAAGAGTGAGATTTACGAGAAATCTCAGTAAGTACACAGTTAACGAAATAAAGCATAGACAACCTCAACTATCATCATACATAATCATACTCATCAACATATCACTTATAAGCATACTTTATGGAACTCCACAAGTCAATTACCCATCTTACTATACAAACTTAAACCTTAGCTAGACCCATCATCACATACAACCTTAGATCTTAGCTAGACCCATCATCACATACAACCTTAGATCTTAGCTAGACTCGTCATCACATACACTTATACTTTTACTTTCCACTTTACTTATTAACCTCATAGGTTTCTTTTTATTTCTTAATCTCGACAGGCGTTACGTATCGCCGTCCCTGTCGGCACGTCAGTCATACGGGCGTTACGTATCGCCGTCCCCGTCATGACGTGACTAACTCATCAATCATACTCATCAATCATCCGGGCGTTACGTATCGCCGTCCCCGTTATGATGAGTCTCGTGTCAATCATCCGGGCGTTACGTCTCGCCGTCCCCGTTATGACACGGAACATATTATTATATCACGACAGGCGTTACGTATCGCCGTCCCTGTCGGCACGTCAGTCATACGGGCGTTACGTATCGCCGTCCCCGTCATGACGTGACTAACTTATCAATCATACTCATCAATCATCCGGGCGTTACGTATCACCGTCCCCGTTATGATGAGTCTCGTGTCAATCATCCGGGCGTTACGTCTCGCCGTCCCCGTTATGACACGGAACATATTATTATATCACAACAGGCGTTACGTATCGCCGTCCCTGTCGGCACGTCAGTCATACGGGCGTTACGTATCGCCGTCCCCGTCATGACGTGACTAACTCATCAATCATACTCATCAATCATCCGGGTGTTACGTATCGCCGTCCCCGTTATGATGAGTCTCGTGTCAATCATCCGGGCGTTACGTCTCGCCGTCCCCGTTATGACACGGAACATATTATTATATCACGGCAGGCGTTACGTATCGCCGTCCCTGCCGGCACGTCAGTCATACGGGCGTTACGTATCGCTGTCCCCGTCATGACGTGACTAACTCATCAATCATACTCATCAATCATCCGGGCGTTACGTATCGCCGTCCCCGTTATGATGAGTCTCGTGTCAATCATCCGGGCGTTACGTCTCGCCGTCCCCGTTATGACACGGAACATATTCTTTATATAAATTGTTTTCTTTCTTTTTGTTTCTCTCTTATTCATATGAGTTATTTTCACCTATAACTCTACCCATTTGAAACACCACTGCTATTCTAAGAAAACCCTAAATCTAAGCAAAACAGGGTATCTCGCTCGAGCGGGTGTCGAGCGAGTGTCGAGCGAAGTCACGGGTTGGAACTCGCTCGAGTGGGGTATCGAGCGACAGTCGAGCGAGATCACGGCTCATGGGGTTTTTCAACCTAAATCAAGCAATCTTCTCACATAAACCTTATTTTTACTCATTAGAACATAATTCTAGGTCCTTACAATTTTCCTAACACTTTACCATCACCAAATCATATCCAAAACACCATAGATTCCAAACACATCATTCAAGCCTAATTCAAGCTCCAACCAACAACAAACTTAATTCCATCAATAATCTACCTATTCTATGCTAAGATTAAGTTAAATTGTATACTTACAAGTTTCTCCAAAGCTTGGTTGAATGATCCAACTAGCCCTTGCAACATTCCTCCTCAAAGCACCCACTTAGCTCACTTAGGAGATGTTTGGAGGTTCAAGGGTTGGGGAAGCTTTTTCTTTTGCTATCTCTCCAAGTGGACGTGGGTTTCCTCTCCCAAAAGGTCTCCTATGATCTAAAGATGACTATATATATATAGAGGAATAGATGGCTTGGGGAAGAAGAGAAGGAAACAAACCAAAGCAATGGGTTAACCCAAACCGTATAAGGGTATGGCATGTGCTGTCCAGCTTTGCCTAATCCAATGATCATCCATATCTCTCATGATCTCCAAAGATATTCATCCTATGGCTAAGCTTCTTCCTCATCTAAAATCATCTTAGATCAATGGCCCCAAATAATCACCAAATATAGATATACAAGTAAGCTTCCAAAAAGTCTAAAATACCCAAGATAAGCTTAGCTGGCCATTGGCCTTCCTTGCATCCTCAAGACTTCTAGAATATTTTCTTCCTCTTTGGCCACACGTCCCAGACCTCCTTAGCACCCTTAGAGTGGCTGGAAAATATCTCTTCACCTAATTCCCAAGGTTTGGTTACCAATTGGTTGGAAACAAAGGGGATAGTTGACTGTTTTGGCTAATCAGATTAGTCCTTCCCTCTTGTTTGGTTCTAAGCTAATTATTCTTCTAGAAGCTATTTCTCCACCTAACACATGCTCTCATGCATGTATCTAGCAGATAACCATGAGGAGAACCAATCAAATTCGAACATCTAAGGTGAGGTGGTGGAGTGATTCATTTTCGGGCTCCAGTTTGCACTTAAAACAGATCAGTCCCATTCCATCCCAATTAATCCATTGATACACTTCGATTCTCTAAAACCTACAATCATAAAAGTTATAGATATATGTCTTAGGGTTCTACAGGAACTGGAATCACTTCATTTGGAGTTCATATGACCAAGTTATGATTTTTCTAATAAAACTCGACAGATAAGCCCGAGAACACCAATCCGGGTACACCAAATGTTGGATAGATGATTCCTCTTATTTCACACGAAATTCACCAAATAAAATCTCCTCATTTTCCACATATATACACACTTGTCCAGATCTTAGGATAACTAAGAAAATAATCCAAAGGCTTAATCTTATCCAATGTTCTTAGTCAACTTCAAGTCAATACTCATCTATCTCCAATTCAGACCTAATACTTCAATCTCTATTTCTTATTTGATTAAGTCCATATCTCTTAAACCTCAAAACATAAAAGTTGTAGATATTCCTCTTAGCTTTCCATAGCCTCTTGAATCACTGCAATCCGACACCAAATGAACAAGTTATGACCATTCTACTAAAAAACGTCTGTCTGTCCCTGTATTTCGCTCGAGCCAGACATCAAGCGAGAGTTGAGCGAGATCTCGGGTCTAGGCACTTTTTCACCTTAAAACAATTCACATTTATACCCGACCTTATTCCCAACCTTTCAATATAAGAATCCTATACATATATCCCAAAATTCCTAAAAATAGTCTTGGAGAGACATAATCATCCCACACATGAAAATCAAGCGGATATCTAAAAATCCGGGTTGTCACAATAGAAGAGTCAACTAAAGGGGTGCGATGACGTCGAGTGTAGACAAGACCGGGTTTAAATTGAAATACTGGGCAAAATAGGATCAACATGACAGAAAAAATTGTTGCTTCTCAAAAAACAAAACATTCCTGAAAATTCAAATTCTTTGAGAATTAAAATCATAACAAAGAAATTTCTTTTGAGTTGAACTATAGCCAAGAAAATACATTTAATAGATTGAGCAGTTAATTTATGTCTTTCATATGGTAGAAGATGAACAAAACACATACAATCAAAGAAATGCAAATCAAAATAATTAGGTGTGTGACCAAACAATATGAAATAGGGATAAACATTATGTAAAACTGGTGTAGGAAATTGATTAATTAAATGGACAGCAGTAGCTAATGCCTCACACAAAAAACGAGGTGGAACTGATGAGTCAATAAGAAGAGCTCAAACCATATCAATTAAATGTCGATTCTTACGCTCAATTACCCCATTTTGTTGGGGAGTAGAGGCATAAGAAAGTTTAGACAGAATACATTTTTCTTGAAAAAATATTTGAAATTCATTAGACATATATTCTCCCCCAAAATTAGATCGTAATACTTGATAAAAAAAAAAAAAATCTTGTCTGAATGAGTGTGAAAAATGTCTTGAAAACAGAAAATACTTCACTTTTAGTATGAAGAAAATAGATCCAAATGAATCTATTACAATCGTCAATATAAGTAACAAAATATTTATAGTGAGCATGTGATATAACAACAGATATATTCTAAACATTGCTATGAATTATGTCAAACACCTGAGATGCATGAGACCATGTTGTGAAAATGGTAACACTTCACTTTTGGCAACTTTGCAAGAGTTACAATTAAAAGAACTTATTTCTATTGAATCTGAATTTTTATTATCAATTGCACCAGATTTAAACAAAGTTTGGAGTACGTTAGAATTGGGATGCCCTAAACGTCGATGCCAATCATTAGTACTTATTTTGACATCATTACAAGAAATAAAATAACTAGAATCAAGAAAAGCTTAATTATGATTTAATGGAAATAGCCGACCCTCCTTAGGACCCCTCACGATTATCCTCCCGAAAACTCAATCCTGCACAACACAACTAGAAAATGAAAAAGAGACATTATAATTTTTGTCAACAAGTTGACCAACAGAAAGTAAACTAGAGGAAAGGTGAGGAAGAGAAATCAAAACATTGCGAATGATAGAGGACACACCACTCATGTCAAAAATTGTTAGTAAACTAGGGGATGACTGAAGATTATGTAACAAACTAAAATTATTAGTCATATGATTTGAGGCGCCATAATCTATTAGCCAAGAATTAGGGGATGACTTTGGTTTACCTAAGATGCTTAAAACGGAAAAAATAAAAATAATCATTAGTTGTACCATATCAAGAGTAAGAGTAGTGGAACTAAAACCAGCAGGTACTGAAGCATGAGTGGCGACAGCAGGAGCTGTAGAAGGGGATGTACCCAAGATTTCAATCGATATGGAATAAGCATGCTCTTGTTTACGAGGCGATCAGATCAGGCAGTCCTTGTTAATATAATTATATTTTTTGCAATAGTTACAAAATTTCTTCGAATAGTGGATGACAATATGATCAAAGCCCTTGCAACTATAGCATTAGGTAGTGCTATAGTCTCTAACTTCAACAGCACCAGCTTTTTTTGGGAATGAGAGCGATGAAGGTCGTGTTAAAACTCTTCTCAAATTTCATGTAAGAATGAAATTCACCCAATACTTTCATAATATCAAACTTCAAAATGTCCCAACAAACTTAAAAATGTCATGGAAAAACCATCCGAACTCGGAGCCTTGTCCTTAGACATGCCTCTAACCATATCAAGGACTTCATCTTCTTCAAAGGGTCTTTCTAACCAACTTTTGAAAAAATAATCAATAAATTCAAAATGCAAGCCATCCAACTTAGGCCTCCAAGAAAATTCTATTCGAAAAAGCTTGTCATAAAAATCCATAATATGATCTTCAATCTCTTCCTTGTTGCAAACCACATTATCGCCAACATGGAGTAAACAATAACATTGTTTCTTCGATGAGAATTTACTATTTTATGAAAATTGTCAAGCTAAATTACATGTCAATAGCAAAGCTTATGAAAAGTTTCCATGCATATCAGCTAATTACATGTCAAGCTCATTTACTAGGATGCATAAGAAATTTCAACGTACATGACAAAAAGCTATCAAAAGTATAAACGAAGAGAAGTAGAAACCTAGTGTTTAAGGGGCTCAGAGTTCCCAAAGCAGGTCAACGTATGGGTCACGAACAAGTTTTGTGTGAACACTGGGGGAGCTATGTAGGCAATCCAAACTTTCCACAGTTCAGACCATGTTATTGAATTTGAAATGAAGGCAAGCTGGCTCTATCTGGAAAAGATAGTCATACTAACCCAGTGTTAGCCCATTTTAGTGAACTCTGGAAAAAATATTAAAAATTTGAAAATAAAATATAAGCTAAAAAAATCAGCTACAAAGACCACATAATTAATATGGTTACATTTTTGGGTCTTGATGTTTTGGGGTAGTTATGGTGCTGTAACACCTTGAGAAGTGTTATTTTTTAATTAGGAGTGGTGCTAAATGTTTTTATTCTGTAATTTGTAAAATGTTGAAATATTTTTAGTGGGGGCTTTGGAAAAAAAATGTGAAAAGGAATCTGTGGAGGCTCTGCCCACCCATGACAGTTGCAAGTGGCAGAACTTTACCACACACTATAAGGAAGTCTCTAGCCACCACACACACATTGAAGGGTCCCCCTCCTATGGGACATGGTTGCTACACTTGAAGTGAGGAGTTATCCCCCTGCCTTGTGGGTACTGCGGCTAAGGTCGGGGGAGGTATCAACCCCTCATGGTGGGCTGATGACCAGTAATCCAAGAAATGAAATAAATGGTTACATTTTCATATAATCTCCTCAGTCCCAAGGAGGAGATCTCCCGCCACCCATGGGACCACATGGCCCATGGGTCTCCCCCCTCCTGGCCGCCTAGGGCAGGGAAGGAAGAGGGATTGGGAAACTGTTTTTTTTTTTTTTTTTTTCCTTTTAGAAATTGTTTCTAAGGAGTACTTTGTTTGGTAGTACCAATTTGAAAACATTTCCCAAGAATAGAAAACTCTTATTGTAATGTGGCAATGTGCTACCAAATCATTCTTCAAATAACAATCATTTATTGAATTATAAAGTAACAGTTCTTAAAATAGGATATAAAAACTGTTGACGAATAAATCTCACATTGCCTATGGATAAGGTTTTGTACATACTTATAAACAATTTGTAAACCTCTCTTGTTGAACCGGTTTTATAAGATGAGTTAGGCCCATGAATTTCTACATGGTATCAGAACCTGCCATAGAACAAATGAGAGTCCACACTATTTACCCCGTGACAAGCACCAAAAGAATTATTGGCCTACACGTGAAAAAGAGTGTTAAGGAATAAATCCCACATTATCTATAGATAAGATCTTGGACATGCTTATAAGTAATGTGCAAACATCTCTTGTTGAATCGGTTTTATGAGATGAGTTAGGTCCATGAATTTCTACATCAAAGAAGCTCAAGTACCATTCTCTAAAAGGTCTTGTTAGGAAGGGGAGATGATACTTCATATAAAGTTCAGGACAATCTTCTTCTTAAACAATGTGGGATTTCCTCTTTACTTCTGCTCACTTGTTGGCCGATCTTTTGTCGTGCTCCTACAAGTGGACCTCATTGGATCAATGGGTGAAGCTCAATGCCAAAAGATTTGGCTCTGATACCAGTGTTGAGTGGTCTTGGGTCTCTCTCAACCTCAAAAGCTATCTCAAAAGGTGAGGCTTTCCCTTACACTTATAAATTGACCACCAATCTCTTTTACAACCGATGTGAAACAACCCCAACAAATCTCCCCCTCACACATCGGGCCTTGGGTCGTAGGAGCGACAACCTGTTTCTCCTGCGGATTGTTGGGCCAGAGAATGTTGGTGAACCTGGCTCTAATACCATAAAGAAGCTCATGCATCATTCTCTAAAAGACCGTATTAGAAAGGGGAGAGAATGATTTATATAAAATTCAGGACAATTTCCTTCTTAAGCAATATGGGATTTCCTTTTTAAAAATAACCTAAATAACTAAGGTGCAATGACTCTGAAACTCATCTTGTGTCATGGGCTTGTTTCAAGTGGTAGATCTCCTAGCATGCTAGAAATAGCAATTTGGGATTCTTTAGTGCACACTATTGTGGAAAATGATTCCATCTTGCTTGATAAGCAATATTTGAGAAATAAATCATCGCAACCATGAAGATTGTGAGAAGTCGATGATGGACCTCAAGCCATTCTTTCTTGCATTCAACAACATTTAACAAGATGATAGATTTTCTCCTTTGGTTATCTCAGCTCTTGCACTCAACTGCATTTAACAAGATGATAAAGCTCAATTTCGTGCAATATGAGAAATATAGTAAGTTTGACATTTCAAACTCACATATACTTGAACCACCACCACTTGGAAATAACTTAAGTTCCTGCTTTTGTGCAGGTCTAACAGTGATCTTTATAGAATAGAACAATGAAACTTGAAATATCATATATTTTTGCCTCCCTCTTAGCCTCTTTTGTAAATTTTTGAGACTAGCGTAACCCCTGTCCAGCAAATAACCTATTTCTGAAAAATAAACATGATCAGATTTTTTGTTATACGAATGCATACAGGCTTAAGATGATTGTAATCATTGTACTAGATAAAAGCATGTCAATAATAAAACAAAATGTACAAGATGTACAAACAAAAAAGAAAAAGAATCGCCTAAGAAAATTAGGGGTCCATAAAATTAACACACAGCATATCAATCATAGAATATAGATTACCCTGCACAATGTGGTGAGTGCATGTATACCATAAATGTTGACTAGACCAAGATGAAAAGAAAATGATCATTTCATACGGCTTTCAGGAAATCAAGTAGTTGATTACTACAATTAGAAGGCGTGGTTCCCAAATCATGACATCAGAGTTAATGCTGTTCCACAAGAATAATGGCCATTTCATGAGGTCACTTTACATTTTGGCGGGTAACTTTGAACTCAAGAAGCATGCTTTTACTCCAACTTTCCACATGATCAAATTGATCATAATATTTGTAGATTTAGTCAAACTAGACACTTTTTTCATCAAATGCATTTAATTCAAGCTTGTTCCCATGTCACTGTTGATCAGTTAATAAAAAAGGTTATAGTGTGTTCACTACTATTTGTCAACAAAATTTTCTAAATTTTTTGCTATAAAATCCAACTCATATTGGGTATCTTAACAATTACAAATTAAAAATTACATGCAATTGTTTCCTTGCGATAGAAAGAGCTGTTCCTACAACCAATAAAGACTCAACTTCAATAGTAAGTTTTTTCTCTTGCCTTTTAGCATCCTCCTGCGCGAACTTAGAATGCTTTGACAAGCTTTCCATCACCATTTTTTCTAGTTTCCAGTTTCTCACACATTTCATCAAAGCTCATTCAATTGATTCAATGACTAAGCATCAACCTGCCCACAAACATCAGATCTATATATACAAGAAAAGGATGTCAGAAACCAAATTAAGGCTGCAATAACACAGACAACTGAATGAAGAATATTAACATTTTAGATCTATAACATCCTAAATGAGGCCTACCGATTAAAAAAATCCTAAATGAGGCCCTAAATACAAACTTTAGAATTCTCCTCTACATATTATACAGAGGGATATGTGTGATACCTCATTCTTATAAGTGATAAGAGTAGGTGATTTATGAGACCTCACATTATTTTGGAATGAGAAGTTCTTGCTCTTTATTATATTCTAATGAGATTCTAATTGTATCATTGACTAGTCCTTTTAGAGTATAAGTCTTGTGGTTAAAGCCTTCCATTGGGGCGTTATAAATGGTATTAGAGCTTATCACAACTAAAAATGTGGGAACCCACAATGAATTAGCCCAAAGAGGGCATCAAGAATATAAGGAGGGGATGATTGTGATACTATATTTTGATAAATGTAAGGGTAAGTGGTGTATAGAATCTCACATTGCTTGAAAATGAGAAGTTATTATTCTTTATAATGTTTTAAGAGGATTGGCATTGGATTTAGCAAATGTCTTTTCATTTTCAAATTTAACAAATATCATTCACATTTGCTTCACATTGAATTAGCCAATCTCTTTTCATCCCAAATATGAGTTATAGTAAATTTTTTTTTCTTTCCAAATATAAAAAGTACTGTAGCGAGTCTAAATATATTTTTTAATTGTATTTATGCACTTCCCGCGGCTCTCTCTTCCCTCTTTCTCTCCCACCTTTTTCTTCCTCAACGTCAACTTGCGACTCAAATTTTCTTCCTCAATGTCAATTTACTCTCTAGATTATATGTATTTGGTTTGGTTGTGCTCGTGCAAATGATGGATTTGTTCATAAGGGATTTTTATTTCCATATGAAATTTTATCATCTATCTACATGTTGAAGCGGTAAAAATCGCTCAACAGACCAGAGGGAGAAAAAGAGTCATTCCCAATACACTGAGGTGATCTAGGCCTTGATCGGTATCGTTTGGAGCCCCTAGCAGTGTTCCGATGCACTTGTACGGTGATGGCACATACATCCATAGTAGATTGAATATATGGAAATGGGTACACAATTTACGTGGTTTAGCATAATACCTACGTTTACAGGCGTTTAGAGATAATAATCTACTATAATAAATATTTTACAGTCTCTCGTATCTCACTGTATAAGAAAAGATGTGCATCATTTGCTATGAAAAAAATCCCTCTATAAGGAGATGCCAGGCATCTCAGGAAGAAGAAGTTGAAGGAGAAGTCCTAGTTCTGGTCATCTGGAGGCCTTTTTATAGACCCCTTCTATTGCGTGTATCAGTCCCATTTCCCGCTGCTAGGCTTCTGCCCCTTACTTTCCGTCATTTTCCTTCAATCCCTTGACACCTCCCTGCCTCCTACTTCCTGCCACCTACTCCCTGCCACCCTACATCATCCTCACACCCCTTGTCACTTTTTGTTCCCTAAGTGAGTCGTGCTTGGACCCCACCATTTTCCCCCCTCACAGTACAAATAAGATTATTATGTTATAAATTGTTAGATTGTGAAAATAAAAATGAATATAATTGTTGAAGGTTTTTAAAGATTATAAAAACAAAATTAAAAAAGTAATTAAAAAATCAAATTAATTAAAGAAATATAAATAATAATATTTTATTGTTATAGAGAATGTGATGACTAATCCAATGTAAATTTTAAGTATTGAGTGATTAGCTCAAGGTTAGAAAATTACATATTCTTCAAATAATAAAGATTGGGATGACCAATCAAATACCAATGCTCTAATGGGACTACAATTACAATGTTAGATTGTGAAAATAAAAATGAATATCATTAACTAATTCTTTTATAGTACAGGCCATGAGGCTTTGGCTTTTCATTAGATGTGTATGCACAAATATGTAAGCATACAAATTGTTGTCAGCTTGTACTACTAAAACAAATGTTGTTAAGTTGTCATGATTATACTCTTGTTTACTCTTGTTTCCCTAAGCTGCAAAGCAACTAAATGAAGCCTATGATTTCAAAGTGATAAACAAATCCATGGATACTGGATTCAAGGTCATGTACAATAGAATCTAACAAAAGAGATTCCTAGCACAGAGGTTGTTGGAGAGAAACGAAAAAAAGCATAAGAAAGAGATATAAACTTCTGAGAGTGCAGTGTATGGGACTGGGGTTTACTCTGCAAGGGTGGGTTGCAAAATGCTTAACAATCTCTAGTCAACCGACCCTCCAACAATGCTTAACACATTGTATGCTAGGTTCAAAAGTTGGCTTATGGAGCAAGAGCCTTGGTCTTAGTGGTATGCTTCTTCTAGGTCTAAAGTTTGAATCCTTGGGTGTAAACAATATCTAGAGACTATCAAAGATTGTCAAAAATTTGTTACGAAACCCCGCTGCCAATTAAAATCAAATATGAGGTTCAAATTTCCATATAAACATTTAGGACTAAGATAAATTTGGAGATATATCATTTACCTTTTTAACTTGCTCTTGCTGCATTTGACATCATATAAACCAGACCATGAGTATAAAAATAAAAATAAAAACAATTTATTAGCAATGAAAGCCTAATAAGAGATTTCTCACATTATTTGAAACTCCGTATACTATTGCCTTAAAACAACAACAAATAGACCCTCTAGAACTATTACGCAACATAAAAGACAATATCTTGGTTTTACTTCTTTATATTCTTCGAGAAACCAAACATTGCAAATTATTTAATCATTTTATCATCCCAAAACTTCTTTTTTCTTTTTTTCTTTTCCAAAATAAATTGAAGTTGTTAATTCCTAAATTCAAGATTTTCCTAACACGGACGACAAACTCAACCTTTTAATTGAACCAGGACAGAGTATTTGTGAAATTAAAATCTTCTATGCCTGAAAAATAACTATATTTCTCTTCCCTCGCTTACCCCGAGTAACTGCAAAGCTCGAGAGACCCCGACTACATTAACAATCATAAAATTTATCTATCCTTCTGACCTCTTACATTTTCGCTATCACCAAACTGGGTGTGACAGTTCAATTAAGGCAAAAAATTAACCAAACGCACCAATCTTCTCCATCCACTAGCATCCTACTTGAATAAGGGCTTCAAGCTTCCGCTGAAGGCCCTTTCCTTTTCCTTAGCTTTTTGTAGCGCGACAAAGAGACTCCACACCCTCGCAAGTTCTTCCATGACTTATTCCCCCTCAATCACCTTCGCTTTCTCTGAGTTGCTTCTGTTGGGCTCGGAAGATACAGTTCTTTCGCATTCCATCAAAAATTGGAATGAAAGACGTTATATAGTTATAGTGTAGCTTGGGAAGTGGTTAGTGAGGGGTCAGCCTCATCGCCTCGAGTGATCTATTTGGGTTTGGAATCAACTAACCATTTGGAGGGACATTTATACTCTCTATAGACCCAACCCATTATTGAGGCCCAAAAGCCCGAGATATTAGCCGTTATAAAGGTTAACAAAATTCAAGTGATCCTTCTAAAATTATAGCCATCTGGATAGAGGATAATTGGAGTTATCCATTCGTTAAAAATATCTAAAAGTTTAAATTCAAAAAGGCCATAGAAAGAGTTATCATCAAACTACCATCTTTTATAAAAATACTCATGAGGTAGGATAAGACCATCTCATTTTTTATATACACTTTCTTAATATACATTACTGACTTAGACATTGGAGTATTCCTCGAACACCCAACGTCGTCTTTTCTTAATTTATGCAGGTCGACTGCGCGATTAGTCTAATGGTGTGAAACACGTCCTATACACCACCATTTCTTGGCTTCAATTTTCTTAGGAAAACATTATCCTCATTTTTTCTCAAGGAAACTAATCCATCCTAAAGGCCCCCCAGAATTGAACTGTTGATCTTTAGAATTTTACTTGATTCCAATGGGGGAGTTGGAAGTTAAAATTTATGAATGTTGATAACACTTTTTTTTATATATTATTTTGTTGCAAATAATGAAGGTATGAAAATATATTCTTATATTTAATTGATAATCATTAGGATTCTTATCCAATATTCTCTTAATTCATGTATTGTCATTTACCAAGTTCATGTATCTAGATATCCTCTCATGTCTATAAAATTGAGTTTTGAAGAATATTTGTAGTAGACATATAACAATAAAATTAAGAAAAATAATATTAAGTTCCTGAAAAAACTATTTTCATATATTGTAATCCTTAAGTTCTCTTATTACTTTTTTTTTTACATGTTATCAGCATGAGACTTTAGTAAACTATTGTGTTCTTTTAATCTACAAGATATTTGCGTAATATTTCCCAAACTACTATAAGTTTCTCTTTCATAAATATTGATATATGTTTATTACAATATAAATTATTTTATTAAATTTTGATATGATCTATATGCTATCATATAGAGTATAATGTTATTATATCAATACAATGAATATTATTATCTATATATTAGTTCAATTTTAAATATTTATGTCATTTAATACTATTAAGTAAAGAATAATATTCCTGAAAGATTGCTCTAAAGCGATAATCTTAGTAAAGATTAATTACCTCACAATGAAAGATTTATTGATTATATGAGATAGTTTAAAGGGGTAATATGTGTACTAGAAGATCGTGATCCACCAAAAACTCGTTATGATTAAATGCATCAGACGTTTTACATTTGAAATTATGTAAAGAAACAAAAATCACTAATTATGATATGTTTGAAATAAAATAACATATTCACATCTCGAACTGCTTTTATAACAGTAATATTGAGTGTGAATAGCATTATATATTTTGAAATAATATCTTATTTACTAGGAGTTGAACAAAACAACGAGTTGCTAATAAAAAAATTATTAGTTTTGTCGAACCAATTCTACTTCATTCCCTTAAGCAAATGGATTCTCACTTTATCATAATAAAGGAAAATATAGTTACGGACTTGAACATGATAGAAAAATACTCAAATTTTCTCAACGAAAAATGTTTCATAGCACTAGAAGTGGAACCACAAAGCTTAAGATAAAAATAAATATTTATAGAATAAGTTTGTAAACAAATATAAAGATAATGTCATATGTGTGGTATAAAAAAGCATTTTCCATTTACCTATCGTATGTCCAAACATTTGGTGAACCTATATGAAGCATATCTATGAAGGAAAAAGAAAAATTGATCAAAATGAGCTGAGCAATAGTGTAAGCTACTCTATATTCAATTTCAGTGCTTAAGCGAGACACATCGTGCTGTTTTTTTGGGGACCAGGAAATATAGTTACTACTAAGAAATACACAATAGCCTGTCGTGTGCGAGAGTAACAAGCCCAATCTATATCAGATAAAGCTAGAGATCAAGTGTAGATCGCTGTGGAAAATCGCATTTTTTACATCCAACTAACGAATGTCCCAATGTCACTAGAGTATCTAAGTCATTAAGTCTAATTGAAGGCTCCGAAAGATCCGATATCATGTCGTTAAAATGAACAAAATTTTGTATTAATGATACTTTGTATTTTGGCATGATGCACTAGAAGTGCATTACTATTGAGCAAAGTGCTCTGATCGCTCAATAGTAATGCACCAGAAGTGCTCTGATCTAAAAATATTTATATTTTGGCATGATCATCTTAGTTATCCGAAATCAACATGATGCTTCGAATAGTTGATAATTCATATGAACATTATTTAAAGAACCAGAAGATTCTTTTATCAAGTGATTATCCATGTATAAAATATTCTAAAGAAAAGCTAATTGTTAGACCATCTCCTTCCAAGGTAATTATGATAGCATTTTAACATTTCTATAATGTGGAATAAACATTAAAGAAACCATAAAAATCGTAGTGCTCAAGAACAGAACCTCCAACCATTGGTGTCGCTCACATTGGGACGCTGTTTTTCTCTCTTGTTTGGGGCTTCCAAACTCTGCTCACTCTAATTAGATGGTATAAGATTAAAGGAGATTAAGTGAGTAAGTTTGGGGACCAAGTCGTAGTATTTATAGCCAAAGTCTCATCAAGTTTTTGGTGGCTACATGACGAGTATTCCACTGCTTCAAATTATCAAGGAAAGTTTTAACTGCTCCATAAATGTGATGAAGACTTTGAAGGAAGTTGTGTGGACCATTTCAAAAACTTTCTTAAAATGAAGGAAAGCTTGAAACACGTCTCTACGAACGGTCTCCGTGAGACATGGTTAACAAATTACTGAATCTCCATCATTTTTATAAAGAATCCATAGAGATATATGTGGACCTATACATATCATGTGTATTATTTATATATTTTATAATTTTAATAGATGTATCAACTAGATGGTCATATATTTGTCTACATTCTATTGAAGATGTTGTTTTTGCCAGACTTCTTACAATAATTATTAGATTACACACTCAGTTCCTGATTAACTATATCAATATATTCAATTAGATAATGCATGAAAATTTATATTTATAAATTTTGATAATTATTGTATGTCAGTTTGGATTAATGTTAAACATCGTGTTGCTCACATATATCCTTATAAAAGTTTAGCTGAATCATTTATTAAACATTTACAATTAATTACTTAATCTTTATTTTTTAAAATAAAACTACCTGTATGTACTTGGCGACATGCAATTTTGCATTCTATATCATTGGTTCGAGTAAAACTAAATGCTTATAATAAATACTCTCAATTGTAACTTTCATTTGACCAACCACTAAATATTTTTTATCTTCATATTTTCAGTTGTAATATGTATGTACTAATTGCACCTTCCAAATGTATGAATATGGATGCTCAGCATGCACTTAGAATTTATATTGGTTATAATTCTCCCTCAAACATTAGATACATCAAGCCTTTAATTGAAAATCTTTTTAAGACTTGTTTTGAAAATTTTCATTTTGATAAATTAGTCTTTCCATCATTAGTAGGAGAAAAGTTTTCAAAAGCACAAAAATAAAGAATATGGAATACTTTGATACTATCTCATCATGATCCCCGGACAAATCATTGTAAACTAGAAGTTTAAAAGATAATTCATTCATAAATTATTGCAAATCAATTAATGAGTGCATTTACTAACAATAAAAAAATAATGAAGTCTCACATTCTAACTATTAATACTCTGGCAAAAATCGATATTCTGGTAGGACACTCAAATAATGCAATAGTTAATATCAATATATTATATAAGTATGAGAGAATTATTTTATAAAAGTAAAATTATCATTGATAACATATTTTCACTTAAAGTTACTCTTAATATCACCAGAAGTAATAATGAAAATTAACAAAAACTATTGATAAATATCGACATAAAAATAATTGTCCAAAATAAAAAGAAGAATTTCATGTAGAATTGATGTCTCTAGTAAAATATGAAATATTTGAACCTGTAGTCTAAACGCCTAAACCTGAACCTAAATCTGTGGTACCTGATAGATATAAGTGATTATTTATATCTAAATATAATGAGAAAAATAAAATTATGAGATACAAAGAACGATTGTTGCACAAGATATTTGGTAGAAACCTAATACTGATTATGAAAAAATGTATTTCCTTGTAGTTGATGTTATTACATTAAGATTTTTTATAAGATTGGTAGTCACAAAAAGTTTGAATATGCGTTTAATGGATGTTGTTATAATATATTTACATAGATCATTAGATAATAATATTGATATAAAAGTCATTAAACAATGTAAAATGTCTGAAGTATGTTATTCAAAAATTTAAAGTATTTATTCTATCAAGTTGCAAATATTTTTATATGAATTAAAAAAATCCAAATGCACGTGGTACAACTGTTTAAGTGAATGTTTAATAAAAGAAATATTTGAGAATAATTCAATTTGCCCATATGTTTTCATAAAAATGTACAATTCTAAATTTGCTATTATTGCAATATATTTAGATAATGTAAATTAGGGGTGATACCCGCCCAGGCGGGGGCGGGGCACCCCTACATCCGCCCCCCGCCCCCGCTTGAGCGGGGGGCGGGAATTTAAACCCGCACCCCGCCCCCGCCTACACGGGGGCGGGGTACCCCGTCCCATAGCGGGGTAGCGGGGTGGGAGCCCATCCACCCGCCCCCCGCCCCCGCCCCCGCCCCTATAGAGGCCTTGGCCCATTTCGTAATTTTGGGTATTTTCATCCTAGATCAAGTTTCCAAGCCATTTTAGCCTAAAATACCATCAAATCTGATTTAAACACACAATTATATATTAAAAAACATTCGGTATTCCATTATTAAAGTCTAAAGTCACTTAAAAAAATCACTAAAATGATAAAACTTAAAATAATGACTAAGTTATTGCAAATTTACAATAATACAAATTAATTCTACAAAATTATAAATTATGCTATTAACTATTAATTATTAACATTACAATTTACAAATACTACTTCTAATTTTCTAAGAATCTAAATTCTAAACTAACAAAGTCATTTTACATAACATTGGTGATTTATTAATATATATAATTATATATTTATATATATATATATTTATATATAAGGGAAGGCGGGGGCGGAGGCGGGGTAAAAGCGGGGCAGAGGGACCCTTATACCGCCCCCGCCCCCGCCTTAAGAGTAGAAAGCGAGCGGGGGGACCCCGCCCCCCGCCTGCCGGGCGGGTGACTCCATCCCCGCACAGCGGTGCGGGGCGGAATGCGGGCGGGGCAGCGGGTGCGGATACCCGCTGCCCACCCCTAATGTAAATCTTGTTGAAACTCCAAAGGGGTTGATTAAAGCCATGACATAATTAAAAAATGAGTTTGAAATGAAAGACTAAAAAAAAAATTTGGCTTGCAAATTGAGCACTTCTCGAATGGAGCTATTATCCATCAATTAACATATACAAAAAAAATTCTTGAAGCACTTTTACCTAGATAAAACTCATCTTTTTAGTACTCCTATAATTATCCAATTACTTAATGTGAAAAATACCCATTTCGCTCTCAAGAAGATGAAAAAATTATTGATTCTAAAATACCATATCTAAGTGTAATCAGCGCCTTGAAGTATTTTGCAAATTCATACACACAACCAGATATTTCATTCAAATATAGTTCTGCACCAACTTTAATGCACTAGAATGGGGTTAAATATGTTCTACACAATACTCATGAAATGGTTGATATGGTATTTTTTATTCAAAAAAATCAAATCCTCAATTAATTAGTTATGTAGACTCATGTTACTTTTATGATCCGCATAAAAGAAGATCACAAATAAGATACATGTTCACTTGTGGAGGTACAATTATTTCATGTACATCTATCAAGCAAACTTTATTTACTACTTTTTCCAACCACTCAAAGATTATTGATAGTCCCTAAACTCTATCATAAGTGCATGAATCATGACAAATAGAATTTAAAAAAATATCATTTTCATAAAGAGGAGATTCAAATACAAATTTATAAAGTTTCATATGTTATTTAGAAAATCCCAAATTGATGTGGCTGACTGCAGATAGATAACTTGAAAAATAAAATATGAAAGGTTTCTAGAGCTTGGGTTGAACAATTGCATTCCTTCAATGAGTTTAAATATGGTTACCTGCATTAATGTTTTGCTAATTACAATGATCGAATTTCCCTTGTTATGTGATATCCTCTTTCAAAGTTTAACATCTATACCTATATTATTCTTATGTCTACTTTTGTGATCATAGAAATTTATATAAATTCATTATCCTCAATGAAATTCTTGAATGTAGATCACAACAGTATGTATTTATTTTTAAACTATACTGTAAAGGTTTGATTAATTCACGAACGAATCTTGAACTTCAACTTTCGTTACTTCATTCAACATCTTAATCATGCAATTTATGACCAGTAAATTGCAAGAATGAAAATCAAAATCATCAAATTTCAATTAACAAAAGACATTCAATACAATCATACTCAAATCATATAAAAAATTCAATTTCTACATCCTAACCCTAAAATAAGAAAACCAACAAATCATAACTAATAGAACAATTCAACTATTTTTCAAATATAAATTAATATTCAACATCTTTAATAACAATTCAAAAACTAGAAATTAGAGAGAGAGAAAAAAAAGAATTATGTAATTGCAGAAACCATGAGTTTAGTTCTTTCTTTCAAAATTATAGTTACTCATTGAATCCTTCACTTTTAATTTCATGATAGTAATATGCTTATATATGGTAGAAAAGAAACCCTAAGGTTCTTCCTAATTTCCCTTAAAAATATTAGCCTAACTTTTATGACTTTTCTTGAGCAGCCATGTACGGGCTTTTGAAGCTCGAATTTTAAAATCCTTATTAGAGACAAAGCTGTAACCCCTTAAAGATAGTTTTCCAACCCATAAAAAATCGCATCAATAAGATGTTTTAGTAGAAAGTTATGATAAAAATACCAAAGTATGTCTAAGTTGTCCCTAACGCATTTTGAATTTAAATTTCTTATAGATTCTTTCTGTGATTTTTTTATTTATTTCTTTCCTTTTCTTTTATCTTTCGAAACTTTTTCTTTTTAAAATCCACCCTCCATATCTGCAAGCCATCTAATCCATCCAAAATCGATTCTTTTTTCAAATTTTAAAACAAAAGATATTCCTTATATGTGTAGCTGAAAACTTGAAATTCTTAATTGTCTAACTTCCATCTAAATTTAGAGTATCAGAACGACATATTTGGAGTTAGGCCTTTCATGAAAGTTTCATATCTCTCTCCCAGATTTTCAAGGCAATTGAACATTACCTTATTCTGAATTGTAAAACTCTAGATATAGACTGAAAACCGAAACAGGATCTGGGTTACAATAAACTTCTAGACAAATTCGAACTTATTTGTTTCTTCTAAGTTTCAAACTTCAAAATGGCAAAATAGGATTTCAGTATCTTCATAAAAGTTTTATGCCTACTCCTTAGATTTCGAAAGTTAAACAATTAAAACTAAGATGTATAGCTCCAGTTAGAACCCAAAAATTAAGTCGTCTTTTATTTTGACTAGATTAACCTAACTAGGATCTGTTCTCTAGGCTTAGCCCGAATTGTTTTTCCTCACATCAGCTCAGTTCAACCTAATTCAATAATTATATATCTGTAAAATACCAAGAATTACTAAAAATTAAATAAATATAAAAGATACCTAAAATTCTAGACAAACGAACTAAGAAACATACAAAATACTTTGAATAAAAACAATCAGGACTAAGAAAATGTGTAAAATAAAATTTCAAATCAATTATTGTAATTCATAAAGCAAGCAAGGAGTGTGTTTGGTTGAGATTATTAATTCAACATATTCAAAATAAGTGTGGATTATCTACAATCAAATATAGCCTAAAAACAAAAATAATGCTGCTTATATCACATAAATTAAAGAAGATTATATCAAAAAGTGATAAAACTAAGCATATTTTACTAAACTTCTTTTAGGCACATGAGTTTCAGAAGAAATATGAGATTGATGTCAATCAAAGATGATCATGTGACAATTTGATAGATTTATTCACTAAAGTATTGCCAATTACAACATTTAAAAAGTTGCTACACAACATTAGAATGCATCAACTTATGAATCTTTCATTGTAAATTATTAAAACTCTACATACTTTTGAGGGAGAGAAAATAATCATAAAGATTGTATTTTTTTTTCTTTCACTAAGATTTTTTCCCTTGGATTTTCCTTTACAAATTTTTAACAAGACAATTCTAAATACGTGAATGTTGTACTTATTTTCCTTCACTGATGATTTTTTTACAACACATTTTTCCTTGTTGAGGTTTTAACGAGACTTGTTTTTTGTGTATGATCATCCAAAGGGAGTGTTGTAAATATATGATTGTAGTAAAATACATTCTTTGTATTTGATGAATGATCATTAGAAATTTATCCATTCATGTATTCTTATTTCTGATGTTCAAGTATCCTCTCGATTCATGTATTGTTTTTCCCTAAATTCATGTATCTATATATCCTTTCATGCATATAAAGTAGAGTCTTGAGGAGCATTTGTGAGACATACAACAAAAAAGTTGACAGAAATAACATTGAACTTCTAACGAACTAGTTTCATATATTGTAATTTTTCAATTCTCTTATTATTTTCTTTTAGTTTTATAACATGTCCAACTTAGTTCAAAATTTACCTTCATCACTTTATTAATAATAATTTCAATTTTATAAAATTATTTTCATTTCATATAAAATTATAACAAATTTATACAAAATTAAAAATTAATCATTTAATATATACATATATATATATATATAATATTTCACACATGATAATGAAATAAGAAGAATTATAAAACATAATTTTTCAACTTCAAAACAATTAACATGTTAATATTAGAAGATATCATGATTCATGAAAATATTTAAATGTTTCAATTGTATTAAAAAACCTAATATATTATTAGTTAAAGCAGATTTTTACAAATAGAGTAGATCCTAGTAAATAGAATAGGGTATCATTAAGGTAAATCTTAAAATCCAGAATATTAAACAAATTAAGACGAAGCATAATAAATACTTAAACTTACTTAAAAATACTTATTGAATAAAAAATTCAAATGAAGAACTTGTACAGTTTAGACTTTGACTTTCAAGAACAAAAGTTATAGGATTGCAAAAGTAATAGAGCTATAGGATGGATTACTGCTTAAAAGAGAGAAGAAATTCCCCCTCTTTCTCACCTTTTTTTTTTTAGATGCCTTCTCTATCAATGGTTAGGTTGTAAGCAAACTCTGATGAAGCGGAACCTTAGTTAGACTGCTAGCAAATTTTAGTCAACTTTTTTTTAAATCTGTTTGGTAGACGGGCAGGTTGACAGCATCACTATTCAATCATCCCCGTCCAACAATATATTTTTCACAAAGGTTGTACAAAATTACAAATACATCAAAAAAGTCGCACATAACCAACAAGAAATATCATATATGTGCACACAAATATAGATCCACGACCACGACTATAATCAACAAAGCCTTGGTCGTGGGTCTTTAACTTACAAATCCACGACAATAATCGTGGTCATAGTAAAGGTCCACAACCAAATAGTGGTTGTGTCATCGTAGCCTTGGGACTTAATAATGACCCACACCAGCGGCTTAGCTATGGGTGAAGAAGATAAAATAGATTGAAAGTTGAAGAAGAGAAGACCATCAACTGTGAAAGGATGGAGGAAGGAAAATGTCTTCTTGTAGGTGGGTCTGGGAAACTAAATGTGTTTATATTTGAGTGATTTCCGAATATTAAGTGGAGATAAGATATCTTAACATCTAAACGGGAAGTAATATTACATCTAGTCGTGTAGTGTGCAAATGTCGCGTAAATGCTTTAGAAAAGAGTGAAGTCAATTCTTTTCATGTAGATCCCATACTTATTCAATTTTTTTCAAAATGTTTGTACAATATTTGCGCACTTTACGACTGCAAATATTATTTCTCTTGAACCGGACTTTAGTGTAACTCTTTTTCTATAAAATGAAACTCTTTCTATTATAAAATTACATGTATTATTTTTTTATTAAATATTTAAACGGATATGTAAGTTTTTGAGATATGTTAATGTTAAGAGATTATTCTGAATTAAAGACAAAAATATAATTATTTTTTTTAAAGATAGAGAATATGTTTTGGGATTTTGTAGATTTTAGAATAAAAGATCTACTATTTGTCATTCTACATATTATATTTTTAATTTTTAATTTTTAATTTTTAATTTTTAAATTTAATTTTTTTAATTTTTATTGTTTTGATTTTTTTAAACTAATTGAATTTTTTTACATATTATTCGTGCACCACACAATTAGTAAGAAAAAGAATAAAAAATTGCGTGTGGTATGTAGTGTAAAGATAATGAGTAGAGTTTTTTTTTTAATAATTATTTTAAATTTGAGAGAATAATTATTATAGAACTTTTCAAAGATAAATGAGGAATTCTCTGGGTTTTAATTTTATTAAAAATGGTTGTCTTAAATTTTTTAAAGATATTCTAATAACTTTTTTATAAGGATAAGAACATGCCTTTCTCTCTTTTAAAAGTTCTCTTTCAATAGCGATTTTTGGCGAAAAGTCCATACATTTTCAGACTCTTTTCGGGTGGGGTGGGTTGGAGCTTAAGCTCTTACCACTTCCTCCCCTTCCTCTTTACTTTCTCATTTTTCCTTACCTTTCCGTTTTCCATTAGGTGTATTCGCTTTCCAATTTCCCTTTTTCGAGCCAACTCTTGTCGATCTTTTGTCCTCTAGCAATTACAGACCTCCACACGCCGGCTTCCCAGTCTCCTCAGCCGCCAATCTACAGGTTCAAGGGAGGAACTTCGCTTTTTTGACATATGCGTCTGCTGCACACGCGACTCTGGCCGTGCATGTCACTCGCGTTTTCCAACGTCCTGGTGTGTTTTTGGTTGCCATGCAGGCCACCAGCAGTTTCACCTGCCTCTGATCCTCTGGTTCAGGCCGCCTATGCGCCATCCCTTGTGATGCGTGTTATGCATGCATCATCACCGTCGATGGTCATTTATCGACGATCTGACACAGTTTTTGGGTCTTTCCTAATTCATTTTCCTTAACCCGTAATTTGGAATTTGGAGAAAAGGATCGTGGGAATCTCCGATAAATATTTTGAGACATTAAGTGACAGTGCATTGGCCATTCTCACCATCTCATGCAGAGAAACCACTGCTTTATCTGGTGGTTTCATAGTTCACTTTCTTGCGAACACTCTATTTTCATCTTTAGTTAAGACGGCATTTTCTGATAGGACAAAGGTAAGAATTAATTATTAGTCTAAAATAAATCAACTTTTTATTTTTATTTTCCATCACTTTTGCACTATAGTTTTCTGTTTTAGGATATTGTCGGAAAACTATACTCCATTATATTAGAGTATTCACAATCTACTAGCTATCTCATTTGTTTAGTTAAAATTTGGTTAAAAGACATAAAAATAAGCTTCAATAGACTCAATAAAATTAAAATAAATTTAATTTTCTCTCTCCTCACTCTTCAACTAAACAAATGAGATAATTAGTAGATTGTGAGTGTTTTAACAAACTAATATTCAAATAATAATTAAAATTAAAATAAATGAAAAGTTAGAAATTAATATTTGAATAGAATAATTTTTGATGTGTTAAGTTTATAGTAAAAAATGACTAGTTAAAATTTATAGAATGATATTTTAAATTAAAATTTAACTAATTTTAACTAGTAGATGCTTATCATATTTTTTAATTTAATAAAATTTTACTTGCTCAAAAAAGAGAATGAACTTTTTGATATTTCTTTTAGAAAGAGAGGGTGTTGAATTTCTGCGGGGCCCGCATAACTCTAACCTACTTGATTGGCAAGAAAACTGGATTAAATCGTGATTGTGAACCTTGTACGGGGTCATAAGCGTAAAAACCAGATGGCAAGACGACGCATCTATGGAAGAAACCCTAGAAATGATCTCGAATCCCTCATCTATAAATACAGGCACGTAGCTGCTTCACAGCCACTGCTCCACTCTTTTTCTGCCTCACTAATCGCTCTCCCTTAAGGGTTTTAGGGTTTCTAGCTGAGCGCCGCATCTGCCTCCCAAGGTGTGTAACCTCGTTCCTCTTCCTTTATATGAGTTGTAGATCGTTGGTTTTGCTTCTACTCCGTTTCTCTGTTTTGAATGAAAAGTTCTTGTTTGTGTTCTTTTTGTGCGCCTTTTGTAATCTTTATTCGTATCTTACGCTGCAATTAGGCTTGAGTTTGGCTTTGTTTTGCTTAATTGGGTCAGATCTGGCTGGTGCTTTCAGATCTATGTCTTTTCAATTTTGTTTTTCATTTCCTTTTTCAACGCGTCTTTGTTTAAGATCTGTTGGTTAGGTTGGGTGTTGTTGTCTCTTTTATATCGGGGTTGGTTTATTCAACTTGTGATTTGGAGTTTTTTCGAGTTTATTTTGGAGTCTAGTTGATCTGAGGTAAATTTTCTCGTAAATCAGGTTTTTTCTGATTTTACTTTGGAAGTTAAATGTTACAAAATTATAATCGAAATCTTTCCTGCCTTTGTTATTGGGTTGTGTTCGTTGTCTATGGATTTTTATTCATTGTTGGAAAACTATTTCTATGTTTGTCGTGGTCCTAGTGGTTATATTTCCGATTGAAAATTAGATGAATTTGATTTTATAGATGGGTATTTTTTAATGACTATATTGTGTTCGGTCTTTTCACTTTTTTATAAATATTCAAAACCCTTTTATTAATTTTCTTAAATATTCGCGTTAACTATACATCTTTTTTATTCATGATTGCTTCAGCTTTCATACGTGGTTACATTTGTCTACTGTTGAACATGAATTTGACGAAATTTTCTTTGCAGTATATTGATTTAAAATGGGTAAAGAGAAATTTCACATCAACATTGTGGTCATTGGCCACGTCGACTCTGGCAAGTCGACCACTACTGGGCACTTGATCTACAAGCTTGGAGGAATCGACAAGCGTGTGATTGAGAGGTTTGAGAAGGAAGCAGCAGAAATGAACAAGAGGTCTTTCAAATACGCCTGGGTGCTTGACAAGCTCAAGGCAGAGCGTGAGCGTGGTATCACCATCGATATTGCCTTGTGGAAATTTGAGACCACCAAGTACTACTGTACCGTCATTGATGCTCCTGGGCATCGTGACTTTATCAAGAACATGATTACTGGAACATCACAGGCTGACTGTGCTGTACTCATCATTGATTCTACCACTGGTGGTTTTGAAGCTGGAATTTCAAAAGATGGTCAGACCCGTGAGCATGCTCTACTTGCTTTCACCCTTGGTGTTAAGCAGATGATCTGCTGCTGCAACAAGGTTATTGTTACCCTCCTTTTATTTCGGTTCATGTTTTGATTTTCAAATATATTTCCTGATTTATTTTTCCCAGTTCTGGTAAAGGGACACCCTCATAGTGCAAATCAATGTTGATTATTACCATTGGTATTTTTGGAATTTGCGAAAGGCTGTCTGGAACTTTGATGGGTGTCCACTTTATTGGAACATTATTTTGATTTTAGAAATAGGAGAGATGACCAAGTGGTATAGTTCGTCACCAAGAACTAGTTCGTCACCAAGAACTATGGAGGGTTCAAATCCCTCTCTCTCCCTGATCTTCTCTATTGCTTCTGAACAAGTATTCTACTTTGGCTTTGGTCGAAGCTGGCTACTTTTTCTGTTATGTTGAACTGACCGTCTTTACTTGTATACATGTATCTCTGTGACTGCTGAGCCATGGTCATTTTGTCCGCTTCTCCAATCCCTATAGGAAGTAGTGTGTTTCATGAGTTTATTGTTTTTTTTTTGTTTTTTTTTTTTGAAATGTCTACTATTACATATGTGAACAATATTTTATTCTGTATTAATTAGTTTTAACTATTATTGTTCTTTTAGATGGATGCCACTACTCCTAAATACTCCAAGGCAAGGTATGATGAAATTGTGAAGGAAGTTTCTTCCTACCTGAAGAAGGTTGGCTACAACCCTGACAAGATCCCATTTGTTCCCATCTCTGGTTTTGAGGGTGATAACATGATTGAGAGGTCCACCAACCTTGACTGGTACAAGGGCCCAACCCTCCTTGAAGCTCTTGACATGATCAATGAGCCCAAGAGGCCCTCAGACAAGCCTCTCCGTCTCCCACTTCAGGATGTTTACAAGATTGGAGGCATTGGCACTGTCCCAGTGGGTCGTGTTGAGACTGGTATCATCAAGCCTGGTATGGTTGTCACCTTTGGCCCAACTGGACTAACAACTGAAGTTAAGTCTGTTGAAATGCACCACGAGGCTCTTCCAGAGGCATTGCCTGGTGACAATGTTGGCTTCAATGTCAAGAACGTTGCTGTGAAGGATCTCAAGCGAGGATTTGTTGCATCTAACTCGAAGGATGACCCTGCCAAGGAAGCTGCTAACTTCACTTCTCAGGTCATTATCATGAACCATCCTGGTCAGATTGGAAATGGTTATGCCCCGGTGCTCGACTGCCATACTTCCCATATTGCTGTCAAGTTTGCTGAACTTGTCACCAAGATCGACAGGCGGTCTGGTAAGGAGATCGAGAAGGAGCCCAAGTTTTTGAAGAATGGTGATGCTGGAATGGTCAAGATGATTCCCACCAAACCCATGGTGGTTGAGACTTTCTCCGAGTACCCTCCCTTGGGTCGTTTTGCTGTCAGGGACATGCGCCAGACTGTTGCTGTTGGTGTCATCAAGAGCGTGGAGAAGAAGGATCCCTCAGGTGCTAAAGTCACCAAATCTGCTGCAAAGAAGAAGTGAATGGTGCAGTCTGGAATTTTCGTCGAATCAGTTGAGAAAAATTTATATTTCTATCATAAAAAAGACTTTATGCGTAGTAGTTGCGTGGTTTTTCAGAGTCTAGTCGGTTTTGTCTGTAGTTTCGTTTGTTGTGGCCTGATGTGTTCCTCCTCTGGATGTACCCAGAACTGGGTGCTAGACAGGCGGTGGTGACACATAATGCTTTTGGCCAGAGTCTCAGAGTTTCTTCCATTGGAACACACTTTTATGGTGGATGTTGAGCTAAATTTTTATTTTTGTTCAAGGATTTACATAATATTTTTGTTTGTGGGGCATGCGATTGATTGATTGTTTGTTCATGGTAGTCACTGGTTATTTAGCGCAGGAGGAGCCAGAATGCGGCTCAGGCGGATCAACCCCTTGCTGAGTTGGGGGGTGACTAGTATTTTAATCTCTGTTTATGTGCTATCTTGTAGGAGCTTTTGCAATGTTTCTCTTTGCTCGGGCTACTACAGACGAGTGGGGTTCTAATTTTATGCCAAGTTTACATGCGGCTTCATGCAATCTATTATGTGCTAGCTAGCTTGATTGTTAGTTTTAATCTTTTCTTATTTTCTTATTTGCCTTGAGCCTGTGCTTTGTTCTATTATTGAGAAAAATGCAAATATATGATAAAAAGGCCCCTAAATAAATAAGAAAATTATGACATAATAATATTAGGAGAGCTAATTGAAACTTCCCTAGAAATGTTGCCTGAATAGAGGATTCATCCCAAGTTGCGCAGTAGTTGTTTCAAAACAAGGTCTACCGTAGAAATGAAGGGGATATAAGAGAGTTTCATGAGCCGTGAAGTAATTATCAACAACCAAGTGACAAGGAGGCATGTTAGCCTCTTCTTTTCAAAGACCAGACCGAAGACGATAGAGTTGGGTCTCCAACTTCCACACGTGAAGTCTAGAGATCGCCATTTATAATAATTCAAAATCTCTCTCTTTTAAGTTATGGAGGATGACAACGTTCATTTGGCGGGTTTTGGGTGCAAAAGAACTCACCTCCCCCTCCCTTCTCTCTCCTCTCTCCTCTCTCCTCTCTCCTCTCTCCTCTCACGGCTATAAGGGAACTCATCTTTCGTAATCGATTCGTAACAATAATGATATGTGCTCTCGTTGACTTGAACATTGGAAACTTTTTCGCATTTTAATTTTAATTTCATTTAATCGTTATATATCATGCAAAAAGACCACACCGATCATCAGTTGGCACCTGTTGCAAGGATGAAATTGTGTATTTTTATTGGTTCAAATAATGCTTTTACACGATGTGCTTTTATAGTCGTACAACAATAATTGAAATATTCTTGATTGATACGACGTCTTGTTTGTACAGAGGCTGAGGAACATTACGGAGTTTATTATGTGGAGTTGCTCAAATTCTTTTGTTGTGATGTTTGTAAGCTAAGAGTCTTTGCGGGGCAACTTTGTCCTTAACATATCCTCTCAAGTCGAGTGGCAAAGTTTGAAGACAGAATTGAACGAAGTGATGTAAACCGAGCTGCTGAAAGGGGTTTTGTAAGCGGGTCTGCAAGCTGGTCTTTTCCAAATAAGAAGGCAACGCTCAATGATTTATTTAGAACATGGTTACGCAATAAATGAAAGTCTATTTCAATGTGTTTGGTCGTGCGTGAAATACAAGATTATAGGAGAGGTAGGTAGCTCTCCCATATTGTCATAGTAAAGAAGGGAAGCGCAGTTCAAATTTTCCCCAAGGTCGCGACAAAGATGCTGCAACTATATGACTTCAATTGTGGTATTAGCAATAACCTTAAACTCTGCCTCAGTTGATAAAGGAGAGCGATTGTCGGTTGTTTCTTGGATAACCATGATATGAGGTTGCATCCAAGAAATATGTAGTAGCTATTAGTTGACATTCGATTGTCTGGACATGCTGCCCAATTGGCATCAGAAAATGTAATGATTTTGGAGGTGGGTGAAAATGATGATAATTGCAAGCCAACAATTGAGGTATGTTTGAGATATTTGAGGATGCGTTTCACTGCTTTCCAATCAGGACCTGAGGGGTATGCATAAATTGGCATACTTTGCCAACGACAAAGGCAAGGTTTGGACGTATAAATGATGAATATGGTAAGAAACCAATAGTGTTGCAATACAAGATGGGGTTTTCGAAGAGGTGCCCAGTGAAGGCACTTAGTTTTTCCGAAGTAGAAATGTGAGTCTTTGCTAGTTTGGAAACTACATATTGGTTCTATGAAGAAGATCTATGATGTACTTTTGCTGAGTAAGTAGTAGGCCTTTTGAAGTGAAGGTGGCCTTCCAAGAAATAATGCAAACTATCAAGAACAATATCATTGTGCAGGGTTGAAACAAGCTTAGTAATGCCCTGCATGGATGAACTTGTTACAACATAACCAAAACAAACGTTGTGGCTCTTGAAGATTTATAGATAAACAAAGAAGAGTCTACAATGGAGATGACAAAATCAAGATCAATGAGGTGAGAGCTTAACCACAGGTTTATAGATAAAGAGAGAAGGATTTAAAGGGTTTGTAGTGTGATGTACCACACATGGAGTGAGTGCCAAAGTCTATAAATTGTCTTATTTAACCTGTAAACATGAGAGGGATATTACAAATTTGAGAACCAGGGGGTTGAGCCATAAAAACAATCTCATGCAGTGGTCCATGCATAAAGGCAAATGGCGCATCATATCATCGAATTGACCAATTCTGAGAAATGGCAAGTGCAAGAACAGTGCGAACTTTGTAGTCTTAACCACAAGACTGAAAGTTTCTTCGAAGTCAATCTCAGACTATTGAAGAGATCCCTTAGCAACAATGCATGCTTTGCAATGTTCAATTGAGCCTTCTGGAAGACTTTCAGTCTAAAGAACCCATTTACAGGTGATAGTGTTCGGAGCTTGTGAAGCTAGTACTAAAGACTAGGGTTGATTAGCTAGTAGGGCATGAAATTTATTAGCCATAGCATCACGCCACTTGGGGTACTGGTCAACAATGGTATAATTGGCTAGTGTTTTAGGAACAGAGCTTAAAGTTTGTGGTAACAACTCATGGTAAAGGCCATTTGATGGTGCCATCATGAAATTGTCCCAGGTAGAGGGAGTTGGTGCATGAGCAAGTGACCAATAAGTGTGCATGCTGTTGAGATGGTGGTGGAGACATGCTACGTATAACTAGGGGTGTAAATAGTCCAGTTCAGTCCGGTTCAGAAAATTTGTGGACCGGTTCCATTCGGTCCAATAATTCTCTCACCCTAGACTGGACCGAACCCCTATTCAGTCCATATCGGTCTGGTCCAATTTGGTCCAGGGGCGGTCCGGTCTGGTCCAGTAATACCCCATATGATTTAATGGACTAAATTTAATCTAAAATTCTGCAATGATCAATTTTTTTTTTGCCCAAATTTAATTATTTTCAACTTAATTTATGTATTATCATAGATTTAAGCCAAAAAATATTAAAAAACTTCCTCTTAAAAAAATGGCAAAAGAAAAATAATCTAAATAAAAAAAAAAGGAAAAAAAAATCAATCCTTAAAAACCAAAAAAATAAAAAAAAAAAGTTAACTCTTAAGACTTAAGAGTTCTTAAGAGTTAAGATGTCCAAATAAACAAAAAATAATATGTTAATATTATAATAGTATATTTTATATATTAAGTATGTTAATAAACTATAACTAATAATACTATTACATTAGTATATTATATATTTATATGTTAGTAATTAGTGAAAATTAGTAATAATATATCAAATAATAATAATACACTTATTACTTATAAATTATTACTAATATTTTATGTAGATATATTATAATTTATATTTTTATACTACAACTAGTCAACTATTATAAATTAAAATATGTTAATATTGTAAGAGTATATATTATATATTAATATGTTATTATATTAATCTATATTAATATTAATATTATAATTTATATACTATTATTTATACATACATATATAAAAAAAAAAAAAAAAAATATGATGGGGGTTTGGTCCGGTCCAGGGGCAGATTTCCCCTAGACCGGGACTAGACCGAAATTATCCGATCCATATATAAATTGGACTGGACCGGACTGGATGAATCCGGTCCGATTTGGTCCCAATCCGGTCCGATTCGTCGGTCCCGTTCAATTTTTTTACAGCCCTACATATAACAGATGAAGAAGTTGATGACAATGAGGAGGACTAGGATAGAGGATGAAAAAGGAGAAGTAGCCATTGGTGGATTTGAAAAGAAATGGGTAAGAGCTACGTGAGTGGGCTTATCAGAAGTCATAGGCTTGGGAAGAGTCCAACAAGGGAAGTTGGTTATTGAATTTCACATCTTTGAATATGAATGCTCGGCTTGTGGAAATATGGTGACAAGTGAAACCTTTGTGAGCTAGGCTTAAGCCCAGGGACATCAAGATAGTGAACGAAAAGAGAATTTATGTGGATTGTAGAGAGCGGTTAAGGGCAACACTCAGAACCAAAGACCTGTAGTGTAGAGTAATCGAGATGGGCTTTATACAATAAGAGATTGGGGAAGAGCTGTTTAATGTAGGTGATGGTAACATGTTGATCAAATAAACTGCATGAAGAAATGCATTAGGCCAAAAATGAAGGGGAACCAAGGAGTGTTCAAGTAGAGCAAAGTTCATGTCAACAACGTGACGATGCTTTCGTTTTAAATTCTCCCCCTCAACCCAATTGAAATTGCTTAATTTTCGTGTTAAATGGAAGTTCAACATTGTTTTCTAAATTTAACAAAGGTATTGAAGGCTTGAAAATTTTAACGAAAACAACCAAGTATACCATGAGAAGTCATCCACAAATGTGATATAAAACTTGCAATGATTAATAGAAGCATGAGGGGAAAGACCCCCACAAATAAGAGAATATAGGTTGAAAGGGAGCATTAGATTTATATAGATGTTTATAAGTTGGAAACTAGTGGTGTTTTGCCTTGGCACATGCATTACTGTTGTCCAGATGACTAACACAAGAACGGAGGTGAATTGGGTTATATATAAAAATTAACAATTATAAACCAAATGCACAATATAAAATATAAACAAAAATACGAAGCAGCAGGAAATATAAAGAGTAAGGGCAAGAAGAAGCAAACTCAGTATTTTAATGAGGTTCAGCCCCACTGCCTACGTCCTCGCCTCAAGCTACCCCTTGAAAATCCCAAATTCACTATTCAATCTCCTTCAGGTGGAGATAAAAACCTATTACACCTTTGAGCAACACCGTTCCAAAGAATCCGTGTACAACACCCTCTACACTTCCAATTACCTCACACTTGGTGATTCAACTATTTTCTGTGTAGAACACATTCTGCACACACAAGGGTTATACGCACCCTCTTACAAATACAAAAGCTGATAGTGAGTAGGTTATCAGAATACACTCCTCAATAAGTGAGATAAAAAAAATACAACGCAACCTATATCTCTCTCAAAATGAATAAGGATTAAGGCACAAAATTTAGAGAAGAGAGAATGAGCGTTTTGAAAGAAAGATGCAAAGGCTCTTGTTGTTGTTATTTTTGCAAAACACAAGTGAGTTATTTATAGGCAAATGAGTTCCACTCAATCATCTTTCAAATTCAAAATTCAAATTTTGATGAAATTATTATATATGTCATATGTTTTGATGAAATCATTACATATATCATGCATTTGATGAAGTCATTACATATGTCATGCATTTGCAATAAATAATTTTCGAAATTAAAACTTTTAATGACATCATGCATGTGTCATGCATATGAAAAAAATAATTTTTGAAATTAAATATTTTAATGATGTCATGCATATGTAAAAAATGCAATTTGATGCTTTATGAAAAAATATTAATTTTGAGCCTTAATCCAATTTCGAATTTTATCAAGAGATGTACAAAATTACTCTATGAACATCATTTGTAAACTTGATCTCTTTCTTGCTCATACTCGATTTCTTGATGTGTTTAGTTTCTTTCATGCGTAGACAACTTGAGTTTGAGTTTTAAATATTATTTATTATCATCAAAATCTATACGTAGATACGAGACTTGAAAGTTTGGGTTCAACAATTACAAAAAGGAATTACAGCATGCTTATAAGGTAAATTATGTTGACGAAGGATAGAAGTAACGAGTTTGATGGAGGGATGGCCAAGTATCGAGTGCCAGAAAGAAACCAAGACAAGACTGGTTTGAGCTGATAATGATGGAGCCCATTGCGAGATGGAGTATAGACCATTATTTGTTGTCCCAGAAGAAGCTTCCCGATTTGCAATCCTTAACACAGAAAGAGTTAGAAAAGAATTGGAAGAAAACATTATTGTCAATATAAAATTGACCGATTGATATAAGGTTCTTTTGAGATGGGCATGGTGGAACCATCACCAATGCAAAGCTACTCATCACCATAATACTCAGTAGCATCCAAGTTAAGGTTACCCATATCACTAGTTATATGGTTTGTGGCAGTTGTATCGAGATAACATGTGACATTCAAGAGATAACTTGATGATGAAGAATTTGCAAAAATGGGTGGGGGTAGCAATATAAGCTTGGTTGAATCGGTAAATGCAAATAAGTGCTGAGTGGCCTTGTCGATTGTAAACCTGACAAACCAAATGCTGATCAATAGTAGAAAATGAATTTTGACCAATGTTACCTGGATGGTTGGCATGACCAAGGTTTGATTGAAAACGACCACCATTGTGTCCATGATAGGAACTTTGACCACCACGAGGCCCTCGGCCACATAAAGCAAGAAAAAATTTTGTCGTAAAACTTGCAGAGGCTTTTGTAGGGAAAGTACTCATATCATAGTGATGAAGCAAACATGCTTCATGGGCCAGTGATGCCTAAGCAGTTCCTCAAGGAAAATTGGTTCTAGCCAAGTAGTGATAGAAGAGATAAGGGCATCAGAATCCGAGCCACGTCCTGCAAGGAGGTAAGGAACAAACTTTGCAGGTGTTAAAGGGTGACCAGTTGTTTCCATGGTGTTGGCTAGAGCTTTGGCTTTACGAAAATGAGAGGAAATGGGGTCTGAACAATTCTTTAGAAAGGCTAGTTGAAGCTAAGTTTGGATTAGACGAGCTTGGGGGCTTTAGCAGAATCATAACCAACCACTTCGGTAATGAGTGGTTCAAAAAGGGAAGAAATAAGGGCAAACATGACTAACTGGTCTTGTTGGAACCAGAGATCATAAGTTGGGTTTGGTGTGTTATCATCAAGCTCAAGTTTAGTTGCAGGGCAGGTGCCATCAACGTACTTCTAAAGGTGTTAGCCACGAAGGTAAGGGACCAATTTCACCTTTCATAGCAAGTAGTTATTAGAAGTGAGCTTGACAGAAATGTGTGAGCAAAGACTGGGTAAGGAAGGGTGGGAAAGGAAGAAGATAAATCAGATGCGAAAACCATGAACGTTTAGTCCTTTAAAGCTCTGATGCCGTGTTGCAATGATGGAAATTATATGTATTTCATTGATTCAAATAATGCTATTACGCGATGGCCTTTTATGGACACGAGCTACAACAAATGGAATATTCTAGATCTAATGCTACATTTTGCTTGTACAAAGGCCGAGGCTGAGGAGCACTACACATGCATACAATGCATGTATTACAGAGTTTATTTTATGGAGCTGCTCAAATCCATTTGTTATAAGGTTTATATGTTGAAAGTCTTTGTAGGGGCAACTTTGTCCTTAATATTGTCTTATATATGGGAACTTGTGTGGAGTGGCTCTAAAATGTGATCTTTGTGCTCCTTCTTCTACTATCTTCTTCTAAACTACTCGCCCTAATACTGCCTCTAAGAATTAGAAGTAAACTCAAAAAAAGTGTGAACCTTGTTTAGATCATGGAGTTGGCATCGTAACAATGTAGAAAAAGCTAATAAATGAAGACACTCGGTCTAGAATCTAGACACTGTCTTATTTGGTCCCTTAACTATACTGAGTGCAATCCACTTTTAAACTCGTTCAACCATTCAAACACTTTAATGTTGCATCTATTCAAGAATTTGGTGGGTTTAATTGTTGTAACTGGACATGACTGAAGGCTAACAAGATAAATTCTCTCTCTCTCTCTCTCTCTCTCTCTCTCTCTCTCTTCTCTCGTGTTTCTTCTTTCCCCTAGATTCTTGCACAAGATAACTTTCTTTTTTCAAAATTTGACTGTAGGTTTGGCGTGCAGGGGACAAAACTGTCAATAAACAATAGTGGATTCCAATTTTTTTTTTTTTTAATTTTCCATAAATATCCAAACACACTTTAAACTCATCTTAAATGAGTTTTACAAAACTCACCCAACCATCTCAACTCACTATTATTAATAAAGAACTTCTATCAATTCAACTTAATTCAACAACTAAACACAATCTTAGCTTCTAGCTCTGATCTCTGTAAAGAAGTAGGTCATATATGTAGCAAAGTTGAGAAGTTTGTGTTTGGATGTTGAGCTAATTTGAATTATTTATGTATAGTAGTGAATTGAGATTATGAAACAAGTTACATGTGACCAACTTAAAATAAGTTTAGATGTGTTTGGATGTTAAAATAAATTTAAACATATTTATAGGAATTTGAAAAAAGTCGTGGATCCTGCGTGTAAAGAAGTGGTGAATTGAAAAAAATTATAGGTCTCACGTATAAAGAGGTTTTGAGTTAAGATGAGTTTAATAATTTGAAAATTAGGTATTTGGATGTTAGAGTCAACTTAAAATTAAACTGAATTGAGTTGATCTCGATACAGTGAAACAACCAAACAGGCCTTACTCTACTACTACAAGTACCATGCAAGCCACCAACAACTTTCACTGGCACATCATCTTGTCTCTTGAAGAAATTATAAACTTTAAATTAGATGTTAAGGAGCCCCTACACGGGATAAAAAGTTAGAATACAAGTGGTTTATCTCCCCTAAGCAAGCGATATCATAGACAAAGTTATGCGGTTACAAGATACAAGATTTTAGTGGGATGAGAGGTCCTAATAATTATCCCAAAACAAATAAAAATAACATGAAAAATTTTTAAAAAAAAAAGTTTAAAAGCCAAAAGTTTGGCTCTCACTCAATCTGATGAGAATAATCAAGTACTGTCAAAGAATCCATTGCATATTCCAGTTGGGCATATTACAAGATTAAGATCCAAGAAGATCAAAAAATCACTTAATGGGCTAATTCATGAGACTTGGACAAGTTTGTAAATTCATCGAGTAAGACCCCAACATTCAAGATGGGCTTGAAAGAAGAAGAACCAATTTTAATCTATATGGTACGAGCTACAGAGGGAGACGACATAACCTAATAATTTAGTAAAGACTTTTATTTCAAAAGTATAAGCGTGCACACCTATTTTTATGTTTCTATGATTGTAGGCATTTGTGTCTATTTATTTATTAATTGGACCTCTTTTATTAGTTATAGGAGTGTAAGTTGGGAGTTTTGAGCTTAAAAGTGTTTAGCTCATGTCTTTAAGTTATTTAGGCCTTATTAAACCTTAGGGTTTCATTAGGGGATATAAAAACATACGACTCTTTATTTTTCCAGCAATTATGAATGTGAGTAGTATTATTTTTAGAGAAAATTCTTGTTTTCTCTACTTGTTCTTGAATGAACTAAGAACTTATCAAAGGCAAACCCTTTGTGGCGCTCTCTCCATAATTTAGATTCTTGAAACATGTTTTCAATGGGTTTGGATCATTTTAACTTGATTCTTAGCTTTCTTGGGTAGATTTCAATTTGTTTGTGAGTTCAAGAGATATTCTATTGCATGGGTTCACATTACAATCCCATTAAGGAAATGCCTTGAAGTAGTTTTAAAATAGTTTGATGAATAGATTATTGAACTACGACTAAAAGTCGTAATTGAGAAAAGTGTGCTTCTTTTTTTTTTTTATCTGGTTTGGCTGAAGGGGATTCTCGCGACCACTCTATCTTGATCTGTAGTTAAGAAAAACAGAAATGTAGGAAAATAACAACCGAAAGATGTGCTAATGCACCAGGAAATGACTACGATGGCGTGTGAGATCCACGCACCAAACTAGGCAAAGAAAAAGGTAGTCAAATATAAAATATTTGAGTTCGTTATCCTCGTTGGTGCTACGCATGGCGGCAGAAGACTCGCCCTAGGTCGACGGCATGTGGGTTTCATGTGCATTGACAATCGCGCGTGAGACACATGCACCACTTTTTTTTTACAATATTTTCTTTTTGTTTGGCAAATTGGTGGCTAGAGAGTCCACTGGACGGGTGCATGGAAACCTTTGAAGACTGATGAGCAGAAGATCAAGATACCATGGTACTACGAGCAAAAGATAAGGAAAAAAACCAGAAAAAACCTAATGGAAATAGTCGATGGTGGCTGGTCAGGCAAGGGGAGGGAGGACCAAATTTCCTCCCCTTATGTAGAGTGGCTATGGATGGCTCGACGCTAGGTTGAGACACTAAAGAGAAGAAAAAAAATACGAGAGAGAAACGAGAGAACACAAGTGGTTATTAGTCGAAGGAGTAACTAAGGTGCATAAACCACCTCTTTCATCTCTTTTTTTTTTTTTTTGGTCCTTGAAGGGTTGGGGAAGGAAATGAAGATGAAATGCCTCGATCAAGATCACCATAAGATGCTAAAAATCTTCATCAGTCGCTAATGCTGCCTTAAAAACCTGTCTCACATTAGAGATAATACACACTACAAGGAATACCATTTATCACAGCACATTTGATACAACCGCTATATGTTTTGACGGGACAAGTGGTTTAGTGCGTCTATTACACAAGCGCCGGTCATCATTTACGGAAGTACATCAATTTTAAGGCGTGCGTGAATAGTAAATAATTTGTAGCGGTGTTTGTAAATCTCTAACCTCGACTTTAATGCCGTAATATGTGAGTATTCCCACAAGATGCGGCTCAACATTTATAATGGCAACATATTAAACGCTGCAAAAAGCTTATATGTGCCTTATTTACGAAAGAAACCCCAAAATCACCCACCCTTTCACCAGATACCCTCTCTTTCCTCTTCTCATGCTGACTGCAAGGTGAGTCTCCTCGCTTCCAAGGTGAGTCTCTCTCTCCGTCGTCCCTCTCTTCATCATTTCTCTCTTTCCGATTAAAAAATCTCATCTCTCACTTACTCTCTCTCTCAGTCTCTAATTCATCTCACTCAGTCCGTCGAGCTAGATCTTTGTCGTCCCTCTCTCCCTCGCAGGAACACCATCGTGCTACAGCTTGTTAGAGATCTTCGAGCTTGATGATTTATGGAGGTAAAGGTTAGGTTTTTAGGATTTTGGTGGTAAGGGGCTCGAAGTGTTTGGATTTTTAGGATTTCGGTGATAATTAATACAAGATTTGATCTGAAAATTAGTCCTTTAAAATCCCGTAACCCTAGCTGTGATCCTTTTTTTCGGGTTCACTGATTTTGTTTGGATAGGTTAATTAGTTATTAGAATCATTGATCTTGTTTGGATAGGTTAAGTAGTTGTTAGAATCGCATTGCGTGCATGTCTTAGATTTTTCCTTTCTTTTAGGCATTGATGAAGAGGCTTGTAGTTTCTGGGTTTTATCATTTTAATAACATTTACCATGTTTGTTATATCTATCTTGATTTCTCTATTGTTGTGTTGATTTCTTGTGTTGATATTGTTTGCTTCACTGCTGATGTTGGTCAGGTATTTTAACTAGCATCATGCTTGCTTCAGAGTTTCATTACTTTATTTTGTGTTCAAAATGATATTGGTCAAAGATTTTATGCTGACCTATTATTTATGCTGCCATTGTCATGCGTTTGCTGACCTTATCATGCATAGTTTGTATATCCTGTATCTTTACACTTTATCTCGGTTTTAATTTTTTAAGTGAATGGATATTTTATTAGTTTCAAATTATTATGAAGTTTTGATTGTTAGTTCTTTTTTTGATAGGTAATCAAAATAACTTTATTAAGGGGTTGGGGGGAGCTCTAATGTTGATCTTTGGGATGTCTTGGATTTGTATTTTCTTAGTTGCCTTCTAGCTTACAATTTTAGCTTTTAAGTTGGAACAATTTTAGTACTGCCCTGCCTTTCTAGATAACTTCTAAGTGTTCAGTTTGTTTAATCTAGATAATTTAATATTCCTGCTTGGAAACTCTTGCATTATGATTGAACTGCCATATTGTTTTGTTTAATCTAGATAACTTTTTTATAAAGTCATATTGTCTTGTTATATTGCAGGAACACCTTTTTTAAAAAAAAAAAAAAAATTGGATGCAGAGAAAGCAGGATGAAGCAGTACTAATAGATGCTACCCTATGCAAAAACATACAAAAATACGGTGGCAATGGCTTGGAAAAAATGGCTAAACTAGTTTACCATGTCTCTTGCTATATGTTTATTATATATTTTTCTATTTAATGATTCCTGATGCTTTGTTACATTTTGTAGGATTAGGTGAACTATGGTACTGAGTTGTTAGGGGGATTGAAGATAAAAAGGTCTAGTCAGTGGAGACCTTGGCTGGTAGTTGAGAAGGAAACCAATTTTTGATTTTGATGTTGTGCATTTAACTAGACAGAAATACACTATAATTTGGTTATTGTGTTTATATACATGTGCACCTCATGGAGAGTCCTTCGATAACGAATCTAAATAAAGTCGGGGCCATTTTTTTTAATAAGTAAGAAAATAAAGTTGGGGGCATTGAGTGACCTGATGTGGAAACACTGGAAAGGAAAAATACGTAGAATTATTTAGGGTTGTTGAATTATTTTTTTACATGTTGGGGTAGCTGTTAGTTTACTAATGAGACATGTTACTTGTGAAAACCAAATTAGTTGAGAGACGCATTTTATACATATATGGAAACAATAGATGAGTTGAACTGCTTTGTTATTTTGTGGTATTTTTTGTCTCCCCTTGGCATATAAATAGAGTTGTGCTTTTTTTAATTGTTAAATGGTATATCTTTTTCTGCTTTTCTTTTGTATGATCTCACTAACTCTCATCGAAAAATGCCTTGTAGTATATTCACCATCTTTACATCATTGCTTTGCTCATATACTCTGGAGAAAAAAATAAGAATTTGATAGGAACTGCAAGATATGCAAGCATGAATATCTCACCTTGGCATTGGCATACATTTTAATTGCATTTTCTTGCAGTTGTTTTTCCTGATAGTTGATCTTTATAGCTAGCTTCCACCTCCTGGTAACAATATTTTTTTTATGAACTAATAGTTGGCTGAACAGGGACATTTACACCAACTTGCAAGTGTTGTAGGGGAATTCTACTTGTTCGGTATATTCAAAACAGTTGTGTATACATATATATATGCATATGCTCCTAATTACAAAAATATGTAAGACTCATTTATTGGGCATCGTGGTAAAGAAATATATATATATATATAGAGTGGATTCCGTTAACTAGTTTTTATTGGGCATCAACCAAGGTTCTTTAACATATATATAAATAATACTCTAGTTAATCTTATGCTTATTGTATTTTACTTTGAATTAAATAGACAACATGTTGTGGGATGAATATTCTCATTACGCATGGAATATTATGCTTGAAGCATTGGAAGGGTTTTAATAATCACTACAATAATTGTGTAGGTGTGTTTTGGACAGAATGAAAAAACATATTCTATGCTAAGTATCTCATGCATGTCGGGGTTTAATCTAAGTAAATAACTAATCATACATGCTAATAAAAAATCTATAGAGATATTGCATGCATATTAGTCAATCCTGAGTTGATTGAGACTGGTTTATGTTTTGTGTAGGAAAGGTCATTGCATGAATTTTTGATGACCTTATTGAAGCTTACTCAAAGTTATGGTGACACTTGGGAATTTTGATATCCTGCTGGTTCAGATAATATGTTGAAGGAAATAGCATTGGAGATGTCACCCACCCCCAACATGGAATTATGAAGGAATCTTATATCATATTGGAGCAGCACATACGCAATACATGCGGGAGAATAACTGACCCCCCTGGTGAATTTAGTAGATTTATTCTCATGTAAGCTATTCGAAAGAACCCAATATTGTATGTTGGCTGGATTCATATAGCTTGGTATAGTGACATTAATGCACCAAGATATAGGAATCCAGACTATGTGGGAGATGATTGCAATATATATGAACAAGTTTAAATCTGTGGCTTATTTATGCAATTGGCTGGATTTGGGTTTTATGTTTGTGTTTTAATGGATGTGATGATGTTTAGGGGCAGTGTTCAAGTATGAAATTGTCTCCTCAATGCTATGCACAAATTGTTAATTGGCAACAGAGTTATATTAATTTGGAATTAATTGGTATGGTATGCAGATTGAAGGTTTGGGGATTTTAAGTATAATTAGCTACAAGTATTTGAAAATTATGTTAACTAGAAACAGATATCATTACCCATTTAATTGTACTAGTTAACAGGAGTATTATGAATTCATGCAAAAGCCTGCATATATAACAAATATAATTAGACGTTGGAGAGTAATTAGAGAGATTATTATAAGTGGGGTAGCTACCATACATAATATCCCAAAAAAAAAAGCCAACTCCAGCGAAACATAGTTATTGCGGTAGAATGTTTACTGCCGCTACAAGCGATATTATAACCCCGGCGCTTCTAGCACTTGTAGTGGCTATAAGTACGCACCGTTATAGGCATTTGTTTGAATTTATGTTTTGGGTTTGACGGGTAACACCAACGATTCAAATGCAATCTGTGGCGAAACTATCTCGCCACAAATAATAAAACATCACCGGCGATATAATTTCAAACCCGAACTCGCTTTATGGGGCCTATTATTACCGGCAAGGTTCTAGTGCTACAGTAGCCGTTGAGGTTGACTTTTCCCGTTTGAAAAGCACACATGTTAGGGAAATAATGTCGGAAAAGCCTATAATTGTTGTAGTGACATATAATCTACAATTAACATCATCAAATTCTTATACAAAAGTTCATTAATATAAAATGTGACTGGCTTAATGCCACTTTTAACAAATTAACAAGGCCACATTAATGAACTTAAGGACCCATTTGATTTCATAGATGATTTCAATGCTTTTTAATTTTAACTTTTTACTTTTCAACTGTTTTCTTTAATCATTACCTAATATTTTAATTTTATTGAACTTTAAAATAAAACAAAATAACAATTCAACTTTTTTGAATTTTAAAATAAGAATTATATTTAAAAATTATATTTTAATAATATTTTAACTTTATAAAATTTTATTCAATTTTTTTATTTCCTTTTCCAAAACTTTTAATTCAAACTATTTTATTATTATTTATAAACTATTTCACTATTATTTACATATTTTTAATCTCATCTCATATGTGTATTTAGACGAAGTAAGAGTAAAATTTAAGTCTTGTTCAATAACCACTTTAATATTTACGCTTAGTGATTCGTCGACGATGGTGTGTCTTTTACTTTCAAATATGACACATGCCCTCTTTTGATTGGGTTTTTTTCTTTTTGGGTCTCGGCTCCTTTCAATTGGTTATAATGTGACAAATATATACCGCATGGTCCGCATCAACATTTTCTGTCACTAAACTAAAATAGCTTTAAAAAAGAATAAGTTTAATTTTTTTAACTATACACCAGTTTAAGAAAGTCTAAACCCCAAAGAGCTGAACAATAATTTTTCCTTTTCAACTGTTGTAAAGATTGGTAAAACCTAAGATTAGAAAATATATTAGGTAATTCTATTACAAAATTCCAAGCTATTAAAATGTTTATGTGAAAGTTAGTTTTATTAACATTACATATTATGTTATAAATGACTTGTTATTAGATCTTCTCTCTCTAAACTATTGCCTTTCTCTTTAAACCCATAATTTCTAATAGAATGAAAATACCAATTTGAGCTTCTCCTCCTCCCCCAACTCAAAGTTAGGTTTTGTTTGGATAGTAAGGTGATCATATTGAATAATAGTGAATAATAATACAAAACAATAGGTAAAAAATAATAATAAAACAATAAATATTAGTGGAGTATTCTAAGAACCCAAGCATGGCATTATTCAAACTTGGTACAACCCATCTATGGTAGCCTCTCATGGCTGTAGTGGAATCTTTGGATAGACCTCTTCGAGGGCTGACAATTAAAAAAATTTGTATAGTTGATTTTCTCTTGGATCATATTGTAGTCTATTAACGAATAAGAAATGACTTATGAGACATATGACAAGGGTATAGAGTCAATGAGCTTAGTAGATCCAACTCTTGAAACTTTAGCTAGAGAATCGTTACCAAGGGTAACATTTTCCGAAGATTTCACAATTTCAAATTAGATAAGGAATAAGACAAACCGGTCATATATTCATTAGCTTTCAGATCAATGATTAATAATAGATCTTAAGTGGATGAGAATAGACATGCGAATGGTATACCTGTCGAGTAAAAGTAGTTGTGGAAGATGACCAACCTTGTGTACAATACAAAAGCAGAGCTATTGAGCATACTCATCCCTCATATGGTGATCACATCTGAATTTTGGAGGCAGATTGGAGCTAGCTGAGGTGAGGTAGTATCTTAACAAGTGCCATGATTAGCATACTAGATGGTGTATTATGTAAATCTCAACAATAGTTTACTAAGTGATTACTGTTACCACAATAGGTGCACTTACGAGATTCACAACGACAAGTACAACTACTACATTTGGTGTCATGTCCCCCACGTTCACATCTAGCACCAAGACATCCACGCCCAACAAGAGCAATATTTTGACTCTCTTAAGGGGCAACTAAAGAAGATCTTTCAGTAGCTTAATCAGAAAAAAAAATGAGATTCATGTCTAGTCAACCTGGGACATTGAAGTCGAAGAACACATCAGGAAATTAGGAAAGTTATGGATAGCCAAAATTTAGGAATGAACAAACTCGTATTTAGGCTTCAATCAACAAGAAACTGAATAATATTGAAGTCTTCACGTTGTTGTTGATATGTGAAATTTAGTAAACATGGGGGTTGAAAAATACCACAAAGTCCAAGCCGAATACATAAAACCAATGTAAGATGTCAAATATGGATGACAACAAAATCTAAAAATACAAATCCTGCTAAAATCGTGTAAAATATGTAGAAAGTAGACATGAACCGGATTTAAGCATGTACCCGTTGCTTAACAGCAAATATTAGTGAAAATAATTGAATATAAGCTATGAACCGATCTATGACTCTATATCAACTCTGAACTAGTTTGCATCGATCAGAACTGGTAGGTCCGAACTAGGTATGTACTAATACCGACTTAAAACTGTCCTTAAACCCAAATTAGTCTATCTTAAACAAGAATAAGTGGGTTGTAAATTACCTTATTCTCGTTACCAAATAGGCGTTATTCCGTATAGGGGCAGTCATTTACTCCAAGTTAAGGGCATATGCACCCCAAGGTCAAATACTTAAGCACCACAACCAAACAGTCTCTCAGCTTCGAATTGTTGGCAACAGGTGGCCCTACTGGTAGCCTCTAATGGCTAGAAATCCATCAGGAGGTACATAAGACGACGGTAAGCTCAAATCTGGCCACTCCCAACAAAATTCCACACCACTAACCACCACAAAAAGGGTTAGAAACCACATGCAACCAACCCTTAGCAACTGACAACCAACTACATGAATACCATCAAACAACCAACACCAACCGACGACATGGAAGCGATCACTCAGTTTGCTTGTTTTTATGTATGCAACATACATGGTAAAATCAAAATTACAAATGAAATCAACAACAATCTAGAAAGCATTCTCTAATACCATGTTGATGTCGTGAAACATATAAGAGAAAACACAAACAAGAGTTTATTCAATGTTGTTCCACTATATGACGATTATTTTCTCAAAAGTTATACTTATTATAGTAATTATGCCCTCTAACAATGGTCAAAAGTTAGCACTTAGATAATATAAACCATTTTTTGGTAGACTAATTGTTCTACTCATGAAATATTTTGTTACAGGTGGCATATCTATTAGGTAGATTGCATTTTATGAAGTAGTGTTCTAACCCTTTTTTTTTAATACCTGTGAGAATAGAATGATGCCAAAGTGAAGAGAGCGTTCCACACTCTTCTAACTTTTGTAGGAAATGTTGCCTAGAAGCTTGATGAGAATAGTTCAGAAAAATTAGACTTAGGTTTTCTTTGGATAGTGAAATAAGATAAAATGACTTTAAGTGAAAGTTAGAAGTTAAATAAAATATTATTTAAATATTATATTTTAATATCATTATTGTTTTTAAATTTGAAAATGTTGAATTGAGATTTGGAAATTTTTGAATTATTTATTATACTTTGTATTGGAATTTGAGAATATTGTAATGATAAGATGAGATGAGATGAAACGAGATGATCTTAGCTCACTCCTAAATCCAAACTAGGGCTTAGTAACCAATCTTTTTAGGTAAGTAATTGTTGGTTTTTAGACTTAAAATGATTAAAATATTTAATGCTAAGTAACCAACAATTGTGAACCAAAACCATTGTTCAATGTATTGATATGGTTGTCTAGACTTAAATGAAAACGTGTCTTTATAACTTGAACCAATGCATGCCTCTTGGAAATAGAAGCCTTAACCGCTTGCCAACCAAACAAAGGGTTGTACCCTTTGATGAATTAGAAAAATTTTCAATATATTCTCTAATATTTGAGAAGTTGTGACTTCTCAAAATTATACTTTCATTCTAATTGTGACGTTTTACAAATACCATTTCATTCAAATAAATTATGACTTTTCACAAATACCATTTTATTTAAATAAGTTGAATTTTCACTAGTACCATTTCATTTAAATAAATTGTAACTTTTCACAAATATCATTTCATTCTAGTTGTGATCCCTTTCATTCTCTATAAATATGAAACTTCACCCACCATTTTACTCACTTATTATTTACAAATTAGAGAATCACTCATATTTCTCTTTTTTTTTTTTAGCTTTGGCTATTTTGTATTGGGTTCAAGATCTCCTTTTGTATGTGCGGACAAGGAGATTAACGAGAACCGATGTTATTGTATATTGGGAGTAGACTATCAAGAAGTCTAGTACATGTTAAATTTGGAAGCGGTAGAATCTACTTTAAAGAAAGTGTCCATCACAACGTGCTTCAATATCGGATTCTCTCTTTCTAATTTGTTCTTGTTCTGCTACATATTCTTTAGTTTTTTCTTGTTTCCTTACATATTCTCTAGATCACTTATCATTCAAGATATTCCCAACAATCTTAAGAGTAGAATATATCTTGTTATCAAAAAAAAGTCTTAAGAGTAGAATCTTTCTCTTTGTTAAACTAGAGGTGTGTTATAAATGATTGGTTGTTACCACGACTTCAATTAAACTTATTGCACCTAAGAAATTTGGAGGAGTCAATTTTAAGTATTGGCAAGAAAAGATGAAAATCTATCTTACAATGTTTGGATTATATTTTGTTATTGAAAATGATCCTCCTTCTTATGATTCATGTGAGCCTGTACGTACTATTGAATTACAAACATTTAGAGAAAAATATAAATTGTTTAGATGTTCTTAATAAAAAATATGATGTACAAGATATCAGAATGGATAAGTACACCGCAAGCCACTTTCTTGGCTTTAAGATGGATGATTCCAAATCTGTGGTAGAGTAAGCCCATGAGTAAACTATCATTTACCATGAATTAAGCCAACAGGAAATGGGTATTATCAAGCGTCTCCAAGTTGCTTGTACAACAGACAAATTGCCTCCTTCATGGAAGAACTTTGGCCTATCTCTTAGACATAAGACTGAAAATATAATCATGAAAATCTTGATCTCTGCTATTAGGATCCAAGAACAACACTTGAAAAATGATCCTATTCAAATATTGATCTATACAAATTATCAGGACTATCTTGATAATTTATTAGAATGAAATAATGAGACATTCTGTGTAGCTGTCATGCAAGTTTGATTATGATCTGATTTGGTCAAGCACTAGGTTAAAGCAGGACGATATGTTTCCAAAGGATATTTCTGTTCCTACCTCCTTTCCTTAAAAAACAATACCAAAGAACGCACTTTTAGTTTCTTTTTCTTTGTTTTTCCTTCTCCGGAATTTGTATAACAATTTCAAGTGAGAGAAAAGTAAACTATTCCATTACAACAACTTAAATCATCTCAGAAACAGCTAAAAAATAAGAGTTCTTGCTACTTGTAATTGGATTATAATAATACATGCTTCATAATGCTACAAAAGTTTGGAAAGAATATAGAAGCCAAGCTCAAATTCAAGTGAAATTGCAGGAAAAGGAATACCTACATCTACCATGCTGAAACTGATCAGTATCAAGTATTCCCTCACCCGAGCATACTCTACTGTGATAAAAGAGTTGTCAGGAGATATCATGAATTACAAATACAGGCAAATAATTATGTCACCAGAATTGATACATACCTGGACTCAAGGTAGTTTTCCATCAGTACAAATCCCAACTGTTAGCACTGTCTCCCCACTTGAAGACTTGGGAAGAATAAAGGATTAAAATTGTTGTACAACAGGAGAAACAATGTTGAAATCAAGCATTCGCGTTGCTCATGCATTCTCAACTGTTCCATTGCCAAGGTCACCTACCAATCAAAGCTGGTAGTTCCAAGTTATCATAAGTTAGGACATGACAGGCTCACATGGAAGTCTCCAACTATCTCTTTTTCAGACCCAGTGAGGATTTGATTTTTTTTGTGCTGATGTTGGGGGACCAAAACAGTCATCTACATGCATATATGGCTTCTTACTTTACTGGTCGCACACCAATGGCTCCTACACGAAACCTATACTGTGGCTGAGATTCTTCGTCATCATCATCTTCTTCTTCACTAGAATCGTCTTCAACTCTGTCCCATCTTGCATAGTCTAGAGTTGAGTGTCCCTTTGGTTTTGGAATTGTTTGCCATCCTTTAGAATCTTGTTCCATTGATTCCTTGTTGCTCTCCACTTCAGGTGCAATAGAGACAGCAGCACAAGAGATCCTTTTAGGCTCAGATTTATCTCTTTCTTGTTCATATGATTCCTTAGACCTCTGTGTCTCAGGCACTTTAACTTCAGCACATATAAGCTCAGTTTTCTGAGCTGTTCCTACTGCAACTATTGCATTTTCTTCTTCTTTGTATTGCTTCTCTTCTTCATTTCCATTTGATTCCACTTCATCTTTGTATTCTTCCTCTTCTTCTAGCTCTGCTTCGGATTCAGCTATTGGAGCAAGTGACTTTCCTTGAGCGGGAAAAAAATCTTGTTAATTGATGAGAGGCAAAACAAGTTCATCCTACGATTTGGACTGCAGATCGATAATAATTAAGCTAGTTGATCAAGTTACAGTTTTTAAATAACCTGAAAATATAATTATAGAAACCTAGAAGCTGAATGTTTGGAAAAACATATCTATATTGGACTCATAAAATGTTGCACTATAACAGCAAGACTAGGGTAGTGAAGAAGGATATGTTAACTTGGGGGAGACATATAATATGATCACAAATTATTAGAATGATGGAAAAGAATGCTGTGGTCGAGCCCAATTGGTTGATAAGGATAAATAAAACCAGCCCCAATTCAACTGGGACAAATAGTCGAGTTTATATTTTGCATTCAAAAGGGATGTTTCTCCATGTGAAGAGTCAATCGTCAATATCCATCACAACACAGGTTACCCGCTAAACTAAATGCTAAATATTTAACAGGCTCTTAGTTTCAAATAGGGAACTGCATAAGCTAGAGCAGTCTTAGGTAACTGCCATAATGCAGGAAACCAGACGACCATTTGACCCAGGAGATAACTGACCTAGATTAAAAAACAAAGAATAGCAACCATAACACAACATTCCATGTCATCATAGATACTCTTAAGGAAAATATATACTGTCATGGACCCATGGTTGATTGGCGTCACGTGTAAAGGGAGTGGGGAGTTCATGGATCACTTTTAACTTCATTGCAAGACGGTAGTTATTTATGGAGTGAATTTCTCAACAAGTTGGTTTGGCCTGAGTCATGACCAAAAGGAAGAGGTGGTAAGTCCACAAATTACAGCAGTGTGGAAAATGTTTCTTATTTGCATCATATGGTGGGTATAAATGAATTATGGCAGCTTTGAGGACAGAACGGACAATGGAGAAGCTCATGACTCTCTTTTTCAATACTCTCATACTTTAGAAAGCTTCTATAGACTTCAATGCGCTTAATTTCCATGATTTTCTCATATCTTTTCCAAATGCAGATAAAAAAATAATGAAAAGAAAATGAGCAACATCCTTTTTTTTTTTTGATAAGTGAAAATGAGCAACATCCTAATACAAGGACAGCATATTATAAAGCTCTTGATAAAATCCACGAAACTACATGGTCTTGCATAGGCCTCATGTTATTCTTTCTATCATGATTAAATATGAAATGACCCCTTTAACTAATAACAAATCATACAAAGTGCTGGAAACCTTAATCAAAAGAAATGGAAGTATACCAATTGTGTCCTCAAACGAGCTTGAAGGTTTTGATAAACTTCTGATGATGGATTCAAATCCAAGAGCCTGTTGACATCAAAAAGCGCCGACTGATACTCCTTAAGGGTGACAAGTGTCTGGGCCCGCAGCATTAGTGCTCCACTGTGCTTGTGATCAAGCTCAAGCACTGAGGTACATTCTTCTGCAGCCTAAGTTGTCGTATCAACAATTAAAAATCACTAATAATACTTGATGAAAAAAATCATATAGCATGACTAGAGAGAGTATTGATGACATAATGAAAGACAGGGAAATCTGACCCTAATTATAATCAAGCTCAAACACTGATCTATACTGTTAATGGGGGTTTCCTCAATCACCCATTCAGATTTCAGACAAAACAAATCAACCAGATTTAAGCACCAAAATTTGCAGATAAAGGAGTAGCTATGTATCATCAGATTTCCCTTCTTGGTTAGGCAATCTCCTATGTACACTCCCGGTGTAGCTGGGTTGTACCCCAAACGCTCTTTAGTATAATATAGGGACTTCACTTACAGGAAGTGTTAATTTAATGATTGAGGGGGCACACAGCGTATGTGTTTGAGACAATTGGATATTTAAGTGTTCTCCACTCTTCCCAGAAAAGAAAGTATGCATGTAGATAAGGTCGACAACAAGAGGTAATGAGTGAGAAACATTGTCCATGTAACTCTACACTCTCAAATGTGTGTGCATTGTAAGGTCACACACAAACATATCATTTTAAAACAAAATAAATTCAAACAAGGGTATATCCAAACTGCGATTCCATTCCAATTAAAGTAGTGTCTTCATCATAACAAAGTGCTCATATTCTACCTATCACTATCATTGATGTCTAGTCTATCCATCATCCGTCCCAAGTGTTCTAGACTTTAAGAAGACACAGAACATTGCTCCTGATAGTCATATCTGAGCTAATGACCATACTACCTAGGAGGGCTCACCCTTTTTGGAAGATTTGCTCTTTTTGTGAAAAGCTTTTCTCAATTTATCACTCTCAGTTGCACTTACCCTTCAAAAGTTTATTTCATAAATTTATTATTTCTGCCATATATGATTAGACCAGTTTCTCACAATCTCATTAAATACCTTCTTTCACCAGACTGGTATTCCATACACACTGAAGTTAAAATGACTGGTAACAAATTTTACTCACTCCTCCCGACTAGATTATCTCTTTCCTGACCACTGATAGCATAAATGCAGGAAAAAAAGGATATCGACGGACACGCAAGAATGAGTGGAGACAGCACTATCAATGATCACGGCATAAAAGCATGGCTGGATTGCACAAGATTTAGTATTACATTCAAACAACTGAACAAGGGCATGCAGCAGCATTTATCTAAGGCTTTTATTCGCTTCCTAGACATGAATATCCCACATGCACCTTCAAATTTAAAGGCCTAAAAAATTGTGACAACTACCTGACGGCTGACAGATAGAATGCAAACTCGCATCCCTGTGTTGACTTGAATCACGGGCTATGCCTTTTGCATTTTTTATTCATAAAAGTTTCTTTTGCTTATCAAAAGAAATGATTCTTTCATTGTTTGATTTCACCTATGGGTGACTCATGATGTCGATTTATAATATTGGCACACACAAAAAAAATACAAGAACTAAATATAAAATTTTTGTTGCATGATTGGTTGTCCATTAAATAACGATTGGCCTCTTTATAATTTATCCAAATTTTGTCAACAAATTTAATCATTTATTGCAATTCGAAAAACTTGATCAGTGATCACAGATTAGTTTAACTCTTGAGCTCCTCATCCGAAAGCTTAAAAAACGCGAATATGGGATATTTGAACTCCAATTCCTTTTCAGTCAAAAGCTTCAGTTTGAAATGAATCAAAAAGTCTCTTTTTTCCTACCCCGCTTCTTATTGAATGCGAAGCAAATTCATATTATATTTTAATAAAGTTAGCCCCTTCCTTATCGATGCACACACAACGAGATATTTAGTTACAAGATTGAAAAAAATAAGACAAATAAGTAATTCCTGGAGAAAAAATCAGAGTATGGAAAACATTTCGACACAGGTAATGAAAAATAACCTTTTTGAAATCGTGGAGTTTGAGAAAGCAAGCGGCTCGGTTGCTATGAAGAGCAATCATTTGAGGCTTGGTTTTAGCCATCTCCAGAGCTTCCGTGTAAAACCCTAGCGCCTCCGAGTACCGTCCTTCCCGGTACATCTGGTGCGCCCGCTCGATCGAGTTCAACGCTGCCGACGCCATGATAATGGATGCACAAGAATCAATTTCAACCGTCCAACATATACATTCATATATATATAAACTTGGGATCTTTCCAATATTTCGGGTCTTTTGAGCTGTGGATGAGCTTCTGAATCTGAGCTGCTTGTCTTAAGATTATAAGAAAGTTGAAAATGCAAATTTGAAAAATCCGAGGGTAGAACCTGGGAGATTCCCTCGCATATTTTTGTCTTTTTCAATAATTTCTTTTCAATAATTAATAGGTTAATAAGTGGGCCAATTACATACTCTCATATCTTTTCTACAAAGAAATATTTGTATACTCTCAAATAAAATGAAGAAAATTTCTATCCAACACAGTAGTGTGTGCGTCCTATCCTTCCACTAGCGATGACTTTAAGAGTCCCCAGTCCAATTTGACATGACAATTACATTGTTATCATTGCAATCACTACCGCACGTGAATGGGAAAATCCCTTTCACCATCATGGCAAATTGCAATCATGGGCCATGGCTTTTGAACACTCTCGTGCAACACTAGTTTGCTTTCTTTAGTTCGTAATTTAATTTGGGGGATAACACCTAATTACTACGGGAAAATCTTAAAAACAGAAACGGTGTAGGGCAACGTTTTGGATTTCCTTAGGATGACTATTAATGCTTTAAGATTGAATATAATATTTCCATATTGATATTAAAGACGTGTTTTGTAATGCTGTTAACGAATTTCAGTAACCTGGAATCAAATGCTAGGTGGAATTGGATGCATTGAGAGATACCTCCGACTATTGAGAACGTTTCGTATCAACCACCAACGAACTCCCATTAACCAACAATCAAGATAGGTGGATTTGGGTGTGTCAAGAGACACTCTAAGTATTGAGGACATTTTGTATCGCTGCCAATGAACTCTCAGTAACCTGTAATCAAAAGATAGATGGAGTTAAGTGTGTCGACAGACATCTCCGATACCTAAGTCAGTATAAAATTTGGAGAGTATTTCAAATTTCAAGAGTTCAAGATTACCTATTACATATTCTTTGAAGTTTATTTATAGGGGTTGGTCATGAGACAAGAAGGCTCATCTCACGATGTGATTTCCTCTAATCATTGTTTTCGTATTGTTAAGGCTCCCGATTAATCGTTAAATTGGAGGAAGTTAATTTTATGGGCGAGTATCATGTGCAGATATCATGTTTAATACTCTCTGCCTGTTGTGCCATTGATCAGTGGTTAATGATAGCTAGGTTTAAATTCCGTATTGGCGCGCAATGGTGGTTGGCCCTTTGGTTGTGGGTTGGAGGAAGTTAATCAACAAGTGGAAGATGTGCATCGACTTTACTGATCTCAATAAAGTCTGTCCAAAAGATAGTTTTCCTCTGCCACAAATCAACCCGATTGTTAATCCGATAGTCATACACACACTCCTCAGTTTCATAGATGCCTATTCCAGAATATAATTAGATCAGATTGAAGACTGATGATGAGGAAAATACAACGTTCATAACCGCTTGCGGGCACTACTGCTACACCACCATGCCATTCGGCCTCAAAAATGCTGGAGCAACTTACCAACGATTGATGAATCAGAATATAGAAGTCTACATCGATGACTTCCATTCAAACAGCATATGGCAGATCTCCAAGAAGCATTTGCTATACTGTAGCAATACAATATGAAACTTAACCTGACAAAATGCATATTCAGAATCGAGTCAGGCAAATTCTTAAGCTACATGGTCTCGAAAGGGGGATCGAGACTAATCCTAAGAAAGTATAGGCCATTCTCGACATGGTTTTGCGCCGCAACCTCCAAGAAGTCCAACTGATGGCTGGACAAGTGGAAGCCCTAAACTGCTTTATCACACGATCCACCGATCGGTGCCTACCTTTCTTCCAAGTCCTAAGGATGGCCCATGAATGGCACTCGACTTGTGAATAGGCCTTTACCAATATGAAGAAATACTTGGTCAATCCTCTCCTACTCAGACAGACTATTCCGGGTGAGGCACTAACCATCTACTTGGTAGGGTCCCCACAGGCGATCTCGGCGGTCCTAGCCTACAACTCAAATCAAGGGCAAAGGCTTGTTTACTATATTAGTCAAGCATTTTGTGATGCTAAGGCCAGATACCCACAGACCGAGATGTTGATATTTGCATTAGTCATAGCTGCTTGCCAATTGCGTCCTTATTTCCAGGCTCACTCTATCAAAGTCCTTAAGAGCCACCCCCTCAAAATAGTCTTCCAGATACCTCTGGCCAGCCGGCCAAGCAGGCCGTCAAGTTGAAAGAATTTGACTTGGTGTATTTACCTCGAACAACAATAAAGGGTTAGGCCTTAGCAGACTTCATAGCTAAATTCACTGGCTTTCCTAAGAAGGTTTCTCATGCACCTCAAGGACAGTCCTAACAAGTCTACATCGACAACTCAACATGTTGGGCTAGCGAGGGTGTGGGTGTGCACATTGTAACCGGCCAAGGAATCAAGCACAACTACACAATAAAACTCACCTTCAAAATAACCAACAACGAAGCAAAATATGAAACACTGATGTCTGGAATGACCATGGCTTGGTTACTGGGAGCAAGAGAGATAGAAGTCAAAGTCGATTCCCAATTGGTCGTCAGCCAAGTACTCGGGTAATTCATCACCAAAGTGAAAAACTAAATAAATATCTCCATCTTGTATGCACTAAGAGAGATCACTTTCATTACTTTTGGATACAACAAATCCCGAGGGCAGAGAATCAGAAAGCTGACTGTTTGGAAAAGATAGCATCCGGACAGGACGAGCATTCACCCCTGGAACATACTGAAGTCAAATTGGTCGAGACTCCATCTATTGGAGTCAAGATGTCCAACTTGACGGCAACCATTCTCGAATGAGCAGCAGACATCAATGAATACTTACAAGAAGGCAAGATGCCCACCAACCCAAAAGAAGTAAGGAAAGTAAAAGACAGAATAGTTCAATTCGTCTTGCTCGAAGGAGTACTATATAAGAGGGGTTTCTCTAAACCCTTACTCAGCCGCTTATCCTTAGATGAAGCTCGATATGTACTGGCAGAAATCCACGAAGGGGTATTGGAAGTCATATAGGAGGCAGAGACCTAGCTGCAAGGATAACCCGTGCTGAGTATTATTGGCTGTGCTCGCTCAAGGATGCAGAATATTTTGTGAAAAAATGTCCAAAGTGTCCAGAACACGGCTCTATACCACACTCCCCCCCTCCCCCCGGGGCCCCCCAACCTACGCACAAAGGGGATTAGACCTGATTGGACCCTTCTCAGTGGCCAGGAGAGGGGCAAAATTCATTATGGTAGCGGTCAACTACTTCACCAAATGGGTTGAAGCAGAAACCCTCACCAGTATTACCTCTCAAACAATCACCAAGTTCTTATGAAAATAGGTTATTTTCCATTTTAGAATACCTTAAATCTTTGTATCAGACAATGTGAAGTAGTTCAATTGTGCCCATTACCGAGAGTAGTGTGTCAAGCTAAAAATCAAGGTCAAGTATTCATCTCCAAGACACCCACAAGCCAACAGCTAGGTCGAAACAACTAATAAAACACTCCTCTTGGCACTCAAGAAAAGGCTCGGAACACACAAAGGAACGTGGGTTGATGAGCTCCCTAGACTGCTATGGGCTTACCAAACAATCGTTCGAGCTCCTACAGGAGAAACAGCGTTCACTCTCACTTACAAGAGCGAAGCGGTGATCCCTATGAAAATTGGAATGCTCACTTTACGCATCCAACATTTTAAGCTGGACAATAACAACGGGAAGATTGCGAAACAACTGAACCTGCTGGAAGCAAAGAGAAAGGAAGTGGTAGTGTAGGTGGCAAACAACAAACAAAAAAATAGAGCAGTACTTCAATAAAAGGTTCGAGCCATGCAACTTCAAAGTAGGGAACCTAGTGCTAAGGCAAATAGATGTTACCATCCTAGAAGAAGGAAAGTTGGGACCATGCTAGGAAAGCCCATATGTAGTAACTGCAAGCAACCGACCAGACTTATACCAACTAAAGAATAGCAAAGGGATTGAACTCTCCCACTTATGGATGCTAAGCACTTGAAAAGGTACTATGTATGAAGATCGAAAACACCTATGTACGATTCTTTCTTGTTTCATATTGTCTTTTAGATTGGCATTGTCAATGAAATCAGATGCCAAAGCCTCAAACATGTTATTCAGCCTAAAGGAAATAAAACCCAACTCCCGCAAGGTGTAGGCCGGGCACCAGTCCCAAGCATTCAACACACCCTGGTGATGACTACTATTGCGGGGTAGAGTCGGGGCACCAATTCCAAGCCCTCAACACACCTTGGCGATGACTACTCCAGCGGGGTAGACGATGGGCATAAGTCTCGAGTCCTCAACACACTCTAGCGATGAATACTCTTGCAGGGTAGACGACAGGCACAAGTCTCGAGCCTTCAACACACCCTGGCGATGACTACCCCCGTGAGGTAGTTGAGCACTAGTCTTAAGCCCTCAACACACCCTAGCGATGACAACTCCCGTAGGGTATAGGCTGGGCACTAGTCCTAAACCCTTAACACACTCTGACAATGACAACTCCCGTTGAGTTAGCTAAAATCGGAAAGATAAAAAGAGAAACAAATTCCCTCTGAAGTCCCATCACTAAAAATTCCCTCAGCAAATGCTCGCTTCTATTCGACATCAGCTCGAGCCTCTACCAGATGCTCACCTGCGAAGCGATATTACTCTCCTCCAGGTTCTCCTTCTTCAGACTTAGCTCTTCAACAGTCTTTATCAATCCTATGCACTTCTCCTTAGAGGTCTCAAGTTGATCACCTAACTACTTCAATTTGAAGATACCATATCGGCACACTATGCCAAACCCCCGATTAAATTCTTCGAGCTCCACCAGTTCAAATCCGACTACTTCTGCCAACTAGTTTGCAACCTAGATCCCAAAGAAAGTCAATAAAACTTAGTATTATAGGAAAGAAGATAAGCAAACAGAGGAACACCTACTTGTGCAAGAAGGGGTTGCAACATCTATACTATGCGTTTGATAGCAGCAGCCCGAGCCCTCTCAAAACTCGAGGGCACGCCATGTCCGATTCCAGCACCTGGTCCTAACTACTCTTCGCCCCCACCTCTAGCCTAACAAGTTGACCGAGAGCTGTAATCCCGCTACAAAGCCAGAAAGGGGAAGGGGGACGAAGTTGAGTATCAGGATCAATGCCAGACGTTGACCCCAATTCAAAAATTGGGGTAAGCAACGGAGACTCCTCATCGCTTACTATCACAAGCTCCTTATAATGGCTTTTGCTCCCCGAGACCTTTCCCTCAACTTAACCGCTAACTGATGGCACATTTCATCTGAGTGCTAGTTGTCCCTACCGCGACCCCTCCTTAACCTCCAGCCCCTCTAGCCCCGCCCTTAACGTGGCCTCCGACCCTGTTAGTCTTGACCCATACGGTCGTGTCTTCAGCATGATTCACCTCCTCCTAGCCAATGGCCCTTTCGAATTTGGCCTAAATGACTGCGTCTTCAGCATGATTCACCTCTCCTTGACTAGTTTCCTCTTCACCTTCGACATCTTAAACTTGGCCTTCAGTACTAGCATTCCCCAATCCAAACCTTTCCTGAGAGCCAGAATCAGAACCTGTATTTGAAAAGGAAAACGTCAGGGCACCCCTCTCTTCAGGTTGCCTGGGCAGTTGGCTAACCCAAATATCCTAATCCTCTAATTCCTGATTTATAACATCTTCGAAGGACAAGAAGGCCTCGATGTTGGAAGACAGGGAGGAGGACGAACTAGTGATTCCAGGAAGGCAGTGTTAATATCTTCTTTCGCCTCGTCATCCGAACTGGAAGCTAGGATGGCCGAGGAAGAAGAAACTCATGACGCCCAACAAGTGATGGACTGGGCCTCAACAGCTAACCGTCATCTTGATCCCGACGCTGGGCTAAGGATGTCAGTGAAGAAGCCCCTTGATGCTCCTAGGAACGTCAAGATGCCTCGAGAGCCAAGGGGTCTGGGTTATGGCGTCCCTTCTTCCTTCTCTCTAGTGACTGGGAACTCGTGTGCGAGGTCGAATTATAGGATATATGAGAATTCTCATAATGTTCTAACCTTCAACATATGTTGATCCAGTAAAACCAAATACTTCAGGATGGTCTCGTCAAAAAGTAGGTAGTTTCGTCTATAAAAAGTCAGGGTACGCCCTGGCTCAGGTCAATATGGCCTCTACCCTAACTGCCTCCTTGAAGGATAGTATGACATCGAGGCTATCCATAGATGAAAGAAGACTCCAATCTGACAAAATTAAAAACTCTCATTCGGTTTCGCTCTCGAAAAATTGCCAGCCATCCCCCGAGACGAAGAACTTCTGTTGGTAATCTTTCACGCTTGAGTGCCTTTCCTCAATCTGAGCTAGTTTCCGGTCACCATTCTTGACTTGAAAATTGATTATGTTCTCGAGGTGGCAATTCAGACGGAATAGCGACAAAAACTCACAGGCAGTCAAGTCGGGACAAATATCGTTCTACGTTGAGAATGCCATCCAAAAAACAATGCAACTAGCCAATAATAAGCACCAACCATTCAAAAGTATTTGTGCCGAAGCCAAATCCTAATAGTGAAGGACTTCACGGATAAGGCGAATGAAAAGGAACCAGTGACTGCTCGCAAACATTGCAAGAAAGAGTATTACCCTCTGCGATTTTTCCAGAGAATCGCACGCATACTCCACGTCCCGGGGTGACTCCAGTTCAATTCGATAATAAATTCTGTAACGGATCTGAAATGCCTAGATCACAATAGGAGGGAAGTTAGATGTCCAAACATGCTCGACGAAGGCAGTTGATACATTAGTTGAAGCTTGGATGGACAAAATAAAACCTTCGACAACCATGAAAATTGAAGAAAAGCTTGAAATTGCACGAAAGAGGGAAGAAAGGAATGAAGGAAGGAACAAAAGCTTGAAACTAGCTAAGGCAGGAACGAAAGGAAATGATGAAATGAAGGGATTTGCAAGTAAAGGAGAAAACGAAGGATGGAAGATAATTTTATAGCCTAAATGGACATTAATGTGCGTGGTAAATAAAACAACATGACAAGCCCCATGATACGATCGGTAAGGTTACAAATGGACACTCCGAACTCATGGAGCGCAAGACCCAATAATAATCAGGAGGCATGCGTGATCGTTTTAAGCAGGGGAATTATGACGAGTTCGTGGGAAGCACGGACCAATCACAGAATTGAGGCATGGTAACCATTATGGCCTTGACAAGCTGTGAAATCGAGACAAAGGAGATGTGCATTTAGTTGTGTCTAACACACATTAATTACTTTGGGCTTAGAAGACGAATCATCAAATTCAAGATGCCGAAAGGTCCAGACTCAAGTCCACATTGATTGCTTTAGGCTTAGAAGATGAGCCATCAGGTTCAGGATGCCAAAGGGTTCGCATTGATTGCTTTAGGCTCATAAAATAAATTGTCAAGTTCAGAGCTCAAGAAGCAGAATGCCAAATCGAGATTCCCACCACGATGACCAAAATATAGCAGAGTTAGGAATTTGTGGGGTACTGTAAGAAATTTTCATCAAAGTCCCTTCACTAGGAATTTGCGAGGTACTATAAGGGGAGCCCATTTGGATTGGGAAGGCCTGGGATCATAGTAAAATTGACTCGAGTCCTACTGATATAGAGCAGGTCTACCTGATAGTAGAAGTAGGCTTAGGATGAAGTCGAGTGCCCGCGAGAATTACAGAGGGAGCCTGGAAATAAAGGGGGATGAATGGCACCTGACACCGCATTAAATGTCGAGCAGGTCATGATTACACCGAGCGTCACGCTGTATTAAATGTTAAACCAAAAGGGGTCATGCCGCATTAAATACAAATCGAAAATCTCGATCAAATAGAAACCAAGAATTATCAAACTAATACAGCCCAGATTGGACAACTGACCCCTGACCCAACTCAGCAATGCGGCTTAAGACAAATTTGCCTACTCTGACACTACCAACTAAATGACGATCGAACAGGCATGAAGGAAAATCCTTATAGTCTTCACCCTCCAATCAAGCACAATCAAGCCTATAAATAGCATTGAGACTTTCAGAAGAAATGTTACTTTTTCTAATCTCTGAAATTCTTATATTCTCTTCCTTAATTTTATTATGTACTGACTTTGCCATCTAAGAGGTCTCAGAGATTGACACTGCCCCCTTTCTACCATTTGTTTTGCAGATTTGGATTGTTTGGTCTATCCCCGAAAAGCCCAGGCCCCGAAACACGCCATTAACAGTTGGCTCGGTCCACTCTTTAAAGGAGATTAATGGCCCTCTCGTTATGTTCTGATATATTATTTTCGGATTACATATATATATATATTGCTAATCTATATGTATGCATGTATCATGTATTGTGGATGGAGACATGATTAAAATTTTGGGGGGCCACATAATTTCAGGTTGGAATGAGCTCCTTGAAAGGATACCATTAAGTATTGAGAACAATAGAGTAATAATACACATACCATTTATTATATAAGTTAGTCTACATATAGTTTCCATTTGAGGACTGTTCATGCAAAGTCATACAACTATGTTTAATTTTTTTTTAAAATTATAATAATATTCTTTCTAAAATGATGTTTTTCCCTCTTTTACCTTCATTTATTAATGGGATTGCACACGTAGTCCCCTACTCAAAACTCAAATATAATTTATCTTATTGTACTACCATGTTCTAAAACTCAATTTTAAAGGAAGATAGTTATGTAAAATTCTAAATTTGAATTAAAACTTTAGTAGTTTTTATGAAGTCCCACTAGAGGGTTGGGAGGGTAACCCTCATCGTCACCCACTGTCCTCTTCTTCTACCCCTTTGATTTCTTCTTCAATCTCAATTTTGTTTTCAGTTCACTCTCCACTTTTCCACAACTTTCTTTCTGCCTCTTTGTTTCAAACCTAATTTATTTTTGTTTGGTTCACACATTGAGAACTGATCCAAAAATCCTAGATCTCCCATCCCATAAATCTCATAGAGAATCTGAAGCACCTTCCAAATTGTATGCTGCTATTTTCGAAGAATCCAATCGAGTAGAGCTTACCTAATCCCAATGTTTGACTTAGTTATACCTCTAAAGCAAGTCATAACAAAAAAACGATAACTCGGAAATATTTTCACACCTCTTGAAGTCCTTGAAGTTCAATGGTGTTTTAGATATGCTTACTTAGATGAAGATTAATTTTTTATAAGTAAAAAATTATTAAAAAGTAAAAAATTATTGTGGTGCGTTGAAGATATTTGGATTGAATGTGACTTCTTTTTACAAAATAAACTTGATATTTTAGAAAAATCTAAGTCTAAACAAGACTAGGTAATATATGTTTTTTTTTTTTAAGAAAACTTCTTTCATTTTATGAATAAACTATTATAGGCTTTATCAAATGCAATGTAAGATTGGACCACATCTGATTCTTCCTCCATCCAAACACATTCATGATCAAATGATAAAGCTTATTTGGCAGTCTAGTGAGCAACTTGATTAGCACCCCTTCTAACAAAAGAGATCTGCCATCTAGGATGAATTAACATAGCTTGTTTGATATCTTCAATGAGTTGTTATGACCATGAATTATTTGTAGTTTCATCTTTAACCGTATCAATGACACCCTTGGCATCCCCTTCGAATTAAACATGATCAAAACCCAACTTATTAGAAAGAGAAATTGTTCTTAAAAACTTTTGGCTAAGTGAGATGAAGTAATATAACACATTTGAGCAGCTAACAACACTTGCAAATCATCATTTGACTCTTGAATAACTATGCCCATCCCTATTTTCTAATCTATTTTAAGGAAACTGGCACCAAAGTTAACCTTAAACCAAGATGGAGTCGGGGGTTTCCACAGGATGACATCAACTGGAGGCAAAGCAGATTCAGATGGAGACAATTCAACTTCAAGCCTCAATCCCAAAACTGAGTCAACTTGAGAGAAGTCTTCTATATCAGTCATTGCATTAGTCACAAGTATTTTAGGGTTACTGAATTTGTTTCCAAAAATCAGATCATTTCTTCTATTCCACAATCTATAACCAATAATAGCCACTAAATTTAGACTATTTGCATCTAGTTTGCAAATGAAATCAGCCCACAAATCTATAAAAGTATCATAGTTCCAGCTCTATTTAGATACCAGCATAGCCATTCTCTCCATACATCTTTTGCTGCCAAACGACCCAATAATCCATGAAGAATTGTTTCTGTTTATCAGTTATTTACTAGACATAAAGGGTTCTCAATAATCTTCTTATGGAAAAGATTTTTCTTAGTGGGTAGCAAGTTAGAAATCGATTTCCACACGAATTGTTTCACCTTCCCCATTACTCTAAGGTTCCAAATTTCCTTCAAAAATTTTTTAGACTACTTAACACTCGAAGATTCCTTAAACCTTTGATGTTTAGATTCCAAATCAACGAAATAAGTAATTTTAACCAAAAATAAATCCTTGTTAGAGAAGCCTCAAATAATCATCAACACCTCTCAAGCTTATAAGTAAGATGCACATTAGACTTTCTTCATCTAAGTTGAAAATAGCTTCGATTAACTCTTTTTTTCAACAATGACTAGTTTCATTAATTAGAGTAACAAGTTTGGTTTCAATAGGAAGGGTATTGAGTACTATTTGTACCAAAAAGGTGTTTTCCCTTAGGAGCCATTTATCCTTGCAAATACTTATGTCTTTCTCATTCCCAACATGGCATACTAATCCCTTTTGAACTAGGTCCATAATTGGGCAAAGACCTTGCCATATTTGAGAAGAACCTAGTCAAAATTTTGCATCCATTATTGAAGAGGAAAGTACTTAAGCTTTATGCAACTGAGCCACTAAATAAGAAGGGTGCTTGAGGATTCTTCATACTTGTTTAGCAAGCAATGCTCGATTAAAATAGTGCAAATCCCGAAACATAAGCCTCCAAACTGTTTTGCAACACCCAATCTCTCCCAACTCTACCAGTGAACTCCCCTTCATTCTTTGTTGTGACACCACCTAAATTTAGAAAACATCATTTCTATCTCTCTTATTAATACTCCCAATAACTTAAAAATACTCATATTATATGTCTAAATTGCTTGCAACACACTTATAATGAGGACTTTCCCTGCAGTTGAAAAAAACTCAACCTTCCAATTGTGAATTTGCTTCCAAATCTTCTCCTTTAGTCTCCAAAAAGTATTATATTTTGACCTCTCAACAATTATAGGGAGGCTCAAATATTTGTTATAATCATCCCAAGAAACACATGCTACATTTTGGAGGATATATGCATTTGCATAAACTTTTGTATTAAAACTAAATAGAATAGATGTTTTCTTTTTATTGAGCATTTGACCCAATGCTCTTTCATAGAGTTGCAATATATGCATGACTCTAGTCGATTCCTCAATTTTTGCCCCATAGAAAATAACAAAATCCTCGGCAAATAAAATGTGGTTTATCCTCAGAACCCCTCAGTTGACAGCAACTCCTTGGATCCATTCATTCCTCTCAAAGACTTGTAATAACGATGAAAGTCCTTCGGCACAAATCAAAAAAATGTATGGATACAAGGGATCTCCTTGTCTTAGACATATAAAAGGTACAATGTCATTCCCTGGAACCCCATTCACAAGCACAGAATAAATAACTAACTTCACATATCCCATCAACAAACTAATTCATCGAGCCGAAAATCTAAACTTCATTAACATTGCTTTCAAGAAATCCCACTCGACATGACCATAGGCTTTGGACATGTCGAGCTTGATAGCCACATTACAAATTTACCTTTTTGCTTAGATTTCATGGAATGAAGTAATTCATATGCTACCATAATATTATCAAAAATTAATCTCCTGGGAATAAATGTACTTTGGTTCTAGGAAATAATTTTTTATAAAACCCCCTTAAGTCTATTAGCTAAGACTTTATAAATCAATTTATATAACATATTACATAAAGTTATGGGCTGAATTGATGTGCTATTTTAGGGGAGTTTACCTTAGGCACTAATGCAATATAAGTATGATTTAAACCTTGGGGCATGTAGCCAGTCCTCAAATAATCCAATACAGTTGTACTAACATCCCCTTTCACTTACTCCTAGCTATCTTTATAAAACACATCACTGAATCCATCCGAATAGGGGGATTTAAAAGACAACATTTGTTTCTAAGCCAATTCAACATCATCTTTAGTAAATGTCAAATCAAGATGGGATAGCATCTCAAGAAAAATTTGTTGATTAACCCCAGATAAACAGCTATTAATAGCTTTCTTTGAAAGATTTGAAGTAGTAAATACCTGGAGGAAGTGGTGCCAAAACCCTTTAAAGATGTCCTCATGGCCAGTTATGCTCGTGTGATCTTCATTTTCCACCAACTTTATGAAATTCTTCTTCCTTCTTTGATTAACACAAGCATGATAGAATTTGGAATTCATATCACCTTGTGCTAACCAGCGCTTCTTGGCCCATTGTTTCCACTTAAGACCCTCTTGATCTAGTAGAAAATTCAATTCTGACTGTAGGGACTTTAGTTGTCTCATATTCACTTTACTTTCATCTTGTTGAAGCCTGTTGATCTCAAAAGTAATGTCCCAACTTGCTTGGGTCCTGCCACTAATCAGATTCTTGCTCCATTGCTTCAAGCTATAACTGCACACTTCAAGCTTATGTTGAACATTTTGCAAGTAGCCCCTAATTCTAGTAGTCTTCTTTCATTTAGCAGTTATAAGCTCCTTGCAACGTTCATCATTGCTCCAGCTGGCTTCATATTTAAACTGAAAATAATGCATTCTCTCAATAAGCCTTCCACTAGAAATAATTAAAATAAGGGGATAGTGATCTGAACAAATATGGTAGCATAACCACACTAGAATCAGAATATGTCGTTTTCCACAAACTAGTAACAAAAATCTTGTCCAATCTCTCTTTGATATAAGTAAAGTCTTCATGGCGGTTACTCCAAGTGAATTATTGACTCTTCCATCCAAGATCATATAGTTGGCTTGATTCATTAACCTCTCTAAATAACCTCATTTGAGATTCACCTCTATCCCTACCCCCACCTTTTCATCATGAGAAAGAACCTCATTAAAATCTCCTAAAATACACCAACCTAGTTGGTCTGTTTTAAAAGAATCTAGTAGCTGCCAAGAAGCACTTCTATTACTGACCATAGTATCACCATAAAAACAAGTGAGAAACCACTTTGACCCATTTTCCTCTTTTGAAACATACCCACTGACATGTTGTTCAAAGTAGTTAAATAACTCAAAAGTAATCTCATGTTTCCACATAAAGATTAACCCCTCGCTTCTCCCTACTGCATCAACCATAATACAACCATCAAAATTAAATTTTCTAGTAGTTCTACTAGCCTTGAAACTAGCTAATTTTGTTTCCATTAAAAACATCATTTTGGGTCCTTGTTCCTTGATAAACAAATTAAGGATCTGAATTATTCGGGGTTTCCAAGTCCTGGACAATTCCAGTTGAGGATTCTCATAATGTTCAGCAGGGTTGACTTCCAGCCATTGCTGATTCCTTTTGCACATCATCAGAATGAGGAGAAACCCTCTTCAGTTTTTTTCGACCCGAACTAAGTGGAAAAGATTCATCAAGAGAGGCCACGAATCTTTTCAAAACACTAGGCACAATGAAGTTTGTTGGGGAAATACCTGTTTCTTGAGCCCGATGTTTCCATCTTCCAACCCTACCCGTCGATTTTCGAAGCTCCCCACCTACACCTTTGAGACTTTTCAGTTTAGGAAATTCCATTGCCTTTGGACATATAAGAATAGGAGTATCAATTAAACAATCAGTAGTGGACTCGTTTAGATTAGGCTCCTCATGGGCCCACTTATTGTCCAATGGCCCACTCAACAAAGCATCACTCGACGTTCTAGCTCAGAAACATTCAGTCCATGGAGCTCCTCCCCCTTTCTACTACCACCCTCCATAAAAAACCTATGGAATTTTGAATTTTGAGAACTTGAAAATGACCGCATCCCCCATTTCACGCCATTTGGTATTTGGAGAGGCAATTGACAAAGTGTGCCTCTATATAAAAAAAATAATAATTATATGTCATGAAATTGTATATAAAAAATACATTTCTATAAATTATTTTATAAGATAATTTTAGAAATTTTAGGTGGTGAAACAATTTAATGGCTCAGTAACGAAAAATTATGTATTACGAGTCTATAATTTGTTTAATGTGCAGACAGTTATTTATGTTAGATTTTATAAATTTATATTTAGATATATAGAATATATAATTACTGTAATAATAATAATTTAGAATTAAGAATTATTAATAATTGATCAAAATATAAATACTTTAAAAATAGATACAAAAATATATATCTATTATTCTATATGAAATGAAGCAAGAGCATTTAAAATTTTTAAAAAAAATCTACTTTACTAATAAAATATTTCATGGTCAATTTACAATTTGAAAATGTATTATACATATAATTCTACAATTTTAACCAATCTAAAATAAAGAAATTTGTATGAGATATGATTGTAGAATAACAAAAGGGCCCCAAAAAAACAAAACAACGAAAAACCATAACAGTAAAAAAAAGACTAGTACAGATACACCAAAACCTTAATAAGACATGCCAGTCATTGACATAAAATAAATCAGTGTTAACAGAAATTATATGGCTTTAGATGCCTCACACCTTCAATTAGAAGATGCGTTAAATGAAGTCAAAGTACTGTCAAACCAAATCGATTAAACTGGAATGAATGACCCAGATTGATGACTCACGGATCAAACCCAACGCTGCAGTAATGGACCAATCTTATTCAGTCCATCATTTTTCTCACCATAGATCTAACCGTACTCAATATCGGTCCAATTCGATTCGGTTAGGTCCGATCCAAGAGAGTCCAAACATATATATTATAATTTATTTTATACTACAACTTTTATGATATGTTAATATATTAATATTATATATTATACATTAGTACTTATATATTAGTATTATAAATTTATATATATGATAATTATATATTAGTACTTATTAGGACTATAAATGAATCAGGCTACTCAAAAGACTACTCGATATTCAATTAAACTCAAATTGAACTCAACTCGTGCAAAAAAATAAAATCGCTAATGAAAGCAGATCCCGCTCGATTAGTAAATGACATATACTCAACAAAACTCGACTCGACTCGACTAAGGCTCGTTAAGACTCGCTCGTATATGCCTGACTCGACTTGTTTGCTCGACTTAATTAAAACTCGTTCATACATATGTTTATGTGTGTACATGTATATATATACATACATATATAAACTTTTACTTTTGTATATATATATATATATATATATATATATATAATCTAATTATTTATACCTATTTACCTATATATGAATATATATTCAATATACATATATATATACACACATTACTTAGTTAAGCACTTAAGACTTCTCAAGTCACTGAATTATAATTAGTAAAATAGATAATTGAATGGAATTAATAATTTCATATAGGATATGTTTCTATATATTATTATATAATATTTAAAATATGAGACACATACCAACGATACCGTGATGCTAATATATATATATATATATGTGTGTGTGTGTGTGTGTAGGTAAGTAATTAAAATTTTCATAATAACAATAAATTATATTTTTACATAAATTAAAAATTAATTATATGTTATAATTGTATCTTGTATAAAATATTTATGACATAATTTATAACCATAGTTAAATATTATTAATTCTTTATAAAATATATTTAATAGATTTAGTTATATAAATATTTTCTTACATTATTAATTCATAATATATTTAAAAAATTATATTTTTATTATATTTTTAAAATATATTTTTGTTTATGTTTAATTATTATAAAAGCCAATTAAAATATTGCATTGGAAGTCTTGTGACTTGTCTTTCTGGCATTGTATAATATGTTGGTATGGTTTGGATTGGGAGATGAGATAGTTAAGATAAGTTTTGAAAGTTGAATAAAATATTATTAAAAAATTAATTTTTATGATTGTATTGGAATTTGAAAATTTTGAATTGGAATTTAAAAAAGTTGAATTATTTATTATATTTTGTATGAAATTTTTAAAAAGTATAATGATGAGTTTGAAATGAGTTTAGATAAGATAAGCTCAATCTCGAATCCAAATCAAGCAATTAGCTTTTATAATACGAATCTATGATTATTTTAAGATTTTTTGGTATATGCAATTTTCTCTTTTACAATCGAAATGGCTTAATTCGACTTTTTTGGTACCGTAACATTTTGGCCGGTACAGTCGGTATATGCCGTACCGATCATTTGGGCGGTACAGATACACTGTCTATATCATACCGGCCGATATTTCGGCTATACTGACTGTACCAGTCTGTACTGACCGTACCAAATTTTATTTCTTTTTTCATTTTTTGTTATTTTTTTGTTTCAATTTAGACTAGATTATTTATATATATATGTATTTTTATATATAATTTATTCATATATTGACTATTTTTTTGAAATATAATTTATATATATTTATATATATAATTTTTTTTATAAATAGACTATTCCAAAATGGTATACGAAATGATACCGAATCAAAATATTTTATTACAGTGCCTTGACCGATACTAATATCGATACGATATTCAAAACTTTGTTTAATTCACTTTATTTTTTGTATTCAAGATTACGTACATTGGTAAACAGTCCACTAATTGCTTTTGCAAGGATTGGGGACTTTTCTGGATTGTCTTTTAAGCTTCTAAATTATTATTTTATGAATTTGTTTTATCAAATCAGACCTAAAGCCTTAACTTCAAACGACGCCCGACGTTTAAGTTTTCTTCTTCTCTCATCTTTCCTCTCGGCACTATTCTCAATCATTGTTAGGTTTTACGGTAAGTTTTTCACTTTAGAGCCAAAGACTCAGATCTTGTTTTCGGTAAAAATAATCTCTTTTTCCTTTTCTATCTATGTGAGAAAAAGTAATTTTTTTTAGTTTGTAATTTATCTCTGGATCCCATTTTAGTTTTTCAGACTTATTCTCTTGGCTCCATAGAGTTTGGACCATAAGACAAAGATTCTCTTTTATCTCATCACCATAAGACAAAGAAACTTTAATACATATATTTGTTGAGGAGTTGGTTTGATGATTGGTCTGCCATTTTGTATTTCACGTTTTTTTGTAGTGGAAGTATTCTGCTTAGCTTGACTTGGATCCATATATGAAAGCATAGAAAAAACATATTACCCGTAAAGTCTCTATTGAGATGTGGCTTGAATGAAGCGTATCAGATTGCACTTGGAGTTTTCAACCCGTAACTTCGCTCGACCCTCGCTCGACAGTCGCTCGAGCGAGACATCAAACGGAGAGTTTTGGATCCAGACAGAGACTTCGCTCGACTCTCGCTCTACCTCCCGCTCGAGCAAGAATCAATTCTAGGGTTACATCGCTTCCAGGAACTAGGGTTAGCGCCGTCTGGAATAGTGTTCCGCTCTCGCTCGAGCAAGATACAGCCTATATAAGGATCGGGCCATTTGTGCAAAAGAGAGAGCGGAAGCAGAGAGCTGTGGAGTGAAGGCGATTTCGCTCGAGCGAGAAGGTCTCGCTCGAGCGAGATTACGAACACAGGCGTCCGTCTCCCATTTTCTCATTGTTTGATTTTGTTGATCAGTGAGAGCCTACTTGTAAAGGGTTTTGAGAGCCTTGTGTGAGAGAGAGCTTTGTAACCTCCAAGAAGTGTACTCCATCTTTGTTATTATAGTGATTTAGACCGACCCAACAGTGGATGTAGGCTCATTTTGAGCTGAACCACTTCATATCTAGTGTCCATTTCTGTTCTCCGTCTTTAGTTTTATTTCTCTTGGTTGAATCCGCTGCGTGGCTCCGTATTTGCTGTTTGTTTCATCGGTCGTTTCCACAACAAACTGGTATCAGAGCGTTAAGGGATGGCCTCAGTAAATTTTGGAGTAGAGAAATTTGACGGTCAGAATAGTTTCAGTTTATGGCGCTTGAGGATGAAGGCTTTGTTGCGTCAGTAGGGTCTGTTCAAGGTTGTAGAAGGAGTGACTGGTGAGTCTCCTGCATCGTCAAGGAATGAGGAAGAATTGGCTCACAGTACTATTCTACTATCACTATCAGATGAAGTTTTGAGGGAAGTTGCAGAGGAGGAGACCGCGGTTGGTCTGTGGAACAAGCTAGAGAGCTTGTACTTGAAGAAATATCTCACTAACCGGTTGTTTTTTAAACGACGGTTATACACTCTCAAAATGGAGGAAGGTACTTCTATTTCTGCACATCTAGATGAATTTAATAAGATTATTATGGATCTGAGGAACATAGACATTAAGATTGATGAGGAAGATCAAGCCTTAATTGTTTTGTGTTCATTGCCTATTTCGTTTGATAATTTTGTAAACTCAATGTTATATGGTAGAGATACAATCTCCTTAGTAGATGTCAAGTCTGCTTTGAATTCTAAGGAATTGAGAACAAAATTTGGGGGTTTAGGCATGAACAATCAAGCCGACGGTTTGTTTGTGAAATGTTCCTCTGGTGATAGATCCGAGGAAGGATGTTCAGGGAAGAATAGAGGTAGTTCCAGTTCCAGTAGCTCCAGATCTAACAAGAGAAAAGTGAAGTGTTACCACTGCCATAAGTTGGGTCATTACAGAAATGAGTGTCCTCAATTGAAAAATGTAGAGGAAGAGGAAAGTTCCTCTAGTAGTGATGACAGTGAAGAAGATGACAGTTAGTCTCTACTTTCTTGAGGGCAGTGTGGTGACAGGTGGAGTATTCTCACATGCTCCAGATTCAGATATTCATTCGCATGTGTCACGTGCGGATCCGCCAGACAGGATGGTCATTTATGAGTCAGCAGCTTTTGCTTGGTGTGATCAGAAGACAGTAATCTTGGTTTTTTGTTTGCATTGTATTCTTGGGAAGCAGTGTAGAATCAGATTTTCTGCAGTATTTCTGATCAGGATACATCTTGTGTAAAGTCTTGTTTTGTATTAAACTCATATTTGTTTTATGATCATTGGAAGTTTGGTTTTGTCTATCTTTTTCTTTGTGACGTGTTTCGTGTTCAAACACTTTTGAGAAGACAGTGATCTACAGATAAGAAGGTAGAGCGTTACTCAGACCATACAGTTTTGTTTCACTCCACGGAGTAACTGAATGGAATGAGGTGGGCTTTGAGTGACAGAGTCTACAGTTTGCTTTTAGTTTGCCAGGCTTGTCTACAGATCGTCAGTGAAGTGGACAACGCATCTTACTATTTGGTGAATTTTCCTTTCTTTTGTTTCCACAGAAAGGAGAGAGAGTTATAGCAAGAAGGTGGAGTTGCAGAGAGTTTCATAGTTGATTGGCATTGGTGCACAGTGAGAGCAGGTCTACAGTTGGTAGATAAAAGGGGCAGTTGGTCACCTTTTGTGTATGCTCATGCAGGCTTTTGTTGGTTCTTACTTTGGCTGAAGAATATTTGGTTGTCTTCATTTGTATTCAGAAGCCGTTTGTTCAAGTAAGCAGTCTGTATTGTGGTGCATTGCCGTTTGGGTGAAGATAGTGAATCTTCAGATGTCGTCTATGGTGTTGAAGACTTTTGTGTGGAAAGTGAGTTCTTCAAAGATAGACTTCGTATTTCGTGTTGGGTATTCCTTCCGTGGTTGAAGGATTTGTGGGTCTTTTGTCCAGAATCATTTTGTGGGGCTTATTCAAGCCAAGGTGGAGATTTGTTGAGATGTGGCTTGAATGAAGCGCATCAGATTGCACTTGGAGTTTTCAACCCGTAACTTCGCTCGACAGTCGCTCGAGCGAGACATCAAACGGAGAGTTTTGGATCCAGACAGAGACTTCGCTCGACTCTCGCTCGACCTCCCGCTCGAGCGAGAATCAATCCTAGGGTTGCATCGCTTCCAGGAACTAGGGTTAGCGCCATCTGGAATAGTGTTCCGCTCGAGCGAGATACAGCCTATATAAGGATCGGGCCATTTGTGCAGAAGAGAGAGCGGAAGCAGAGAGCTGTGGAGTGAAGGCGATTTCGCTCGAGCGAGAAGGTCTCGCTCGAGCGAGATTACGAACACAGGCGTCCGTCTCCCATTTTCTCATTGTTTGATTTTGTAGATCAGTGAGAGCCTACTTGTAAAGGGTTTTGAGAGCCTTGTGAGAGAGAGAGCTTTGTAACCTCCAAGAAGTGTACTCCATCTTTGTTATTATAGTGATTTAGACCGACCCAACAGTGGATGTAGGCTCATTTTGAGCTGAACCACTTCATATCTGGTGTCCATTTCTGTTCTCCGTCTTTAGTTTTATTTCTTTTGGTTGAATCCGCTGCGTGGCTCCGTATTTGCTGTTTGTTTCATCGGTCGTTTCCACAACAGTCTCTTTCTAAGGTTTAATAAAGAAACAAGCTTTGACCATCGAATAAGAGCACAGGTGCAATGTAAGCCATTTGATTTTACAAATGTAAATAAACCATTGCTAAATTAAAATTACAAATTTACATTGTACAATCGTGCTTATTGGGACTTTCCATTAATTTACTTAATCTACATGTTAAAAGTAACTATGTAAACACCCCTATTAAATTTGTTAATATTAGTGAGAATTTGTATGAATTGCATTAAGATCAAAAAATTATTTGCACTATTTCTTTACAAAATCATGGGTAGAGATGTTTTGTAATGCTTATATAATTCATGACACACTTATATAATTAGTTTTGTTATTGTTATGTTTAATTTTTTTTTGTATAAATAATTTTATATACAATTTTCTTTTCTTTTTTGTATTTAGTAAAACTTCTTATGAAATCTAAATCTCTCATTAGATCTAATAAAATGTTTATTTAAGTTTTGCAAATTGTATGAAACATAATATCTTTTTAGAGTGCTTTATACATACATGATGCGGTTAGTATATAAACAACCATGCACTTAATTCTTTTGAATGAAATAAAAATAAATAAATGTTATATAATATTCGTTATTGTTTTTATAATGTGTGCAATTTTTGGACTTTTATGATAATTAAAAACTAAGGAGTTTTTATAATTATAATATTTTTTTGCATTATTATGTTTTAGAACAAATTTTATTGCTATGGATCAAGATCCAAGTCAATACTAAGAAAATGAAAATGAGTTAGATGACATTAATTTGCTTGAAAGCCTTACACTCTCTGCCCATGAGGATGGTGATCTCAAAAATACTAAGGATACTACCTCTACGGTGGGTGCAACTATTGTGACATCCAAAGATCCCCTTGACTATGCATATGAAAAGAAGACAAGGAAACAACTTTAGTTGTTTGGAAAGACTTCTCAATAATAGAGTTACCTAGTGGTGAGAAGAAGTCACAATGCAATTGGTGTAAGGTATTACTCACCATATCTAGATCAAGTTCTACTAGTACTATGTGTAGACATAGAGATACATGTCTTGCACGTGCTATGTCTAACAAGAAGCAAAAGATTCTAAATATTGAATCTAAGAAGAATGATGATATCGCCACTAATGAAAACTTTACATACGATCATAAGAAGGTACATGAAGAACTTTCTCATATGATTCTTTACCATGAGTACCCTTTTAATATGGTAGAGCACGTACTATTCAACAAGTTTATGAATGCAAATACACGTAATTGGCAAAAAATATCTCATGCAACTGCTAAACAAGATTGTATAGACACATATCAGATTGAGAGGAGAAAGTTGAAAACATTATTAAGTGGTGTTGATAAAGTTAACATTGCTACTGATATGCGGACTTCTGGCCAAAAGGTTTCATATATGGTGGTGATTTGTCACTTTGTAGATTCAAATTGGCTTCTTTAAAAAGGGGTCTTAAATTTTTGTAATATGCCACCTCTGCATAGTGGTTTAATCATTGATGATACTTTACAAAAGTGCTTCGTTGATTGGGGTATTGAAAACAAAATATTTACAGTTACAATCGACAATGTCAAAGCTAATGATGTTGCCGTTAGAATTCTTAAAGATAATTTTCGATTGAGAAAACTCTTAATTGTTGGGGGTTAATTATTTCATGTGCGATGTTGTACCCACATAACAAATTTGTTGGTGCAAGACAGGCTTGGCCAAATTGAAAATATTATTGAGTGTGTTAAAGAAGAAATCAAGTTTTTGGTAGCATCCAAAGGAAGATTGAAACAATTCAATGAATTTACAAAGCAATTGCAATTACCTTCTAAAAAATTGATATGTGATGTTTCTACTCGATGAAATAGTACTTACTTCATATTGGTGATTGCTATGGATTTCAAAAAAGTGTTCCCTAGGTTTTACGATAGGGATCAGAATTTTCAATGGGTGCCTACCACTGAAGATTGGATGAAAGTTAAAAATATTTGTGATATTCTGGAAGTTTTCAATGAAGTGACCAACATTATATCTAGAAGCATTTATCCAACTTCTAATTTGTTTCTTTCTGAGGTATAGAGGATGAAAAAGTATTTTCTGCGAAGAGTATTGATAGAAATGAATATATTCAAGCAATGGCCAAAAAGATGAATGAGAAATTTGAGAAATATTGGGATGAATGTAATTTGTTAATGGCAATAGTTGCGGTATTGGATCCAAGATACAAAATGGTGTTGATAAAATTCTATTTTCCTTTATTTATCCCGAGTTTGAAGCCTATTAGAATATTGATATTGTTCTTTAAGTTTTGCAGGAGTTATATGATAAGTATGTCCAAGTTCATAATTCAATAGCTATGGGCCAAACTACGCAGAAAAATGTTAACGTAGGTTCTTCAAGCAGCTCTACCAATATTTTTACAAGAATCATGCCAAATGGATGGTCAATGTTTCAATCTTTTGTTAGAAGTGTTGATATTTGTCGACCTATTAAGTTAGATTTGGATCTATATTTGGAAGAGGTGTTTACATATGTGAGGAAGTTACTGATGCAAAGTTTGATGCTTTAAAATGGTCGAAAGTCAATAGTCTCAAATATAAAATCTTGTCCAAGATGGCATGTGATATATTAGCAATTCTAATAAGTACAGTTGTTTCAGAGTCCACATTTAGTACTAGTGGTAGAGTTATTAATCCATATCGAGCATCTTTGTCAATTGCAACAATTCAAATGCTATTATGTGAAGCAGAGTGGGTTAGAGTATGCCATGGGATTAAAGAAGAACAAAAAGTATCTCTTTCATTAAAAAAAATTATTACTTTCATGAACACTTTAATTATTTTCTAAAGTAGAAAGGTATGTGATTATTTTTTATTTTTTATTTTGTAGGAGGAGTTGGAATTGGCTGAAATTGCATTGCCATAATTGAAGCTTATGGATAGATGCCATGCAATGCAATACTAAAATTATGCATAATTCAAGCTTGTGTATATGGGGGAGTAAAAAGACTATAAATATTTTTTGAGCATATTATATGAAATATGCAGGGGCCTTTGATATTATAATTGATATTTTGAACTGACTTTTATTCAAGTTATGAACATGATTGAAATATGATAGTATGAATTGGAGTTTATCAAAATTGAGTATATATTTGCTATGGTCGAATAGATAAAAAATAAAAATAAAAAGTGCAAGGAAGTAAAAAATATATGATAAGTTCTATTAATTTATGTATTTAGAATTCTGTAAGATCTCAAAATTTGATGTAGTTTAGACTTTGAAGTCTTTTTATGTATTTTCTTTATTTGAAATAGTTTTTTTAACCATTGATGATGATTGATGATAGAGATATTATCATTTGCTCCTCTTCTTTTCTTTTTTTTTTTATGAAATGTTTTCTTGTTAACAAGATATCGTTAACGTGATCTCAAAGTTATAAACTGCTTTCTATATCAATATTTTTTCCTCTTTTTTCAATTTTTTAAATATAACTAACGGTTTTTGTTTTGTGATTTTCTTCGAAGGTCCTTGTGTATATTTCTAAATTACTAGCTAGCATTAGGTCTTTTATTAGTTCTTTAAATTGCAAATGGATACAGTGAAATAAAAAATTAAGTTATCTTATACGCAATTTTTTTTTTATTTCTATAATATTTCATTCTATTAATTCTTATATAAAAAAATATATCTACAACTCAAGTTGAGCCGCTTGACTCGAGCTCAATTTTATGTTGGAGCTCGAGCTCGATTTTATGTTAGAGCTCGAGCTCTTCAAGCTTGGCTTATCGAGCCGAGCTCGAGCAGGGAAAAATTAAAAATCTCGAGCTCGAGTTTTTTTAGTCGAGTCAAGCTTAACAATTCAAAACTCGACTCGACACGGCTCGATTACAGCCCTAGACTACTTATATATATATATATTAGTACGTATATATTATATATTATAATTATATATTTAATAATAATAATTTATATATTAGTACTTATATACTATATTTATAGTTATTTATTAAAGAATATATATGTATATATATTTATAATTAAGGAGTTTTATTCGGTCTGATCCAGGGGTAGAAATCTCATTGTCTTAGACCAAACTGAATAGTGTTCGGTCCTACATTTTTTGAACTGGATCGGACCATATTCCATTCGGTCTGGTCCAGTCCAAAATGACTGATCCGGACTGAAATTCTTACACCCCTAACCCTAACTAATAGTCTAAGACTCGATCCAACATTAGGAATTAAATAAATTACAATGATTAAATTATCCCCACTTTTTTATTTTTTGAAGGAAACATTTCAATTCATTCTAATAAAAATGAGATTATATATGTGACCTAATAAATTCGGGAAAAATCTAAATTACAAGCCAAACTACACATCTGTTTGGGGCACCCTTATACACAAAATACTTTGTGACGGATATCATCTTAACCTCTATCCTCTCAATTCACAAAACTTTAAAAAATTTTATTTCAATTTGTTTGAAAGTAACACTCATAAATACCAATTTCCGCCCACCATCCTCCAAATGAGGAGGGGAGATCAAACACCACCATCCTTTAAAAAGAGAAGTGGGGCAATTACAAGAAAGTCATTTCCTGTTTATTTACATAACACAAACTACTAACACAAACAAATACAAAACGAAAACACAAAACATTGAGATGAAAGAGCAAAGCATGGCTGTAGTAGTGCCACCGAAGATGATGAGTCTGGAAAAAGCTGCACGTGGCGGCAACAAATGGCGTGGTGTGGAGGCGCGTGGGATCCACACACGCGTATTGTTACCCAAGTGTGTGCAGCACGCATTGCACCATTCAACAACTCCTTTCGCCGATTTGTAGATCAGCGCCGAACAAAACCCCCGGTGGGGCGTGTGGTCATCGCTGACCATTGGAGAGCACCGGCCTTCACTTCACCCGTTTGAAAAAAAAAACAAACAAATGCAACCCAGCTAGAAGAAGGGGGGAGGAGGGAAGGAAGGTGGGAGCCGAAGCTCCCAACCCCTATGACGGTGTTACACTTGCAAAGGGCGGTTTCTTTTTTTCTCCCGATTTCGCCGAAGCAAAATGTAAGGATGCGGTTTTCTTTTCTTCACTAGTAGTAGCGACGTCGCAGTTACAAGCTTTCATGCCCAAGTGCTTTGCTCGTCCTTACTACAGCCTGAAGTATGCCCAAATAGCACCCTCACACGACTTCGGGTTAATGGAAACGTATCCTATGGACCTTGTGTTTCAGAGAAAGAGCTTGAGAGACTTAGCACAGCACTTGAAGAAGCTAAAAATATCGTTAGACTTAGCTTTGATTCTTCAAGAGGATCCTTTCTCTATTCATTCCACATTTATCTTACTTTCAATGACTGAATAAATATTTCATATATTTTGTTAATATTGGTTCATAGAAGTAGGGCTACAAACAATCCGAATCGAGTCGAATTCGAGCATGGGGTCAAAAGCTTTTTTAGTATATTTCACTGCTCGAACTCGACTCAAGCTCGAAAATTTTTAAAAATTTCTGATCGAGCTCAACTCGTTTAACATATAATATGATCGAACTCAACTCGAACTCGAGTATCAAAAATACTTGAGCTTATACGAACTCGAGTAGCTCGACTCAAGCTTGAATCTAATACACAATTTTTTATTTGGTTGGCTGAAGCACAAATAAGATTATTTCTTCTAAAGAAATTTAGTAGTCAAATTTTTAATCATTGATTCATTATCACTTCCCAATACTTATGCATTAAGAATACCTAGGACATTAAAGTCATTTTAAAACATAATAAAGTAATTAAATTAATATTTTCCCTTGAGATAATATTGAATATGGCTGAATAATCAAAATAGAATTAGATAAAAAATAAAATAAAAAAATAAAAATAAAAAGTGGGTTAAATTTGTAATTAAATTAGAGTTGCTTACTTTTTATAAATATTTAACTTAATAATTCTTTTGTGAACTTAATATATTATTATTGTAAAGTATATAACAAAATATGTTACTTATACATAATAACATAAAGTAACAAAATATATTACTTATACAACGTATCAAAATTAATAAATATAACCCATAAAATATATACAATAAAATATTATAAGTAAGAAATGAAAAATATATGTAAGAGTATATACATATATATAAATATTACGAATATTGTCACAAGCTCAAAACGAGTCTAATCGAGTTTATACGAATATTGTTCATAAGTCTAAATCAAGTCGAGTCGAGATTATTCGAGTTTTTCTCGTTTAATATTCGAATCAATATTAATATTCATGAACAACTTATTTATTAAATTAACCGAATTCGAGTCAAGTCTATATGAGTTGAATTTGAATTATTCATTAATGGCTCTATTCGTTTACAACCCTACATAGAAGAGAATGTCTCTAATATTAATGCTCCATCTTTTTTGTTTATTTTCTTCTCGGTTTTTAGATATTGATCAGAGTTCCTACAAAATGCTTTTGATGCCATCCATCGGCCAAAGGTCCTAAAACTGTTTCAATAATCTTGTATGGTACTTTTTTGTCGAAAACTCAAGTTTTGACTAGATATCGCTATCTCGGCCTTCTCCCATCCCCTACAATGTTTTTTATTTCTTTCTTTTTCAGTTGAGCAATCTTTTAATGTAGTCGAGGGGATTGAACCTTAACCTTAGGCCACGTGGTCCCTAAGAACCAGGATGTCCAGAGCCGTGATTGATGCCATTCGGCCCATTGGCTCTCTCCCAACTAGTAAGCAATCAAACATATCATATATAATCATTATAAAATATATATGTATATATTTGGGATTAATTAGTTTTGATAAAAATGAATATTTATAATAAAAATTGAGTTATTTTAGTTGAAAATAATTATTTTATTAAAAATAATTAATTACAAACTAACAATTTTATTGTAGTGAGCAGTGAAGAAACAAGCTGTGATAGTATTACATAATGAATATTCTCCAGCTACAGGTCGTCTAACTCAAGCTGCAAGTCGTCCAACTCAAGCTGCAGCCATATCTCAATTAGCATCAAATGTCAAGTCTAGAAAGGGTTAATTTGTATATATTGTCCTTTTCTTTATTATTATTGTCTTTTTTAATTATTTGTATATACATTCTAGAAGCTTTCCTTTTGTAACAGAATATGGTTAGTTTGTTAGGCATAAATGTATATATTTAACCTTTTACTGTACATTCAGAGACACGATTACAAGCAAAGGAAAATATTCATCTTTCATTTCCTTCATCTCCTTCATGCACAGCTCTCTGCCCTTTTCTGTTCTAAACCTAACATGGTATCAAGAGACGAGAGAGCACCTTCCATGGAGGATTCCCTAAGTTCAGACGATTCCTCTTCCCTTCCCACCCAACCCTTAATTCATTCTGGCCATCCCCCAACCAACAACCATGCCGTAAACCTAACCAAATATCTCAACCTCACAGACCCTAGCAACCCATTTCGCCTTGACACCGGCAACAACCCCGCCGTGCTTTTAGTCACGGATCTCCTTATTAGCGACAACTATTCCACTTGGTCACGAGCGATGCGCAGAGCACTTCGCGCAAAAAACAAGTTGGGCTTCATCTCTAGCTCGATCCCTAAACCCGCTGACCCAGATGACCTTCTCTTCGATCTATGGGAACGCTGCAACGATATGGTGTTTTCCTGGCTACAAAATTCCATCAGCCCTTCACTCAAAGCTAGCGTGGCCTTCGTTGATGACGACTATGAGATTTGGCTCGATCTTGAGGATCGATTTTCTCATCAAAATGGACCCCGAATTTATCAGTTCAAGAAATCTTTGGGTAGCCTCCTCCAAGAGTCAAACACTGTAAGTGTTTATTACGGCAAGTTAAAAACTCTATGGGACGAGTTATTGATTTATGATCCTATTCCTGTTTGTACATGTGGTTCCATGAAAACACTCTCTAATCATTGCCAACGTGATTATGTTTTACAATTTTTGATGGGGTTGAATGACACCTATTCCCCTGTTAGAGACCAGATTATGCTTCTCGATCCTTTCCCCCACTAACCAAAGTATTTTCCCTCATCCAACAACAAGAACGTTACTATCAAATGGCCTTTATCTCTCCCTTCCCTGATTCCATGGCTTTTGCCATCAGACAATCCCATCCCAATCCCACCAAATTCCCTCTTCAATCCAAATCCAAGCGAGACAGAGCTTACTGTACCCATTGTAAGATCTCTGGTCATACGTTTGAGACTTGTTTCAAAGCTGGTAATGCTGAGGCACCTATTTGTTCTCACTGTAATATGTCTGGACATACGATGGAGAAATGCTACAAACTTCATGGCTATTAACCTGGTCATAAACTATTCAATAAATCCCAAGGTTCCTCTGCTCTTGCTGCTCAATCTGCTTCTGATCCAGAGGCTAACAGTGATGCTCAAGTAGGTCTTACCAAGGCTCAATATCAGCAACCCATGGCTTTACTCCAACCTCGAGAGCTTTCCCCTACTTTTCAACCTTTTGTTAATCAAATTCAATCCAATTTCCCACCAACTTTGACTCCTCACATTTCTGATATATCTCTTTGTTTATCCACCAGCACACACTCAACTTTCTCCTCTCAACATGCTCCTTGGATTATTGATACAGGTGCAACAGACCACATGGTCTGTTGCCCCTCCTTGTTGACCACTGTCACTGCCACCATTTCCCACTCAATCTGATTACCAAATGGGACAAATGTCCCTATCACACACACAGGCACAGTTCAGTTAACCAACACCATTCTCCTTACTCATGTTTTATGTGTTCCATCGTTTAAATTCAATTTGATTTCTACCAAGAAATTGGCAGCCACACTCACCTGTTGTCTAGTATTTTTCTCTGATTTTTGCCTCATACAGGAACTTCTCTCATGGATAACAATTGGAAAGGGTGAAGTGAGGAATGGACTTTATTACTTGCTTAATACTACTGTCTCTCCTTCTACTCTGGTCACAACACTTCAGCCATTAACCAAGAACTTCATTACAGCTTCTGTTACTAGTTCTCATAATGTTACTGACCTATGGCATTGTCGACTAGGTCATCTTTCATTTCCAATTTTACATATGATATCTTATTGTACGAGACCATATTTCTGCCATTAATACAAAACCATGTTATGTTTGTCCATTAGCAAAATTTCATAGACTTTCATTTTCTCATAGCACACATAAAACAACCAAACCCTTTGAAATGGTGCACTGTGATCTCTGGGGACCAAGTTCAGTCCCTGCCTATGATGGTTCCCTTTATTTTCTCACCATAGTTGATGACTTCACTCGAAGTACATGGCTCTATCTCCTTCACAACAAAGCAGAAACCAGAAAAAATATTGAATCATTTGCCAACATGATTGAAACTCAATTTGATCTCAAAATTAAAATTCTAAGAAGTGACAATGGCAAAGAATTTCAAATGCAAGAATTCTTCAACACAAAAGGTATCATTCATCACACTAGTTGTGTTGCCACACCCCAACAAAATGAGGTTGTGGAAAGAAAGCATTAACACACACTCAATGTTGCTAGAGACTTAAAATTTCAAGCCAACATTTCTCTTGAATTTTGGAATGACTGTGTGCTAACAGCCACATACCTCATTAATAGAACCCCTAGCCCTTTACTTAACAATAAAACTCCTTTTGAAATTTTATTTAACCATCCACCCTCTTACTCTCACTTGAGAGTTTTTGGTTCCTTTTGCTTTGCTTCCACCCTACATCAAGGTAGGAAGAAATTTGATCCTAGAGGTCGCATGTGCATCTTTCTCGAGTACCCTTTTGGCACTAAAGGCTACAAGCTTCTTGACCTTGAGTCACGAACAACATTTATCTCTCGGGATGTGCTCTTCCATGAGACCATTTTTCCATTCCACACCATAAAGACACATACCTCCACTACCTCCCCTAACCCCACTTTTGTTTTTACACAATCCCTACCCGATACACTTGACTTTCCCCTTCCCTCTCCCACTTCACCACCTTACCATACAGCCACCCCTTCACCATCACCTATTCTCCCCCCCTCAACCATGCCTGACCATTCTCCCTCCACATCTTCTTTCATGCCTTCACCTAATTTTTCCACCCCCACTATCCCATCTAACCCTCTTCTACGCAAGTCTACCAGATTGAGGAGAGCACTACAGTATTTGCAAGAGTTTCATTGCAGCCAGACCTCACTCTCAGCTCCTTCTCAGTTGTTGTCCACTTACATACCTGGTAATCACTGTTCTCTTGCTATTTTTTTTTATCTTACCAGAAATTTTCTTCTACTTTAACTACCTTTTCCACATCAATTTCTACTATTTCTGATCCCCTCACTTACAAACAAGCTGTGCAACACCCTGGTAGGTGTCAAGCCATGGAAGCTGAGTTGTTAGCTTTAGAAAAAAACCTTACTTGGATCATCACCGACTTACCTCTTGGAAAAAAGGCTATTGACTGTAAATATGTCTACAAGACCAAGTTTAATGTTGATGGGTCTGTAGAACGCTTGAAGGCAAGACTTGTAGCAAAGGGCTTTACACAACAAGAAGGAATAGACTATACTGAGACATTTTCCCCTGTACCTAAACTTGTCACTGTGAGAGTATTACTGTCAATTGCTGCTGTCCATGGCTGGTCTCTTTTTCAGTTTGATGTCAACAACGCATTTCTCCGTAGAGATTTGAATGAGGAGCTTTATATGCGTAAACCACCCGGTTACACCAAAGGGGGACCCAACCAAGTTTGTAAACTCTTCAAGAGTCTCTATGGCCTTAAACAAGCATCACGTCAATGGTACTCTAAATTCTCCTCTTCACTCATTGCTTTTGGTTTTCATCAATCTAATGCTAATTATAGTTTATTTACTAAATTAGATGGCACCTCTTTCATTGCCCTTCTAGTTTACGTAGATGATATTATTGTTGCTGGAAATTGTGCTTCTTCTATCGCATCTCTTAAATGTTTCCTCAACACTCAATTTAAGATCAAAGATCTTGGTTGTTTGCGCTACTTTGTTGACTTGGAAGTTGCTAGATCCTCCAAAGGGATTCACCTATGGCAAAGAAAGTATGCTTTGGACATCTTGGCGGACTCCGGTACCCTTGGCAGCAAGCCCCTTCAGCTGCCTCTTGAGCAGAATTTCAAACTCAGCAAGACTACTGGAGTTCCCCTCTCAGACCCGAGCACCTATAGACGCCTTATAGGTCGTTTACTGTACCTCACAATTACCAGGCCCGATATATCCTATGTTGTCCAGCTCCTCGATCAATTTATGGATCATCCTACCACATCACACTTAGCCACAGCCCATAAGGTACTTCGATATATTAAAGCTGCCCATGGCCAAGGCATATTACTTTCCTTGTCTTCCAAGCTTCAAATCAAAGCTTTTTCTGACTCGGATTGGGCATCATGTCCCGACACGCATCGAAGTGTCACCGAGTATTGTGTGTTCCTTGGAGATTCTTTGGTTTCTTGGAAATCCAAGAAACAATCGGTTGTTTCTCGTTCCTCAGCTGAAGCCAAGTATCGTTCTATGGCCATTACATGTTCTGAAATTACTTGGCTTCATTATCTGCTCATTAATCTTCAAGTTCCTCATCCACAAACTGCATTACTTTACTATGACAACCAAGCAGCTCTCCATATAGCTGTCAATCCAGTTTTTCACGAAAGAACGAAGCATATTGAGTTGGATTGCCACCTAATCTGAGACAAGATTCAAGAAGGAAGCATCACCACTGCTCACATTGCATCAAACAGTCAGCTGGCTGATATTTTTATTAAAGCTTTACCCTCATATCTTTTACGACAACACTTATTCAAGATGAAAATAGTGAATCTCTATTCTCCATCTTGTGGGGGGCTATTACATAATGAATATTCTCCAACTACAAGTCGTCTAACTCAAGCTGCAAGTCATCCAACTCAAGCTACAGCCATATCTCGATTACCATCAAGTGCCAAGTCTAGAAAGGGTTAATTTGTATATATTGTCTTTTTCTTTATTATTATTGTCTTTTTTAATTATTTGTATATATATTCTAGAAGCTTTCATTTTGTAACAGAATATGGTTAGTTTGTTAAGCATAAATGTATATATTTAACGTTTTTCTATACATTCAGAGACACGATTACAAGCAGAGAAAAAGATTCATTTTTCATTTCCTTCATCTCCTTCATGCACAACTCTCTGCCCTTTTTTATTTTAAACCTAACAAATAGAGATAATTAATTGGAAAATGTAATTCTAGGTTCACAGGCAACCATGCATATTTTTACATGAAAAAATTTATATAATTTTTTATTATTTATATAATTTATATATAATTTATTTTATTTTTATTAAATATTTGATATATAAATAATAAAAAAAATAAATTAATTTATAAAGAATAAATTTAAAATTAAAATTAAAAAAAATTAAAATATAATAATATATGAAAATTAGGAGATTATTTTCAACTTTCCATTTTCATACACACTCCCATACAGCCTCTTACGTTCTCTGAGTTCCATCTGCCTCCGATGTCCATGCAAAAGGACTGTCTGAAGTACTTTCACGAGTCCTTAATAAGCGGGTTGGCCGAGAAAAAGTGAAAGAAAGCCGACGCGAATGCCGAGAAAAAATCAGAAAGAAGAAGAAATCTATTATAAAAGAAAAATTATATCCTCTGTCCGACAAGTTCTGAGATCCACGTTATTTCCTAGAGAGTTGCTGGGATCCGGATGGGAGAAAACATCGTTTTTGCACCAAATTAATTAGAAGTTGTCATGTCAGATTTTATGAATAAATAAGGATGAACGTGCATTCAGATAATAAATAGTACTATATCTTTTTGTCAGATACGGAAACCATTTACTGCAGTTAGTTTCTAATACGATTTAAGGACTCACTTGGATTAGCTCAACTCATCTCAACTCATCTCAATTCATCTTCATTTTATTATTATATTTTTATAATTTTTTATATAAAACACAAATTCCTATACACTTTTTTCAATTCCCAATACACCTTTTTCAATTCCCAATATACCTTTTTCAAATCCTAAAATAATAATAATATTAAAAAATAAACTAAACTTATCTAAACTCATCTCAACTCATCTCATCTCTGAATCCAAGCAGGGCCAAGTTATTTGAAGATAAGTTCAATTCATCTTAATTTATTTTTATTTTATTATTATATTTTTATTATTTTTTATATAAAATATATTTTTTTATATATTTTTTTTAAAATTTTAACACATATTTTTTAAATTTTAGAATAATAATAATATTAAAAAATAAATTAAACTCATCTCAACTCATATCATTTCTAGCGAGGCCTTAAATATCTCCATCCTTTCTTAATATTGAATTCTGATATCCCGAATTGGGTTTCTTACGTGTATAGACTAGTTCCTAGATATTTTTATTGGGGTTTTACTCAGTCTGATACTCAAATGTTTGTCTTCCTTGTGTTTGTGCCGTTGGATGATTTGTTTCAATTTTGATGAAAGTAGTATTGACTGTAAAAATTAGACTAATTAGTGATGCAAAATATTAACGGAATCTCTTGTTAATAAATTGACAAATTAGCTAAACTACAAAAATATTTTTATTATAAAACAAATTTATTAAATAATTAAATAATTTTATTAAAGTATATAAATTAACGATAATTTATAAATTTATTTTATATAAATATTTTAGTATTAATATATTAGTATTAGTATTAATATATTAGTATTACTATTACTATATTACTAATTTAATATTAGTATTAGTATTAATATATTAGTATTAGTATTAGTATTACCATATTACTAAATTTAATATTAGTATTAATATATTACTAAATTTTTACTATTATTATATTACTAAATCTATAATATTACTATATGTATTAGTATTAGTATTAAATTTATAAGATTAGTATTACTATATTACTAAATTACTAAATTTATAATATTAGTATTACTATATTACTAAATTTATAAGATTAGTATTACTATATTACTAAATTACTAAATTTATAATATTAGTATTACTATATTACTAAATTTAATATTAGTATTAATATATTACTAATGTATAGTATTAGTATTAGTATTACTATATTACCAAATTTAAATTTAGTAATATAGCACTTATCAAAAACAAGAATGTAGATAATTTATTAGGCCATAAATTAATATAATACTTATTAAACTTGAGGAATTTTCTTTATTTTTTGATAAATAATATTATTTTTAAGCATTTTTCTATATATATATATTTTTGCTAAATTACTGTATTATTTAATTTCTTAGTCCTATAACAAAAGCTCAACTAGTTGATCCATTCAACCTAATTGTTTAACATGACGTCTTTATCCAATGTGAAACCAACCAGCATTTATAACTACAAAATTGTCAATAATTCAATCTCCACCTGAACACAAACATTTAAAAAAAAAAACTATTTCAAGATAGATGAAAAATGAATTTTTCATTAGGTAAGCGTGTACAACCAACCATCGTACATCCAACTAAATTCTATATTATAGCCAGCTTACAACCAGCCAAATTCTTTTAACGTTATAACCCAAAAATTGCATATCGCTACAAAATAAATGATTACCCAAGTATCATGCATAAATATCATTACAGACTTAGAAAACAACAAACATAATAAAAGTCGTTATCTGTCAGCTGCTCAATAACTAATTATCTTTTGAGTAGTCAAAATTTCACGACGTTCCATATGTGAAATTATATTGCGATATTGTAGGAAGTTGCATATTCCTACAAAATAAGAAAAATTTCAGTGATGAAACTAAACGTTTAAATATAACACATGAATAAGAGTAAGATAAAATTAATATTCATACAAATCCAATGGTATTGACATAATGGGCGAGTCTGGAGGTGTTCGGTATTGCATATTCCTATTTATAAAAAAAAAATAAGTGACACAATCAGACAAAATTAAATATTTAAATATAACAACAATTTGTAAGATATGATTAGTACTCATACATATCCAATGTCATTGACATAGAAAGAGAGTAAAGAGGTGTCGTATATTGCATATTCCTACAGAAGTACAAATATTTAAGTGACTCAATAAGATAAAATCAAACATTTAAATATAATAACATTTTGTAAGATAAGATTAGTACTCCATACATATCAAATAACATTGACATAGCGGGAGGATATGGAGGTGTCGAGTATTATATATTCCTACAAATGACGAAAAGTTTAAGTGACAAAATTAGACTAAATGAAACATTTAAATATAACAAATTTTTGCAACCACATAAGATTAGTATGCATACAAACCAAATGGTGTTGATATAGTGGCTGGGTCTGGAGGTAATGTAGTCGAACTCGGTCCGCCAATATCACTATATAACAAAAAATATTTCATCAAATTAGAAACTTCACACAATGAATATTATGACACATTATAAACATAATGATTTCTTAACAGGTACTTAATTGATGGACAGTTCGTTCTAACATGTCCTTCATGTTTGCAAATGCCGCATCGTCACTTTTTTGTTGGCACATTTTGCCTTGGATTTTTTTGACGTAATGTTTTGGGCCTTCCTCTACCAATAATGATAGGAGGATCTTACACTTAGAAGTTTGAGCGTAATTGGCTATGAACCGGATGCCCCTTTATGTTACCGACATCATCATCATCATCATCTTTAGTTATCTAGAGAAGCTCTTGATGCATATTCTCTACTCCCTTTGACACATGATCATATTTCTTAATAGATAGTGACGTCATCTCAACAACAGGATAAAACTGTCTTATCAAATGATATTTTTTATTATATGCATATGGGATTGTCTCCAATGGCCCATCATCGACACATATCCCATCAATTATGCGACTCTTTACATTGATCGTCCACATCTTCAACACATATAATCGCACAAGGTTCAAACTATTTGTTTTTGCCAAAACTGTTAAGACATGTCGGCATAGAAAGCCAACCCACTCAAATTTGTGACATGTGCATTTCTCCCAAAAAATATAAAATCATGTAAAAAATATATAATATTTTTGGGAGAAATCCCCCTCATTATGTTTTTTTTTTGTATTTTTTAAAAATATAAAATCATGTAAAAAATATAAAAATATAAAAATATTTTTAAAAAATATAAAAATATCACAAAATTATTTAAAAATACTTACTTAAAAATCCTGTAAAAAAATTATAAAAAAAATATTAGGATCCCAAAATCAAGATATGTAACAACATCCATATTTTTGGTTGGGTTTATAAAAAAGAATTATAAGATTAGTATAAAAAAAAAAATAAAGATATGAACTTCAATTTTGCATATGGTTTAATTTGGATTATAAAAATCAGGTGAAAATGTTTAAAAAATAAATTTTAATATTTTGTTGTATTTTATTTGTCCCAATTTTTAGTGTCGTAAATATTGAACTAAATTTTTATAATCCTCCCACTGATCATGGGAACTTAGTGATTAAGAATGGAAATTGCTTTTCGTGCGACGTGGGTCATCTCCATCGGATCCGCTGCAGCAGATTTAATTTCTTACAAATTAGATTCGTCACGTGGCAATTTATTACTGATTTGGTATAAAAAGGAGTTTTTCTCCCTTACGGATCCCATGTTTACTCTAATTTAATTGGTAACTGAATATTTCCTGCTAACTTTGTGATCCGTGTATTAACTTTTGTTCAGCTAGCATGTCGGTAGTAGCGGAAGTGGAAGAGAAGCCAAACTTTGACGCAGGCAAAGCCGTGCGTCCCGCACCAGGTCATGCAAAATCCATCGACAGCGACATCCTTTGAGGTTAGAACGACGTTAAAGGTGTTCAGCTGGTTGTCCTTGTTGGCCAAGGTCACCAAGTGCATCGTTTTAAGTGATTTCTCAAGAGAGTATTGCGGATGGAGAATCTGTCGGGGAAGGTGGAGGACCACCCTTGTACTTCTCCGTCGTTTTCCACCACGAGGACGCAGAGGGGAGAGGAGCACGTGGCGAGTTCAGCGACTGGATAAAGTTGACGATTATGGAACGTTGGATGGGGGTGAATTGGCCGTACCATATGAGGTTAACGATGATGTACTTACCCTTAAGGAGAGCTCTGTTGTGGTATTTGAGTACGAGAGGCTGTTGCTCCACTAGAGCGGCGAGCTTTCAGCCAGAAGAGGCGGATGGAACAAAAGAGAAAGAGAATGGCGAGACGGAAAATCAAAGCCATAAGCCATGAGGGATAAAGTAAGAGCCAAAAGGCTTAGAAGCTCTTTCTAAGTACTTTGAGTTGGGAAGGAGGGAGGGCTGCTTATAAGTTGTTTGAAGAAGATGATAAAGTAGAAGACCACTGTTTGAAGAAGAGGTGTCAACATCAAAAAATTGCCACGTGGAGATTCGTGTTTGGGCGTTTAATTGTGAGGGAATGTTTGCCAGGCTGTCAAGGTTCTGAGAGATGACTCAGTGGTCTAGTTAACGGGGTAAACGGATAGAAATATCTGCTGTCGGCGATGTGGGACCCAACATCAGCCTACAAGCTCCTTTCTTAGAATATTTAATGGAGAAAGGAAACAGTGATACGTAAAAAATATTGTGTAATTTATTGTGAAAAAGAAAGTGAGCGTTTGATGTATATTTTTTAAATTGCTGTGTCAGAGGGCAATCCGACAGCTTATTCACAGCTACAGTATACAGGGCAATCCGACAGCTTATTCACAGCTACAGTATACATGTCAGCTGCAGTATGCATGTATTGTGTCAGCTGCAGTACATATGTATTGTGTCAGAGGGGATTGCCAACTGTTAGACTGCCTTTTAAGCCTGGTCTGTTTTATAAAATGAATTCAATTCAATTTATTTTTTTTTTCGTATTTTTAACTTATTTTAATTATTTATTTTAAATTTTAATTCATTTTAATAATTATTTTATTATTATTCATAATTTATTTTATTTCATTTCTAAATTCCAGCAGGCCCTAAATCTCCTCACATGCACTGTAGGGGTCTACTAACTGTTAAACTGCTTCCTATATTATTACTTTCTCAAAAAGAAATGAGTTAATTGGAATCTGATTCTTGAAAGAAGCATTAATTTTGCGGGCTGCAAGATTCTTGAAAGATGCGTTGTTTGTAATTACTATTAGAATTTTCCTTTTTACACACACCCACATGCATGTTTTTGACACGCACCCACTTACGTTCCTCCGATGTCCTTCCCATATACACACGTACACCCCTATATAAATCCACTATATAAATCCGGCGAAGGACGACGCTACTTCCCATCCCCAAAAGTTCTCTTTGCTGAGTGTGACGCTTGACTTTTTCTACCGGGCTAGCGTAAAACGACTCTGAAATATCTGCTGCCAACGATGTGGGACCCACAACAAAAACCTACAAGCTCCTTTATTAGAATATTTAATGCAGAAAGGACCGATTCGACTGTCTTAGCATTTAAAACAGTCCAATTCTTAGTCCGACTGTCGGATCGGTTCACACTAATTTATTAAAAAATAAAAAATTTATTCCGCTAATTCTTATATCTCTACAAATTTTACTAAAATTATTTTTTCAAATTTTAATTCTTACCTAATCTCACTCTAAATTTTTATTTAGATCCAAATTATCTTTCTTATTTCAGCTTAATATGCTGATATAACTAAATTTTTAAGATATGTTTAAATTATTTAAACTATGTAGATGACTAAAAAAATAAATTTTTTACATATCATTTGTTAATTTATATTAAGAAATTATTGTCAATAATTTCACTTTAGAAATGATAATAAATGAATTTTATTTTATAAAAGATCATTGTCGAGCTTAATTTGTAAGAGAAATCTTAAGTTCAATTTTTTTTTTGTAATGGGCTCTAACAAATTGTAAAAATTAAAAAATAATAATAATTTATAAACATGTATTTTTATATATAATTTTATAACATATGATTATTATTTTTATATACAATCATGCGTAAATAAAAAACTTATATTTACATATATTACATATTTTGTCAATCGCCCCTCAAATAATAAATCCTAATTCCGCCCTGTACACACATACACCACTATCTAAATCCACTATATAAAGCCGGCGAAGGACGACGCTACTTCCCATCCCCAAAAGTTTTCTTTGCTGAGTTACTACAAATTTCCAAATCGAAACTTTGGTTTTCAATTTTTGCTCAAAATCCTTTTTCTTGTAACTTTGATGCATGGCAATTGTCATGGAAGAAACGAAGATGGCGTTTTGATTTGAACGCGTACTGATGTAAGTAAGAGCAATGCTAATCATGACGGGGAAAGTAGCGCTAGTAGTGGCGACGTCGTCACGGTTACAAGCTTTCATGATGCCCAAGTGCTTTGCTCGTTCTTACTGCAGCCCGAACCCTGCCCAAACAGCACCCCCACACGACGTGTTCATAAGCCATCGGGGTCCCGATACCAGAAGAAACATTGCTGGTTTACTCCATGACCACATTCTGAGGCGGGGGCTTAGACCTTTCATCGACTACCGAAACTTGAAAGCTGGTCACAAATTGTCCGAAAATATTGCTACCGCCATTCGAGATTGTAAAGTCGGTGTCGTAGTGTTCTCCCCAAGATATTGTGAGTCCTACTATTGTCTCTATGAATTGGCTCTTCTAATGGAGTACAAGAAAAGAGTTATACCCATCTTTTATAATGTCAAACCCTCCCGGCTTCGGGTTAATGGAAACGCATCCAATGGACCTTGTGTTTCAGAGAAAGAGCTTGAGAGATTCAGCACAGCACTTGAAGAAGCTAAAAATATCGTTGGACTTAGCTTTGATTCTTCAAGAGGGTCCTTTCTCTATTCTTTCCACCTTTATCTTACTTTCAATGACTGAACAAATATTTCGTATATTTTGTTAATATTGGTTCGTAGAAGAGAATGTCTCTAATATTAATACTCCATCTTTTTTGTTTATTTTCTTCTCGGTTTTCAGATATTGGTCAGAATTCCTACAAAGTGCTTCTGATGCCATCATAGAGCAGCTCGATCCGCCAGAGGTCCTGAAACTGTTTCAATAATCTTGTATGGTACTTTTTTTGTCAAAAACTCAAGTTTTGACTAGATATCTGTATCTAGGTCTTCTCCCAGCCCTTTTTTCTTTTTTTTTTTTGTCTTTTTTAGTTGAGCAATTTTTTAATGTAGTCGGGGGGGATTGAAGCTCGACCTTAGATCCCGTGGTCCCTAAGAACCAGTTATGATAAAAATGAATATTTATAACAAAAGCAGAGTTATTTTAGTTGAAAAATAATTATTTTATTAAAAATAATTAATTGCAAACTAACAATTTCGTTGTAGTGAGGAGTGAGGAAACAAGCCGTGCATGATAGAAATACAGACCTGACACAGGACACGGAAAGGCAGTGGCGGATTATTGTTCACTCACTTTTTTGCGATCTGCCTCCGATGTTCTTTAAAAGGAGTCAGTCCTTTTACACACACTGACACACGCATGCACCCACTTCCGTTCTCTCTACCTCCGAATCTCCGATGTCCTTGCAAAAGTCGTCTGAAGTATATTTACACACGCGCATATTTTTACACACGCACGAAGCACCCACTTACGTTCTCTCTGCCTCTGTCTGACGTATTTTTACACCCATGTTTGTATGTATATTTTATCTGAACAGTATTAAACTCATCGTGATATATATCTTTTTCTGCTAATTCGGTCTGCTGCTAATTATCCTCAGTTATAATCCTGTAGAATCTCTTCCCATGATATGCTTCCTTCGAAATCTTTTTCGAGGGGTGACTCTCAATGTATTGCTTGCCTTTTTTGCCGTTTTACCACCACTTATTCAAGATTTATAACCTATTTGGTTTTTGATAAAACGTCAGAAACTTAAAAATGATATATAATATGATTATGAGATCATAATATAAAATATATATATATATATGAAAATATTTTTTTAATAGTATATTTATTTTAAAATTAAAAAAAACTAAGATATTATTAAATTTTTATTTAAATGTCAGATTAAAATCAGAAACTTCTACTTAAAAAAAAAAATGTGCCATGTTTCCTTCCCGTGTGCTTTTCATCCATGCGTACGTAACGCTTTAATTAATTGCCTAGCGAGTCCACGACATGCAGTTTCCCATCTGTCTGTGGTGCACATGAGTACTTTTACGTACTCCACATATCAACTATCACATATACGAGTGATAATATATTTTAATCATGCTCATTCAGTATATGCTACGACCAGCTGCTTGCGTTGGAGATACGCCTAAAGTAGCGAGCTGGAAAGACAAAAACTAACGTCGGCATGTTGCAGTACTCTTTTATGGGAGCTGGATATGTTTTATTCTTGTTTCATTTATAATATTGTAACTTCAGATTTAAATTATGTATTTAAGTTGGATCATGGTGATCGCAGACGTGAAGAATCGTTTCGTGGATTTTTAAATGAGAGCAGTTTTGCAACAGCCATCTTGCTGTTGGGCGAAAATCAGCCCATTGGTGGGCTGCTTACACGTAAGTAAACGGGCTAGCACAATAAAACTAAAAGCAAGTAATTAAACCCCGTTGAAGTACAATTGAGAAAGAGAGAAGTCATGGCCTGAATTGAAAAAAGTCTTTGCATAAAGCAAAACACGACGCTTTGTCCAACACAAGCTTTCCTTCTTGCTCTATGAGGCAAATATAGCAGCAAACATGAATCGAGATTGGGCGGTTAGAGATACTCGTTCATCGGCGGGCCTTTGCATCGTTTTGCTTGGCGATTGAGCATTGATTACCCAAAATTTTCCGATTCAATCAGCTTTAAGACATTAAAGCGCTGTTTGGCCAGATCGAACTCACGGCCAAGCTTAACGTAGGAAATGAAAAACCTAGACGCTAAAGGTGATTCTTCTGACTAAAAGTTAAACAAAAACCATTGTCGAAGCCACAGGAACTAAGTTCGCGGGAAAATATTGAGTTTTTGGGATGAGAGTGTTTTCACTACTTTTGCTTTGCTTTCTCGATTTTGGATTTTATTTCAGGAATACTTTCAGACTTTTTGTGATTTTTTGTTCCAATATCTCCCAAGCAGTACATGAGTCAAGTTCCTGTTTCGGCTAGAACATGAATAATCGCAAACAATTCTCTAAAAAAATATACAACTGTTTGAGGTCCTCGTATGCGAATGGTTATCTCTAATTGAATAGGTTATGAGAAACATTTAATAGCACTATTTGTTGAAATAAATAGAAATTGAGTACCAGAGTTGACAATGGAGGAATTGAGTTTGGAAATCGAAACCTTGATCTAGTATAGGGATGAGTTCGGGTAACGGGTGAGATATGGTGTAGGCAAGTGCATGGTTAATAATATATCATGCTGATGTGGCAGGATGAGATTAGAGTGTTGGTTATGGCTGGAGAATGGCTGGAGACTGGACTCTTAAGTTTTCTCTTTTTAAATTTAAGCTGTGTTTAGTCGTGATTGATATATATATATATAAGACCCTACCAACAATGTCTAGATATATGTCGTTGACATTTTTATTTGAAGCATTTTTATTTTATTTTTTATTTTTTATTATATATTAAAGTTAAGTTTTAAAAACCTACTTGACATTCAAACTGCAATTTTTCAATATTAGGCTATTAGCACGCTTTACGCATAGCATTCATGTTTCACCAACCGCACATATGTAATTTGGAAAAAGTTTGGAACAGGAAGGATGTAAAAATAAGTTTTACACCCACTAATAAGAATGTGTCATATAGGTATTTCATGAAGAAATGAATTGAATGTGAGTGCACCAAACCGATCCTAGCCCAACACGATTATCTCGTGTTCACTCACTTCTCTCCCCCTCTCTCTCCTCTCTCGACGTGTCATCTCATTTCTTGAATTTCTCTACTCGTGCCGTAGATAGCAGACCTCCCCTAGATCTCATTCCTTGAGTTTCTTGCGTTTTCCCAAACCTAGTATATTTCTCACCTTAACTCATACCGTCTCCATCTTTCTTCCTCTAAGGACAGCAAAACCTAGGCATAATTATCTTCAAATGCCGCTTCTTCATCTTCAGGTAAATTTTATTGAAATTTCTTTGCCATGGAAAAGCCTTGAACTGATTCTAGTTTATTGCTTCTCTTATTGCATATCATCAAAATGCATTAACCCTATACGGTGGATGTGAAGGAAGAGAGAGAGGGAGATGGGGGAGAGAAGTGAGAGAAGTGAGAGAAGAGAGAGAGAACATGAGAGAATTGTGTTGCACTAGGATTGATTCGATGCACTCACGTCCAATACATTTCTTCATGAAACGCTTACGTGGTGGCGCATTGTTATTGGCGAGGGTAAAACCTATTTTCACACTCATCCTATTTGAAGCGCCACTCATGTAATTTACACCAATAAAGTTGGAATTGACACCATATCGAACTCTTGCCATAGTACCCAAACCGTCTTCATGGCTTCTCATATGAATCGCCATGGACCCAAGGCATTCAAAGCCAAGTTTTCAATTAATGATTAAGCATTCAAAGTGCAAGAGCCGGAACCAAAACAAACCGCTAGACTCCCAAACGTCAATCGGTATATCTATTTCTTTTTCTTTTTCTTTTTCTTGTCAAGTAGGTATATATTATAAGATAAACGATTAGAATGATATAAGATTCAATGAGGTGGAAGTCCCCAACAATCTTTCCAATTCAACAAAGACACAGCAAACACCAAAATAAAAATAAAAAAATGATTTCAGAGTCATTAGTGTGACTCTCACCAATCTCAAAGAAGGGACGCCGCCTAAAGTAGTTTTAAAATAGTCCAAAAAATAGAATATTTTACAGTGATAAGTTGCAGCAAGAAGAGGTACGCTACATTCTATTGACTCGATCTATCTAAAAGAAATTTTCACATTCACGTCGTCTAGATCCCTAGTTAGGGAAAGCGAAAACTGGTCGGACTAAATGGAAGCCCAAAAGCCGCTGCCCCCAAAAAAGCCGTGCGTGGCAGCAAAGAAGTACTCCAGGTGCAGTGGCACGTGAGATCCATTTGTGCTTCCCTAGGCACATGAGCTTGACGCGCCGCACGTCTGGGAGTTTTCTTCCTCCCCGCCCATAGATCAGCAGCAATAGACATCACTAAACTGGCGCGTAGCAATCGTAGTAGCCCGGCAAACAGAAAATCTACAAATCCTAAGATACTGGACAAAATGCCATAAAAACATAGAAAAAACTAGAAAAACTAGTAGAAAAAGAACTGCAAAATCCATAGAGGGCTGGGCAAAAAGGAGGGAGGAATAAAAGCTCCACCCTCCCTCGAAAATGAGTGGCAATGGCAGACGATATTTATGGAGTTTTTTTGTCGTCGGTCTCAATTACGAGAGGGAAAGTTTTTTCAAAAGGCTGTGTAGAATAATTTTTTATCGATATATCTATGTCAATCGGTGGCATTCTATCTATTTCAATATTCCAGTTTTGACTTCATGCCTCTCTACACTCTCAACCGCTTGCAGATAAGTGTGTCTCCTCTCTTGCACCCTTCCTTCTCTTATGTTTTTGTTGCTACGATCTTGGAGGTTTTCACATCTAGCATTTTGAGATTTCCTTATGACGATAAGCTATTTTTCTCTCATTTTCCTTTAATTTCCAAATCTCTCACTCTCCCCTTTAATCTTTATTTTCACTCTCTCATTTGTGAACTGTACGCACACACACAACTAGTTTCAGGATTTCTCACCTTGAATACTTTAGTATCGATTTCCCACATCGCAAGGCCGCCGTTATAATCCCGTTGCAGAATTGCCTCATGTTGGTGGGGAGGAAACGGATTCATACTATGCCTCATGAATTCAGAATTGCCTCACGTTTCACATTGGACACGCCCACCTAGAGAAGTTGCTGGATCTGTGAAGAATGAAATTATGCTTTTATAATTAGGGTTAAAGGGCTATTTCCATCTATTGCTAATTGAGTAGTGATTCTTTCCCTATGATTAGCCTTTTACTTACATCAGTACGCATTCAAATCAAAACGCCTTCTTCTATTCTTCCATGACAATTGCTATGCATCAAAGTTACAAGAAAAAAGATTTTGAGCGAAATTGAAAACCAAAGTTTCGATTTGGAAGTTTTGTAGTAACTCAGCAAAGAGAACTTTTGTAGATGGGAAGTAGCGTCATCCTTCGTAAAAAATATTCTATTTCAGTATCTTAACCAGAAACGGTCACTGGAATGAAATTCAAAACTTTGCTCTCATCCCTCTACAGCTTCTTCCTTCTTCTCTCTCTACTGAATCTCTTTCTAAACTACTCTTTCTTATTAGCATTTTTGTCATCGTTGAAACTGAGTTCACTAAGCTTACTGGATTTGAAGAAGCTTGGAAGGAAAATGCTAAAAAGAAAATGCATTTATTTTAGTCTTGAACATATGGGCAACTGGCTTGCGAGAATTATGCATTTATTTTGTTTTATGGACCTTGCAGATTGCTGATTTTCGATTTTGGGTGTGTAATCTTATGTCGTAGGGGCTGGTGATAGTGACAAAATGGGTAGGCCAGCACAGGAGTTTGAGCACTTCTTTCAATAGAGCCTACACAACCGCCGGTGATACGAGATGGCGGGAATAGAACAGAATACTCTGCCCAAAGCTTTTGGGATGGAAAAAAAATCTGATGTCGGAGCTTCAAGCCGATGAACTCAGTGCTCAATTGCAACAAGGATAAAATGCTAAGGAAAATGTTATTTACAACCGACCGGCCATGTAACCTACGAAACCATCTGACGTGGCAAATTGAAAACGGCATCGTGCGGAAATTCAAATTTCAAACCCACCCCACGGCAAAATTAAAAAGGATTCGACGCTTCATCCCATCCCCATCCCTATTCCCCTTCATCCCCATCCCCTTCATCCCCATTTCAAACCCACCCAACCCAAATCGTTCCCTCCATCCCTCCCTCTCACGCATTCCAAAAATCGGTCCCCATCCCCTCACGATTTTTTTATCAACGTCTTCTCCAATGGGTGGGTGTAGTGGCGGAGCCACGTTGGGGCAGAGGGGGCCATGGCCCCCCCTTCCTACAGGCCCCACCCTTATTTAAAAAAAAATTTTAATCTAATATATGTTATTTTAAAGAAAAAAATTAAAATATGTTTATTTTTTTTTATAATTTTGTAGAATAATATTAATTTTATTTTGTGTTGGCCCTCTCTTTAAAAATTATCTTAGTCTCTCTCTATAAAATTAATCTAATTTAAAAATAAAATACATATCATATAAAATAATATAATATAATAATATAATTACATGTTTTTATTATAGAAAAAAAAAGTTGAATGATTTCTAATATATTTTTATTATAATGACATATTCTTATCATATTATATACTTTTTTAATACATAAGTTGTATTAAATGTATTTTATTTTTATTGTAAATCTTACTATCAAATTATTTTACAACACATAAAAAATTGTATATAAATAAAATAAAAAATATTTTATATATTTTATTTTAACTTTACGTAGCCCCTTAACCTAAATTTCTGGTTCTGCCATTGGGTGGGTAGGTCTTCGGCGGCGTCTTCTCTAGTGGGTCTTTGTCGGCATCTTCTGATCCAGTGGGTCTTCGTCGGAGTCCTCTCCACGTAACCGGTGATTTTTCATAGACCAGTGGCTCTCCTCGATTCCAAGAAAGAGAACATGCTTGAGAAGATACCGAGAAGGAGAACATGCTTTTCTAGTTGTCTTGCTTTAGCTTTGGTTGTGTCAAACTTGTTACAATCTCACCTATGTTGAATGCCACAGATATGTGCAAGATTTTTCTTTATATATTAACATTGGTTTTTCTCTCTTGGGCAGTGTCGTAAAACTTTTAAAATATATCATTATTGTTACTATTTTTATGAGGTACTATCTTTTGTGAGTTTATCAGCAGCTTCAACAAAATATAGGTAGACAATTTGCTGTGTTTATTAACAAGAACTTTATGTTAAGAAGAATTTACAAGTACAATAAAAAACTAAACATTATAGCAATTTTGAGACTTTGAGTTATGATTCAATCAAGATGATGAGTTCTTAAATTTGGTTGTATCAGACTTCTCCATGGAAAAGCTTTTCCATTCAGAAACTGTAATACATTCAAATGTCTCCATTTTGTATATCAATCTTCCTAACTGGCCCCTTGAACCATTTCCTTGCATTCAAGACCCACCAAAGCATTATTGCATTCAAAGCTACAGCAAGGGCTATTGGTGCATAATTGAAAGTTCTCCATTGAAGAGGATAGAGAGTTGGTAGTAAGAATGCTGAACAGGTGTAACATATCCACATGAAGGCTACCAAGCAAATTGGCCTTCTTGCTTTACCCAAGTGGTTCAAAACAATCCGGAGGATAATAGACTTACTAGAATTGCATTTACTCTACTCCGATCATGTCTCTCCAAGCAAATAGATATACTGCATTTGACAATTCATGGCTGCTTTAAAATTGTAAGCACTCCTTAACTCCACCAATACGTATCCAAAACCATTGATTTCACTTCAAAATGGACCTCGGGACCAAGAAAAAAGGGAGCAGAAAGAAAATAACAAAAGAAAAAAGATTTGATAGAACGTCAAATGCTCTGGTCACCTCAAATTAACATAGCATACATATAACAAAAATCCGAATTCGTCCAAACAAAAGCAGCTATATTACAATTACACAAACGATTCTGTACACCCTCCTTCCCCTTTTTTTTTTTTGCCCGAATTTTGAACATTTGCTTGAATTTTCGCTTTTACAAATCCACTTCTTCCTGGGGAAATATAAAGAACAAATTCAAATTTCAAGGTAGAACTAGGAAGGGACTTCAATACACTTCTTTTTTTAATCTAATTTATCATCTTTCTCTTCCTTTTCTTCCCTTTCTACTTTCTGATATCCTTCTGAATCAGCTTCAGGTCTTTTCCTTTGAGGAATCACTTCAAAAAACAAACTTTCCAATCCTTTGTTTACATAAGCTTGAGGAGTATCTCTATCACTTGGTTCACGGTTAGGACTTGGGAACTTGACATCTTCAAGTAACTCCCAATCGGGAGCTTCGCTGTCTGCATTCCTTGCTCTTTTGCTTTCTTCATGGTTATCCCTTTCCACCAATTACAGTCCACAAACCCACCAACAATATATATCTTCTTGAGATCAAGTTCCTCGAGATACACCAAGTTTTCCTTTTGATCTTCCCATGCTTCCATATATGATCAATCTTCCTTGTCAATTATCCACTTATCAAAGCCCCGAAGTCTTTGCAATTGGCTTCCCATTTCTCCCTCGCACCCCGTTAACCAGAGATGGCAAGGGCTAGAGCATCTTCCATTCACCGCATAACAATACATAATCTATTGAACGAGACTGTGAGTCTTAGTGGGGGTCATGAGGTGAGCGAAGTCGAGGTCTATGACAATCTTCTGGTCGCAATCTCTGGCTCCATTGAGCCTCTCGATCTTCCTCCCTCTCTCCTCCGACCTCTTCTCCATCCTCTCCTTCCTCAGGCTCCTGCGGGACTCGATGAGCTTTGATCACTCCTCTTCGGACACGCTGGCTAGAGTCTCCTCCCACTCCTTTCGCTTCCGCTCCAAATCTTGCCTCTTTTGCTGCTTTTCCAGAGCCGCCTTCTCCACTTTATTCGCCTCGAACCTCTGTTGCTTCATTAGTTTCTTCTGGGCACTCTTCGAGGGATGGGGGCGGTATCCAGCGGATTTTCGGGGGCACTTTGGCCATTTTCCGCGGCCTCTATTGTTAGCTACGAGCCTACGACCGCAAGCCCTGCGACTCTGCGTGTGGCTCTTTGAGTAAGTTCATAATCTATTAGAGAAAGAAAGCTTTCTACCATCTCTCGCAGCCTGGAGTAGAATCTAGCAGAACAAAAAAGATGTTCAAAAATAGAAATGAGAGTTTCTCTGAAGGAACTCGAAGAACCATATAAATCACATTTTGAAGAATCGAGGTGTGAATCTCTGCGTGCGAAATGGTGTGAAGCGAGCGAACGAAATGTCCGAAGCGAGCGAACGAAAATGGAGGTGATCTGTTTTCCCTCCCAATTTTTCTTTCGTTTTGGGTATTTTTTAGCTTTTTTTTTTTTTTTTTAAATTATGCTAACGTGGCTTGCCGGTTTCGCAAGTTATGCAGAGGACGGTTTCCTGTAGCATTATTAAAATGTTGGTAGAGAAATGTCACGTACAGTTATAGAATTGTAAATAAAGTATAATTTTTTTTAATTTTTTTTAATAATAAATCTCATTTTTTTTTTAAGTAATTGTACGCTATTTATAATTTCATAACTGTATCTATTATTTCTTATATTTAATAAGATGAATATTTTAAAGAGAGAACATCTTTTAGAGAAAGGGAGGAAGAAATTGCATAACAACAGCATGATCAGTTCAACAAATTAAGGTTCTAAGGAAAAAAATTTGATTGAAATTTTTTTTAATTAATAATTTTAATTTTTACATTATATTTTTATTTAAAAATAGCTCCTATCATTTGTTAAGTAAAATTACTAATTAATATTTATATTACATTTTCAACTAATAATCGACTTAAACTTTATTAAAAAAAATTAATTTAGAGAAGATTTTATCAAGTCTAATTTTATAATACATGCTCTTGAATTTTAAGAGTCATTTGGGAACATAATTATTTTATATATTTGTAGATATTTTTAAATTCAACATTTTCTCTCACTCAAAATCCAATAAAACATCTTGATTCAAATTATTTCACTATCATTCTAGATATTCTGAGGTATTTTTTATATTTAAAAGAAATCTAATAACAATTATAATAATTATCGTCAATAAAATTCTATAAAAAAGTGATTGTCATTTCAAAGGATCATACAAAAAGACTTTGAACACTTGAGAATTAGATTTTGCTATTTATAATTTTTATATTATATATTAAACTAATAATGATGAAAGATGAGTATATTCTTATAAGTAGAGTACTTGAAATAATTATTATATGGAATACTTCTAAAACTAATAACGACATATATAATATCCATTTAAAATTTTTATTTTTTATTGAATTAATTAATTTTTTTAATTGATTTCTTTTTTTAAAATTACTTTAGACTTTTTTTTTTGGCCTTTTTATCACTATAAGGCCTTAGGCAATTGCCTAACTTGTCTAAGACAAAAGTCAGCTCAGCAAAGGGGTGTAGAGGCAAAGTCAAAGATTTCTTTTAGGAGGGGCAAAGTTAAAATAAAATATAAAATATTTTTTTGTTCTAATTTTATATAATTTTTTATGCGATATAAAACAATCTAATAGTAAGATCTACAATAAATATAAAATATATTTAATATAACTTATGTATTAAAAAAATATATGATATGTCAAGAACATATCATCATAATAAAAATATATCAAAAATATATTAGAAATCATTCAACTTCTTTTTTATTTTTATTTTTATCTATAATAAAAATATGTCATTATGTTATTATTTTATTTTATTTTATATGAGATGTATTTTATTTTTAAATTAGATTAAATCTTATGGAGTGGGCTAAGATAATTTTTAGAGAGGATACCAACATAAAATAAGATTAATATTATATTACTAAATCATAAAAAATTAACATATTTTAGTTTTTCTTTAAAAAACATATATTATTTTTAAATTTTTTTAAAGAAAATGGATGGGGCCTAGGGGGAGGGGGGGCATGGCCCCCCTTGTCCCAACGGAGCTCCGCCTCTAGAGAAGTGGGGAGGGAGAAAGAGAGAAGAGGGAGGAGAATTAAAATAAGAATGAAATATGGTATATGTGAGTGTAATCCTACATAATAAAATTAGGTTGTTTGGTTACCATTGAGTTTCATTAATTGCTTCCCCAATTGGAAGGCTTTGTTATTATATGTGTCCTAATTAATTTGTGGATATTAGTGATTAATGTGTTTCAGTTTTTTTTTCATATATATACACCAAAAAATAATTTATGCTACCATTGATAATACATCTAAATAATAACGTGTCATACCCAATAACAATTGTAAAAAAAAGTTTTGAATTACGTTCTTAATTAAATTCTTTTTAAAAAACTACATATATAATAAATGTTCAAAATAAACTAACAAAATCCAGAGGAAAATTAATGGAGAAATAACAAAACAAACTCTTAATTAACAACTTCAGACTACTCAATTACGTGCCAAATTCAGATGAGAATTAAAGGGACAATAACACGAGTAAATTATAAAATTCAAACAAAACAATTATAAAATTAAGTACTGATCTTGTTTTAACTTTTAGCATTAATTTTTCCCCAGCCGTGTGAACAAGCATTTCATTAAATCATGTAGTTGTCGGCATTATGAATGTAACAAATGTAGCAGTTGATCTACTTGCAAAAATGGCATTATCGCAAACAGAGGAAAGGATATTGTTAGAAGAATGAGGTACAGTATGGATGTATTTTTATAATTTTTCTTAAATACGTTCATATATTTAAGGTTAATATAAATACATATGTTGTAATTCTAATTCAGATAATAGTAAAATTTAGCCGTCCACTCCTATAGATGTAGGCACATCACCGAATTACGTAAATCTCTATATTATTTTTCTCTTATTTTTTTCGATTATTTCATATTATTCATCATAATTACCGTACGATCACAACAACTAGTATCAAAAGTTCAAATTACAATGTCTGTAGTTTCATCTGCGAAATTCGATATGATCAAGTGTGATGGAACTAGTAATTTCAGATTATGGCAGATGAGAGTTAATGATCTGTTAGTGCAGCAGGACATGGTGAAGGGTGTGCGAAAAGAAATCGAAAGGCATGGAATAGACAGAATGGAACGAATTAGAAGCGAACGATGTGGCGACTATCAGGCTTTGTCTGGCTGATGACGTGATGTATCATGTCATGGATGAGGAATCACCGCCGGCAGTTTGGCTGAAACTGGAAAGTCGATATATGTCCTAATCGTTGACGAATAAGCTTTATCTTAAGCAGACATTGTTTAGCCTTAAGATGTCAGATGGCTCAGATCTGAGTCAGCATGTTAACGTGTTCAATCAGATCATTAGCAATTTGAAGCGAGTTGATTTGAAGTTCAAAAACGAAGACAAGACGTTTATTTTATTGAATTCTCTACCGATATCTCCTACGTAAGAGAATCTGGTTACGACTCTGATGTAGAGGAAAGAAACTCTCGAGTTGGAGAATGTCACAGGTGCTCTCTTAGGCATTCATCAGCGGAAGAAAGTCAGTGATGAAACTTCACAAGGTGAAGGCTTGTGGTGAGAGGTAACAAGGAATGTGGAAGAAGCAAGTCTCGGAATGGATAGGGTAACAATAAAGCCCAGTCTAAATTGAGAAAGAAGAAGGATATCACGTATTACAAATGCGGGAAAAATGGGCACATTAAACGGGAATGTCCAGAGAAAAAGAAACCGAATGCAGAAAACAAAGAGGGTCCACAAAGTCTTCAAACATAGTGGAAGAAGAAGATTCAGAGAGCGGTGATAGTGATATGCTTTCTGTTTCATCCAGTTCAGATTATCTGGCAAATTCATGAATTATGGACTCAGTATGCTCCTATCACATGACACCTAACAAAGATTGGTTTGACACCTACTGGTCAATAAATTCTGGTTCTATTCTGATGGGTAACAATGCATCCCAAAGTTGTTAGAATAGGAAATATCATAATTAAAATGTTTGATGGTGTCGTTAAAACATTGTGTGATGTTAGACATGTATTGGATCTAAGGAAGAATTTGATTTTATTGGGCACTTTAGATTCTAATAGCTGTAGTTACAAATCAGTAAGTGAAGTAATGAAAGTGAGTAAAGGTGTACTGACAATGATAAAGGGATAGAAACTAGTAGGAAACATTTATAGACTGCTAGGTACCATAATTGTAGGTGGAGTTGCTGCTGCGGAGTCTGAGTCAGACAGTATAGTCTTGTGACATATGCAGTTGGGTCATATGGGTGAGCACGGGGTGATGGAGTTTTATATGAGAAATCTATTGAATGGTGTCAAGACATGCAAGCTCGATTTGTACATGTATTGTGTTCTTGAAAAAAAGATCAGGGTGCAGTTCAGGACAACCACATACAAGACAGGGGGGATTCTTAATTATGTTCATACAGATTTTTGGGGACCAGTCAATGTATCATCACGGGGAGGACATATGTATTTCGTGAGTTTCATTGATGAGTACTTGCGAAAGGTCTAGGTGTACTTCATGTGGCACAAGTCAGAAACGTTTGCCAAGTTCAAGTTGTGGAAAACTGAAGTAGAGAACCAGCTAGGGAGGAAAATTAAATGCCTCAGATCAGATGATGGTATTGAGTACACAAATTCGAAATTCCAAGAGTTGTGTGAGTAACATGGAATTAAGAGATACTTCACAGTTTGCTAGATACCACTACAAAATGGTGTAGTGAAAATGATGAATAGAACAATAGCTGAAAAAGCTCGGTGTCTCAGGATGAATGCAGGGCTTGCAAGGAAATTCTGGGTAGAAGCAGTAAATATAGCATGCTTCTTGATTAATAGATCACCGAGGGCAGCACTATATGGAAGAGTATCAGAGGAGGTGTGTACAAGCGGTGAGATAGACTACTCCGCCTTGAGAATGTTTGGATGTCCAGCCTACATGCATATTTCTAGTAAGGACAGATCGAAACTTGATGCAAAGTCTAGATAGTATATTTTTTGGGGTTATTAGAAAGGGGTGAAAGGTTTCAAGCTGTGGGATCTAAAGGAAAATAAGGTGGTAATCAGTAGAGATGTGATTTTTGATTAAAAAAAAAAGTCATGTTACAGCGTACTCAGGGAGAAGAGAAACAGATGCCAGAAAATTGCAGCAGTGATGAGCATGTGGTGCAGGTGGAGTTAGAAACCCATGATAGAGATGATAAAGCACATGATTTAGAGGGTTATAGCTCAGAGAGTCAAAAGCATCACACTATAGCCATAGATAGACCCAGACGCACTACCAGGTCACCCACCAAGTACGATTTTGAAGATTTAGTTTTTTATGCACTTATCACTAGCAGTGGAGATCCTACTACTTTTCAAGAAGCAACACTCAGCCAAGAGAAAATTAGATGGATGGGTGCTATGGTAGAAGAGATGGAGTCATTGCATAAGAACCAGACATGAGATTTGGTAGAGCTTCCAAAAGGGAAGATAGCAATAGGATGCAAATGGGTGTATAAGAAGAAAGAACCAATATCAGAAAAAGAAGGCAAAAAGTTCAAGGCTTGCCTAGTAGGAAAAAGTTACTCACAGAGAAAAGAGATTGATTATGATGAGATCTTTTTTCCTGTGGTTAGGCACACTTCCATCAGGTTAGTGTTGGCTTTGGTAGCACATTCAGACATGCAGATTTAAAGACAACTTTCATTTATGGTGATTTGGAGGAACAGATTTACATGGTACAACGAGAGGGGTTCACTCATCCTGGACATGAGCACTTAGTCTATAAATTGAAGAAATCACTTTATGGGCTATAGTAGTATCCAAGACAGTGGTACAAGCGATTTGACTCCTACATGATCCGGATTGGCTACAAGCGATGTAAGTATGATTGTTGTGTTTATGTGAAAAGCCTTGATGATGGTTCATTTGTTTTTCTATTACTCTATGTGGATGATATGTTGATTGTTATTAAGAGTATGAGTGAGGTCAACAAGTTGAAAACTTTGTTGAGCAAAGAATTTAAAATGAAAGATTTGGGTGCTGCCAAGAAGATGCTTGGAATGGAGATTCGCAGAGACCAAGCCTCTAGGAGATTGTGGCTATCTCGGCTTAGCTATGTTGAGAAGGTGTTGGACAGCTTTAGCATGGGTACTGCTATTGGCACATCACTTCAGAATATCTACCGCACAATGTCCGGAGAACGATGATGAGATTCAAGATATGTCAAAGGTTTCATATGCAAGTACAATTTTGTGTTTAATGTATGCTATAGTTTGCATAAGACCAAATTTGGCATAAGCTATCAGTGTGGTGAGCAAGTTTTTATCAAATCTAGGTCGACAGCATTGGAATGTAATCAAGTGGATTTTTAGATACTTATAGAGTACTACAGACTATGGTATCATGTTCAACAGACAATAGAGTGACCCTTCAGTTGTGGGATATGTGGATGCAGACTATGCAGAGGACTTGGATGACAAGAGACCTACCACAGGATATGTATTCACTCTTGTGGGAGGGCCTATTTACTGGAGGTCCATGGTACAGTCTCTAGTTGCACTATCTACTACTGAATTAGAATATATGGTAATGGCTAAAGCTACCAATAAAGCTTTGTGGCTTACACGGTTAGTCACGGAGCTAGGTGTCTAGCAAGGTGGAGTTCAGTTGCATTGTAATAGTCAGCGTGCCATCTATTTGGCGACGAACCAGGTGTCTCATACGAGGAACAAGCGCATAGATGTGAGGTTTCACAAGATCAAAGAGTTGGTTTCTTCTGGAAAATTACTACTTGAGAAAGTTCACACTTCTAACAACCATGGATAATTTAACCAAGAAATGGAAAGGATTGAAGTTGAACAAGGAAGAGGCTAAGGTCATCAACTTGAAAGCGAACCTAGATGCAAGAATCTCATAAATCGAAGGTCGAAGCTTAATAAGAAAACTATGGATGGCTAGGGGAATTAGCAAATAGGTAATAGCATCTACGATGGGTAAGGTATGGAGGATTAGTAAATTAGCTATTTTTAAATATTATGGTTTCAATTTATTTACTATTATCTTTGCTACGCACGCTGATAAAAATAGAGTTATGGATGGCCATCCTTGGTTGTTTAAAAATTCCTTGTTTGTTTTAAAAGAATTTGAAGGTTTCATTCAACTCAATAAGATGAGTTTTGACAATGAAGTTTTATGGGTACAATGTCATAATATGGCTTTAGCCATCATGAATAAAGAATACGGAGTAAAAATAGGTTCCTCAGTAGGCCGAGTAGTGGCTATAGATGTTGATGAAAATGATTGTGTTGGGGACCTTATCTTCGAGTCAAGATATAAATGAATTTAAAGAAAGTAGTGGCTAGAGGTAGAACTGTTAAGGTACAAGATGAGACAATATGGGTGCCAAGTATGCAAAATTGACAAAACTTTGTTTTGGTTGTGGAACCATTATTCTCAAAGATGAGGGTTGCCCTATGAAGGATATGAGGCAGGACAAAGGAGGAAATGAAAATCCTCAATATGGAGCATGGTTAAAGGCGGATATGAACTATAGCAAAAAATGAACTTGAAAGTATGATCAGGGGCCAATGTCCTATCAAGGATCAAATTCCGAAACATGGAGGAAATGAAGTAATAAAGAGAGAAGAGGTCCAGATAATAGTCTAGAATCAAGAAAGGGGTGGAGGATAATAGAAGCTGAGGAGAAAGGAAGCCCAGATGTAGAGGTCTCTTCTAGTATGAAACATATAGTTATAAGAGGAGCAACTACAAAAGAAACTTCTCAGTTAGAAGCAATTATGTTGAAAGAAGACAGTGTTAAAAGAGGGGATGAAAAACTTAGTACACAACAAGAGTTACCAATGGACACTGACAAATGTAAACAAGCACTGGAAAATGATTCAATAGGGGAGAAGAAAATATTATGGAGTCAACAAAGCTAGGAAGAGGCATTCTTGGATCCAGAGACATATAAAACTGAGGTTAAAAAGGGGACTTGGAAGGTTCTTGGAAGCAAAACAGAAAATCAGACCTCCTCATCATGGAAATGAAGCTCTCAGGAGACATATTAAATGGCAACCACCTCATGGTAACTAGATAAAGATCAACTACGATGCAGCCTTAGACAACTTAACAAAGCATCTCGGTATAGGGATTGTAGCCAAAAACTTAGAAGGAAAGGTAATGTTTACTTCATGCGTTAGTAAAATGTTCATTAGGGATAGCGAAATGACTGAGACATTCGGATTATGGAAGGCCAATAGTAGAGGAATTACATGTTCAGGAAGCTATGTTTGAAGGAGATGCTGAGGCAGTCATAAAAGCCATACAAAGAAAAGGAGAATACAATGGAGAGTCTAGCCAACTTGTACAAGACATTAAAGAAGTCCTTTCTAGCAAACCAACATGGAATATTACAAGTGTGTATAGAGAAGCAAATAATGTAGCTCATAAGTTAGTTAAAAAGGCTGTGAAACAGTTTATTGAACAACACTGGCTAGAATAAGCACCACCAGAGGTGACGCATATGAGAGAGGCTAAAGAACTATGTACTAAGTACAGATCAATTGGTTATCAACGAAAAGAAATTAAGATGTTTCAAAAAAAAACTTATTGAAGGTTCTTGATTAAAAATTTAAAAAAAAATTAACCAATTGTAACATGTACATACAACTGCAAATTAACGAAATTAATCAAAATATATCATATCAAAAAAACATACAACTGGGCATCAGGAAGTCCAATTAAAAGAAAATGATGATTTTCTTCAAACTTACTTTTTATCTTATGTAAGATTAAAAGTGCTTTGAAATAACACCCAAACAACCTAATTTTTTTTATTATTAAAAACCTTTTAAACCTATTTAAACATTTATTAGAATTCATACCATTTTAATTTGAATGCGTACTGGTAGGCATAATATTACTCTTACATAATTGCTGCTTAGGCTATTGATATAATTATGTTGGGAATCTGAACCTCCCAAATTCCCCCTACCAAGATCTACTTTTGACAGAATATCAAGAAAAACAGAGAAATAAACACAATACAAGAATTTGCGTGGAAAACTCCAAAATTGGAGAAAAAACCACCAGACCCAGAGAAGAAAATACATTATGTGAAAAATTATTACAATCACACAATTTTTCTCCTCACTCCAACAACACCCACAAAAACTTCTCCCACTAGTAAAACTCTAACTTTCACCTCTCTTCCTTTTACATACAAAAAATGACAACAGAGAAATTTTACTAAAGTCAAAAGTTACTAGATAAGTTTCTAATTGGTGTATTTAAACCAATAAGGCTAAACTAGGGCTGTAAACGATCCGATCAAAGACGAGTTCGAGTCGAGTCGAGTCGAGCTGGACTCAAATAACTCGAGTTCGAGTTCGAGTCAAACTGAGAGTTTGCCGAGTCGAGTCGAATTCGAGCCGATCAAATACGAGTTTGAGTCGAATTGAATTATTTATCGATCTTTGTTTTTACTTTCTAACAAACGAGCCGAACTTAGTTGAGTAATTACTCGAGTTTCTTACTCTTTATAAATATTTGACTCAATAATTTTTTTGTGAACTTAATATATTATTATTGTAAAGAAATAAAATGTTACTTCTACATAAAGTAACAAAATATATTACTTATACAAAGTATCAAAAATAATATATATAACACAGAAAATATATATAATAAAAGAATATATGTAAGATTATATATGTATATAGAAATATTACAAGTATTGTTACGAGCTTAAAACGAGTCGAATTGAGTTTATACAAATCTTGTTCACGAACACAAACCGAGTTTATACGAGTCGAGTCGAGATTATACGAGTTTAGCTCGTTTAATATTCAAACCAATATTAGTACTCACAAACAACTCAATAAACGAATCGAGTTCGAATCGAGTTTATACGAGTCGAGCTCAAATTGTTCACGAGCAGCTCTGTTCGTTTGCAGCCCTAGGCTAAACCCATTTTTATAGGCTTATGGGCTTGCTCCCTCATTCACTCCTTTCTCATATGGAATTCAAGGAGCAACACCTAATAATTTACACCTTGCGACATTGACTGATCCCACAGCCACGCTCCACCGCAATGAGGATCTTCATAGCTTCCACTACTATGTTCTACCATAAAAGCATACTCACTCAGAATAAACCAATTTCAAGTATTTCACTTTGACTTATGTCGAAAATAACCTTACTGAAAAATTATGTTGCAACTCTCACGTTTGACTTTCCTGGAAGTTTATCAACCATCGACATGAATTTCTACTACACACCCTGCATCAATGCCAAACCAATGCCCGTGTGCAAATTTGTGGAACCATTAACATTAACACATCATCTATCATGGCAACTTTGGAATTATCAGTATGCCATGAGGATATACATGTCTCTTTTAACAGACATCATCTTCTGTGAATAGAGATACAAGGTTAGCTTTATTGTCAATATCTCCATTTACTGATTTGGAGCCTCTTGCCGAACCTACTCCACCTCTTGGACAATTTTTTCTGATGTGCTCAAGTTGTCTACACACCCATCAGACTGATTTCTTCTTCATGGAGTTCTTCCTCTTCTAATTACTAGTTGTCACCATTGCTAAGTTCTCAGGTGAACCATTACTTCCACCATCCAGTCTTCTTTCTTCAGAAAAGAGTTTACTGGTAACCTCTGAAAAAATTATTTTCTCCTTCCCATGTATCAAAATAGGGTTCATATGCTCATAAGAAGATGGAAGAGACTAAATCAGTCTCAAAACTTGATCATCATCATCAATTTTAACTCCAATAGATTCTAGCTCAGAGACAATACCATTGAAAAAACTTAAATGATCTAAAATAGTGGTACCTTCACTCATCCGCAATGTATGAAACTGCTCCTTCAAGTACACTCGATTCGAGACATCGATCGTCTAATACAACTTTTCGAACTTTTTCTAGAATACCTTTGCCGTGAATATTTCATGCACATTTGCAAGAACGTTCTTTGCCAGGCACAAACGAATCGCACTTGCTGCTCTCAAATCCATATTCTTCCAATCTTAATCGCTCATTCCAGATCTGCTCTTTATTTCACCAGTAGTGCTAGAACCGCTATTATCTTCAAGGATTGGTCTACCTTTCAACGCCTTGTATAATTTTAATTGAATCAAGATATCCTTGACTTACATTTGCCACAAGCCAAAATTGATTCTCCAATCAAATTTCTCCACTTCAAATTTGATAGGATTTGAAGCCCTACCTCCTACATAGCTTCGATGAATTTTATCGTAGAAATGAATAGTACCCACTAAGTAAATTCTCAGGAAAGACTGATCTTTTCTAAACAGAATTTCAAAATTTCTAGGAAAAATTAGAGGGTCACAATTGACACACTTAAAATTTTCAATCTCCTAAACATAATCTCCTTAGACCGTACGTATCCATACTACCACATCAAAACTCCACCCCGCCAAAAGAACTTAGTGGCTCTAATACCACTTGTTAGGAATCTGGACCTCCCAAATTCCCTCCAACAATATCTACTTTTGACAGAATATCAAGAAAAATAGAGAAATAAACACAATAAAAAAATATACATGAAAAACTCCAAAATAGGAGAAAAAATCACTACACTCAGATAAGAAAATATACTATGTGAAAAATTGTTACAATCACACAATTTTTTTCCTCACCCCAACTACACCCACAAAACTTCTCCTACTAGTAAAATTCTAACTTTCACCTCTCTTCTTTTTACATATAAAAAATAACAACAGAGAAATTTTACTAAAGTCAAAAGTTACTAGATAAGTTTGACTGGTGTATTTAAACCAATGAGGCTAAACCCATTTTTATAAGCCCATGAGCTTACTCCCTCATTCACTCATTTCCCATGTGGGATTCAAGGAGTAACACCTAACAAATTAAGCGTAATAATGCTAATCGCAATGAAAATAGTGGTCATAGTAGCCACGTCACGGTTACAAGCTTTCGTGGCTAAGTGCTTTGCTCGTCCTTACTGCAAGCCGAACTATGCCCAAACAGTTCCAATACACGACGTGTTCATAAATCATAAGCTACTAGGGTCCCGATACCAAAAGAAACATTGCTGGTTTACTCCATCACCACCTTCTCAGGCGAGCTGGGCTTACACTCACTATAAGAAATTTTATTTTTAAGGACAATTTATTAGAAACAAACAAAATTTCATCCTAAAAATAATTATTAGAGACAAATTTCGAATTTCATCTCAAAATTTGGTTGGGTTATAAATCCATTCAAATGGGCACAAATCCATTTGAACAAGATATTAGGTGATAAAAAAATCATCTTGAAAATGAAAAATAGTTCGAACAGATAAATAATTATCGAAACAGGATAAATTTGAAGGAAAAATCTGGCGGGAAGCTTACATGACTGTCCAAACAAAAAAATAATATTCGGACAAGTACAAACGCCACATTTTTTCATTCGAACGAACAAGCAAGGTTAGAACTTATATAGAAATTAATTGTTCATTATTATTAATTTGTATATATATTTTATTTTTTATTAATTTCATTTTATCATTTTCAAAATATAAAAATATGTATATATTATATATTATGATTTATAGTGCATTTAAAATATTTATAAATGCACAAATTAATGTTATGTAATTGATTTTGAAATGTTATTTATTTTATTATCACGAACTGTAAGTAGAATGAAAAAAAAATAAGAAATAAACATTGTTATTAACACCAAAACTAAAATAAAAAACACATATTAATTACATACCAATATATATATATATATATATAATATTGTTTGATGCAACATATAAAGTAAAATACTAAATAAAAATACGGCCTGATTTGGGATTAGATCAATATCCTCCTGTATATTTTTCATCCGTGTCTCCAAATCATCTAGTGTCTTCACAATGAGCGCGTGAACCTCCTCTAGCACGTGTCGTGTCACTCTTTCCACCACTGCCTCCAAGTGCTCCAATGTCTAGCGGGCTGGTCTCGACAGGGCATCATTACTAGTAGTAGCATCGGTTGACCTGCTACTAGGTCCTAAGGATGGAGTCCTCGCTCTTGCTGAATGTGGTCTTTTTGAGAGGATCTATCTATAGCAACTTTTTCTCACCCGCTTGCTCTGTAACTCCGGTTCGAAAAAAATGATCAGATATGAACAATCCAAATGGTAGACTGTCTCCACTCGCATAGCGTGACTCAAGTTTGATACAGTAGAAGAAATATAGGGCCAAATTAATCGAGTCCCCATAGAAATCTAGCTCGGTCTGTCCTGAAATATGTCTTGTGCATCTTTGGGTCTAAGTTGTACTCAAATATCAGATTCATCATTCTGAAGAATGTTGAATTCCTTGTAGGAGTATAAAGAATAAGTACAATTTTGAATGTTTTACTTGTGCAATCGACCTGTTGGATCACCTTCCCGCCGTTATATGGAGGAGCAGTAGGATCTCGCAGGAGCGCACATTCTTGATCGTCTGTGAGATCATCATCAGGTACATCCTACGCATCGCCCTTAGTGTCTGACCTGTTAATCAGCACCTCGTCAATGAAGTTCGCAAACCATATCAAGATATATAGTCCCCTGCTGTGTGTAGATTTGTGTCCATCCTCGCTCTACGAAGATGTGATGTATGATGTGTCCATCCCAAGCCAAGTCTTGGAAGTCATCCAATACCACTTGCCACTCTACAAGTACAAACATTTTAATAGGGTCAGGGGTAGTAGGTACAACTAAGGCAACAAGAGGAATAGGGGCAACAAAGGCAGCAATGATAATGGCAACAGAAGCACTACTGGATCCAACATGAGGAGGTGTGCCGGTAGTGTGGGCCATCTGATATCCCACACGCTTTCTTTCGTTGCCTACCATTTGTATACCGTTGGACAAATGGGTAATGGAAGAAGTTAGACAAATTTTAAACATCCAAATACTTAAATGAAAATAAAACTGCACAAACTATTCTATTTTTCCACTTACTCGTCCGAACGAATAATAACTCATCTGGACAAGTCTCATGTCCGTTCGAACACATATGCTTGTCTTCTACATTCCATCCAAACAAGGTTTCTATCCGTCTGGACAAAAAAACCTTGCCAAACAAAAAAGACCGAGTCGACTTAGCCATTTCTTGATTTTCTAAAAAAAAACACATTTTTTCAGACCAAATCAACTCTACCTTCACTCATAGAGGTCCGAAACTATCATTACTTGAAGAACACACAAAAAATAAAAATAAAAAGGGTTAAATTTGATTTGAAATTCGACCCCTATGAAAAATGGGTATTCATAACCCATTTCCAACTAATAGAGGATGTTAGATGATCCATACTTTAGAGATTTTACTAGAAAGGAGTTGTGCGACAGTCCAAGCGTATTCTAAGGCAATTCATGGCAGAGGGAGAGAGATTTTGGAGATCCAATCCGACTCATTAATGTTCGTGTTCGTTTTGTGTCAAGACATGCATTTTATACTATACGGGTTAACCCTAACCCGACTCATTAAGATTAATTTGTCAAAATCTCAAACCTTAAATGGGTTAACCTTAACCCATTTGACACGATTGTTATAAAACTAACTATCACAATAGTTATAAAAGTCATAAAACTAACTATAAAGCCAAAATTAAAGGGGGCAAACAATAATGATCACAACCCAATATTATTATGTCATATTAGACATGTATATGTTAAATGGTTGTATAACATATTATCACCCATAAATCTATCATATATTATACTCGAAATTATACAATGTATTATTTATTCTTATTATAAATTTGTTATGCTTATATTGGTTATATTATATTTATAATACTTATAATTATTAATATAGTAATCCTTATGTGTTTCGTTCTTATGCATTCGAACGTGAAGGGTATCTGTTCGGACAGAAATGGTATATATTCAAATAGATAACCCCCGTTTAGGGTTTTAGCTTTAAAGTATCCGTTCAGGTGGTTATGATAATACCAATATTAACTATATGACACTACTAGTATTAAAAAGTATTTAGTAAAATAAAATACTAATATTAGTATTATAATATACTACGTATATTACTTAGATGATAGTGTTATATATAATACTTATAATAAGTACTTCATATATATCAAATATTTGTATTATTCTATACTTGTATAGATTACTTAGTATGTAAGTATTATATTTATAATACTTATAATTATTAATATAGTAATCCTTATGTGTTTCGTTCTTATGCATTCGAACGTGAAGGGTATCTGTTCGGACAGAAATGGTATATATTCAAATAGATAACCCCCGTTTAGGGTTTTAGCTTTAGAGTATCCGTTCAGGTGGTTATGATAATACCAATATTAACTATATGACACTACTAGTATTAAAAAGTATTTAGTAAAATAGAATACTATTATTAGTATTATAATATACTACGTATATTACTTAGATGATAGTGTTATATATAATACTTATAATAAGTACTTCGTATATATCAAATATTTGTATTATTCTATACTTGTATAGATTTCTTAGTATGTAAGTATTATACTATTTACACATACTACTTAAGTTTGTATTAAATACTTACATAGATTACTTAGTATAGCATAATGCTACTATTATAATACTAAGCGAATACTATATACCACTATAATATTGATATAACATTAATTAGTATATTAATATTATAATATTAGTACAATATTACTAATAATACTAATGGTTTACTTAGTATATTAGTATTATAATAATGATATCATATTACTAATATATTACTTAGTATATTAATATTAAGTGTCCGTTCGAACTACAATAAAGTATAGTTTGCATGAATTTTATCTCGTAGTTTGTGTATGAAATTTGTAGAAAAATTTTTAAATTACCGCCTAATTTTTTCACGAGAAATTTCAACTTTACCAATTCGGACGTATAATCACCTGTTTGAACACTAAATACTCAAAGATGCTTATATTCTCACATATGAACGTGAAAATCACTTGTTCGAACGGTTACAGCTGAAATTCCTCAGGGCAAAACTAGGTGGGAATTTAAAATTTTTGCGACGGTTAATTTTCTCATTCAAACACGGATTCAAAGATTTAAATACCCGACTCTTTAGTTCGTTTTCACTCGAACTTGGAGGTAAGTTGTACTGTGGGAGATTGAGAGAAGGGGAGAGGACAGAGAGTGTGTGCAAGGATTCTTGAGAGGGAGAGAGATAGGAAGGATTCTTGGGAGAGATAAGAGATAAGTTTGATTTCTAAGTATTTTTTGTGTATTTAGAGTTCTTCTATTATTTTTCTTCATTATAACTGATTGGAGGTTTTCTCATATTGTGATTTCTAATTGTGTAGGTGTTGTTGAATTAGATTTTGTTGTTGACAGTGCAAAAATTGAGATTAGATTTATAATTTTTAGAAAGTTTAAATGTGTAGTGATTTTTCATAGAATTTGAGGATTTGTTTATTTGAAGATTTTATCATATTATTCAATTTGAGCGTGATTTGTTTATTTAGGTATCTGTTGCTTGGGATTAAGGATTGGTTTTGGTATTCAATCTACATGATATTTATTTAAATATACATTTCAACATCCAAATGGGACATATGTTTCTTTTGAGTCCCATTCGAACGATATTTTAAATTGTCTGGAGATGTTACACCCTTTCGAATGAAAAATAAAAATCTAGTAGTTTCATTTACTATTATATATGTTTGTTAGTAATATATATTTGTTAATAATAAATGTTTGTTAATAATAATCTTATAGCTTACTTTACTATTATATAGAAGTTAAATGTCATACTTAATTTTAGTGTTACATTAAACTTTAGACCCATTCAAGAGTTGTGGCCAAGTATTATTTTAGACAAATGAGTGTCTCATCATTATTTTTCGTATTTTTCTAAACCATACGTCCCATAGGCGTACAAGAGGGCTATGACTTGTGTGGACGAGACTTTGATAGATATCAATGGCATGTTTTGAATAATTGTGCAAAAATTGGACACTACTTGAGGTTAGTAATGAATCTTCATATCAGTCAAGTTTTATATATTTAAGTCATATAATATAGTATAACTTGGTATAAATTAATTATTTACATGAAAATGCGCAATGAACATTTATAATTACTTCATTCTGATATGTATCTGACGTAGAAACGAAGCATGAAGAGAAATTCGCGATGTGGTTTGAACATAACCTATTATCATGCATTTTTCAGGAAGAGTAAATATTTGAAGACTTATATTGATTGTACTTTTTTTATTCGCTGAGGTTTTGTCTCATTATGATTTTCTTTATAAGGTTTTAATGAGTCAATCGTAAAGTCCTTTGTGTTATACATGAATAATACTCTTTTTTCTTCACTATTGGTTTTTCTTTAAGCCCAAAACTCCTAAACTACACTCCTATACCTAATAAAAGTAATCCACTTAATAAATTAAATAGGCTCAAATGCCTACAACCATAAAAACATAAAATAGGCTCACACACCTATACTTATTGAAATAAAAGTCTTTACTAAACTATAAGGCTTTGTTGCCCCTCCTCTGTAGCTTATATTATATGGATTAAAATTGGCTCTTATTCTTTCAAGCCCATATTTAATGTTGGGATCTTGCTCAATAGATTTGCAAACTCGACCCAAGTAAATTGCACCAGTCCTTACATTACTTTATTGATCTTCGTAACTCTTGACCTTGTGATTGGCTCATTTGAAATTTGCAAAGAATATTTAAGACTTAGCCCACCATAGTGCCTATCATTCCCCCTCTCTTCAAAAGGATTCAACCTCGAATCATCACCGTAATATTGTTGACCGCTCTGCAATCAACACACATCTTCCAAGTCTCATCCTTTTTTGGCACTAGTAACACTGGTACTACACATGGGCTCATGCTTTCTCTCATGTACCATTTGCTCATCAAATCTTTAACTTGCCTTTGAAACTTCTTTGTTTCATTCAGATTATTCCTATAGGCTGGTCAGTTTGGAATAACAACTCCAAGTGCGAAATCAATTTAATGCTCAATGTCTCTAATGTGTGGCAACCCACTCGGCATCTCTTCTGAAAATAGATTTTCGAACTCTTGCAATAAAGAAACAGTCAATCTAGGAAGATATTGACTAGTGTCATCAAAATTAAAATAAGATTCTTTATAAACAAGTAAGATCATAAACTGATCTGCTAAGAAGACCCTCTTAATCTCACTCTCTTTTGCATAAAAACTCATTTTTGTCTTTTATTTACTCTCTGCAGACTCTCTTTCTTTTTTTAGTCGTGGCTCCACCCTCTTTTCCTTATATTCTTTTTCACTCTCTATTTTTCTTGAGGTTTTGGCCTCACTCTCACTTTTCTTTTCTCTCATTTTTCTCTCTTGTGTTTCAGCCTCACTCTTTTTTTTTTTTCGCTCAATCTCATTTTCCAACTTCAATTGGTCCTCAAAGACTTGTTTCGAGGTTAAATGAGTAAGCTTTATTTTTTTTCATTATTTACAAAGTTGTCATGTTCTTAAACTCGCATGAATCATGCTCCTATCATACTGTCATAACCTCCCTAACAAAATATGGTCAACATGTATAAGAATTACGTTATAAAGCACCTCATCACTATACCGCCCAATGGTAAAAGTTACCAAAACCTACTTATTGACCTTGACCTCTCCACATTCGTTTAACCACTGCAACTTATAAAGTCTAGGGTGTTTTAGTAGAGGTAAGCTCAACTTTTTAACTAAGGTGATACTAGCTACATTAGTGCAACTTCTCACATCTATAATCATACTACACACTTGTTATCTATATAGCATTTAGTATGAAATATATTTTTTCTCTGTTGTTTCACGTCATCTACCTTAATTTGCGTATTAATAGCACATCTGACTACAAGAGATTCACATTCTACGAGATATTCTACTCCATCATCATCATTAGTATCGACTAACTTGGACATCTCATCATTATTATCCTTACTCTCAGTCATTACCTCCCCATTGTCACGCCTAACCACCACTCGTTTGTTTGGACATTGAGATGTAATATACCTTGAATTCAAACATTTGAGACATTTAATATCTCCATTCATTAAACCCACGAACAAACTGAAATCCACCTAAAAAAGTCAATAATCAAGTCAAGATGATCTAGACCCATTGAAAACTTGTTTCAAGAACTTAGATTGAAGAGAAAATGCCACAAAAGATTTGCTTTTGATAAGTTTTTAATTCCTTCAAGAACAAGTAAAGAAAATAAGAATTCTTTCTAAAAAAATATTATTTACATTCATAATTGCTAGAAAAATAAAGAGACGTATGTTTTTATAGCTCCTAATAGAAACCCTAGAGCCTAATAAAGCTTACATCACTTAAAGATATAGATTAAACACTTTCAAGTCCAAAACTCTTAAACTACACTTTTATAGCTAATAAAAGTAGTTCACTTAATGAATTAAATATGCTCAATTGCCTACAACCACATAAACATAAAATAGGCTCGCACGCCTATGATTATTCAAATAAAAGTCTTTACTAAACTACTAGGTTTTGCCGTTCCTTCTCTATAGCTTGTATTATATGGATTAAAACTGGTTTTTCTTCTTTCAAACTCATCTTGAATGTTGGAGTCTTACTCAATGAATTTGAAACTCGACTCAAGTGGATTGTACTAGTTTTTGCATTGTTTCCTTGATTTTTTTAATTCTTGACCTTATGATTGGCTCATTTGAAACTTGCAAAGGATATTTAAGAGTTGGCCTACCATGATACCCATCAATTTTGAATACAAGCCTTTCAATATTTCTCTTGAAGATATTATCTTTCTTTTAGTTTTATAACAAATTAAAAAAAAAGAATAGAATAGTTGTGAAATATGAGACGATTGGAGGATATAGGGAAGGAAGAAGCCCACCTTACATTTTCATACCTATTGCTAAGTTCAACAGTTATGACAAAGCTTTTCCTCTATAGAAGTCAAAACAATTTTTTTTTTTTATTATTGAGCCATTTTTACCGACTATTTCTCAATATGATAGCGAGATTAGAGGTGTATATAAGTCAAAGTCTAGCAAGTCATGGGCTATCAAATTATATTTTATGTTATCTGACAGATTATCTTTATTCGATCAAGTTCAAGCTTGTTCATGATCTACTTAATTCTATGGTTGTAATCGGTTGGTTTAATCTCATTTGGATAAATTTTGGGACCAAATTGGTATATACCATTTTTTAGATTTTCAAAAACCGATTTCGCACCAGTTATCTTCCTAAATCGACACTTTCGATTTTATAGATGTCAATCTAGTTCAGTTTGATTTTCTGATTTTAACAAAGTGCCAAATTATTAAAAAGAATATGTTGAATATTTACTATGCCAAAAAATGAAATTAATATATTATATATGTTTTATATTTAAAACATATAATCAAATAAATCTACATTTTCAAGATTAAAATTTTATATTTTAAATTATAATATAACATTATTTTAGATATAATACTAAAAATTAAAAATATATAAATATGCAAACCGGTTTGGTTTGGTCTGCTCCACTTTGGTCTCAAAAAGTGTAGAACCGGTCCTGGACTAAATTTGACTATTTTTTAAAAGAAAAGAACCGATCTTGGACCAGAATGGTCCAAAGTCAGTCAGAATCCACCAATTCAAGCCGAATTTTCGGTTTATTTTTACAACTCTATTTAGTTCTAATAAAATAAATATCTTATGATTTTATTACAAATATTGAAATAAACTAATCTTCTTTTGTAAATTTCTTTATAAAGGTTAAATATGATTATATTTACACATTTACAAAGATTCAGGCAATATGCATAATATTATGAACATACTTTTATCTTATCTTTCTCGTTATAAAGTTAAAGGTGGTACAATAAAAAATATTAAATATGAACTTATTCAAGCTTATACGAATTTATATGAACATAGCATACTCTTATATAATTTTTATCATTACTAATGTATCATAATTTTTTATTCACAAACAATTCATTTAGTAAATGAATTAAACTAAACTTGAGTTTGATTAAGCCGATCTCGAGTAACTTGTCGAGTAGACTTTTTTACAACTCTAAACGAGGCTAATTATTAACAATCGAACGTTAAATAATATGTGTTCTATGTAGAATACAATTTGTTGGATGTTGAAACCCATTCAGCACATTCTCATTGTATTCGTTATATGCTAAATTTAATATACTTTAACTATTAAGGGCTTAAATAAGCCTATATTAAAATGTCCAAATATTCAAAATTTAGACTTATTGTTACAGTAAAGCTAAATAAAACTTTAAATTTAAAAGCTTCAAGTTAATTGCCAAATTCTTATTTTATTAATTTCTTTCTCTTTCTTTTTTCCCCCACATAGAATATGATTACTAATTAATTTTTTTATTAGTTTCTCTCTCTTTTGGCAAAATTGTATTAATAATTTAATTTAAATAAAATATGATTACAAATTAATTTTTAAAATTTATAATTTAATTAAAATTTGATTATTAATTAACATATAATATGTAGAATGAACAAAATTTCTTGTAAGAAAAAATTACAAAATGAATTTGGTATTATGAAGAGCCCATACCCACAACAGTACCTCATGACAGGTACTTGAAAATAATAAGATTTTAATACATTTCATGAATACTGGAAAAATTCTAGATATAAATAAAAATGTTGTCGACAATATATTTTCATATAAAATGACAATTGACATTACCAGAAATAATTAAAAAAGTAAGCCAAAAATCATTGAAAAATATCGACGTAGAAGTGATTGACCAAAATAAAAAGCAGCTATTGAAAATAAATTAAACTCTCTAGTAAAGCAAGAAGTATTTGGACCTATTTTCCAAACACCAAAAGGTGTAATTTCTGTTGGATATAAGTTGGTATTTGTATGAAAACCTAATAAGAAAAATGAAATTGTGCGATATAAAGCACGCATTGTTACACAAGATTTTTTGTAAAAACTCGGGATTAATTATGAGGAAATATATTCTCTCGTTATGGATACAATCACATTTAAGTTTTTTATTAGTTTGATAGTTATAAAAGGATTGAATATATAGTTGATGGATGTGGTTACTGCATATTTATATGGGTAATTGGATCATGATATATATATATATATATATGAAAAATTTTAAAGGATATAAATATATGAAGCATCTAATCTAAGTACATTAAAAAAATATGTATTATATCAAACTGTAAATATCTTTATATGGATTAAAGTAATCTAAATGCATGTAAGATAATTGCTTAGTGAATATACATTGAAAAAACGATTTGAGAATAATTCAATATATCTATCCTTTTTTATTAAGAAATCAGAATCCGGATTTACCATTATTTCGATTAATATTAATGATTTAAACTTTATTGGAACTCCAGAACAGATCACAAGAACTGCTACATATTTAAAGAATGAATTTAAAATGAAAGATCCTGCCAAAATGAAATTTAGTCTCAGCCTGCAACTCGAGCATTTACCATATGAAATTCTTATTTATTAGTCAATGTATATAGAAAAAGTATTGAAGTACTTTTATATGGACAAAAATTATCCCCTAAGTATTCAGATGATTGTTCGATTACTTGATGTGTGAAAAAATTCATTACGTCCTTGTGAAGATAATGAATAAATCATTAATCTTGAAGTATCATATCTCAATCCAATTAGAGTTTTGATGTATCTTGCAAATTGTACTCGGCCTACTATTGCATTTTCAATTAATTTACTTGCAATATATAGTTCTGCACTTACTTGAATGCAATGGAATATTATAAACATGTCTTTCATTACCTTTAAGGTATGATAGATATAAAATTATTTTATCAAGATGGATCAAGTTCACAATTGGTTAGATATGCAAATGCAGGTTATCTTTTAGATCCACATAGAGGTAGATCTCAAATTGGATACGTGTTTCTTTATGAAAACTCTGCTATATTATGGAGATCTGTCAAACAAACACTATCTGTCACCTCTTCAAATAATGTAGAGATAATTACAATCATGAAGCAAGTGGAGAATGTATTTGGCTGAAATCAATATCCTAATATATTCAAGAAAAGTGTGGTCTTTCCATGATCAATAATAGCCCAATAATTTTATATGAAGAATAGTGCTTGTATCACTCAAATCAAAAGAGGATATATCAAAAGTGATAGAACTAAATATATTTCACCAAAATTTTTTTATACACAAACTTTAGGATAAAGATGAAAGTGATGTTAAGTAGATACTGTTAAGTGATAATTTAGCATATTTATTCACTAAGGCATTACCAACCGCAACATTTAAGAAGATTGTACAGAATATCAAAATCCAAAGACTTAAAAAAATAAAATAAATAAAATAAAATAATAATTATAAACAACAAATATTTTTTTAATTATTAATTATTAATTATATATATCTTCGTAAATAAATAATCTAATATAGAAATTTGATGTGAATAGTCAAAATCAAATTATTGTTATATTATTTTATTGTTATATAATTTTTTTAAAAATAACTATTTCAATAGAAAAAGTTATGTGAATGGAATGGCAAAAAGGCAAAATTTAGATTATATTGGCTAAAACTGTCATTTAGCAATAAACAACCCAATAAGAGTGCTCCATTTTCTTAGAGCATTCTAATTGGATTGGTTAAAAGTTAAATTCAATAAAAATTTAGACATTTAATGTCATTTTAAGTCTGCATTACATTGTCCAAATACCAATTTTTTCAGCTTCTGTGAACAATAAAACTATACCAAATGCCAAATTTGGCCCGTTCACTCGAATGACCAAATCTTTTATTTTATTATTTCTCTTTCATACTTCTCTTCCTTGGCCAAATCCTTTTATTATTTCTCTTTAAACTCATAATTTAATTAAAATATAATTATTAATTAACATATAATAGATAGAACAGTTAAATATGACAAAATTAATTAATTTAATAATTACAAATAATTAAATATTTTTTAATTATTAATTATTAATTATTAATTATTATGTATTTTCATAAATAGATAATTCAATATAAAAATTTGATGTGAATAACCACAACAAAAATTAGTTATATTATTTTATTGTTATAATTTTAAAAAATAACCATTCTAATATAGGATTTCTGTAAATGAAATAGCCAAAATTTAAGTTACATTAGTTAAAATTATCCTATAGTAATAACCAATCTAATGAAAGTGCTCTTATACAATAACTTACGCTTTCTCCAACATTAGCTTCCAAAATATCAGCTATGATATTCCAACTTGTTGATAGAAAATTAATGGCTTATTTTCATCATAAGCCATACAATATAACATATTATATTTATTAGGCATAACATTTAGATGGCGATCAAGTAAAACTTGTAGGGTAGTGCTAGTATTAACATATTAATTAATTTTTTAGTTTATTTTTCTGTGGTTGTCGTTTCTAAAGAGGTTACACAAAGCTCTATGTACATGTGATGCTCTAAATTGTAAGGGGATTTTTTGTCCTTCCCCATAGGCCCCAAAGGCACCCATGAAAGGCTCGCTGGCTATGAGACTCCTCGGCCAAGCCTGATCAAGCCCAAGGGATATCGCCAAACGGGGTTACTAGACTTTCATGAAATACTCAACCCTAGAACCAAGCTTATCTATGAAAGTAATCTCCATGAGAGCTAAATAAGCAGTAGATGTTAATTGGACATGTCGACTTAATGCCTCCCTACAATGCTTCACTCATGGAGACTCATAATATTAGGCGAATAGAAAATGAGGAGAACCTTTGATCTTCTGTTAGGAGGACATAACAGGCTATTAAGGACGCATGTAGAATAAAGCAAATCAGGAAGTCATACCGCATTAATGACACTACTATTCAGATTATATGTCATATTAATGATGTCGTTGCATAGGCCACATCGCATTAAAGGATCCTGACAATGGGAACAACTGAAAAGACATGGGTCCCACAAAACATGCACAAGTTATCCCCCAACTCTTGGTATAAATAGCAATCTTCAGGTACGAAGAAGTTATTTCTGGATTCTCTTACTTTATTTACAAACTTTCAAAAGAAAACATCAACTTAGATATCGAAAACTCTCCAAACTCATCAAAACTCTATTTTCTCTATCTTCTTCGTGTGCGTAGGTTCAAGCTTAAAAAATTTGAGTTACTAAAATTTTGTCATAAACCGTATGAAACACTACGTTAATAATAACAATAGAATAATATAAGAAATTTAAGAATTAGTCATTGGGGAAAGCCTAAAACTAAGATTACGTGCCTTATTCAATTAGTTATATATATTGTTTATGCATTTTTCTAAATGCCAAATGCTAAAACTTTGGTCGACATGACTCATAAATTATGTTTTAGTGGTGGTGCAGTACCTTGGCGTGCTTATTCATGGCTTGTGCAATAAAATAAGTACAGAAAATATAAGGTTCACAAAAGCTTTACACCCATGGATCTTGGGAAGGAAAACTTCACAATGTATGATGGTTTGTACAAACTCTCATATTCCCTCAAGCTCTCCTATACACCATTTACAAAGATGAAAAGGGAAACCAAATAAAGGAGGGTATCTTGATTGTTGAAGTCCACTGGCTTGTAAAATTGAAGTCTCCCCCATATTATCTTAGTACTTTGCCTTTCTGTCCTGACCAACTCTTTTTTAGTTTTAGCTTTATATCTATTTCTTCGTAGAAATGCTATATATATTCATTTTACTTACATTAGCATACGAGCTAACGTGTTAGTTATTAAAAATGATAAAGAAAAAAAAATAAAACTTGGAATTTGAAATTCAGGTTATAAAAAAGTACCGATAAATAAGACTACCACTCAGTACATAAAGTATTGCATTTACACTACTCTTCTTTAAATCATGCCTTAGGACAGGTTTGACAACAAACAACTCCCAAATCTTCTTAAAATTTTTTTATTATTATTCATTATTTTATTATTTTTATTTATCTATTTTTATTAATATTCATTATTTTCTCATTATTATTTAATATTTTATTATTATTTTTTACCTACTTTTTATTACTATTCACAACACTCTTAACATCCAAATATAACTTTAAGTTTTTTGACTATATTTATGTTACGCATGTGCATTTAGGTTCTGGTATGAGAATTCGAATATGCTTGGTCCAAAACCCGAATTTTAAATTTGGGCTAAAACCCAACCCTGGTTAACCCGGATTAGATCCTGGCTGGAACTCGGATGAAACTTGGATTTCCAGTTTTTGGTCAAATCCGGATTTTATTTTATTTTATTTTTTCTGCAAAGACTTGTATGTGATGTTAAAAATATTGTTGAAAGGTATGTTTTCTTTTTACATGTAAGCCTATATTTTATTAAAATAATTATTGCCTTTTTAAGTTCTAACTAAATTCATCTTTAAAAAAATTAATACTTATCACCTAAAATGCATGCAATAATTAAATTCACTACATATAAAATTACACTACATTATATTTCATATGGTTCTCCCTTTCTCAGAATGCTAAAATGATTAAAGTCCAACTCATTATACATATCTTCGCATCCGGCCATGCCTTATATTGAGAGATGCAAAACTATAAATGTTCTTATGCCTCATACATTACGTTCAGGTTTTAATTGCATGATCAGGAAATGTACGTATTGCCAATGCATCATTATCAGCTTTATAAGAGTACCGATCCGGTCCCAATTTCATCATCTTCAATTCTTCGCATTGATTCCCAAGCTAGCGTATAGGCATGACATAATTAAAAGGGTAAAGCTTTATTATTGAACTATATAATCTGCTGAAAAGGAAGATATATAACAAAATGATAATATTTATGAAAAAATTTATTTGAAAATCTATTTCTTTTATACTTTGAATCCACTATAGAAAAGCTCCACAATGATAAAAACTATTGATATTTTAACTTTTTTTTTTAATTATAATGAATCTCATGATAAATTATATATAGTGTTGTGTTGGCATGTCAGGTTTGCAAATAATAAAAATATAGTTTTAAAGATGTCTCTAAGAAGAATATGCCAAAATATATTATATTCAAGTTCTTGAGAATAAATTATTTTATAAATAAATCATTCATTTAAAACATAGTTTTCTTAAAAAAAAAAAACTAACTCTTATGTCTCAATCATTTATATTAACTAATGTTATGAATACCATATCGGTGAATATACCGATCAAGGCACTAAAACGAAATATTTCGATATCGATATCGTTTCTTGTACCATTTTGAAATAATTTATATATAATAAATCATATATAAATACATATATAAATTATATTTCAAAATAATAATCAATATATGAATAAATTATATATATGTAATTAGTCTAATTTGAATTGAGTTAAAAAAATAATAATAAAAAATCAAAGGCCAAAATTTGGTAAGGTCAAAATACAGGTCCAAATTTCAGTCAATATAATTGAAATATCGACTGGAAAGAAACAATCAATTTTTTGTACCAAACAGTCGACTGGTACGATACAAAATTTAAAACACTGATATTGATAATAAATTTTAACTTTTTTGAATTGAGAATAATTTAATTTTTTAAGTTAAAATATGTGAAGATGTTAATTGAGTTTAATTATTTTTAAGAAAAATTAAAAAATAATAAATCTCATCAATTAATTTGGGATGAGTTAAACAAGAATCAAGCAGTGCAAACTTGTCTTTATACCACCAAATTTCTTTATTACGGCGTCTTTTGTCTTATCCTCTCTTCAATTATGGTGTCCCAGTACAATATAGGTTCAATATATCATGGGGATTTTATACCAACACTAATTGTTAATTTGGATATTTTTTGTGTTTTAGGTAGTCTAATTGTTTAATTATTTTTGTATTACAATATTAGTTATTAAATTTATAATTTCAATAACTACTACTACTAATACATAAGTAATATTAATCTCTCTAATATTCTATCTTTTCTTTTTTCATTTTTCAAATTGATTGTTGCTTTATGTTATATTAAAGTATTAATTATATGATTTTCAATAACGACTACTACTAATACATAAGCTAATATGTTAATCTCTCTAATATTCTATCTTTTCTTGTGTTCATTTTTCAAATTGATTGTTGCTATATATATATATATGTTACAATAATAATTAATTGGTTTAACTGAGTAGCTAGATAAATTAAATAGATTTTTCTCTGTCTCTTAGGCCGACTGATTGCACACATCTATTATATTTTACTTCTATATACTTAATAAGAGATTAAGGACTCGTTTGGCTCTGCAAATGAAATATAGATCAGATGAATATTCACTTTGATACGGTCAAACCGTCTCAGGCATCCAAAAGCACTAATAATAATTTTTCACTCATCATACCTTCCTCTTTAACTTTTATCAACAATGTTCACTGAAAGGATCTTTCAATGATTAAATTCACTAAGAGAACCCTTCCCTGACTATATAGTGAACTTTGTCCCAAGTCAGGAACTTCTGTATAATTTTAGGGGAGTACACAATTTGGAATTTTAATATTTAATAAAGTTGAAAAAATCGTAGGAAAATTTCTAATTTCTAATTTCTAATTATAATGATGTATTTTAGATTGAAAATCGATCTTTTTGAGAATTATTAAATTATATAACTTTCTGAAAAAAAATATAATTTCCCATTTTAATATTTTCTCATTTTATATAATTGATATAGTTAATAGAAAATATATTAATAAGAAAAATGCTAAGCAGCCCCCTCAAAGTTATCACTCAAAATTACCGCAAATATTTTTATTTCTCGTTGTTTTTATACTCAAACGTATTCCTAGTATTTTTTTTATATTTAAAAAAGGAAAAACTAAGTACACAAGAAATACAAATGAGCTATGCTAATTTTGAGTGGTATCTTTGAGGCTGCTGAATAGAAGCACTCATATTTATAAGTGTTATTTAATCATTTAATTAATGGTATCCACAATTTTTTCAAATTCTCATAAAAAGTAGAAACTATTTTATTTCATTTCATTTAAGGCATTGCTACATGCAATCAATGCGTGCCCTGGTTGCAGCATTGTTTAAATTTTTTTTTTTTTTTTAAAGAAGCAAAGCTAAACTTAAAAAAAAAAAAAAATCAAACTTAGAAGCAAAAAACCAGAGCTCTGTGTATCGATGTCTTCCCGTGTAGGGGAAACGTAAATGTTGGCAAGTAAAAGAAACAAAAAGATACTTATTTTTTAGATTTCAAGTTTAACATCTTTCCCCCAAAATCTATTTTCATGATTTTTTTCAAATGGGTTTCATTTGTTGGTATGGTCGATTGTCTTGAAATCCAAAGCATTGTCTTGAAACTTGGCTTGAAATCCATTCGTGGTTATCATTGTCATCTTTGGATCTTTGCTTGAGTGTTTGGTCCGTTGTCTTTCGCAACCGCAGGAAATGAGGGTTGTCGATGAAGAAGACGATATCCATTGGAAAATGCCTTAGACATCGTCATCTTTGGCAACTATGGGGCAACTTTATCTTTGTTGATGGAGAAGATTAGAGCTAATTGAAGAAACTTCCTTTACAACAATTGAAGAAATTTCGTGAGAAAAAAATTGGGAAGGGAAACTTGCGTTTATGGTTTGTTTAAAATCGAAATGACATTGTTTACAGTAACGCCATGCCGGATGTGATGCTGTGGGGGTGCCCCCACTAGGTTGCCTCAATCATTTTCCTTTCATTTAATTGAAATAATTTTATTACTATTTACATATTTCTAATCTCAACATTCAAACAAGAACTAAGATCTTATTAGAATTGCAAATATTCTAAGGCACCAAAACCCTGAATTTTTTGCCATACATTTTCTACCATAAAATCCAATTGACCCTACCATCTTCATCATTAAAACTCTTGACACCAATCACCCATATCTAGATTTAAAAGTTGAGAGATTTACCCGCTATCATTGTCATCATGAGAGAATCAGGACTGCATTTTGGAGCACTTGGAATACAAATGATGACAAGGGTTTAATTTTACTTTAAAATTCAAAGATAAAATATGATTAACTTTTGACCTACACCCTCGGTTAGGAACTAACTGCCTGCTCATTTCAAAGCTTTTTATGAAATTTATTAATTTACAGGCAAAAAAATAAAATTGACAAATTATGAGGGGGTGTTTTGATATGGCCGGGGAGGCCAAGTTGTAGTGTCTAATACGGAAAAGAATAGAATTAAAATTATGTCCATCATACTTCTATTATTGTCCATAAATTATTGGATTTTTTTTGGTGAAGCCTCTAAAATCTTAAAAATGCCTTAATACCAAGTTCACTTGCTATCTTCTTGTGATATTAACAATTAGGGATGATCACCGATCCGGCCCGAAATATCAATTTCCAACCTGACCCGAAAAACATTTAATTCCGATAATCAGTTAACCAATTAGCCGATTGTCCAAATCCTTTTCATACAAAAGAAGTTAGAACCATGCCCTCCCTTGCCACCGGAAACAACGACAACCCATCGACAGCAAAATCACTGCATCAAGTGCCCTCCGCTCGGAACTTGAACCAAAGATCCAAAACCCCTCGCTCCTCGCCTCCGTGCATATTTCAAGAGCAACCAAAATACTCGCCGAGCAAACTCGTTCTTGAACTGGTGGCTGGGTTTCTTGCGCTTCCGACGGACTCAGACGCGCATCCGGCCGAGATCATCGAAGTCTTCGTCGGATAACGAGATTGATATGCTGTTGTTGCCGAACATGAAGATGATATTAACAGAGGCCATGAGATCAAAGTTGGAGGGGATGAGGTGGCGGCGAGGGTGAGAGAGAGAGCGAGAGAGAGAGAGAGAGAGAGAGCGAGCGAATAGAGAGTTTGTTTCTGTAACTGAATCCCCCCGGGGGGGGGGGGGAGGGGGATTCTGATTCCTGAATCGAAATAGGTTAAAACTTTGTAACGGGTATTACCCGTTACCCAATTTCAACCGACAACGGGTCGGCTTTTCAGGTCGAAATAAATCGGACAATCGGGTCAGGTTTCGTTCTACCCTATAACAATTAATCATTAATATTAGATTCAAGTAATTGTTCCAAAAAATATATATATTAGATTCAAATAAGAATCTAATATATGTACTTTTATAATGTTAACAGTAGAATAGATTGCGTGGCTAATCTTGTTAATTTAATGAGATAATCTTATAACTGGTCTAACCGACCTCTATCAAATAGAAGCCTCCCAAGTAGACTTTCCATCTAAACTATAATGGAGCCGCACTATAGCAAATTCTGATCCTCTCTCACACTCAGATCTCCCCCTTACACCCTCACATCTCGACTCCCTCTCAACCTTCGTTGGACGCCCACCTTCTGCCCACCTCTCAGATAACTTTGCACAAGTGACTATTATTTATTATGAAAGATCAATGGGCAAGAAGAAATCTAAAAAAAAAAGGAAGTTTAAAAGAAAGATGAAAAACATATTTTCATAAAAGGTTCAAGTGCTTCCATCAGCTCACCCCCATAGCCATATGTGGCTGACTCAAGTTGTTTGCTACTAAAAAAATCCATCCATATATGCCTTAAAAATACTCTACTTAAAATTACAGATTTTTCAAACCAGAAGAGAAGAAGCAAGAACCTGGTTCTTAACAAAACTAAAGAACATGTTACAGCTCTAAAGACAAGCAAAAAACAAGATAATTAGAAAGATGGTCATGTTAGATACAGTCTATTTTAAATAGATACCTTTATATATTTCATATAAAAATAGACAAAATTATCTCTATTTTATCGTTAACTTGATCAAAATACCATTTTATTAATAGATTTCATTTAGCACAAACAATATTCACTGATTCCATTCTTGAAAAGTCACTTAATAATTATTCTTATTATTCTTTAGTAGCAGTGACAAGGTCAAGCTTTTTTTTTTGGAACATTTCTGTTCCTGAAATTTTCCCAACTTCACTTCCCATTACTATCGAGTTCGTGATTTGGTAATCTTTTGTTTTTCTCGCTTTTTAGTTTTGCATTTGCTTCTTACACTTATCGGCATATACTCAAATCTGATTTTGCTCAACCCATTACCCATAACACAAAAAGCTTAGCATAGAATCTTTTCGTGGGTTGTGATAAATGACTATAATGATATTTCTTTAATTGTTTTATTCGAATTTTATGTTGTATTGTGATTGTGGAATTCTGGGATTTGGACTTTATGAAACAATTTGGTTTGGTTGTGTGAGAGGAGAGAGAGGGGGAGGATGATGAAGTACCAGCAGAGGCAAGTGACATCGAAGAGGACCAAAGTTTGGAGGGAGAACTTCCCCCCTAAAAAAAAAAGGAATGGATGTAGAATTTTGGGACCCGCATTTCACATATCATTTATTTGATGAAACACGTTGTTTCATTAATGACTTTTATTTGCAATCCACATTTGTGGACTGCAAATAAAATTATTCTTAGAAAAAAATATATCTTTAGAAAAAAATCAGAGAAGTTTAAATTAGACAACCTCTTCTAATCCAAAAGCCTAAAAAACCAACCTTGAGGGATAAAAAATAACCCTCCAGCCATTCCAAAGAAAAATGAAAAGAAAACAACTAAAATCTATTAGAAAAAAAAAGCTTTTTCTTTTCAAAAAACTAAAAAAAAAACGTGGATCTTGATTCTAAAAACACTTGACTTTCGAAAAATCTGTTTACGTTTGCTTCTTTTACATTTTAAAAGTAGGGCGGTGCAAAAATGGTTACGACCCGACTCACCTGACAGATTTGATCCGATTGACCTGACAAAAGTCAGGTTCATCGAGTTAGAAGATTTAGGTGGGTTAAAGAGGTTCCGACCATCGAATCCGACAAACACGCAAAAGAAACGAGTCTCTTCTTCATTTCGTCCAATCTTCAGCCAGCAATTCGACCAAGCATGGGATTACTCTTCCTCCCTTCCTCTTTTGAAACTCTTAAGCCCCAAATTTGTGGTTCCTCCTTCCCACTCCGTCCGAGCATGTAAAAATCCAAACCCAAGCAAAAATCTCTCTTGATAACACTCCATCCAAACTGAATCAACCATCCCTTGTAGTATATTCATTAAGCCCCAAATCAGTTTCACCAATGTTCAATTTTAGGATAAATGGATCACAAAGAAGGTCTACAAGTTTGCTCACTGGGGCTCGGTTTCTAGGTCTTCGTCTTCCTCGATGACCACTCTATTTGTCATTCGCTTCATTATTTTCTTCTTACCCTTTCTTTACTGTTTTGCTATTCAACTCATTATCTTCAATGCCCTCCACTTGGCGGAGCAAAAGAAGCTTTTGTTTTCGCCATGGTGGTTGACAATCTTTCTATCTCTGACTATGCCATAATGATTTTCGTCAATGAAATGTTGAATTACTTATTTAAGTTGTTTTGAACAAATAAAAAAAAATACTTATTTAACTTGTTAATTTATGTGGGCAATTTTTTTAATTAATAGACGAAGAATTGTTTCTGATATCTGGGTGTTATCGTTTTTGAAGTTTTATAGTTGAGATCTGTCATTCGGTTGAAGTTGGATTTTTTCTAGGTTTGGTTTGATTTTCATTTTTCGTTCGTTTGATTTGAGTTTGGTTTTTTTTTTTTTTTTTAAGGTAAAGGTATTACCTTTTGCTAATCGGGTCAGACTAGATGTTGGTTTCGACTTGACAAATTTGCTGATTGAGTTCGCGCCAAATCAGAGTAAGTCGGGTTGGGTCGGACCCAAACCCGATTTGGATCATTGGGTTGTAACCTTATTTGAAAGACATATGATTAATAAATAGGGATTCAGAGAAAAGATGGATTGTTATGAAAAGAGAGAGAAAATGGTATAACTTTTTACATTGATTGCTTGAGGTCATTCTGCTTATCGTCGTCATCTTTTATTTTTTTTAACAATCAAAACTCATTTCTACAGTTTGCTTTTATTTTGGATTTTGGTCGGTAAGTTTTAAGGAGATCTCCTTATAATCTGGTGTGATAAGCTTTATTATTCTTAAAGTAGACTTGCTAATGTGGCAAGTTCTCGTTGAAGGCTGTTAAGGCTAAAAGAGGAATTGGACCGCTCCAAAGTGGTTTTGTAATATAATATACCCATTTCATAAGATGGTAAGATATAGATAATTTTAATTTCTATTATAATTGGAATCGTTTGATATGAGCTATATTTTATAACAAGATTAAAAGATACATTTTCTTATAAATTTTTTATTTATTATACTTTTATAATTTTTAACATGAAAATGAATTATTATTATAGGTGAAGTCATTTATAAGTGGTAATTTATATTTACAATTGTATTCGTATTATATTAAATCATAAATATTTAACTATATGAGTTAATTTGAATATTATTTATTAAGTTAAATATATTAAATTTTCAAATTTTAATATAAATAATGAATCGTATCGTGTAATTTATTTATATTATCATCCTTAAAGTTGTTCAATACATATATATATATATTTTATAGCAATATTTAAAAGATAATTTTTCTTAAATTTTTTTTTATTTGTATTTTTTTATCATCCTTTTATATTTTTTGATGTGATAATGAATTGTTATAAAATTATTTATTATTTAAAAAATAATAAAATGAATGATAGAATAATATTTCTAATACATCTAGAAGTTAGATTTTTTTATTTTTTTATTTGATGTTTTTTTAAAGGCCTCTAAGTTAAATTCTTAAATTATTTCTATTACATCTAGAAGTTATTTAGCATTTTCTGATTTCCTCCGTTCCTGTCATAATCGGCGCGGCTCCAAATCCAATCGCACAGTCACGTGGCTCTCTCTCTCTCTCTCTCTCGCTCGCTCTCTTCTATTCCACGAAGTCTCCCTTATAGAGAAGAAGAAGAAAGAAAGCTCCGGGAGATGAGAAAACCCTAAAAGAATCCGCAAGCAGATTTCCTTTGCTTCCAGAAATCCCGAAACTTCTGTAGTTAAATAGTATTTGAAATCTTCAGATAATGGTGAAGAAGGGTGTGCCCGAGTGGCTCAACAGCTCGCTCTGGTACTCCACTTCCCCCCAGGAAGACGACGACCGAGTCTCTCGATACTCTACCAGACCCACCACCATTTCCTCTTCTTCCCCAGAACCTGATGTGGAACCGCCTCCGGTCCCCCAACCCCCTCCCTCATCCACCCGTGTAGAGCCCGCAAAGCTGGCGGAGAACAAGGACTCGCCCATCATCTACAGCCATAGCAGCGATCTCAGTTACAATGGCATCTCCGAAGAAGCCGGACCTTCCGCAGAGGACATTTCTCGCCAGTCCCAGCTCCTCGCCGAGGTTAGCCCCTCCCCCCCTCTCGGTAAAATGTTATGTTTATGAATTATGTATATGTGAATCGATGTGGATTGATTGTATTTATGCAATTGTAGATATCGAAGAAAGTCATAAACATACGGGACTTGCGGAGAATTGCGTCGCAGGGTATACCGGACGGCCCTGGGATTCGTTCCATAGTATGGAAGGTTGATGTTTTGTTCAAGATTTCCTTGAATGTTATTTCTTTATTTCAATTTCTTTATTTTTTTAATTGCTAAGAAAGCGTGAGAAAAACGAAGTATCGCCTATGTGACCTTAAATGCTGGAATTGACTTAGTCGGTTGAGGTTTTTTTTTTTTTTGATTGGCTCCGGGTGTCCAGAACAGCATCCCGACTAATCTGAGCGGTGTATAGGCCTTCGGCAAGGAATTTTCTGCAACTGTACCTCAGTTAATTCAAGGGAAAAATTCCCCAATCCGATGGCTCCTAGAGATTGTTAAATCAAGGGGATTTGGTTGGTTGAGTTGTGCGGCAGATATAGTTATTTTCGTGTCACAAGAGAATGAAAAGAGTTTGCACACGACGTTTGGTATAAAATTTGACAGATATTGAGTTTGTTTTAATAGATGGAAAGTCGACAAAAAAGGTCTGTGTGAATGTAACTATTTTGAATGGAATTGAGGTTTTGACTTTAAGGCTGGTTGGTTGTCACAGCTCTTACTGGGCTATCTACCGCCGGATCGTGGGCTTTGGTCATCCGAATTAGCCAAGAGAAGGTTGCAGTACAAGCAATTTAAAGAGGAGCTTTTGATGAATCCTGTAAGTTGTATTCAGATTTTGAATTTGATGCCGCTCTTCCTGGTTTTATTTAGTATCGTTTTGTTGAAATAACAAGGTGTATCTAAAACATTAATAAGGGAAATTAAAGAAAATGTAGCTGGCCCTTCTTTTCCATACTGGATATAGGTGCTCTGGTTATTTGTTTGTTTTTAACCTTTTATAGTTAATCTTAGGCTTATAGATGGAACCCCTCCATTTGGTGAGGGGGTCAAAGCATTACTGCATTGTACGGCACCAAAAGGGGCAGTTTTAATTTGCTGTTGGCTGGTTTGTCTGGTTTGGCCTGATTTACTCGATTTCCAAAAATAAAAATTGCAAAATAAACAACAAAAACTTATTATACTCACCATGGATACAAATAAATTGCCTAGCTAGGGCTTTCTTGTGGAATCCGAGGCAGGACCCTTGCCCATATCTGTGCAACAAATGGAACTGGGATGACTTATGCTTTGTGAAACAAAAAAGGCATGGAGCTGGGATCTAGAGAGTGAGATGCCAAATAGATTTGAGATCAGTAGAAACACATCTTGCTGAAGGGTGGGGGTAGTGGCTTCATTGGCAGGTGCTATGGTAGTTATAGGGAGACTAGAACTGAGAACCAAACTCTCCTCCCCACCCCCCCCCCCCCCCTGCGTCCCCGTGAGACACCATATAGATTTGAGATCAATAGAAACACAGATTTAGCTAGAGGGAGGGATCGAGAGCATACACGATGGATTTGATGGCAGTCTCTGTGGCAGTGAATGGGAGACTAGAATTGAGAAGCCAACCTACCCATTCAATTTTCAAAAAATTGGGTTGCCCTGTTTGGGCCAGCCCGATATGGTGCCTTCTGTCTTGATTGAAGAACATGACTGTCAGAAACATAGAAGGCATGGAACTGGACTCAGAATTAGGCCTGAGATCTGGAGGAGATAGTGGGCCCTTAGACTCAGAAGCTTCATAAAATTGTTTGGATGATGGTATTAAGAATTGGCTAACTTAGATAAAATTTCTTTTACCTATCAAGTGTGTTTGCGTGCTCATGTGCGCTTATTAAACCCATTGGATTTTTTGATATCAAGATTTAGAAAAGTTTTTGAGATGAAAGGTTTCCCTACCATTTATAATTACTTATTTGATAGAGTATTGTTTTCACATGCTAAACCCATTCAGTTTTTTGACATCAAGATTAAAAAAAAGGTTTTGAGACGAGAGGTTTACCACAATAAACCCATTTATTTTTTGACACTATGATTTAGAAAAGGTTTTGAGATGAAAGGTTTCCCTACCATTTATAATTACTTATTCAATAGAGTATTGTATTCACATGCTAAACCCATTCAGTTTTTTGAGATCATGATTAAAAAAAAGGGTTTCAAGACGAAAGGTTTTCGTACCATCTATAATTACTTATTCAATAAAGGGAAGAAAGGACTTTCCATCTTATAGTGGTGAATTATTCTATAATAATTATTATTTTTTTCCTATAAAAAAAGACTTCATGTTATTGTAGCCATTGAGTATTGATCCTTATTTGTCCCTTTGGCTTCCTCATCTCTTAGCTATTCTACTTTCAACTCTTTGTATTCTCAACAACTAATTTTTATGTTTGTTGAGATATAAAAGTTGTCATTCCTCGAGATTATAAGAATATTTTTACATTTTAGAGTAACTTATCTTTTTTTATTTTACATTTTAGAGTATTTGTGATAGAAATTTTAGACAATTAATTCATACCTTTGTGAAGAGGATCTTCATCACATGCTTGTTTTTACTAACCATCAGAAAAAATAAATGGATTAAAAACTAAAATGGCCTCTTGATTGTTATGCTTCTACTTGCTTATTGAAAATATATAATAAAATGGATTAAAAATGTCATATTATTCCTCTTCATTTAGATAGTATGAGCTAGAAGTTTAAAAATAATGGGCCTCATCTTTGGTTTTTAATTATTTGGTCAGTTCTTAGAAGTAGCAGGGGAAGGGATGAGAATTTTCTTCAAATAGATTTCCTTGTGCATCTTGACAACTACCCTTTCCTTGAACCTATCAAAAAATAAACATTTGTCCTTTTCATGCCTCAACTTCTAAAACTTGAATGTCAAGTGATGCCTATGTAATCTTCTACTAACTTTTCTTCTGATAAAAAAATAATCTTCTACTACTTCTGTTTCTTTCAATGTTTGTCATGTCATATCTCATGGTCAATACTTTATCATCAGAAAAAAAGTCTCATGGTCAATACCTTTACACATATTATGAAAATTTGGTGTTAATGGAAATGAGAAAAATATTAAAAACTTGATGTGGTGTTTTTTTTTGTTGCTTCCATTGACTTTTAGGCCTTGTTTGTTTTTAAAGATGTGATGAGATTAGATGAGATAAAAGTTAAAAAAAGAATAAAATATTATTTTAAGATAATTTTTTAATATTAGTTTTGTATGGGGATCTGAAAAATGGTATGAGAATTTGAAAAAGTTAAATTTTTTATTATATTTTGTATGGGTATTTGAAAAAAATATAATGATGAGTTTGAGATGTATTTGGGTTTTTGGTCTCATCCTTGTAAGCAAAAAAGGCCTTAATATTCTCTAGAGGTTTGGGTTTTCTGAATGTTTCTGTGGCTAGTCAGTCAGAAATTACGTGGAGGTTGGATAAATCCAGAAGCTGTGACAAAGATGACTCAAAAAGTGAAAGCAGGTGCTTGCTCTCAAGATCAGAAATAACCCATGGGGAACATCCTTTGAGCCTTGGGAAGTCCAGCATATGGAATCAATTCTTTCAGGTACATGCAATTAGTTGATTATTTGATTTTCATGTTACATTATACTCTAATAAATTGCATTTATTAGGCTAAATGTATTACCATCTGCTTTTTAAACCTTTTGTTAATTGTATGTTAGGATTTTTTGATATTGTACATCACCTTTGAAAATGTGTGCTTCCCTTCAATCAGGCATGTGCTTGTGCTTTGGCTTTAGGCTCCAGAGAGCATTAGGTGCACCTAGCGCTTTCACCAACACTGCTATTCCTTTGGATAGCTTCCTAGACTTTAATGGGCTTACTCTCCCTGATTATTTTGTATCTTTTCCTAATTTAACTAGGTGACTTTCTTGTATGCATCTTCTTGTACTTGGAATGCGCCTTTTACATTTTTAAATGAAATTGTTATTACCTATAAATATATAGAAAAGGGGCATCTTCTTCCATGTATTTTTTTTTTATAAGAGATAAGTTTCATTGATGATAGTGAAAAAGGTAAAACCCAAGTATACAGGGAGTATACAAAAGAGCACCTAAGTACAAGCTAAGAGCTGGAAATTAAAGACAAGAAATCATGAATATTGTTCCCATTTAAAACAATAGCAGTAAACCTCTTCTTCCATGTAAGAATAAAGATGAAGGGTTTTGGGTTCAAGACCCACCCAGTTTTGTGATTTCCACTACAAAATAGTGTTAGTATATAGTATATCCTAGATTGAAGTGGTGACAGCTTTGTGAATGAAATATTTCATAAGGCTGGTACTGTTTGGGTAATGCCACTGCATGTAGTGGACTTTTTGGCAAGTTGGAATGGTTCTATGGGTAGAAGAGGCAATGCAGATTTTTGGAGGGTGGTGCCTTTGTGTTTGTTTTGGTGCTTATGGCTAGAAAGAAATGAGAGATGTTTTGAAAACCGTGAACGTACCTTGGGGGAATTCAGAGATTTTTTCTTTAATTCTTTTTCTTTTTGGGTGGAAAACCTTGTGCGAGATGGGGATTCTTGTAATGTTTTGCTTTAGATTTGTCTTTCTTTAGTTTGTATCTAGGTATTTTCTCTTGTATACTTTCTGTGTAATTGGTTATACCTATTTACCTGAAATAAAATTTCTTATTACCTATCAAAAAAAAAAAAAAAAAAAAATCCTAGATTGAACCTTTGGTATCAAATTCGCTCCAACAGTCTGCTTGTTCTAAATATGTCTGGATTTGTGATTATGTTATGTTTACCTGCTTTTTATGTGGAAATATCTAATCAATCAAGATTGTAGTTTCTGGCAACGTCCCTTGTATATTTAGCAGTGTATGGTCTGCTGGTAAAGTGTGAGTCCAAGCTCGTTGGGCTGTTGAACATTAGTAAATCTAAGTTTAATGTAGTACTAGTAGGTACCTTTGCAGCATTCTACTTACAAAAAAAAAAAAAGGTACCTTTGCAGCATTCTTGTGAAACATGTAACCATAAACGTGGTTTATGTAGGACTCAGAGATCATTGAACAGATTGACCGAGATGTGAAGCGCACCCATCCAGACATGCACTTTTTCTCGGGGGACTCACAATTTGCAAAATCTAATCAGGTGCTCCCATTGTTTCTATTTTTAATATGATTGACACCCTAGTGTCTGAGTATACGTTGATGAATTTTTGTGCTTCATATTTTCAGGAGGCTTTAAAGAACATTTTAATTGTGTTTGCAAAGTTAAATCCGGGTATACGATATGTTCAGGGGATGAATGAAATTTTGGCTCCTCTATTCTATGTGTTCAGAAATGATCCTGAAGAGGAATATGCGGTAAGTGCATGTCAATTTAGTTTTGCTTCTTTTCTGGGGTTCATGCCTATATTTTGCTTTCTACAGTATGTCATTTGTAACATAAATGTACTTTTTTTTCTACAAAATGCCATTGGTTCTGCTTCCTTTTTGTTGATCTGGTTAATTTACTTCCTGGTTATATCTGGGTAATCAGGGCCTTTTGACAACCTTCAGCGTCTCAGTATGCCATTGGTTGTGCTTTACTTTTTGTTGATTTGGTTGATTTACTTCCTGGTTATATCTGGGTAATCAGGGCCTTTTAACAACCTTCAGCGGTCTCTGTATAAACTTGAAAGGCCAATTTTCTCTTTAATATGAAGCTGGAAAAAACAAAATCTGGAAACAAAGATACTCTCTAAAGGATACACCAAATTAGCTTGAAAAGAAAAAAGAACAAAAGTCTTTGGAGTCTTACAAAATTAGAGAGTTGGAAGATTTCTTTAACTTAGAGGGTACTGAATACAAAGGCAAAGCCTTCTTTAAGGCTTCCACATGGGCTCTGTCAGCTTGCCAACAGCTCGATCACTCTGGGGAATGACCCACTCAATCCCTAAAACGTAGAATATATTTCCCCTCATTCTCTAGCCAGCTCATAGTGCAGTAAAAGGTGATCAATGCTTTACCCATTCTGCTTGTACATAGAACACTCGGTTGTATTATGATGTGTCTTTCTCAAGTTATCTGTTGTTAAGATCTTTCTTTTGGTGACCACTCAAATAAAACGAACAAAAACCTACCTTGGAGCACTCTTTATTTATTTATTTATATATTTTTGATATGTAATAATAAATTTGATTAATCAAAGAATGGGTAAAAATGCCAATTACAAAGATAGTGCCCTAACTAACTGGGGACATTTGAAGCAAGAAAGTAATGTAGGTCCATGCCAGGAAAATCCACAGCAATGACCCATGTACAAAGAGTTCTAAAAAATAAGACTTTAAACTCCGATCTCTCCTTGTCTTTAAACGTCTGCTCGTTGTGTCACTCTTTATTTCTTCAAATGCATTTTTAAGGAAATGGTGACCCAATTGGTAGGGATGTGCAGATTAGACAAGGATTTAATCTTGAAGACTCATCTTTTGGAAGGGATTTAACATATTTGATCCGTACTGCCTTTGCTCCATCTAATAAACTCTACCTCTATTACATCTCCCAATCATTGGCTGATTTGAATAAAAGTAACATCCCGTTGGGCCATATTATCGTAAATTTGCATGTGTTTTGCAACTGACTTACCTCGATGATTGATAATTGGGAAAATAGGTTGGCAGGAATTTTGGGGTGGAAGGTGTCATCTTTATCTATGAAATATTTGGGCCTTCCTTTGGGATCCATTGTTAAGGCTAAGGCAATTTGGGATAGGTTTATTGAGAAGATTGAATGAAGATTGGCTAGTTGGAAAAGGATGTATCTGTTTAAATGTGGTAGGATTACTTTGATCAAAAGTACTCTTTCTAATCTGCCCACATATTTCATGTCCTCATTTCTGCTTTCAGTAAGTGTTGCTAGCACTCCTTGCACATTTGCAGAGGGACTTTCTTAGGGGGTGGTTAGGAGAAGAGTTCAAATTCCACTAGGTAAGTTGGGCCAAACTATGCTCTTCAATCCTTGAGGGAAGACTTGGACTTGGAGCTTGATTGCCTCAATCATGCACTCTTAAGAAGGTAGCTTTGGTGCTATCAGAAGAAGAGAGAGGTCATATGGATAATGATTATAGAGGTCAAGTATGAAACCTCATGGGGTAGATGGTGTTCTTATGTGGTTTTGGGACCTTATTAGGTGGGATTATGGAAGAACATAAGGAAAGAGAAGGGGAAGTTCTCAATGCATATTAGATTTGAAGTGGGAGATGGTGCTAGGATCAGATTCTGGCATGATCACTGTTGTGGTAGCAAGGCTCTCAAAAGAGCTTGTTTGGAGGTGTATAGATCGTTCTGGGTTAAGGATGCTTCAGCTGCAGCCTGGCTGGAGACTAGTGAATTCCCTCTATGGATCTCAGCTAGATGATCTCTATCTGCATCATATGGTGTCTGTGGTAAGAGCGCAACGAGTGGACTTTTGAGAACAAAGAGAGATCAACGGAGGAGCTTAAAGTTTTATTTTTTAAAACTCTATGTACTTGGTTCATTGCCGTGGATATTAATGGCATGGACATGCATGATTTTCTTGTTTCTAATGCTCCTACTTGATAAGGCATAAAGTCTTTGTATTTGGTAGTTTACCTATTCTTTCATCAATAATACAAGTTTACTTATTAAAAAAAAATCGAAATCAATGGCCATGCTTTATTAAGCAAATATTTTTCAAAATTTTCCAATTTTTTAGAAGTCAAACTAAATATCTTCAAATCTCAGCTTTTCTCTTTCAACCTTTTCTCTTTCAACTTTTCATCTAAACATTGCCCAACTTTTGCTTCTTGCTGAGGACTTGTGCACCTCTGGGATTAGTTGAGACGTTGTTCTTGAGTGCCAATGAAAAAAAAAATTAGTATCTATATACAAAAATCAATAGAAATTTAACAAACTCAAAGATAAAAATACTATTAAGAAATTATATTTAAATGGGGGAGGAACACAAATTTCACTTGGTGGGTTGGCTAAAAGTGTGTAGCCCAAAGAAAGTGGGTGGTTTGGGGGTGTGTAATTTGATCACCTTTAATAAAGCACTTTTAGGAAAGTGGTTGTGGCGATTTCACTTGGAAGAGGATTCGTTGTGGAGAATAGTGGTGGTGGGGAAGTACGGTTGTGATTGGGGATGTTGGAGCAGCAAGGAGGAAGGTATTTGCAACACACAAACTTTGAGGGTGGGGAGGGCACAAGAATTAGCTTTTGGCTAGATAAATGGTGTGGAGAGAGAGCCCTATCGGCCGTTTTTCCAAGAGTTTTCAGCATAGTGGAAAATCAACATGTTGCAATTTCTGATATGTTGTGTCGCAACAATGGCACAATGTATTGGAACTTGACTTTCTTAAAAAATATTCAGGATTGGGAAGTGGATGAGATAACAGATTTTTACAGCTTTATCTACTCTCATCACTTAAGAGGAAACGGGAGGGATAGAATGTTGTAGAATCACTCCGGAAATAAAAGATTTTCAGTAAAGTCTTTTTACAAGGTACTACAGAACCACCAGCTGGCTGTGTTCCCTTGGAAGGCCAGATGGAGAGCTTCGGCGCCACCTAAAGTTGCATTTTTCACTTGGACAGTGGCTCTAGGGACCATTTTAACGGCGGACAACTTAAGAAAAAGAGAGATGATTGTTGCGGAATGGTGCTACCTGTGCAAGAAATATGGGGAAACAATTGATCATATTTTTTTTGCATTGTGAGGTGGCGAATGAGCTATGGGATGGAATACTAAGGAGGGCTGGTTTGTTTTGGGTTATGATCAAGAGTGTGTGGCCCTCCTAGCATGCTGGAAAAGATACCACCAATGCGCGAAGATGGCTGCTACGTGGCAAATGATCCCCTTGTGTTTATTATGGTGCCTATCGATGGAAAGAAACAAGATATGCTTCAACAACAAATAGAGGACTATGGGGGAAATTTGGAACTTTTTTGTATCTTATTTGGTTCAATGGTTTGCTACTATTGTACTAAAGTGAGGGAATGATCATGAGTTTTTGAGTTCTTTTCAGCTTGCTAGAGTGTAATTAGGTGTCTCTTTTGTATACCTCTTGTATATATGGGTTTTGCCTAATCACATTCAATCAATAAAGATTATTACTTATCACAAAAAAAAAATTATATTCAAAAAACTTTTCAACTCTACCTATTCACTTTCTCAAAATTCAATACAAAACATTTTTTTAACAAAATTATTCTAAACTCTCTCATTTCCCATGACTCAAATCTCAAAAACGTTTTCAAAATATTTCATAACCAAGATGGCCAATGTATCCCAATGCTTGAGAAACTTAAATGGCTTCCTTGTGGCAGGGTTGGCGGTGAATTCAAGTGCCACCTCATTAAGTGGACTAGGATTTGTGCTTTATAACTATAGGTGGTTTTTTGTTTGGGGGGGGGGGGTTTAAGAAACCCTTTACTCGTTACTCCTCATCAAATGTCTGTTGGGTAAGTGGTTACGGCACTGTGCTGTAAAAAGAGTTTGTGGAGATTGGTGGTAGAAGTTGAATATGGTAGTGTGGGGAGGTGCTGTCAAGGGTAATATTCTTTGTTTGGTTGGCTATATTATGAGAGATCTTAGTGGAGGATAATTTGAGGAGGAGAAACGTCATAGTAGTGGATTGGTGTTGTAAGTGCAAGCAGGGTGGGAAAACATTGATCATCTTTTAATTCACTTTGAGGTGGCTTTGGGCAACAATATTCCGTATTGTTGGTCGATTGTAATTGATTTTAATGGCATGACCATTCATGAATTTCTTGTATCACTAGGGGTACATTTGTAGGTCATACTGTGACAAAGGGCACTTTGTAGCTGCTTGGCAAAGTCTCCTTAGTAGCCATGGCAATGTAGAGGTTTGGAGGATGATCCCTTTGTGCTTGATGTTTGTATTTGGCAGGAACGTAGTGCCCAGACCTTCGATGCTGTTAGAATTAAGAGGCAATATGTACTTGTAAAATTATAAAACAAATGCATTATTTCCCATTCTATTTGTGTGGATGACGGTGAATAATATTTTTTCATTTCTCACATTCTAGAACTCATGGAATAGTGTTCTTTTTCTTCATCCTTCGATGCTGGGGGTTTCCTATTATCTATGTCTTACGCACTTGGGTTGCATCCCCTTGCGATAGAATAAAATTACATCTCTTGTGTGTGTGTGTATATTATATATATATATAAGAAAGGAATTAAATTTGTTTCTGTTTCAATGTTGGTCTGAAATGCTTGTTGCTGCTGTTACCATACTGTTATATCATTTGTATCTATCACTTTGATTTAATTTTCTCTTTGGTTTAATTTTTCTCATCATTTCTTAATTTGTAAGTTGCGCAGGCCTCTGCTGAAGCAGACACATTCTTTTGTTTTGTTGAGTTATTAAGTGGATTCCGTGACAACTTCTGTCAGCAACTTGATAATAGTGTTGTGGGAATCCGTTCCACAATTACGAAGTTCTCACAGCTTCTCAAGGAACATGATGAGGAGTTGTGGCGCCATCTTGAGGTCACAACCAAAGTAAGACCTGATTCTAACTTGTTCATTTTGTTCCTTTCCCAATTGCTGTTATCGTTTAAGGTATTGTTCTCTTAAAGAATTGGGTGGTTCTCAATTTATATTTATGCATTAGACCCAAGGTTCAGAATAACCTCGGCTACCTTCTAGCTTAAGCACATCCCTTGATCAGATTATGGGATCTGACCACCGTACTGTAATGGACTTCTAATTGAAAATAGGCAGGTAGTCTAGACATAATGTGGCATCCTTGGCCCTCAGTAATTCCTTGTTGAGGAACTGTTGTGCCCAGGATGCTCACAGGCTAGATCCCATTTCTTTGAGCAAGGTGTGCACCCATAAGCAATGCACACATGAGTCATAGTGGATTGCAGCAGAATTAGTGGGGGATTATTCGGAGACTAATCTATCAGTACTGGATATGTACCAATAAATCTTCAATAATAGTAATATCCATAAGTCACTATTATTGTGTCCCAAATTGTTTCAAACCATCATAAGTTTGTCACTTACATCGCATGTGGTTCCAGGGTTTGTCTTTTAATTATAATAAACATCTTAAATTACAAGATAGACACCAACAAAGACACGCTCCTGTAGCTACCCTTCAGGCTGGGCTGGTTTTTTATTTTCGGGATAATTCTCCTGGTCTATATTTGCATCAAGGTCTTTGGTTTTGATGAACAAAACCGAATTATGGGACCACCGTGAGATTTTTATAAAACGTAGAAAGTTAAAATTTATGGCAATACTAAGAATGAGAGACAATGACGATGAAAATGCACATACCAGTTCATATAAATAAAGCTGAAGACACATTTTGCATATGACAAGGATCTGGGAGAAACACTTATTCCCAATAACTCTCGGAGCAAATCACACGTATATGTAAGTATGGCATGCAATCACCCTCTTAGGCCTCGTCTTTTTTCACAACCATTCTCATCTCATTTCATCTAATCATTACAAATTTTTTCAAATTCTTACATAAAATAAAATAAACAATTTAACTTTCAAAATTTAAAACAAAAATAATATTAAGAAGTTATATTATAACAATATATTATTCAATTTTTAACTTTTATCTCAACTCATTTTATCTCATCTCACCCTATCTGCGAAAACAAACGAGGCCTTAAGCAAAACATTTATGTTCACAAATTCTCATCATAATATTATTAGTGAGGAATGACTCCACCCATTTGGCACAGAGAATCTTGCTACTCGGCCAATATGTGAATCCATTCACCAAAAATCGTAGGGGAATCATTCCAATCATCTGACACGAGGAATCTCTCAACCCAATCCACACGTGGAACACCCCCACCCAAACATAACAAAGGACACCTTGATCAAGACATGGGGACTCTATCTACCCTTGATATCAAGTGATGCCAATCTAGAAATGTCCCACCCGGATCATCACGAGAATTCCTCTACCCATATGGAACTCGTGGCAACTTGTTGTTGGAATGGTATGGGGAATCCTCAACTTGATCCCATGAATTAGAATGTTCAGGAATCACATCAAATTTCTTTTTGGTGAGTAAACAAGTATTATTAATAAAAGAATAGGTGAAAGCCAGTTACAAAGTACATGTGCTCTAGCTAGGTAGGGGCATTAGAAATAAGAAAGTCATGTAGGTTCATGCCGTTAAAATCTATGGCTATAGTCTAAGTACAAAGAGATCTAAAAAAGAAAACTTTAAGCTCCTCTCTCGTTCTCTCTTTGTTCTCAAAAGTCTGTGCATTACTCTCCTGCCACAAACATCACATAATATAGATAGGTATCATCTTTCACACTGCTTTGATCTGTTGCAGTCTGCGGATGGAAGTCCAAAATGCCAAAGTTGCTTCCACAGCTTCCAGCATAACCCACGCCAGTTCCAGTCTATTGAATACTTCATTCTAGAGACCACTAGTTGTGTCACAATGTAAAAGTAGATGATTCACCGACTCACCCCCTCTTCTACACATACAACATCAATCCGTTATAATTATCCTCTTTATACACAGATTATCCTTGGTGAGGATTTTACCTAAGGATGCTGTCCACTCAAAAAATGAGGCTTGGGGGGTGCCTTGTTTCGCCAAATCCGTCTCCAAGGAATTTGTATATTGGTTTCATGAGTAAGGACTTTGTAAAATGATCGAACAGTAAAAGCCCCTCTCCCTGCAAGTATCCACCATATAGCATCTTCATGTCAGTTACTCGGATGAATGGAGTAGATTAGGCTATAGAAACTTGCAAAGCTGCTCATCTCCCTATCTTGTTCTGCCCTTTTGAAGTTTATGTTTCATTGGATCCCTCTAGCCGTAAACCCCATTACCTCTTCCACAGTGGCATTTTTAGCACTGGCAATTTGGAATAATGTTGGGAAAACGTATTGCAGGGCTCTTGTATTGCACCATTTGTCCATCCAGAATCTAGTCCTAGAGCCTGTACCCACTTGGAGCCTTGTGTGCCTCTGGAAAGCCCCTCACCCTTTTCTAATATGTTTTCAAAGCCCCACACCATAGGGTCCTCTCACCTCTCTAATACACCAACCTCCTCCAAGGCTGCCGTACTTATTTTCTATCACTTGTTTCCACAAAACTTCTGGTTCTTTATTGTATCTCCACAGCCATTTGCCAAGTAGAGCCTGGTTGAATATCCTAAGACTTTTGATACCCAAGCCACCGCTCGAAATAGGACGACACACATTTTTTCACTTTGACTAGATGGAACTTAAACTCCTCCCCCATACCTCCCCACAAAAAATCCCGATGTAACTTTCTAATTTGGCTTCCACTCTTGCTGGAATAAGAAACAGAGATAAGAAATAGGTGGGTAGATTAGGCAGAGTACTCTTGATCAAAGTAACCTTCCCACCTTTTGATAAGTACATTCTCTTCCACCCTACCAGTTTTCTTTCTGTTTTTTCAATCATTGCATCTCAAATCGAGTTTGTCCTCGTTGAAATCCCCCAACGGAAGCCCCAGGTGCTTAATTGGGAAAGAAGCGATCTTGCAGCCTAACATAACAGCCAGCTCCCGCATATTAGGTATATCCCCAATTGGCACCATTTTGGATTTCTCATAGTTCACTTTTAGCCTAGAGACTGCTTCATAGCAGAGTAGTAAAGCCCTCAAATCATCTCAAAGCCCAGAGACTACGTCATAGTAGAGCAGGAATCACACTATCTCAAATCACTTCATAAAGATAACCAATAAATGTAATGGGAGAAAGATGCAATTTCATGCAACAAAGGGACAAGATGCATAATTTGTAAATCCTGAATATACCCACAAACATTTACCCTACATTCCTAGTATCGTCGTAGGAGTGGACCAAACTTAATAGTATTTTGAAGGGCTTGTTTGGAAAGTGAGATAAGATTAGAATTCTATTAACCTTAATGGGTTGGCCCAAGTGGTGAAGGACCAAGGCCTTGGTCTTGGGGTATCACTCTCTTTAAGGTCCAAGGTTCAACACCTCATGGGTGCAAATAATCCTTTGGAGCCACACCCCCTGGTGAAAAGTCAATAATTTAACCAATTTTGTGTAGAGAAACTTTTGAGGGTAAGATGCACGAGACGGAGGTTTATTCTGCAGGGGTGGGTCCGAAGGGCCCTGCCTTGGAGAGGTTCCCCGACATTAAAAAGGGAAAAAGAAAAAAGAATTCTATGAATAATAGTGAAATGGTAACCCCAAGTGGTTGGCTCAAGTAGTGAAAGCCTTGCTCTTGGAGTATCATTCCATTCAAAGTCCAAGGTTCAATAACTCATAGGTGCAAACAATCCTTTGGGGCCACACACCTCAGTGAAAAACCAGCGATTTAACTAGTTCCGTGTAAGGAAACTTTCGAGGGTGCGGTGCACGGGACCGGAGTTTACTTTGCAATAGTGAAATGATCTGTGAATAGTAGTGAAATGGTTTGAGTTAAGATATTTTATTGATTTTTGAAAAATTAGAGAAAAGTTGAATAAAAATATTATAAAGTTAAAATATTGTGAGTATAATTATTATATATATATTTTGAAATTTGAAAAAAAAATATTATTTTTTGTGTTTTGTTTGAAAATTTGGAAAAACTGTAATGTTTAGGTAATTATTATGTAAAAAAGTTAAAAATTGAAAATTGAAAAAAGTGTGTTTGAATGATGTTTGGGAAAGAAATTATAAGAAGTTCTGAGACGAGATCATCTTACCTCCAAACAATCCCTAAGGTTGCACTGATACCTATCCTTTAGTCGAGAAGCTTTTGAGTTCCTTGCTTCTTTTAAGACTTCAGAGAGAGAGACTTTACGATCTCAAAAAGTGAGATGATGACTTTTGTCCAATACCTTTTATATGAAGGGACTGTCAATTACCTGCATCTTCCAATACCTTTTGACCAAGTTTTCTTCTATTCTCTTCCCCTTTCTTCATTTCTTTTCTCAAGCGCTTCTTCCCCTTGTTGTCCTCGTATCTTCTCTCCCTTTTGCTGATATATGGAGTTCAATGTTTGGATTGAAACCAAACAATTCGTATTTAGTAGGATGGAGGGGAACTCTTTTTGTCTTGTTGAAAGATGCAGGAAATTCTCGAAGGCCATTTTCTTTAGCAGAGAGGTATTAGAATGGTTGTCTAAGGCTATCGAAGAATGTCTAAAACCTTTGGGAATCAAAGGTTCATACCAAACCATAAGAGAGGGTAATAGAGTTTTCTTGATTCAGCTTAGCAAAAATTCTCATGGTAGATTTGTAAAACTCTCTGAAATTGGATTGGGCAAAGGAAAGGGTCTCATCATCATCCCTGAAGGTGAAATGGGAAACGGTTGGATTAGCTTTCACGAGGATGTGCAGAAATGTTATTGGCTCTAGCTCCTTTGTTCTTGGTCCTGAAAATAGAGGTGCTTTCCCAATCTCAGCCAATCTTAAAGGCCCTTTTAGTTCTAGTCCAAAACAATCCATTCTACCTAATGGGGCGTCTTCTTCCTGAGATATCTCTTATTCGACAATTCTCAAAACTCTGGTGGTTATCAGTAACTCTCATTCCCATTTCGTTCGCTATTCTCGTAAGAAGTAGGAGGTTTTGTCAGCAAAAGCTCTTCATAACACCTCACCGAAGATGACTTTTGAAATTCACGAGCCTAGAGATGTCAGTTGGTCTCCCTAGAAGTTGCAAATCTTAGGGGAGGTTGAAGGGACTCTTTGGCACATGCAAGCCGAGTTGCAGGGGTGGAAGATGAAGTTGAACTCATTGATGTAGATGGTTGATGATGGGTTGAAATCCATTTTGGGCCTTGGCTTGTTATCTACCTCAATTGGCTCACTAGTTAGGCCTGTGACCCTTCTTAGCAAATCCTTTAACCCTGCAACTAAGTCCAAATCGAACCCCTTTTTGCCCCGACAGAATCAGAAGCGGGTCATGTTCCAACCCATCGTCAAGGCAGCTCCAATGACTTCCCCGACTTCACAGAAAGAGTTGCCTGAGAAGGACGATTCATCTGGTGGTTCTCCGGTATCGCGCAGTGGTTCCTCTTTGTCGAAAAAAGGGGCTTTCATGTCAGCTTCTCCCATTCAGTCTTCGCTCTACCCTAAGCAGATGCCGATGAAGGACCTCACTGTACAGAATAGACTGATGGTTGAGGGCGACTCTATGGTTGAAGCTTCGAAGGTTGTTTCGTTCAAGGGACCTCTTTCTTCAACCCCTCCTTCCTCGCAAGATACTGGGCAGTCTTCAGGGGATCCTTGGAGGGTAGAGAGAGGGCTCGATTCGCTCAGGTTAAGGGACCTCATACAAGAGCTCACAGGAGTTGAAAAGTCTTTATCTTTGGTCCCTTGTTCTCAGTTCAACAGTGAGACTCAATTGTTTATTGCTAGCAATTCTGATTTCAGCGCTTCTTCTGATTCCGTTGAAGATGACGACCAAGATTTAACCCCCCTGTGCACCATGAATTCTGGAATTGATTGGTCATTGGACTAGGTGTTGAGAAAAGTTGAAGAACTTAAAGTTTGCCTGGGGATCTCTTGTGACGGTTATGAGGAGCAATTCAGAGCTTTATTCACTGCCTTAGAGGCTAATCAACCTGTGTTAGCCAGATCTTCATCCAAGAAAGAAAGGGAATTGAAAAGGTTGGAATGCACAGTCAATTATAGCTCAAGAAATGGGAACTCCTGCAATCACACAGGCAAGGAGAGGGCTGTTTACTGTTCTCAATGAAGCCAAAGATCTTGTCTTGGAATGTTAGGGGATTAAACGACTATAGAAAACATTTACGAGTGAAAAACATGATGCATGAATGGAAATTCGATGTTGTTTGCTTCTAGGAAACAAAATTGAAGACTATTAATCACTCAGTAATTAATAGTCTTTGGAATTGTAGTTGGGTGGGATGGGGTGCTTTAGCTTCCGTTGTAGCTTTGGCCGGTATTTTAGTTATGTGGGATAAAAGAGCATTGGAATTGATTAATCAATACACGGGGAATTACCTAATGACTTGCCATTTTAAAAATGTAGATGAGGGATTAGAGTGGGCTTTCGCTAGTGTTTATGGGCCTAATTTAGATTCTTTTTTTTAAAAGATCTTATTAATAAATTGAGTGGCATCAAAGCCAGTTAAAATAAATATACATGCCCTCGCGCTCTAGAAACAAGGAAATCATGTAGATCCATGCCATTAAAATCCACGACAATGGATCGTGTACAAAAAGTTCTAAAAAATAAAACTTTAAGCTCCTCTTTAGTTCTCTCTGTCTTCAAAAGTTCGTTCATTGTACCACATGATGCACCACATGATGCATCACATGATGCAAATGAGGATCATCTTCCAAATGGCCTTGATATGTCTCGTACCCCGAATCGAAGGCCAACCCTTCATAATATCTAACAGAGTCTTTGGCATGATCCATGCCAGATTCAATCTGCCAAAAATCTCGTCCCAGAGTATTCTGACTGTCTCGCAATATAACAGAAAATGGTTTATCGACTCGTCCCCTCGCCGACACATGCAACACCAGTGTGCGATGATGACCCTCTGTTTCCTCAGGTTGCCTGTGGTAAGGATCTTTCCCCAAGCCGCTGTCCATACAAAGAATGCCGCTTTTAGAGGTGCTTTGTGCCGTCAAAAACGTCTCCATAGGAATTGCAAAATAGGAACATGAGTGAGAACCATATAAAATGAGTGGGTAATTCTTCCAATCCCTAGCGCTCTCTCTCTCTCTCTCTCTCTCTCTCTCTCTCTCTCTCTCTCTCTCTCTCTCAAACCCTAGCGTCGGCATTCTTGTTTGCCAACCCTAGCCAGCATGTCTCCTCACCGCCAGCACAGACTAGGTCGACGGACACCGGCAACTTCGCCGAAGGCCGTCCAACATTGATCCTTTCTCCGGTGACCCTTTTCTTACGTGCGAGAGCCTTTTTCACTTCTACGGAAAGAGATCGACGAGTCTGTCCAGCCGGCGAGTGACCACTCACAACCGTCGCAGACAAGGTCAACGGGTCCCTGTGTCTTTGTCGAGGGCCATCTGACGTCGGCCTTTCCTTCGGCGAGCTGTACTTTTGATATTTCGGCCATTTTTGTCCGTACGTCGACACAGAGAGAGCTGCTTACCTCCGGCTAGGCTACTGGGACTATTCCGACGTTCTTTCTCCAGCAACCGCATTTTTTGGCTGCTTCAGTTTCGGTGAAGATCTGGTACCACACCACTTCTGAGTGTATCACTGCACGAAGGCTTAAATGAAGCTTGGGAAGCCCTTGCATTTGATTTAACATGGGGCAGGTGGTCCGATTTTGGGTGGAATCGAAGGCTTTTGAAATTTTATTAGAAGCATGGAGGTTTTCTTTGAACATTGTGGAAAGGAGCAAAAGGGTTTGGAGGTCTATAGTTATGGGTAGTAGTAGTATAAGATGGCTCGTGACGATGGTGGAAACAGCTTTACAGGAGGGAAGAGATCCAAAATTTTCAAAACATTTATGCGAAGGAAACAGTGCATTCACGGTTCAATGATGCTCTAATGTACATGGCAGATATCTAACTGTCATTGAACATGGTGGAGGAGGCCAACGGAGTGTTGTAGCCATTCCTGAAGGGTATGAAGGCTAGGGTTGGGAGAAGTTTGTTGAACTACGCAGAGCTGCGGATTTGTTTTTTTCCTTTCATGCAGATGGGTTAAAGAAGGTAAGCTAGAAGAGGACATCCAATCACGAGAATATCAACATGGAGGTGAATAAAAAAGATCGCAAGAAACTGGGGTCTCAAAGTCAATCATATGCAGTAGTTTTGAAGATAAGCTTTAAGGTCTTAGAGTGAGGGGAACTGTGTAAGTGGTTTGCAGTTCATGCAAGCCCAAAATCAGTTTAATTTGATGCACAAAACACTAAAAGAGATGGAAACCCAGCTTGCTGAGTTGAAGGCAGCGATTGCTTTCTTATCTTCGAAAATAGACTTGCCTTTGGTTGAGGGAACAAGATCGCAAGAAACAAGCATAGGATAGGCTCGAATCCTCTAAGCTTAGATAAAGAAAAATGGAAATGGATTTGGTCTCCCTATAACTAGATCCAAGAGTGTGGCGGGTCAAAAGAAAAAGCAGGTTAGAAGTTGGTTCTACATCGGGTATTGGTGTTGAGACATCCGTAATGAAATGTGCTTCGCCACAGGTGATACAGAAAAGACCGATAATCGGTGTTACACCCTTGGTCAATCCCGAAAAAACTATGTCTCACACATCAAAGATAAAATATAATAGTGTAATATCAAGTTCTGAAAGAGATGTAGTGTCCGTTGAAGTGGCTCATATAGTGTTGTCAGAGTTGAAGGGTTTGCCATTGGAAACTTGCGAGGATAGTACCATTGGAGTTGTTGAGGACGCATAGGATGAAGGTTTTGGACACGATGTTTCGGGAGAAAATGTTGTCCCCTTGGTATCTCTTCCTCCCCTAGGATCATCATCGAGTTTGGTTTTGCAAAAGGCTTATAAGATCCAGCATGTCATGAGAATTTCACATGGAGGATGTGAAGATCAATTTAAAGTATTACTCAATACGATCGAGGCGAGTCACTCATGTGACTCCAAATCAAGTTTTAAGAAAAGTAGGGAGTTGCAGCGTCTTTCTTGGGGAATCAATTGCGACGCTCTTGGCAAATAGTTCAAGTCGGAAGACCAAAGGGAGGGCATGATGTTCTCATAGAGGGTGTTTCGGGTGGAGTATTAGGCTAAAGGGGGGGGCATGATGTTCTCATATAGGGCTTTTTGGTTGAGGTTGGGGAGGCGTGTTTCATTCTTACTCGGGCTTAATGTATTTTGGTTAGTTTTTTTATGAGGTTTTGGGGCTTATTAGGAGTTCTCTAGTTTGGGATAGGTGTTTTCTTGTATATATCCAGTGTACTTGGTTACTCCTATTGATATATATGATATTTTTACTTATGAAAAAAAAAAATGAACAAACTGAAAAGAATCCTCTGCTCGTAGAAATCCACCATAGCCTATCGTCTTGATGGAGATTTAGTCTTTGCGAATAAATAAGGCCAAAGAAATATGCAAAAATCCCCATTTCCCAATCTTGTGCTGCCCGGTAGAAAGCGATGTTCCAACTGATTCTCCCATCCTCATACTCCATGGCTTCCGCCATTGTTAAGTCTTTGGCACTAGCTATCTGATATAGTGAAGGAAATAACTCACGTAAGGCTCTGTCCCCACACCAAATGTCCTTCTAGAAATTAATTCTCGTCCGTCCCCAATTGGGTCCTGGTGTTTCTCGCAAGCAAACCCCACCCTTTTCTTATATTTTTTAACAAACCCACACCCCCTCCCCTGCCCTCCTAACCTCACAAGAGTTCCAACCCCCCCAAAGACTCATATTTGCTCTCGATCACAATTTTCCACAAAGCCATAGGTTCCTTGTGATATCTTCATAGCCATTTACTCATAAGTGCTTGATTGAAGGTCCTCAGATTACGGATACCCAAGCCACCATTCGAGATAGGACGACAAACCGTCTTCCAATTGACTAAATGGTATTTGAACTCTTCCCTCATATCTCCTCACAGGAAGTCTCGTTGGAGCTTCTTTAAACAACCTGCCATACTTGCTGGTATCGGAAATAAAGACAAGAAATATGTGGATAAATTTGACAAAGTGCTTTTGATCAATGTAATATGACCCCCTTTAGATAGATACATTCTCTTCCACCCTGCTAGATTCCTTTCCACTTTCTCGATAATCGTGTCCTAAATCCCAATGGATCTTGAAGCCGATCCCAATGGAAGCCCCAAGTATGTCATCGGTAAGGCAGAGATTTTACACATGAGATTTCCGGCCAAAGCATGTATATTTCGGATGTCGCCGATCGACACCATCTCAGATTTGTCGTAATTCACTTTATTGTCGGATGAGATGGCTGGCCTCTATAGTTGGTGGGATCTCCCTTGGTGTTTTGGAGGTGATTTCAATGTCACTAGATTTCCTAGTGAGCGAGGTGGTGCCTCTCAGATTTCTAGAGCAATGTCTGATTTTGTCAGATCTTATTTCAGAGCATCATTTGATTGATTTACCTATGAGAAGAGAGGGGGGGGGGTAGTTCACTTGGTCTAGTGGAAGAACTTGTTCTCGGCTTGATAGATTCTTGATTTCTCCATCTTGGGAGGCCTTATTTATAGAGTCGAGGATAAAAAGACAGCAAAAATTTGTTTCTGATCGCTACCCTATTCTCTTAGATTGTGGTGGAATAATTAGAGGCAAATGCTATTTCAAATTCGAAAATATGTGGTTGAAAGATGAAAATTTTGTTGAGAGGGTTAAGAGATGGTGGGTCTCTTACAATTTTTCTGGAACTCCAAATTTTGTTTTTGCTTCCAAACTCAAGGCGCTGAAAAAAGATCTGAAAAGTTGGAGCAAGGAGACTTTTGGTATTGTTTCAAATAGAAAAAAAAGTTCTTAGACGAATTTCTGCTTTTGGAAGAAAAAGAGACTGCGGGCACTATCTCATTAGACGAATCAGTTTACTTATCAAAAAAAAAAATAGAGGAATCAGCTAGAAAAAGAGAGATTTTCTCTTAAATTGAGAAGCTAATGCTTATGGAGGAAATTTCATGGAGGCAAAAATCTCGTATTCTTTGGATAGAAGAAGGCGGTAATTGTACGAACTTTTTCCACAAAATGGCAAATTCTCATTGTAGAAACAAGTCTATTGAAGTTTTAAAAGATGGTGAGAATGTTCTTTCCGATATTGGTGAAATCGAAGACCACATTGTAAGTTTCTATGAGAACCTCTTCATTGAAGAACATTACTAGAGACCAAAGTTGGATAGGCTTCCTTTTGAACCTATTGATCAGTTGAGTGCTAATTCGTTGGAGAGACCCTTCAAAACTGATGAGGTACTTGATGTGGTAAAAGGAATGACCAAGGACAAGGTTTGCCTTCCGATCCCACAAGGGGGCTTAGGTGTGAGCTGCCTAAGACTTTTCAATAAAGCTCTTCTCGGTAAATGGCTTTAGAGGTACCACCTTGAGAGCAATGCCGTATGGAGAAATGTTGTGGATGTTTTACATGGGAAAACGTGGGGGAATTGGTGTTCAAAAGAAGTTAGAGGCCCCTTTGGGGTAGGTCTATGAAAGTATATTCGGTTGGAATGGGATGAATTTGTTAAGCATTCTTGCTTTTCAGTGGGGAATGGGTCAATCATTTACTTTTGGCATGATAATTGGAGTGGGGACTCTCGTTTCAAAGAAGCTTTTCCCAACCTCTTCAGGATAGCTAGAAACAAGGATGCTACTGTAACTGATTCTTATTTCTTTTCCAACAATTTGATTTGTTGGAATGTGGAATTTTCAAGAGATATCCAAGATTGGGAAGCTATTGAAGTTGATGATTTTCTGGACAAGTTGTACAAGATCAAGATTGTTCAGAACTGAAAAGATTCTTTGTTGTGGATACCTTCTAAAAATTCCAGATTTTCAGTTAGTTCTTATTACAAGGTTCTTACAAGAGATGGGGTTGAAGATTATCCGTGGAAAAGCATATGGAGAACTAAAGCGCCTTCTAAGGTTGCTTTTTTCTGTTGGCTTGTATCCCTTGGGAAAATCCTAACTATTGATTATCTAAGGAAGAGAGGAGTTCAAGCAATTGAATGGTGCTTCATGTGCAAGAAGAATGGCGAATCTATAGATCACCTTTTCCTGCTTTGTGAAGTGGCTGCAAGGATTTGGAATGAAATTACAACACGAGATGGATTTTCTTGGGCAATGCCTCTGCATGTGTCAGATGTTCTTGTTTGCTGGTCAGGAATGGTTGGGAAAGATGTAACTCCAGCGGTCATGAAGATTATTCCTTTATCTTTATTTTGGTGCTTATGGGTTGAAAGAAATAGAAGAAGTTTTGATTATTGTGAATGTTCTTTTGGAGAAATAAGAGTCTTTTTTCTTAGTACTCTTGGTTTTTGGGATTCAAACCTTGTAAGGGACGGGCATGTTTGTTCTGTTTTGTCTTAGTTTTATGTTCTAGCTTGTAAATAGGTATTTCTCAGTTGTATACCCCCTGTGTACTTGGGCTATGCCTATTTACTTGGAATAAAAGTTATCTTATTACTTATAAAAAAAAAAAATTACAGTCCTGCCGTGTGTCTGACCTCTGTATTGCTTGAATGAGAGACCTTCGATGTCAGCCGTCCATTTGTTCTCTGGACCTAAAGAATCGTAGAGACTTGGTGATTGAAAGGGCAAAGCATGCACGTCCTTGCAACTTCCCTTCGATCCAATCCTGTAGTTCTTCCCCAAGCGAGGGTCATCCACATGTCCCTATGCCATATCTATGAGGTTAGATGGCTTGCATGTTTGTATTCTGACTTCCCCCGGTGTGCTCCAAATATGACATCTTTGATGGAGCATGGGCCTTGGGAACGACACCTGCTGCCTTTTGAGCACCTCCTGGTTATCTTGTAGAGCTTCTGCATTGGGCTTGTCCTTGCCCTTTGCTCACCTTCGGACGGTCAAAACATCTTTCGCTTGCCTAGCGTCGGACAAACCTTCCTTTGTCACCCTTTGCGCCCCTTTATACGCTCAACACATGTCTACAACGTGTTACTTGCTTTATTTCTTGTCTGGCTGCACATTTTTCGCCCGGCTGCCTCCTTATTGCTAGTATTTTGTTGTGAGAGGGGATCCATTCCCTTGATTGGGTTGCTTTAACAACCCCCCCAAAACACACGCACAAAAAACCCACCATCCAAACAAAAAAAATTACGTTGCCAATGTATTAGCATTTATAATGCAGGTTTGTTTATTTTATTTTAAATATGGGTGTGTTTGCCATATTCATGGTGGGATATTTGCATATGGTTTCCTTTTATTTTTCTTCTATTCATCTCTTTTGTACTGCTTTTAATTTTCTATCTATAGGTATTTTTTTTTAAAGTAAGAAAGAGAGAAGTTTATTTAAGAAAATGCAAAAGGTGTAGCCCATGGACAATGATTTGGAAGCTGGTAGATAAATTTGTCTTCTTTTTATAAGTAGAAATTAATTTGTCTTGTTGAAAACTGAAAAAAATGTCACGCTCCTAGTTGCATTGTGTAGAATAGGATATGTGCTCTTGCGAGTTTGGCGCTACTTTTCTTGTTGGGATTAACCACTAATTTTGTCCTTTTTTACCTTCCAGCAAGGCCAAGTGCTGTTCTGAACTATGTTCTGTCTGAATGTCAAAATTTGTCAAAGGGTTGTGAAATAATTGTTAACTTTAGGTTGTTAGACAATTTCCAATGCCTTACTGTTTTGTAATTAAATGACAGGTCAACCCCCAATTTTATGCCTTTAGGTGGATTACTCTCCTCTTGACTCAGGAATTCAATTTTGCCGACAGTCTTCATATTTGGGACACACTTCTAAGTGATCCTGAAGGTCCTCAGGTAGGGTTATATTCTGTGTTATTCTATTATAGACACGATTTACTTTAAATATTCCTTGGTTGTAGAATATGCTTTAGAATTGTTGGTAGTGGTAGTTCTTTCACTTTTAATGATATGTGCAAAAGAGGCAGAAAATTGACATTTGGTCGCATTTTTGCAGGAAACACTTCTTCGGATATGCTGTGCTATGCTGATCCTCGTTCGGCGGCGCCTTCTAGCAGGTGATTTCACGTCTAATCTCAAACTGCTCCAGCACTATCCTCCAACAAACATCAGTCATTTGCTCTATGTTGCCAACAAGTTGCGTGTACAATCCTTAGGCTAATTTTCTAAGCAATCCTTTTTTCTTTATTTTTTTGTTCCAAATTAAAATGCTTGTAGATCACTGGATGTAAATGTTTATCAAAAGTAAAAACTGAGGCGGTGACGACATCCATTGTTTCTTTTAGTATTTTTTTTTTTCATTTGCTAGAAATTCATTGTTACCTTTCATGTAACATGTATGTATTTTCTTTTACATCCCCCACTTTTTGTGATCAATGAGTTGGTTGTCGACTATAAACAAGTACTGTGTAATATTTACTCTTGCCTATATTCTCCCCGTTATCACTTCATTCAGGATATTACTCTAACTTCATTCGGGATATTACTCTAACTTCATTCAGGATATTACTCGTAAAAAAAAAATCACTTCATTCAGGATATTATTATCAGTTTTTTTTTCCCTTAATCTGAAATGCAGATACCACCTGTGGCGCTCTCAATTCTCACATGTGATTTGGTAGACGTCGTAATATCGGGATGATGATCACACGGATCATGCTCCCCATCGTCAAGTGCAGTTAACACGAAAAACAAAAAATGTAGCCAAAGTACTAGAAAGTTTTGAACCTTATAACCCAAAATAAAATCTTCCAAGAGGGTTTATATATGCATCCAACTGAAAATATAAATAAAGTGGTAATAGAACCTATGACAAAAAGGGAAAAAAAGAAGCCCCAACAATCATTCCTTGGTGGAGTTGGTCTCTCAGGCTCATACTTTTCCTCTTACGTCAAAGCTTACGGTTTCGTGATACCAGAAAACATTACTTATGTTTTCCAAAGGTGCTTGCGACATTATTGTCTTTGAGCACCCACCCACCCTGGCCGGCATATAGGTGTTTGTTACCATGGCGAGACATCTTCTTCCAGAAGCGATATTCATCCACGCACACACACACACACACACACACACACATAAATATATATATTCATCCGCATATATATATATATATATACACATCCATATTATTCAAAATTGTATTTATTTAAAGTTGTCTAACAATTGGGTTATTTATTTTTTATTTTTTATAAAATTATGATATTATTAAATCTATATTAACTTTTTTTTTATCATTATATTCGATAAGAATTGCAGAAAACTTGAAAGATAGAACATGTACTTTTTTATTTTCTTTAGTTGAACAAAAAATTAGGACGTAAATGATTATTTTATATTACTTTGTGACCATGCACAAAATACTGCCTTTGTTATGTTCTTATAAGTTATAACTTAAATGTCATTTATCTTCTTCATATAGGAAGCAAAAAATGTCGATAATTAAGTTTAAATACACAAATTACATATTTATTGAAACTATCTAGATTTATATAACATTTTTATTGAAATTAGCCAATGAGTTTATATTTATATTTTTTTTATACGTGATATAAAATGTTTGAATTGAATTATATATGAATTTTAATGTTTTTCATTAATTAGTCCTTACCCAATTCCAATTTTTCAAGTCTTGATATATATATCTATATACTGGTAGTGATGCTACGTGTGAGGCAGGTTGCCCTGTATTACTATAAAATAAATTAAAAAAATATAAACATCTAGTGTAAAAAAACTTTGAATAATTGAATAATTCATTCAAGTTGCAAGCTACTAATTCAAACAATAATAAGTTCAGACAAACCATAAGTCTAAAAATATCTGATCACAAATGAGGGAAAGAAAAAAAATAAATTGATAAAAGTTGTAGCAAACAAGTACATTTTTTTGGTTGAAATTCTCTAGTAAAAGAGCTTCTTATAAGTACCAAGAGTTGCATTAAAGAGTAGAAAAGGCACAACCATGGGAATCAGTTTTAAATGGTCAACCACATCATCTAATTTATGGATTGCATCCTCTGCATTTTTATGGTGGTCTTCGTCCAACCCCAACAATACATAGAATAGTATACTTTAAGAGAAAAATAAAAGAGCTAAACAATGACTTTTAGAACAAATAGAAGCAAGAAATATAAGGAAAAATAAAAGAAATATAAGGGAGAAAATATAGGAAGAACAAAGAGGAGGAAAAATAAGTGGCAAAAATTATTGATCATCAGAAGTTGGTAAGAACAATATAAAAATATGTTTAAAGAGACCATAATATAACCCTCATAGTAAAAGAATCTCATCATACATGAGCTAATCGGCATTAAAAAGTTAATAAAAAATAAGTCCAAATGATAAATACAAACCAAAGTGTAGTGATAGTTACAAAGAATAAATACTAAATAATGAATAATAATTTATTTTCATCAGCTTTAAGATCTGGATCAAAAGTTAGCTATTTGTATCTTCAACCAATGTAAGATTTATATATTTCTAAATTCTTCAAGATATAGTGAGAAATATAGGAACTATATAAGAAATATCGAACTCTAACAACTCCCACAATAATGCATTATATTAAATTTTTCTCCACATTTATTGAACCACATTAAACCATTTAGGAATGCATTCTAAATAATATTTTGAGAACAACACAAAGCTTGATTGGAAATATTTATCATGATGGTGAATAAACTTCATATTCCAAATATTTATCATCAGATATGCTACATATAGATTATGAAATTGTCAAAAATATTAAATTATCTAAATTTTCTAAAATACTAAACTACGCAAAATATGAGAAATAAATGAAGTGTCCAGAAGAAGAAAGAATGAGATTACTAATTAGTTTAGATTAAAAAGAAAGTTACCTCAAATTGAAATGAAAGAGCTTACCAAAAAAATGTTTCATGCATAGTCAGCTATGCAAAATAGATAAACTTTCAACACAGTAGGCTTCCTTTTGATGAGCTCAAAAACAAAGGCATCTCCTTTGTTCAAATTGTTTTCTCTTACAAATACATTCCATCTCTTTATCATTCTCATTGATGAACAATCATTGTTATTGTAAGAGCAAACAATATGACATTCTCTTATATTATTAGAAGTTTGAAGTTTGACATTTTGGTTCTTTGATAAATATTTTGCAACAAATTCAATAGTCACATACTACACAATAAAGGAAAAGTTCAAATCAAGTACATATTTTTGAATAATAACTTGCATTGATTACAAGTTTAGACTCACCATGTAACATCTTTCTATATTATGAAACCGTAAGGAACGCATAAATGAAGGATTTGTAAGCTCTAGCTTGTTGGATGCTTGAATTGCTCTCTCTATTGCATTAATAATTCTCAGTCTTTCTTGTTCAAATATTTCAAAGGCTGATGGATTATCTTCGTTTGATTTTTCCTCATCTTCTGATAAACAAACAACCCTTGTCATTTCATTGGTAATATTCCTTGCTGGATATTTGATCTCTATAGCAATCTTATCAAATATAAGGACATAAAAGATAGAGTTTCCTTCATATTTGAAGATAGAGTTTCCTTCATATTTGAAAACTAAAAGATATCCAATATCTATGACATGATGTTGTAGAAAATCATGTCAACCTTCAAAAACCATATCTTGCTATTAGTCATTTCTAATCTCACTTGCCAACTATTACTATTGGAAGGAGTGAGTGTAATAGTAATTCCAAGCTGGAACCAACCACTCTTACAAATATTTTAGAAATGCTCTGCAAAGATCAAATGAAGTTATGATTTCATAATGACATTGTAAATAGATGCTTTTACAAAAATATGTCGGTAATTGGAATAACATTGACTCCACATATATAAATAGAACTCATTTTAGAGTATTTTTGTTTAAACATAATAGAATTAATTAAACAGAATAGAAGTTATAAAACCAATTAATCAAAAATATTTAATAGATATATGTATTACTTACTAATATTTTATTGGTTAGAGTTTAATGTATTATTATTTTGAAGAAGTGTGTTGGTGGTGGCAAGTTACTACTCTCATTCACCATAGACTGCTTGTCAAGATTGGGAGAAAATGAAAGGTGAAACCCTAACTACATAGTTGGGTTGAGATAGTAGACATAAGAAAAAGAAAATTATATAAAAAAGAGAATACGTTTGCAAGATTTTCAAGAGATGCCAATAGTAATAAATAGTTGAAGAGAATAAAACATAATTAAAACAAATGATCAAAACAAATAAAAACTCATTTCAAATTTGTGAAATTACAATTTTATTGATAATCGGTTGGTAAGGAACGAAGCAATATTTATCAATTTCATTTTTAATTAGGAGTAATCACATAACAGAAATTAACAATAGAGGAAAGATGGAAAAGAAACAATACATTGAACCCAAAACGAGTTAAAAAAAAGAAAGATGAAGAAACAATTATTAATATGGTTCTATTAAGAAACAATAACTAACGTCAAACTCTAATAATCAATATATTAACCCTATCATAGCAGCCCATAAATTAAAGCAACTATTAATAGTTCATTAAAACAGAAAGGAAAATAGAGACAAGAAAAAAAGAAGAATTGCAAAAGGCAAAAATGAACAATAGGGAAAAGAAAAAGAAGTAAAAACCATTAATTGCGCTAACAAATAATGGGCATTCAAAGTGGATTTATTCATTGTTAGTCGTTAATTTATTTTATATTAATATCTTATGTTATTAACTAAGGGCATCATGAGGTTAAGCTATTTGAAAGGAAGAATTCTCATTTTATTTGTTTCTTTGTTTGCTTTGTAAACCAGAATAAAAAAAATTTTGAAACATTTCAGTCTACTCTTTACTACATATATTACCGTGATGGTATCTAGTATAGAAAAAGGAAAAAGAAATTTCTTCATATTGCTATGTGAGTGTGCTTTAATTTCCTTTTATAGTAATCTAAGCACAATCACAATCATGAGAGATGATTTGACATTCAAGTTGTTTCTTGAAGTTTACCATGAATTCTTCTTCAAAGAAAAAAAACCTATTGCATAATTTTATTTTTTAATTTATACACAAAATTAAATGTAGTCTCATATGCCAAACTTTGTCTATTGGCACACAAAGTGAGAAACATAAATTTTCTCAGTTGAAGCCTATCTCTAGATAGAAAATTATACCTTGCTTAAACTAAAATAGATTACATTTCTAAACTATATCTTGCTTTCAACCAAAATAGATTGTGTTTCTAAACTACCATCTTAATATTAGAAGAAGACAAATAAGTTGAAGTGACAAATCTAGAAAAAATAAAAATAAAAGCATAAACCTAAACATTCCAACTTTAAAAAAAAAGAACGACTTATTTTTTTCAAAAAAAATTGTGGAGAAGTAATAATCACATAAAAACATGAACATAAATCAAACTACAATGCAAAGTCGTTGTACCCGAAAAAAAATAGCGAAATCAGATCAATTAAACTAAGCAAATAGTATTATTTGAGAAGTTACCCAACTTAGTGTTAGTAACTTAGTAGTGATTTACAAGCTGGGAGCTTATGCTGGGTAAATTAATAGAAAGATTAATGCTGGCATACACAATATAGAATCCTCACAAGCTGGAAATGGTAAGAGATTTAAAACTGAAAAACACACTTCTAGTGCGAGGCATCTTTAACAAAATATACAATTTTAACAAAAAATATAAAAGAAAAATAACATAACAACTTCAATTTAATACACAAATGCAACCAAATATACATTAAAAAAAAAACCATAACAGCTTGTTTATCCAATAAAAGCAAATTAAAACCAAATATCTCCTAGTTACAACATACAACCTCAAAGCAAAGTTAAGTGGCCATGGACATTTAAGAAAAGAAATGACCAAACTTGACTAATTAAACTAAAAAAGTTATGCACAAAAATAAACTAGTCCAAAGTCTTTGGAAACAAAAAAGAACCAAGTGAGACCAACCAACTAAATTAAAAAATAAAAAAGTAAATAAAACAATGTCATACAAATTGGAAAAAGAAAACCCATAATTTTTTTTAACTGAAGACATATAGAATATAAAACATCAATAACCTGACAATTTACTATATAGTATACAAAATTTGGAAAAAGTACCATAAAGAATTTTGATATCATTGTGTATAATTGAATATCACTATGTATAAGAATTTTAAGAGATGAAAAGTAATCCAAATACGAACATGACCACAATTTTAGATCATCAACCCAATCAAAAGGCAAATAAGTAAAAGAAAACACAGAGAGAATCTACATAATAAGGTAAGACTCATCTATTTTCCATTCAAAAAATGAGAAGCATTATAGTATTCCATACAACAACCTTAAATAGAAAAATCTTGCAAAGAGATTGAGGAATATTATATAATAGTAATTTCCCTTCCCTTGATATCAAAGAAGTTTAGAGAATTAACTTTAAATTCTACGAAAGTCTATGTATAAATGTTAAAACAGTTCACTATAGCTTTGCTTTGAAAGCTAAAACAATGAACGGAAAGAACAAGAGAAAAAGTTATCCCAATCCCCATTTAATAATTAAAAATGTTCACTAACAACTATGCAAACAACAATATATCTACATATATATATGTCCATAAATAATGAAAAGCTTGTAATTTACTTGAAAACAAAGAATACCTACGTTGTGATTATTGATCTCCTTTTTTTTTTGGACATAAGCATGCCAAGTATGTACATTATACATAGCATTACTATTTTTGGCTACAAAAAAAAAAAAAAAAAACAGAGGAAGAGACTATAATGTATGACCTAAGTAGCATATCATATTTAGTTTATGTAGGAGCTATTTTTCATTTTTGTTCATGAGAGAAATATATCTAGTACCCAAAAGCATGCCCATGTTTGATTTCAATGCAGACATTTTGATCAAATTGAAATTATCATCCAATTGCATACACTCGTTGAATATCTTTTACTCACATACCCTCAATCCAATATGAAAGCATTCTGAGAGATATACTTGCATGATTTCATATTATATACTAATATCTAATTTTTTATTTTTATCCTTCTATTTATATATATATATATATATTTACTTATCATGTTTAAATAAAAGAATAGAAACAAAAAATTGAAATTGGTTCATTCTAAATATGTGCACATTCCCAATAAAATAACATGATGAGAAGAAAGTGCAAATCAATAAAGGCAGTCTTTTGCTAATCATAATACAAATAGAAAGGCCTCCAATCTGATTGACAACCACTAATCTTACCTCATTTTAATATCCATTGATGTCTTCTTTCTCAAATTCACACACTCAACAGTACCATCATTAATAATGGCAATAGGCTTAAAATTTTTTTCACCTTCTCATTCTATCCTTATTGGGTGACTCCCTCCTTAACTCGTTTTGAAAAAAAAAACCTTTTTAAACTTTATTATCCCACTTTATGACTTAAGGTTCCGAATACTGAACATAATTACTAAAAATGATACAATATTTCTATCACATAGAGAAGACATGATGAGTGAAAACAACCATATGATGAATGAAAACAAATATATGATAATCTGGAACTTAACCCAAAAATGGTTGTTTGCATCTTCTAAGCATTAAGGGGAAAAAAAAAATACATAAGCACAATTTTAGATCATCAACCCAACCAAAAATAACAGAGAAAAGACAAAAAAGTAAAAGAAAAGACAGAGAAAGGGCAGGTAAAATAACAAAGGTACTTTCTTTTAAATAGTCATCTATAGTGAGTCAATGATAACATACAAAAGCACTATTTAATTGGAAGGTTCAATAGACATGGACTCAACACCTCATAACAAAGTAGCAAATAATACAGTGTGGGAGTATGATTACTAACCATGGCATCAACTCTCAAAACTTGACTGGATCACTCTAAAAACAGAATCATTATTTTCTAACATCGCTGCCATTGTTTTCCCTGTAGAATTAAGGACTCTTGTATTCTTGCTCTATAATAGTAAAAGAGAAAAAGCTAAAAAGTCGTGAAAGTTAAAAATTTTGGGCTAATCATGCAGGTGCTTTAATCATGATTACAAAGAAATAGAAATTTTCAAATGAATAAACCCTCATGAAGCGCTCATATAACTAAAGTTTGAACAGCCAAGCGTGGCAAACAAAAATCGATAGGTTCCAAATTATAGATGAGTATGAAGGGAGAAGTAAGGAAAGCAAGTGCGTAGAAAATTATAATTACAAACCAAAATAATGAAGGAACATTGTCCAACTAAATTGCTAAAAAATATGAAGATAAATAACCCAGATACATTGGCTATTGACAGCAGAACAGATCCAATATGAGATACTCTGGAGGACCAACCATATCGAAGAAACCAATTCTTATAATCCATTTGAAGTATTAATTAATGACAAAGAACAACTTATAGTAATTTATGCAATCAAATAAAGTAGCACCGAATTGTTTATACAATCAAAAGCAAGAACATACAAGAAGTACCAAACAAAATCAAACTATCTTAACAAAGCATTTTCTAACTTTCAATATTTCATAAGTAATCAAAGATTTTATTAAAGATGATAAGACATAGTCCAGGTATACATAGAGTTTTTTATGCGATTGATGTTAGGTCATTCATTGCCGATGAAATAAAAGGGTGCAGACATCTAAAAATCCCAACACCATCTGAGATCATCCCATCTTGACATTGTCTTTCATTGCCTGTGAAATAATGGGTCTTTCTCTGTTGTAGCCTAACTCAAAGCATTGTGGAAAAAAGTGTCAAAGCACAAAGACAAATAAAAATAAACAAATGCATAAACAAAATACTTGTTTCATTTAGTTGTCAGCTGTAAAAAAGTTTCAAACCACAAAAATATAAATAAATATATAAACAAATGCATAAGTAAAAACTGATAAATCATTTTACTTAATATCAAAACTCTCCCAATAGCTATAGCATTTAACAAAAAATATAAACAAATGCATAAGTAAAAAAAAAAAATTGTTTCGTTGATTCATTAAATATTCAAAGTTCTATAAATACACCCAACAACCATACCATTTATCAAAAAAGTATAAACAAATGCAAAGTAAAAAAAAGAAATGAGAATGAAGAGGACAAAATCATACTAACAAAGATCCTCAACACAAGGGAAGAAATAAAAATATATAAAAAAATGAACAAATGCATAAGTGAAACTAATAAATCTTTTTACTTAATACCAAAACTCACCCAACAGCCATAGCATTCAACAAAAAATATAAATATATGCATAAGTAAAAAAAAAAAAAAATTGTTTCGTTGATTCATTAAATATTCAAAGTTCTGTAAATACACCCAATAGTCATACCATTTATCAAAAAATATAAACAAATGAATAAGTAAAAAAAGAAATGAGAAAGAAGAGCACAAAAACATATCAACAAAGAATTATCAACACACGGGAATAAATTTTCCTCTCCCTTGCAGCCAATCTCAAAGCACTGCATAAAAAAGTATGGCTTTAGTATTCCACTATGGCAAATATATGATAAAAGTCGCATAAACACATCAAACTTTTATTTCTTTTATACAAATCCTAAAAAAAAAACAAAGATATAGGAATATAGTAAATATGCGCAACAACCATACTATTTACCAAAAAATATAAACAAATGTATAAGTAAAAAAAGAAATGAGAATGAAGACCACAAAAACATATCAATGAAGAACCCTCGATGCATGGGAATAAATTTTCCTCTCCCGTGCAGCACAGTCTCAAAGCACTGCATAAAAAAGTATGATTTCACTATTTCAATATGGCAATATATGATAAAAGTCTCATATACACATCAAACTCTTATTTCTTTTATATGAATCCAAAAACAAAACAAAAAAACAAAGATAAAACAATATATTGGAAACGTATGGACCACAAAGTCTTGGTTTGTGGAATTATGTATATCAAACTTTTCTTTCTTTCACACAAATCCAAAAAAAAAAAAAACTATTGTTCAAAAAACATCAATGAAACAAGTAAAAAAACATAAAGTAACTTGAAACTAAGAAAGAAGCATCAATGAAAGACAACCACAAATGTATATGTGTGTAAAAAGTTCAAAACTGATCAGAAAGGTTTAACCTTTTTACTTAATACCTCAAACGTTCAATATTGTAATGTTTAGGTGATGTTGGATCTATCCATTTACATACCAGTGAAACAAAAATAAATAAATAAACATACGAGTTTTGAAAAAAACAATTGCAAGAAATAAATATTTATCACAAAAACATGACGACCGCAAATGCATAGATAAATATTTATGATCCAAAAATAAACAAATCCATAAACCAAAAAAAAAAAAAAGAGAATGAAGACTCATAAAACATACGTTAAAGAAAATTTTCTGTCTCTTTCAGTGTTGTCTCAAACCACTGCAACAAACGGTAAATGTTTAGGTCATGTTGCATCTATCCATTTACATACCAGTGAAACAAAAAAATAAACATACCAATTTTAAACAAAATTTGCAAGAAATAAATATTTATCATAAAAACATGAAGAACACAAATGCATAAATAAATATCTATGATCCAAAAATAAACAAATGCATAAACCAAAAGAAAAAAAGAGATTGAAGATTACAAAAACCATTGAAACAGACGGTAAAGAAATGTTCTTTTCTCTCTCGGAGCCTCAAAGCATGGCAATAGAAAATAATATTCTGCCCTCCAACGCTCTCATCAACAGGCCAAAACATCATCTCGGCTGACAACGTCACACCACAAAACAATAAATGCAACCGGACAAACGATATTCAACTAAGAAAAATGCACCCAATAGCCATACCATTAACTTAAAAATATAAACATACGCATAAGTAAAAAAGAATTACATAAATGAAACAAATGCATAAGCACAAAAACATTAAAAAAAAAAAAACATACCAGCGAATGCTTCAACCACAGTAAGAAATTTGTCTTTCTCTCTTCCAACCTTGTCTCAAACTACTGCGATACACATGATATTTTTCTTCCTCTCTCTCGCACTGTAACAGATAATCAAAAAGCAGAAGACAATGCTCTGCCATCCATCGCTCCCATCAACAGACATCATTTTGGCTGACAACATCACACCACAAAACAGTAAATACAACCAGATGAACGACACCAAACTAAGAAGAATCAAAATGATTATAACAAAATAACCTCCAGAATGAACAAGAGAGATTGGAAATACAAATTAACATTTGGTAAGGGATGAAAAGCCTACTATGCGAACTCAAAAGCATGTCAGATAGATAAGATATTATGTGATAAGGAATAAATAAAATGGTGCGTAGAGAAAAATAAGAGAAATATTAAAACGCACCGCATCTACCTGACTCACCTAAAATGGTGTGTTTTGCGGGTTGATGGCATCTACTAGACTTACCTAAAAATGCAAAGCATTACTCAATCACTCATCAGTTCTCATCCCCTTCTCATCCTCAATCACGCATCAATTCTCTCCTCGATCATGCATGAGGTTGATGGCAAGTTGATAGTAGGTCGTCCATCTCTCTCTCTTCGTTGGGCTGCTCTGACGGTGGTTTGGATTCACTCCATTTCAATGTTAAGGCAATCGGGGATGTGGGTTTCGTGGGTTGTAGTTGAAGGCCGTGGGTTTCGACCGCGAGAGGTTGTTAGCCAGAGTATAGGAGATGTGCAAAAGATGGGGGTGAGGCTCGATTTCACTCCATCTCAATTTCAATGCAATCAAGGATGTGGGTTTCCTAGATTGTGTGTGCTGTGGGTTGAAGGTGGTTGAAGGCCGCGGGTTTCAACGGTGGGAAGTGGTTCGCCGGAGCATAAGGGAAGTGCCGAAGATGGAGATGAGACAGGGGCGGAACCAGATTTAGTATTTGGGGGGTGATTAATTTAAAATTTTTCATGCAATTAAACGATCTTTCATAAAATAAAATTTTTCTACACTTAGAGCAATGATAAGAATTTTCTTTTTACGATTAATTTTTTCTTTAAATTTTATAATTTAAGAATATTATTTACTTTAAATTATTATATAATTTAAGAATTTAATTAATTATAAACAGCGATCCAAGCCAATAACTATGCCCTAAATTAACAAGTAAAATTATAAAATATATGAATTATCAAAAGCCTACAAGTAAAAACCTAAATATTTATTAACTATTAAAGCCTAAAATATAAGGCGTCGAAGACTTCCCAGATCCCAAAGAACAATAGAACCTGTAAGTCTAGAGATATTAGCCTAAAAGTAATTAAGCTAAAAGTAAAAACATGATATATTACCGTAAGTAATTAGCCTGAAAGTAAAAGCCTTGATATGAACTATTAAAATTACAATAAATGCAGCCCAAATTTATAGATAAATCTAGAATAAATAAACCTGTTGGATGCTCAAAGCACTCTGTAAAACAAGAGATGGTGCTGATGACTTCCAAAAGCACTGAAGGCAAAGCATTAGCAACCTATCTCGCAAAGATAAGAGATGGGTTTCGTTTGGAAACGCAGAGGACGACATCTGCAAGTGGGTTTCGTTTGGAAACGTGGAGGACAATAGAACAAAGGAATCTCATATCTGCAGGTGGATTTCGCAGACTCGCAACCTGTAGGTAACGCCGAGTAACAGCAAGTTTATCTTTAACGGTGGGTTTCGTTTGAAAATTGGAAGTGATTTGCTTCTTTTGAAAGTAATTTTTTTTTTTGGAAGTGATGAGAAGTGAGAACAGAAAAAAGCCATTGGTCTGTTTGGAAGTGATTTTTTCTTTGAGCAACGTGGGTTTCGTTTGGTCGGTTTGGAAGTTAGTTTTTTCTTTGATAAGTTATTTGTTTTTTTCTATCAAAGGAAGAAGATATAACTGGTTGCATATGGTCTCGAGCTCAACAATGGTACTGGATAGTTCAAGGATCCAAAGGTCCCAATGATAGACTTATGGTCTAGAGAAAACTAAGCAAATGGACAAAGCATTAGACCGGTCATAGGGGTGGACTCATTGTACTAAGAGCTGCAGCAACCTACTGTTTAAGGTATTAGCAATTCGCACTCGTGGGAGGCTAATTTTAGTATTTGGGGGGCTAAATAAGGTAAAAATTTTGTAGTAATCAGAAAAGTGATAGTGCTCTTATATACTAACTAAATTTTACAAAACATTTGGGGGGGGGAGGGGGGGCAGCCCCCCAAGGCTGAACATAGTTCCGCCTCTGGGTGAGACTCGATTTCACTCCATTTCCAATTGGAGATGTGGATTTGCTGGGTTTCTTGGGTTGTGGGTGTTGTGGGTTGAAGATGGTCGAAGACTGTGGGTTTTGAGGGTGGGAGGTGGTTCGCCGAAGCAGGGGAGGCGTCGAATAGCTGTATGCGTAGCCCAAGAGAATCTGAAAGACATTTATGAGACAAATGAATGCTACCGTATATAGTTGAAGGGACAATTTCGGATTATTTAATGTTAAACAATTAACACGGTTCATTATTATCAATTCGGAATTGACACTTTTTAAATATAAATATACATATAACTGAATTGAAATTAGTCATTGAATTTTCAAGGATTTAAGAGATTGATGGGAGTTTTTAAACAAAATGATACATTAAAAATAATTATGTTCGGATATGTAACCAAAATGAGCATTTGTATGCTCACAAAATTCTAGAGTTATTTTATGCAAATAAAATGTTAGGCCTCTAAAGAAATTATTTTTAAAAAATAATACAACCGATTTTTTTTAATTATCCCTCATAATTTGTATGTCTAACAATATCCTTTTATAGGGGTAAGAATAATCTTTAATTATCTGTCGCTCAGACTATTGAGACGAAATTTTAATCCATAAAATAAAATGATACCACGATTATAATAAATTATTTATAGAGAAATTTGCAAACCGACCTTAGCTCAGTTGGTAGAGCGGAGGACTGTAGTCAGGTCAAAAGCCTCTCAGCTTAATCCTTAGGTCGCTGGTTCGAATCCGGCAGGTCGGACCTTTTGATTATTTTTATTTTTTCACTTAGTAAAGTTTAATTATTGCAGAGTCCAGACTGCGGGGAAAGAAAGAACAGAAAAACCGGGAGTTTCAGAGGCCCTTCTCAAATCTCATTATGGTAATGAGGGGATGAATATAAGTTTAATCGTATTGGATCTTGAATTTATTATTCTTTTTCTACAATTCCTCTTATACTTGCTTCTTATTTCTGTCATGCACCAATCTTTCCGCTGATTTGAGTTCAATATCGCTTTTTTTTTGTGGGGGGGGGGGGGGGGGGGGGTGGGAATCATATTCATATAAACATGAAACATCATCATATTCATAATTCGTTCTCCTTTTTATTTCTAGTTTCATCTCGTTTTTAATTTTATGTTTTCCCTTTTTCTCTGTTCTCTCAGCAGCCAAATATAGGATAAAGCACTTTGAGCCTTCATTTACTAGCTCGCATTTTGCTTAATTAAGCTCCTTATTTCACTATCTTGTTTCTGGATTTGAACAATTTCTAGGCGAACACGTTGCGGTTGTACTTGACCTGCATTAGGAACACTCTCGAGGCAGCCATGTGTCTTCAGGTGCGTATCATTTATAGTATCAGTGCTAATTGTAGCAAAAAATGAAAAATCCAGCTTGCTTTTATATAATTTTCAGCTTCATTTTGAATAGGTAATATAATTGTGCAACTTCTATCAAAGATGATGGTTCTTCAGAATGTTCCCTCTTTGTAAAGTTATAGCGCTTAGGGAACTGACGATGTGTTTTCCATTTTTTTTAATGGTAGGTCGACAATATGTTTTCCAATTGGGAAAGATAGTGATTTAATTCATTTGATTGGTTGATTCAAGTGATCGGAAAGTTGGGTGTGTTTGTTTCTTTGTGTAGTGATGCAAACAAGGAATGCTTCTGAAACAGTAATTTGTTTGTTGTTGACTGAACATAAGCAAGCTTGTTGGTCTGAAAACGAGACAATGTTTTATATCTGTGATATGTACCATGTATTCTGTAAAGTTGCTTCATTTTACGTGCCAATCTTAAACTTCTTAAGTTTATCCACGAAAACTATGCCCTTATTTTTGTGTTCTAGTTTGGCTGGGATACTGCCTTTTTTCTCTTTGAAAGGAATCGAGAAGAAAGTATCAGCAACAACTGGTTTTATTGAAGTTTAAACAACTGGTAAACCCATATAGGTTCTGATCACATGACTTGCTCCATGCAACCCTTATTTATGGGAGGAGATTTAATGCCACTTGGTCCAAAGACCATTGGTGCTCCCATCAGTTGAATCAATTGTAGAAAAATAGTGTTACAATTTTTCATTTAAATAAAAAAGATCCTTTCCTCATATTAATTATAAAAAATAAAATAAAAAAGATCCTTTCATACTATACAGATGGGCATGGTTGACAAAGGTAGGCTTGCTAAATGCTCCTCCACTAATCATAGAAGAATCCTTCTTACTCCCAAAATGGTCAAACATCTTCTGTAAATTGAGAATATGATCCTACAAGGAAGTAAAACAGCTTAGTATAGATCATTTTTGAACCCCGATGGGGTATTACCTTAATCACTGTCCTACCAATGTATCTTAGTCAATGTGTGGAGAGCCTTAATAAACTAGCTGATGCTATAGACAGTAATTAAAGAATGAATTAACGACATATGTTATTGTATGCCTTTTAAAGAATGGTAAGATCCTCTCTGAATCAAGCCCCTTTATAGTTGCTTAATAGAACGCTCGATCATCCTGAAGTTATAAGAAATTTCAGAGTTGCTCATACCTGCTAGGCATTTGTTTAGCAGTTTGATGCCATTTGTTCTGTTTAGCGTCACATTTTTAGAAGTGAATTAAGTACTAAAACTGCTAGGCATTGGTATCTGAAATTAGTCATAGTTGAATAGTACTCTGATGTCCGTATTGCTGGCTGTAACCACAAACGTTTTGGTAGGCAAGGTCTATGTTTATCTTTAGAGGTTTGGCATTGTTTAACTACTAATTGGGCTCCCTATTTCCTTGCACTTTAACAAGTGGTGATAGTTTCCTTGCTTCATGAGACACTTTTTCTTGAATTTAGTGCTGTGGGACTGGAAAGCCTCTTTCTTCTACCTAATTCAGTTTTACTTGATTATGATGCCCAATTGACCTTGTATCTAAATGGCAAGTGCAGAACTTCCCTTGTCAAGAAGTTGAAAGGCATAACAAGCCCGAGGTTGAACTAAAGTATGTTTACTAGTTTCCTTTGGATCTCATATACTTCTTACTTTTGCTGCTTCTTTCTGTTACTTTTGTATTATTTTTAGTTTTTGTAAAACAGAAAGGTTTAGCTACAGGAAAGTTGCACCACAAGAAAAATTAGTGAAAGTAAGATTTTAATCTCATTCCCTGATCTTGTTAGCAGTCTTTTACCTTTATGAGAATGATCCAGTTCTGAAGCAGATTATGCAAGTCTTCTTCTATTCTTGAGTTTTTGGGCGTTCTTGGACATTGTTTTAGTACTTCTTTGACTCCTTTAACCAAATTCTCTGGACGTTGGCTCTGCATTGTCTATTGAAGCTGAAACCTGTAATGATGACACGATAGAATGCACACCTTTTGAGAAGCCCAGAAAAAAATACCCAGGGCCCATGCAAATCACAAGGACATTCTTGTCCATGAAAGTACTTGCTGGTTCCATTTGGCTTCTGTATTAGCTTGATTTTAAACTCATTATTTTTATTGTTATATATTAATTAGTAGAGATTAATTTACAAAATATTTTAAGTGTTGTACATACCTGTCCATCATCATGTCCTGGCAGTATATTATTTTAGTTTACACCTAAAGGACTTTAATCTTCTTTTTGTTTGCAGGACCAGCCCAGAACTTCTCCTGAATCCTGTAAGAACCATATTGTTGACATTTGATACTAGTGCATTTTCTTCCCCTTTTCCTTGTTACTATTTATTGGTTTACTTTGATATTGGTAGTATGTTTCAATCGATTACTGCAAATAGTTCCCACGCATGCCCACACATAGTATGAATAAAATGCTTCAAATTATCTTTAACAGTTGAGTGCTTAATAAAATTTACAGGGTACTGTCCCTTTTTTAAAAAAAATTTAAAAAGAATTACAGTGATCTTTAGGTAAACAAAAAAATCCAGGATTATTACTATTGCAGTTAAAGGAAAAATAAAATAAAAGGAAAACCATGCGGAAATTTTTGGGTGGTATACCCTCTTGTCTGGTGACACTATGTTATGCTCCATCTTCTGTTGCCCAATTCTGGATCACCAAATATCAGTTCTGCCGAATGTTGTGAGGCATATATAGAAGTCTTTTGTTTTTGGACTTTGTCTTTAGCAACTATCGTTTATGGTTTTTGCTATTGATCAAGTATCGTCTATGGTTTCACTAAAATAATTTAGGCACATACCTTTACCTGGACTTTGTCCTTGGCAACTATCCTTTTAGTGGGAGCACTTACATGCCAAGTTGAAGTTAGTTGTGCAAATGCGATTTTTAGTTTTCCATTTTCCTTTCTAAAGTAATGATTGTGAGAAGTCAGTGGTAGACCTATCCCACATCACCACCACCACCATATTTCTTGTCCTTATTTCCTATACCAGCAAATGTGGCAGGTTGTTTTGAGAAGATTCAACGGGACTCCTTGTGGGGAGGCATGGGGGAGGAGTTCAAATACCATCTAGTCAAGTCGGAGACAATCTGTCGACCTATCTCGAATGGCGGTTTGGGTATTCGTAACTTGAGGAGTTTCAATCAAGCGCTATGAGGCAAATGGTTGTGGAAGTATCACAAGGAACGTAAGGCATTGTGGAAAATTGTGATTGATAGCAAATATGGTGGTTTATGGGGGGGGGATGGAATTCCTGTGAAGTTAGGGGAGCAGATGGTGTGGGGTTATGGAAAAATATGAAAAAAGGGAGGGAAGTTTTTCAGAGGAACACCAGGATACAGTTGGGGGCTGGAACTAGAATTAAATTCTGGAAAGACACTTGGTGTGGAGATAGGGCATTGTGCGATTTATTTCCTTCACTCTTTTAGATAGCAAGTGCCAAAGACTTGATAGTGGCAGAGGTCATGGAGAATGTGGGCGGGAGAATAATTTGGAACATCGCTTTCAACCGGGTAGCACAGGATTGGGAGTCGGGCAGTTTCACAGATTTCTATGGCCTTATCTACTCAATAAGACCAAATCTACAACAAGACGACAGTTTATAGCGGAAACCTACAAAGAGAGGGATCTTTATAGTCCGTTCGTTCTATATGGTTTTCATACAAGACCTAGCTTCTCAGTTCCCTTGGAAACATCTTTGGCGACACAAGGCACCCTTGAAAGTGGCTTTCTTTGTGTGGCCAATCTCTTTAGGTAAGATCCTAACTACAGACAACCTGAGGAAACAGAGGATCATCATTGCAGACTGGTGTTGTATGTGTGGGCGAGGGGGTGAGTTGGTGAACTATTTACTCCTACATTGCGAGATAACCAGGATTCTCTGGGACGAGGTTTTTGTCAGATTGAATCTTGCTTGGATTATGCCGGAGACCATAGTGTCAACCATAGCGGGGTGGCCTTCGATTCGGGGCATACGACAAATCAAAGTAATTTGGAAAATGATCCCTATTTGTATTATGTGGTGCTTATGGCAGTAATAGAATGAGAGGACTTTTGAAGACAATGAGAGATTACTAGAAGAGCTTAAAGTTTTATTTTATAGAACTCTCTGTACTGGTCTATTGCCGTAGATTTTAATGGCATGGTCCTTCACGATTTTCTTGTCTCTAATGTGCCTAATTAAAAGGGGCATGAGTGTGTTTTGTAATTGGCATTTATGTCTTTTCATTAATTAATCATATCTTTTACTTATCAAAAAAAAAAAAAGTCAGTGGTGGACCTTGAGAGACTGCCTAAACGCCATTTACCATTGAATGATGACTCGTAATTGTTTTCCTTTGTCTATTTCTAGTTTCTAGGATTGTTCTGGATATCTTTAGTTTTTGTAGTTTAAACACATCCCTCGTTTACTCGTTACGCCATCCATTTATCAATAAAAGCTGATCTTATTTATGAAAAAAGTTTTTTTTTTTTTTTTGGCTTTTGTCGTTAACTACTTGGGCCACTGCCGCTGTTTCTAGGACCTGCCAACTCTTCCTTTATTAACCTATAATTTGCACTTTTTTTATTCTTTATCTCTATACTTTTTTTAATTTCTGTCCCTTAATTGTGTTTAATACCTATTTATTGCTATTGCAGGTTTTGATATGCCGAAATGAGGCAGAGAAATGCTTAATAGAAACTTCTATCAATTCATTGCGCATAAGCCTCAAGGTGAATCCAAGCTATCGCTGTTGGATGCTTTATTGTGCTTACTAAGCTAAATGGTGACTTTTTTTTACAAGCAAGAAGAATACATTAATCCACATAATTAGGCAAGGCTCGAGTACACAAGAAATATACAAGAGATGAACCTAATTACAAGCTAAGCGCTGTGAAAAACAGCATAAAAGTCATTAAAACTAATTCCATTCAATACAATAGCCGAAACCCAAAGTAACAATGTATGAAAGAAAAAGTCCTTGAACCCTCCCATCGAATGTTCCCTATTATCAAAACAGCAAACATTCCTTTTCTTCCGAGTACACCACATTAAACAGGGGCACCATCCTCCAAACAGCCGCGATTTGATGATTGCCCTGAATTCCTCTTCAACATGACAATAAATCTATCACCCTCCTAGGTGTTACCCATGCAATACCAAGCCTAGTAAAGATTTCATCCCATGAAGCCTTGATCACATCACAATGAAGAAGAAGTTGATCTGTCAATTCTCCAAATGCTCTTCCGAGCTGAATGGTGACTTGAGATCCTTTATCACCTTTTATAATTCTGATTGCATATAGAATGAACATAGAACCTAAAATACATGATCAAAGTAGATGGTTCCACCCATGCTGGTCATCTACGTTTTCTCACAATAAACTCAACCCTTTGTAGTGGTCTTTTTGTATGAGGTTTCTCTGAAGTATATTTCCTGATGGCTCTTAGTAGAGGGTTCAACCATATAGAAGGCTCTTTTAGGCTTTAGACAAAATAATTCTAAGATAAAATCAGGAATGTATCAACATAGAATAGAACTAAGGTGAATCTTCCCAAATATTTCTCAAAAGAGCATTTCCAACATACCATTATCTTGTAACTTTCATACGATAGCAGTGGAAACGGTGCATTTCACATAAAACCCAAGTGAGACTTACACTGATTCTGAAACTCCCTCAAAAGAAAACATCTCTGAGATGGTGGAAAAATGGCATGATGACTCATGATATGTCAGCTGACCCTTTGTATATAAGGGTACATGTTGTCAAATACTGTTGCAGTATTCAAAAGGAACTTGTTATAAAGTTTTTGTATATAAAGTTATTGTGGAACTTGTGGATTCTGCTATTTATGTCAACTTTGATTTTCATATGTGCCAAAATGCACAGGCATATGGTCGTCAATTTATAATATTATGATCATTGATTGTAGTATAAACGTTTTCAGAAGTCTAAACCTGTGAAGAATTCCAACTTCTTTCATAAAAAGTCAGAACATCGGGAAATACATAAGGTGCAATATTTGATAGGCTCATTTTGCAAAATATAGAGAGAGAAGTTTTAGTGCCCAAAGTAAGTGTTAAATATTTTGTTGAGGTGTGTTGTTGTGTTTGCCATAAAGTAGTGAAAGCAACAGGTCATCAGGTGTATACCTCTCATGATCTTCATGCTTATGATGTACTTGTTAGAGATTTAAGCTGGAAAAGTTGAAAGGTTGGACGTACTTTCTCCTGGTTCTTTTCATGGACTAAGTAGACTTTAAACCTCTTAGAAATATTTTATGTATAGAAAGAAAGACTCATACAAACCCAAGTAAGGTCATGGAAGTTGCTGTTGAAGAAAGACCAGCTTAATTTTTTTTGCACTTGGTCAGAATGCCTATAATTGAACTCAAACTTCACTCGTGCAAAGCTTCATTTAAGCTCTGAGATTGTGTATCTTTCTTTATCTTGTTCACATTTCTTGGATAGATTTACCTATTCATATATGAAAGAAGTTTTATGTGCATAAGATCATAAATATATGGATTGCAATCTTTCTCCCATTCTGTTCTTGAAAGCATTTTTCCTGTTTTATAGGTAAAGCAGGCAGATGAACTTGAAAATATACTAACTAAAAAATTTCTTAGATTTTTATCAATGAGGGCAGAAGCATTTCAAGTACTGAGGAGAAAGCCAGTACAGGTATGTATAATTCATCTCATTGGGTCAGCGTTTCACTTTGCTTCCTTCATTCCATTTTTTGATAACATCAAGAGATTTGCTTAATGGGCCTTTAAAATCATTATTTTCTCGTTATGTAACTGGATGTTGGGATTATTTTGTCGTGTTTACAGCATGCTTGCCAATAAAAAAATGTGTTTGTTTAGGTTTTTTTTTTTTTTTTTTGCACATTAAGCTGTTATAAATTTGTAAGCACACTAAAGTTTATGTTCCAAAGAACCCTGTCACCCGTGAACCCCATAACCTCCTCCACCGTTGCATCTTTAGTGCTAGCAATCTGGAAAAGTATTCCAAATTGTTTCGGCCTTACTGATATAATCTTGTACAATGTTCCACCTTATACACGCAATCTGTATATTCCACCTTACTGCTGAATGAAAGGGCATTTTAACAATTTTTTTGGGTTTGCTTTGCTATGTTTGCACTTGCTAAGTGGTTTTGAGCATTCTGAACTTCGCATGAATAAATGAGAAGTATCGGTCTCAAAGATAACTTATTGTTTTAAGATGCTTTTCTGATGACATGCAAATCATTAATTTCTCTTAAAAACTAAAAATGTTGATGCTTCAATTTACAGGGTTATGACATTAGCTTTCTGATAACAAACTACCATTATGAGGACATGCAGAAGCATAAGCTCATAGATTTTATCGTGCAATTCATGGAGGCAAGAATTCTGTTTTAGCCTATAAATTGGTCTAATATACACTTCTTTACTTACCAGTACATTTCTGCTGGATGTGTTCACCTGATTTTTTTTCTTTTCGTTTGATGAGTAGATATATTCGACTGAATTTTAATTCTCAATTGGCTATGCACATAGCAACAGACTCTCAACGATGAAACTTATTGAATTACACCAAAGTTCTTTGCTTGGAATATGCCTTGCATATTCAATCACATATTTAGTTTGTCCAAAAATAAGAAAGATGTATTTTTCTGTAGTTTCGCAAATGAAACTGTAGGAACTAAATAAAACTACTCTGGATAACTTCTCACTGGGTAATAAGTTCTACCTTTTTTTGTATGCATTTCTTGAATAAATTTATTCTTTTGTGGTGGTTCTCTGAATAATAGCTGAATTTGTTTTTACAAACTTCTGTTGTCACTCTTCTCTTTCTTATAGTAAGTCCCTTGGTTTCGTCTAAGGATCCTTGTCTACATCTTTGAATATATATTTCCTGGATGCAGTCCCAATGGATTGCCCAGATGATAGTTGGTAGACTGCCAATAAATATGTTGGAACTTCATCTCACAAAGGGTCACTTTTGTTACTAGTTTTTGTTGGCCACATGAAATTGGTAGTCATTCAACCCTGTTGAGGAACAGACTGATTAATTAGCCAGGCTGGTGGTTCACTGTAGTTGTGGGTATTACAAGTTGTAAAATTTAACTTCCAACTCGGGTGTTATGAGTTATAAAACTGAGAAGACAATTTTACTTGAAACGGTCTGGTTGTGGAGAAGCACTTTTCGTTCCTCTTCTCTTATTTTGGTTGTTTGCTAGTGGTGGTTCAAGGGTTGGAAAGACATAAGATCTGTTTCTCTACTTGCTTGTGCTAAAGTATTTTATCGAGTTAGAGATCTGTTTCTCAGGTGGTCATGATGCCTTATGCTCTTCTCGCGCAAGGCATCATATTTTAGTAGACCTGAAAATGATCATTTCAGGCAATTTGGACGTGATAAATGATGAAATTAGTGCTGGGCATGATGTACTGATGTGTCTAAATTCTTCTCGACTCCAATACAGTTCCTATCGAGTATTGAGTTCTTTTCACTCAACTGTTTTTGTTTTTAACAAAAAAAATAATCTTTGTTTTTGATGCTGCTGTGCTCTTGTTATTCAACCCACATACATGCCTGCATCCATAAATGAATACATCTAGGTTGAGCCTAGTGTGCATTCTTGCCGTATATACTTTTATAGAGTTTCCAATTTGTTTGTTCTCCTACAGGATATCGATAAAGAGATAAGCGAACTTAAAATGTCAGTGAATACGAGGGGCAGGCTGGTGGCCACAGAGTTTCTGAAGCAATTTATCTGATCTCTTCATGGGTACATCCATCTTTCTGAGGGCTCATGACACGGTACACTTGGAATTCTGTTGTAAGGATTGTGACCTAATGCTTTTCCATCTTTCTGAGTGCTCATGACTCGACAAGATGTATCACTTCAGATTATGTTTAAAATGGTGTAAAACCATTCTTATTTTTTGATATTTCACTGAATTATATTGATCACATGGTTGACTGGTTAGAATAATAATGGTAGGTAGAACCGGCTAGGCAAGTTGGATCAGAAGCCTGGTGCGTTGATGACCAGGTCAGTGATTATTCAATTAAGAATGAAATGTATGAGTTTCTATGAACAGACAAAACACTATGTATGAATCCAAGTTTAGGATGGGAAACACAACCAATAACCAACTTGGAGCCATGATAAACATATGATTTTAGCTCACTATTTTTTTTTTTTCTTAATGTACAACCAGATTTTGCTTATCCAAAACCATACGTAAAATATGAAGAAACTAGCCACACTTCCATGCTTTCAAGAGCTGAAAGCAATTCTATTTCTTGAAAAGATACCCAATTGAACGACAGAGAAGATACAAGAGCTGCAACTTTACGGCAGCATTAGACCAGTCGGACATAGTAGAAACCATAGCGCTCTGTTTCAAATCTCGTGAGTTCTGCCATTTCGTAGGAGACATCTCGTTTGTTTTCGTAGATGAGATAAGTAAAATAAAAAATAAAAAATTGAATAAAATATTAATAGTATATATTTTTTAATATTATTTTAAATTTATAATTTGAATAGGTTGAATTGTTTATATTATTGTGTAGAAAACTATAAAAAGTCGTAATGAATAATTAGATCAATCGAGATGAGTTCAAAAGTTTTTTGAAAACAAATGAGGTAGTGAATTGAAAACGAAACTACTAGGTACTTTCTTCCTGGGATAGTAAGTCCGGTTTAATGTTCTTGTTCTTCAAACAAATGAACAAACTTTTCTTTATGATCCAACTCCCCCTTCAAAATGGTATCGAGCCTTCGCACCACCCTTATAAGTTACATAATCAAGACTATTCAACCACGGTCTTTTCTAATATGTGAATACTCATGGGATTTTCAATTATCTACCATTAATTACCATCATCATCCAAATTAACACAACCCCAGATAATCCGGTTGGTCCGCATCAACACAATGAACACCAGTTTTTTTTATAAGTAAAATAGATATTATTGATCAAAGAATGGGTAAAAATGCCAATTACAAAACACTTATGCCTTATCTAAGTAGACGCATTAGAAATAAGGAAATCATGAAGGTCCTTGTCATTTAAGTCCATAACAATGAAGGTCCTTGTAAAACTTTTAGCTCCTCCATCGATCTGTCCTTGTACTCAAACACCCGCTCGTTGTGCTCCTGCAATATCCAGTGCATAATAATGATACAGATCATCTTTCAAACTCCTTTAATTTGTCGCATGTCTCACATATAATTCCAACACGTCATTATTGCCACCACGATTTTCGGCATAACCTATGCTAGTTCCAATCTGCTAACCACTTCATTCCAAAGAACCCTAGTTATCTCACAATATAAAAATAGATAATTCACCATCTCCTCCCCTCTTTTATACATGCAACACTGATATGCTATAATGCTATGATAACTCTCTATTCCTCAAATTGTCTGTTGTGAGAATATTGTCTAAGGAAGTTGTCCGTATAAAAAACGAAGTTTTGGGGGATGCCTTGAGTCATCAAGTGTTCTCCAAGAAAGCTCTGTATTTGGTTCTTTTGTGAGGGCCTTATAAAAGAAAGAAATAGAAAATGTCCTTCTCCCTGTTGGTGTCCACCATAATATTCTAGATGTTCGGTCTTATGGAGTAAATAAGGCAATAAAAATCAACAAAACTACTTATCTCTCATTCCTAAGCCACTCGGTTGAAATTAAGATTCCAATGGACTCGCCCTCTCGAGATCCCCATAATCTATCAAAATGACATCATTGATACTTGCAATCTCGAAAAGTAAAGTAAATGAATTTTGTAGAGCACTATTACCACACCAAACATCCTTCCAGAATCTAATCCTGGATCCTATATCTAAATGAAGCCTAGTGTATCGTTGAAAGACCCCCACCCTCGTCTTATATGTTTCCACAACTCCACTCCATAAGCCTTTCTAACTTCACTAGTACCCCCCCCCCCCAACATATACCCCTATATTTGTGTTCAGTCAAGTTTTCCACAAGGTTATGGTTTCTTGTTATATCTTTTGTTTATATATATATATATAAGTAATTCTTTGTTATAACTCTATAATTGTTTGCCAAGTAACGTCCGATTAAATATCTTCAAATTTCTAATACTCAACCCTCCATTAGAGATAAGATGACACATTATCTCCTACTTGACTAAATGGAATTTAAACTCCACCGTGCCACTCCATAGGAAATTATGTTGTAGCTTCTCAATACAGCCCACTATACATCCAGAATAGGAAAAAGAAATAATAAATAAGTAGGTAGATTAGAAAGTACACTCTTGGTCAAAGTAATCCATTTTCCTTTAGACAAATACATTATCTTCCACCTTACTAGTCTCTTCTTTATTTTCTCAATCACTGTATCTCAAAACTAAGGATGCCCTCGAAGCTATCCGCATCGAAAGCCCCAAGTACATCATAGGTAAGGAAGCAATCTTATAGCCCAAAGTTCCCACCAACTCCTGCATATTATGAACAATTCTAATCGATATCATTTCAGATTTATCATAGTTTACTTTTAGACCAGATGTCGCTTCAAAACAAAGAAGCAATGCCTTTAAAGCATAAACCTAATCTTGATCGGCCTCGAACGTAATAAGCATATCATAACAAATGAGAAATATTAGTCATCCCTCCATTTGGAGTTTTAATCGGAAATCCGCTTACAAATCCATTGTCCACCCAAGTCAATATCGTCTTGTTTAGCGCCTTTATAATTATAACGAGTAATAAAGTGAATAATGGATCCCCTTGTCTCAATCCACGTGAACTGAAAGAATAGTCAAACAACAATAATTAGAGCTGCAAACTAAGATTATCCCTAGAAAATTATGAATAAGATTAGAAAAACGAAAAACTACACGAGCAAACTCTGACTTTCATTACAATCCCAAGAAAACCATCGAGGGCCTATTCAAAAGGGTCTAATATATACTTGGAAGTCTATGCTCTAATACCAGTGGATTGTAATCGCGAGGCCGAGCAGTTAGGATGGAGAGGAGTATGCTCTTTTATCAGGTTCCTTGCCCATGCATTGGATGTTACGCAAACATTAGACAACGTTTTTATTCCTATTTTTACAGTCTGGTTCATCTTATTTCATCTCAGTATTATTATTTTTTTCAAATTCTCATACAAAATAAAATAAAAAATTCAATTTTTTAAATCTCAAACAAAAAAAATGTAAACTCCAAAATAAAACTAATATTAAAATAATTTATTTAATTTTTAACTGTTATCTCATCTTATTTATTTATGAAAACAAAGTGTAAATAAAAGTTTAGTATGAGCTGTAAAAGTATGGTTCTCTTTAGTAGTAGTATAACGGGAATAATAAACCACACAATGACTTGTAATTATTAAAATAATTATTTATCGAAAGGATTATTATAAAGCCATCCGTCGTCTATGCATGTTAAAACCCAAAATATTAGGCATGGTGATTTTATGACAACCGTGCAACTTTAAAGTTCTTTTTTCTTTTTTGATAAATTTGCTCAAAAACATTTCGGCTATCTACTCGTACCCACAATAAAGTTTTGCCAACATTTCATTTTTCATTGGACACGGGGAGATTGCAATTCAACCAGTCCGGTTATCTACGGACCCTTTCTCTAGCCGAAAAAAGTAACAGATCTGTTTTACATAAAATTTTAAAAATAAAAATAATAGTAATTAAATGGCAAGCAGACCGGTGCTTTATCAGATTATCCAACCCATCCGGCATCCCCAAATGCAACGATATTACCATGGTATTCCTCTGTCACAAGTGGCCCTAACTCTTCGCTAATTGAAAAAAAAAAAAAAAACCCATCCGGCACCCGCCCACCAGGGGCAATGGGTGGGAACCCATTGCCAAGCCCTAAACAGTAGTTATCCATCTTGAACCATAAATTCAACATTTGTTTATTAAACCCACAAGAATATATACTCTCTTCCGCATCTATTCTCATGTATGAGAGGCAGGTCTATGTTTGAAGAGAAACAATATCAAGTTACAATTCAAAATCTGAGAAATTTAAAAATATTGTTTTCAATCATTTAACAAGAAACCTCAACACGAGATCTACCTACCTAATAGACCCACCGGTAATGGATGGAACTGTGCAAACACCAGCTGATGTGGTGAAAGGAATATCTTTGTAGCAAGCAACTAGTTCTGTGTTCGTATGCAGATCCACTTGCAATGTTTCCCAGACCTTCTTTTTAGGGTTTAAGACGTCATCAGGCTCACCATCAAACCCCGGTATTGTAACTCTTTCTCCAACTTGAGCAGATTTAGGTGGCTCGACCAACTCAACCTATGTTTTTTAAAATAATAATAATAAATCACATTAGTATTCACCAAATGATCCAAACTCACAAGGAAATATATATATAGAAACTATCTAGGTGTTAAAATGATCCACAACAGTGCTTAAAACTAGTTATGTAAACAAAAAGCAAGTTCTTAAGCTTGTCCTCTAGACATGGAACATTGCAATGACGTTTTAATTTCGAGAGCCGTAAGATGTTGAAATTAAAATTTTTTATACCATCAGCCATGGCCTTTTAATAAAATATCTCACCACCGCTCAGCAATCAATGTAGCCCCTTTGCGCCAAAACTGCTATCGCGTTCAAATGTGTATTAACCCACCATCCAAAACTACCACAAAATCACTCAAACTATGTCCTATCGCAACCATTTGGCCACAAGCGGTAAATGGCAAAGCCCGAAATGGTGGTTCTATAAAATAGCACTACTGGTTTAAAGAGGTAAGAAACACCAATCCACATCCTAGTGTAAGCAATTGGCCTTCTATATTGGTAACATCAGAACCTATCCTCAAGGGGTCACAAAGGGCAGGTATAATCAGACAAGGTTTAGACCGTAATGAAAAAAGGTGTTTGGTTCACTAACCTTGGTGTGGTCACTGTTGGATGCAGCAAGAACCATTGCTTGTGATTTTATACCCCGCATGGTAGCTGGCTTCAGGTTGCAAAGAACACACACCTTCCGTTTCTGCCAAAGAATCATAAATGTGAACATTACTACACTAGAAGATGATATATCAACCAAAAACAAAAAAAAAAATTGCATTCCAAATTGTGATCCGTAAGAGCTGTGAACAAAAACCTGCATCTCTTCGAGAGGTATATACTTGACCAGTCCACTAACAACAGTACGGGTCTGTCCTTCACCAACATCAATCTCTTCCACGTATAGTGAGTCAGCATCAGGATGCTTCTGAGCACTTGTAATAAGGCCAACACGGATGTCAAGTCTTGCAATGGAAATTTCTGGCTCAGCTGTGGCCCTAGCTTTGGCTTCAGATGCAGGTTTCTTGTTCTGTTGCTTTTTTCCACTGCTCTCTGTTACAAGCAAAGCCTTACTCTATATAAAGTGAAACAAATAACTAGTACCAGGATAATGTATATGAGTTTATACGGTGATTCATCGGTAAGTATCCCAGAGAGACAATTCTGTAATATCAACTTGTCTACCAACTAAAATGTTTTGTCAACCAAACTGTGGAACTGCACCAGAAAAACGCTAGCCTTTGAACAGTGAAGACCTACAAAAAACCTAATGTTAAAAGATAAGTTAATTGGAGATTTTCTATATACATGCTCAAAAGACATGACTTTGGTTCGAAATGGATCAAATAATGTACCTCTACTGTATATTTTTCAGTGTTTGTGAATGGCACACCAAAGGGCTTTTTTATATCTGCTACTCTGTGTTTGTAATGGAAGCTTTTAGCAAGATGATTTTGGGTGTTGTGGCACCAGTCATGATAAAATTTGGATTCTTAGCGGGGGAGGCAAACACTGGTTCACAGCACATATCTCACCTCCTCCTATTTGCTGATGATACCCTCATCTTTTGTGGTGCCAGCCATGATCAAATTCAAGATTTGAGGACACGCATTTTATGCTTTGCAGCTGCTTTGGAGTTGAAGGTGAACTTGGCTAAACCAAAAGTAGTCCCAGTGGGAAATGTTCTGAATGTGGAGACTAGAGAGCCTGGTTAACATTCTGGAATGCAAGTTATCCAAGCCGCCGATGAAATATTTGGGTCTTCCTTTCGGTGCCCCATTCAAATCAAAATCGATTTGGGATAAGGTACTAGAAAAAATGGAGTGGGAATTGGCTAGTTGGAAGATGTATCTATCTAGAGGTGATAGGGTCAGTTTAATCAAAAGCATACCCCTTCCAACTTGTCAACCTATTTTTTAATGAGCCAGCGTGCTCCTGAAAGGGATAAATACCATATATCAATCATGGCTGGAAACTGTTTCCGTTGTTCTCTCAATTTGTACAATTTATTTTTATGTTAATTTTTTTGTAATAGCTGTACATTCCTTATTTGTTTCATCACAACTGTACATTGTAACAGACCTTCATCTGTAAAACTTTATATGGCAATACACGAGCCTTGCATCCTTGCGGGCATTTCTACATTTACATGGTATCCAGAGTCTAGAGAAAATTCTGAACAACTGAACAACGTCGTCTTCTTCAACCTCTCAAGCTCCTTCCGCTAATGAAACTTCATCACTTGAGTTCTTTTCCTCAAAAAGTCATCTACCTGATATCCCTACCAAACTTGCCTCCACCAATTACTTACTATGGAAAGCCCAGGTGCTTCCTATGCTATGAGGTCATGGCCCGTTACGCTATCTCACCAATGAATTGCCCTGCCCACCCACCACAATTCCTGATGATAACCATTAGTTGATCTCGAATCCAGCAGCAACAAAATGGTTGCGCCTTGATCAATTGATCCTTGGTTGGATCAACAGCTTCCTGTCGGAAACTCCTCTCTCACAGGTAATTAATTGTGAGACATTGCATGCAGCATGGAAGTCCTTGAAACCTTGTATGGACAACCATACTCATGATCGTGTCCAGCAGGTGCGTGGAGAGCTACAAGCTCTTACCAAAGGTCTTCATCTATGGAAGAGTACCTACACAAGGTCAAGTAGTTGGCCCTTCCTCTTTGTGGTGCCGGAAAGGTATGGGGTCAGAATTTGATCCTATTGTGGCAGCTATAAATGCAAGAGAGAATTTTCCTTCATTGGAAAATGTCTTCGGTAAGCTCAAGAGATTTTGAGTTACGAATTTCATCTGTTACTCACAACCATTCCGCTGCTGTTGCTTTGTATACAAACTGAGCCACTGGATCAAAGTCCACTGGAAATAAATTTAATCATGGTAGAGGCTCTAACTCTTGTGGAAGAGGTTATCGTGGAAGTTCAAGATCTAAAGGTCGCATGTCTGCTGGTCATGCTTCCCAACCTTCTAATCATGGCAACAATGACAGAAACCCAGTTCGTGGTGGTCAAAACTCACACAATACATGTTTCTGTTGTGGTGGCCCAAACCACAAGGCTTTTTTTTTTTATAAGTAAAATTTTATTAATCAAGAATGGGCAAAACGCCAATTACAAAGCAATGGTCCAATTACAAGGTTTATCGATTAGGCAATACAGACACCCAAACCACAAAGCTGATGAATGTTGTGCCTCAAATGAAAAGGCAAATCAATACCAAGCCTTCTTTGTTGTTCAAGCTGGTGACACTGTTGATAAATCTTGGTCCCAGACATCGTGCTAATCATCACATGGCCCTCACAACAATTGAAGCTCAAGGTATTAAACCCTACACAAGCACCGATTGTGCCATCTTTGAAATGGCTCTAATCTATCCATCTTTGAAACTGCCACCTTTACTCTTCCTATTACATCAACGTGGTTGAAAAACACCTTGATTGTGCCATCTTTACAACTGATAATTACTGTTGTTTCATAATTTATCCTTGGGGTTTTTAAATCAACGACCTACGGACGACAAAAGTGTTTTTTAAAAGGCTTGTGCATGATGGCTTCTACCCCTTGTCCTCACCTATCTCAACCGTCTCTTTGTGGCTCTTCTCACAAATAAAGTGTCTGGCAGTACATGGCATGCTCAGCTTGGACATCCCAACATTAGAAATCTTCATACTCTGTTTCCGTGTCTCTCTATTTCAAATAAATAACTGGAATTTTGTGAAAATTGTGTTCTAGGTAAATCTTCCAAATTGCCATTTCAAAATTGCAGTCGCATGTTCCAGTATTTCTTCACACTCTTCACACTTATGTGTGGGGCCTTGCTCCTCTAACGTCATTTGATTGGTATTATTATTGTCTTGTCATTCATTAATAATTTTCTCAATTGTCTAGAACTTCCCTTTTCACTTAAATCAGATTTATTTCCCTTTTTCCAAATTTCATAATATGGTTGAAAATCAATTTAATACGATTGTCAAAATCATTCAAAGTGATGGTGGAGGAGAATTTCTCAATCATACTTTAAACTACTTTGCATCTCATGGTATTGATCATAAATTATCTTGTCTTCGCACTCCCGAACAAAATGGTCTAGCTGAACAGCGACATCACCATATAGTTGAGACTGCACTTGCTCTCATGGCCCATTCTTCCCTTCCTAAATTTTGGACTGCTGCTTTTCAAACTACAGTTTTTCTGATTAATCGATAGCCAACTTCAGTTGAACTGAAGGATAACACGCCATACAAATTGAAATTTCATTCTACTCAACCTTACAACTCCTTTGGGTTTTTGGTTGCATGTGTTACCCACTTCTCACTCCCTTTGGCTGGACCAAACTCCTATTTAAATCCAGACCTTGTCTTTCTCGGCTTCACATTTCAATATAAAGGGTAAAGTGCATGGATTTAGTCATGAATCATATTTATATTTCTAGAGATGTGATTTCAATGAGGATGCATTCCCATTTTCTAAGCAGGTTCCAATCTCAGCAAAACCAAAAGGGTTTACCTCTCGGCCACTACCCATAGGTATCATGCAAGGGCCAACAATTTCTTCTTCAGATCCTAGCCTAAACATTGGGCCCACAACTCTATCCTTAGAGCCCGATCACTTGTCTACAGCAGCTCCTCATCATGAATCCGTTGCACCTGAGAGCAGACCTGTATGTAACATTGGGCCCACAAGAACCCACCCAATGATCACCCATACACAAGATGGTACAAGACGTTTCAAGACCTTTCTTTCTACATGACACCTGGTTCCAGTATGTTTTTCTGCTGATCTAGCCACTACTCCTTTAGAGCCCAAAACTTTTTTACAAGCCCAAAAGGATCCAAACTTGGACTCTTGTTCCTCCATCTCCAAATATGCATTTGGTCACCAGCAAATGAGTCTTCAAGGTTAAATCGAGGCTGATGGTTTAGTAGAATGCTAAAAAGCAAGACTTCTAGCTCGAGGTTTTTACACAGCTTTAGGGTCTTTATTATAATTAAACATTCAATTTTGTTGTTAAGGCCGTGTTTGGATGTTAAGCTGAGCTGAGTTGAATAAAATATTATTAGAATATTACTTTTTAATATTATGAGTGTTTTGAGATTTGAAAAGGTAGAATTGTTTATTGTATTTTATATGAGAAATTGGAAAAGTTGTACTGATGAGGTGAGTTGAGAAGGGTTTGGTAACCAAATGGGGTTAAAATTAGGCTGATTCTCAACTTGGCTCTATCTCAAGGGTGGACTCTCAAACAACTTGACATCAGCAGTGCCTTTTAACATGGGGGAGTTGCAAGAAAAGGTATACTTGACTCAGCTACCAGGATTTGAAGACCCTCACCACCACAAGAACCCACCCAATGATCACCCATACATGATGGTACAAGACGGCCCAAGACTTTTCTTTCAACATGACACCGAATTCCAGTATGCATTGCTACTGATCTAGCCACTACTCCTTCAGAGCCCAAAACTTTTCGACAAGCCCAAAAGGATCCAAACTTAGACTCTTGTTTCTCCATCTCCAAATATGCATTTGGTCACCAGCAAATGGGTCTTCAAGGCTAAATCAAGGCTGATGGTTTAGTACAATGCTAAAAAGTAAGACTTCTAGCTCGAGGTTTTTACACAGCTTCAGGGTCTTGATTATGATTAAACGTTCAATCCTGTTGTTAAATCTGCAACAATTAGGCTGATTCTCAACTTGGCTCTATCTCAAGGGTGGACTCTCAAATAACTTGACATCAGCAATGCCTTTTTACATGGAGAGTTGCAAGAAAAAGTATACTTGACTCAGCCACCAGGATTTGAAGACCCTCACCATTTGGATTATGTTTGTTGATTGCACAAGGCTGTGTAGGGGCTTAAACAAGCCCCTCGTGCATGGTTTCTCAAATTCAACACTTATCTCACGCAGTTGGGTTTTAAAAGGTGTCCATATGACAATTCCTTGTTTTTTGAAGTACTCAAGCTACTTATTTACGTAGATGACATCATCATCAAAAGAAGTTCTTCCATTAATGCGCTTATTCAAACTTTGTCAACTGCTTTTCATATGAAGTATCTGGGAAATCTTCAATACTTTCTCGGGGTCCAAGTTACTCGAGACAATAATACTTTAATTCTGAATCCAAGCCAGATATCTTCTATCTTTACTATAACGGCCTGGTTTGGATGGTGTAAAACCTATCTCAACACCTCTTGCATCTGGGCAACATCTTTTTGCTCAAGAAGGAATTCTCCTTGATGATCCCACACCTTATCAACAAATAGTGGGCACTCTTTAGTATCTCAGACTAACAAGGCCTGATGTGGCCTTTGTTGTTTTAATTTCATTTGTCATTTTATGCAGGCACCTCTTGCTCCACATCTACAAGCTGTTAAATGGGTCTTCAGGTATTTGCAATCCAAAGTTTCTGTGATGAAGATTGGGCTAGGTAAAGGGATGACCGACGTTCTACACATGGTTTTGCAATTTACTTTACGCCCAAACTTGTGATACCATATTTGATAAAGATAAAAGTAGGTGGTATATGGGATCCCACATTATTTGGAAATGAAAAGTTCTTATTCTTTATAAAGTTTCAATGAGCCCCCAATTGTATCATTAACTAGTTCTTTTAGAGTATAGATCATGTTGTTTGGGTCTTCTATTGGAGTGTTAGAAATAGTATCATAGTCATCCCAACAAAAAATGTAAGACTTAAAACGTGTCACCTCTGAGAAACAGACCCGACGAGGATGCCAAGTATTTAATAGATTGTGATATCCCATTTGATAAGGATAAAGGTAGATGGTGTATGGTGTATGGTGTATGGAATCCCACATTACTTGTGAAAAAAAAAGTTCTTACTTTTTATAAGGTTCTAATGAATCTTTAATCATATCATTGACTAGTTTTTTTGGTGTATAAATCATGTAGTTTGGGTCTTCCATTTAGGCATTAGAAACCTACTATCATAGGGAGACAAGAAACAAAACACAATTGCTCAATCTACCACCGAAGCAGAGTACCAAGCTTTAGCCTCAACAACTGCAAAACTACTTTTGGTTTATAAGTTTATCACAAAATCAAGCTTTTGTTGCCTATGCTTCACTCTGAAAATATCAGTGCTTTGGGCATGGCCTAACCCTGTTTTCCACCAACAAACCAAGCACATCAAGATCGACATTCACTTTGTTCATGACAAGGTAGCCACTGGTCCCATTCATCTCACACACGTCCTTGATCAATAACAAGTTGCAGATATCTTTTCAGAGCCTCATTGTAGTCCAAAGTTTACGTCCAATCGGGGCAAGCTCTGGATCGGTCCAATACCGACTTGAGCTTGAGGGGAATGAAAGGGATAAATCCCATATATCACGGCTGCAATAAATTTCCATTATTCTCTCAATTTGTAAAATTTATTTTTACATTAATTTCTTCATAATAGCTATACATTCCTTTTTTTTCATCACAATTGTACATTGTAGCTGACCTTCATCTGTAAAATTCTATATATGGATACACAAGCCTTGCATTTTTGCGGGCATTTCTACATTTACATTCCCCTATCCTAGAAGGAGGATTGGATATTCGGAACTTGAAATCTTTTAACAAAGCTTTGCTTGGTAAATGGCTATGGAGATCCCACATCGAACAAGGAGCACCATGAGAGCTATCATAGAATCGAAATATAGTGAACCATGGAGAGGATGGTGTTTGAAAGAGGCAAGTGGGCCACATGGGGTGGGACTATGAAAACACATAAGAAGAGGATGGGGCACATATTGGCTTGGCGTGTACGGGCCTAATCTCAACGCAGATAGACGACTTTTGTGGGATGAATTAGCAGGGTTTCACAGTTGGTGGGATGTTTCATGGTGTTTTGGTGGTGATTTCAACGCGGTTCGTTTTGCCAGTGAAAGATCTGGGAATAGAAGAGTGAGACAAGCTAGCCTGAAGTTCTCAGAATGTATTTTTGATTTAAATCTAGTGGATCTACCGTTTGCTGGGGGTCTAGCTACATGGTCTAATAATCAAACCTGGGCTCGTTTGGACCATTTTCTTATTTCTCTGAAGCTGGAAAACCACTTTCCAGATATATGGCAAAAGCGATTGAGTCGCCTTTCTTCAAATCACTGGTCTATTTTACTTGATTGCGGTGGTCTTTGAATGGGGGACACTACTTCAAGTTCGAGAATATGTGGTTGAAGACGGAAGGTTTTAAGGATATGGTTAAACAGTGGTGGAGCTCTTATCAGTTTGTTGGCTCCCCAAGCTTCATCTTCGCCAACAAACTGAAAGCTTTAAAGAGAGACTTGAAGATTTGGAACACACAATCTTTCGGCAACCTTGGGGACAATAAGAATGCCTTAATGAGAGATATACAGGATTTTGAGAGGGTTCAACTGGAACAATCACTCACTCATGAAAAACAAGTGCAGCAGACTCTGCGGAAAACGGACCTGGAGAAGTTGATTCTCTTGAAAGAAGTATCTTGGCGTCAAAAATTAAGAGCCTTATGGCTTCGAGAAGGAGATCACAATATGAAGTTCTTTCCTAGGGTAGTCAACTCTCACCGTAGAAACAACAGCATTGAAGTTTTAAGGATCGACGAGATTGATTGTAAAGAAGAAGGGGTCATTTGCAATCACATTGTTGACTTCTATGAGACCCTCCTTTCAGAACAAGACGGTTGGAGACCTAACCTGGATGGTTTAGCTTTTGATATGATTGACTCAAAGAAGATAGACCAGCTTGAGCGGGTTTTTGAGGAAGATGAGGTTCTCAAGGCTATTCGGAATATGGCAAAAGATAAAGCTTTAGGACCAAATGGTTTTTCAATGGATTTTTTCCAGGATTGTTGAGAGGTGATTAAAAAAGATCTTATGAACATGTTTCAGGAGTTGTTTACAGTTGGAAAATTTGATAAAAGCCTTAACGTCACCTTTCTGGCCTTAATACCCAAAAAGGTGGGGGCTATCAAGATCAAGGATTTCCAGCCTATTAATCTAGTAAGTGGGGCGTATAAGATTATTGCGAAGGTACTTGTCAACTGACTGAGCGAGGTTATGGGAAAGCTTATCTCCAAGCCTCAGAGTGCTTTTGTCAAAGGCAGACAAATTCTTGATGCAGTTCTTATAGCCAACAAATGTATTGATAGCAAGATAAAAGTAGGCAAATCAGGGATCTTGTGTAAATTAGATATGGAAAAACTTTATGATCACGTCAATTGGAATTTCTTCTGTATCTTCTTGACAGATGTGGTTTTGGAGAAAGATGGAGATCTTGGATCAAGTGGTGCATCTCCACTACTAGATTCTCAGTCCTTATCAATGGATGTCCCGAAAGTTTTTTTCCAAGCTCCCATGGATTGAGACAGGGTGATCCGTTATCCCCTTTGTTGTTTGTTTTTGTGATGGAAGCGCTTAGCAGAATGCTCTTAGCATTGGTGGAAAATGGATTGGTAAGTGGATGCCCTATTGGTACACTTTCTCAAGATTTTTCTAATATATCTCATTTACTTTTTGCAGATGATACTCTTGTACTCTGTAAGGCTGAGCAAGACCAAGTTCAAGTTCTGAAGGTTCTTTTCCTCTATTTTAAAGCTGTGTTGGGCTTGAAAGTGAATTACGATAAATCTGAGATGGTGCCGATTAGAGACATTCATAATTTGTGGGAGTTGGTAGGCACCTTAGGATGCAAGCCTTCTTCGCTCCCTATGACATACTTGGAACTCCCGTTAGGGTCAGCTTCAAGGGCAGTCCAGAATTGGGATACAGTGATCGAAAGAGTAGAGAGGAAACTAGCAGGATGGAAGATGATGTTTTTGTCCAAAGGGGGACGTGTTACCTTGATAAAGAGTACTCTTTCTAATCTACCCACTTATTTTTTATCACTTTTTCCTATTCCGGCTAATGTGGCTGGTCGTCTTGAAAAGCTGCAAAGAGATTTCTTATGGGGTGGCTCGAGGGAGGATTTTAAATTTCATCTGGTTAAGTGAGAGACAGTATGCCATCCCTTATCGAGTGGCAGTCTAGGAATCTGAAACCTGAGAACGTTCAACCAAGCTTTACTTAGAAAGTGGTTGTGGAGGTATCATTTGGAACCAGAGGGCCTTTGGAGACTGGTACTCGAGCACAAGTATGGAGGCGCATGGGGTGGGTGGTGCACCAATGAAGTTAGGCGGTCAAGTAGTGTGGGTTTGTGGAAAAACATCAGAAGGGGTTGGAGGGTTTTTTAGCAGCATACTAAGCTCTGTTTGGGCGTCGGTTCAAGAATCAGATTCTGGAAGGACGTATAGTGCGAAAATAGGTTTTTGGAAATGGTGTTCCCTATTTAGTATCAGATTGCCAGTGCCAAAGATATCACTGTGGCAGAGGTCATGGAGTCAATCGGGGGGAGATTGGTTTGGAACCTTAGATTCAACCAAGCGACAAAAGATTGGGAACAGGGCATTTTTGTGAATTTTTACAGCCTCATTTACTCTCAACGACCAAACCTACAGGATGAAGACGGCTTGATATGGACCCCGAGAGGAAGAGGAACCTTCACCGTTTGTTCGTTTTACAATATTCTTAATCAAAAACCTCCGAAAACAGCCTTCTTTGTGTGGACAACATCTCTAGGAAAGATTCTCACAACAGATAATCTGAGGAAAAGAAGGGTTATTATAGCATATTAGTGTTGCATGTCTCGTAAGGGGGACGAGTCAGTTAACCACCTTCTGTTACACTGTGAGATTGCTCAAGCACTTTAGAATGAGATCTTTAGCAGACTGAACATAGCTTGGGTCATGCCTAAGTTGGTGGGGTCAGCTGTTGCAAGTTGGTCTCCCATGCGAAGTGAGATTAAAGTTGTGTGGAAGATGATTCCCATTTGCATTCTATGGTGCCTCTGGATGGAACGCAACGAGTGGACGTTTGAAGACAAGGAGAGATCCCAAGAGGAACTGTTAATTTTCTGTTTTAGAACTTTGTGTACATGGACCATTGCTTTGAACTTTCATGGCATAGATCTGCATAATTTCCTAGTATCTAATGCGTTGTATTAAGGGGCTTTTGTTTTTTTTTTTTTTTTTTCCTTTGTAATTGGCTTTTGCCGATTTTGATTAATAAATTTTTACTCATAAAAATATATATATATTCATTGAGGTGGGAGATGGATCCAAAATTAGATTTTGCCATGATGTATGGTGTGGTGAAAGGCCACTCAAGGAAGTTTATCCATAATTATTGGGCATAGAAAGAATGAAAGAAGCCTCAATTGCGGACCTGTTAGTTCTACTGTCTCATGGTGCTCACCAATGGAACTTACATTTTTCTGAAAGACTAAGAAGGTAATGCTTTCTTGCAATTTTATGATCTGGTGTTCTCTACCCATATAATGAGTGGAGTCGAAGACAAGATTTTTTGGCACTCTTCTAAGAAAGGGAAGTTCACTATCCGTTCCTAACATCAAGCCATGATCACGAATAATACAAATCCATTTGCATGGAGAAGTATTTGAAAGAAAAAGCACCCTTGAAGACAAATTTTTTGTATGGATGGCTCATTAGGAAAGATCCTTACAATAGACAACCTATGGAAACGTCACATCATTTTTGTAAGTGTAAAAAGAGTGAAGAGATTGTAGATCATCTATTACTTCATTATGAGACTGTTATAACCTTGTGGAATGACTTCTTTCTATGTTGGGATTGGCTTGGGTTATGCCGAAAAGGGTAATTGACCTCCTAGCTTCTTGGCGAGGCATTTGGGGCAACCCTCATATTGCTACGTTGTGGAAGATGATCCCAATTTGTCTATGGTGGTGAATTTGGAGGGATAGGAATGCAAGAAGCTTTGAAAATTGAGAGAAGTCAAAGAATGAGATTAGAAGTTTATTTTTCACTACATTACTTCATTGGTCGATTACTATTGATTTTAATGGCATATCTTTTCATGACTTCCTTGTATCTAAACTAGCTCGCATAGGCGATGCTATTGCATATAACCTATATTCTCGGGCCTCTGTCTATTTGATTCTCAATAAAGTTTTGCCTATAGATAATATAAAAGATAAAGTAATGAGTGTTTTCATGAAACTATTGGCTGGAAATGTAATATGTCTATGACATTAATTGGCAACCAATAGAAGTGAGAGCAAATAAATATATTCTTTTGACAATTAAGGAAAATGAATACATGTGTATATCTAGTTGACAATGTGAATAAAATGCAACCTGAAACTTTTGTTTTCTTCAGTTGCTCAGCCATCTTCTCTGCTTCAGCCCTCACAATCCTATCAGCTTGACTTCCTGCAAACTTCATCCTGAAGTATTCTACTTCTTCATCTTTCTGAAAAACAATTGGTTTCACTAAATAAGACACCATGAGCCGAAGCTAGCATAAGGCTTACAAAAAACGGAATAGAAAACATAGACAGCAGGCACATACCAATTCCTTAAACAATGGCTCTGGTGACCCAATTTTGTGACCTGCAGGCAAGATGTCCCAAGGTCTGCTTGCCCTATCAATATCTCCTTTTTCAAGTGAAAAAGGAGTTTCAGGAGGAAAATTGAGCTGCTTAAGTACCTTCAGTACAACCAAAAAATACAAAGAGTGTCAGCATGCGTATAATATTATAAAAGGACAAGTAACAAGTATTTCTTGGGGTCTCGAAAGAGAGATCTGCTGGCAGATTAAATTACCTCAAGAGAAAAAGATGGCATAAAAGGTTCTAACAAACATGCAAGAAGATATACTAGCCCAGCTGAAGTTCTTATAACAAGAGAGCAAGAAGGTTGGTCATCCTTGTAAAGCTTCCAAAATTGGCTTTCCTACAAAGCAACCCCATGGAGCATCTTAGGCAGTGGCAAAAAACTTGTTTCATAGGAATTTTCCAAGCGCCACTTCCAACCAAGACACGCATGGAATGGCCAAATCAGAACAAATAAAAATGTCCAACTTACTTGCAGATATCCATTCCCCTCAGTAGAAATGCTCATTGCAGTTTTCAGTCCTTGCTTTAGTTTAACCTATAAAATTTGCAGACAAGAATGTCATTCTAATGCAATAAAACAATAGTGAAAGAGAGCATGGGGCAGCTTTTAATTGCATAAATACTATCCAGTAATTTAAATCACCTTCTCCATGGCTTCAACATATTGCTCCACACACTCAACTATGCTACCAACCAATTTCTTAGTAGGTTCATGTGTTAACGGATCTGGATCAGAATTTGAAGGCTTAGGGATAACAGAACCATATCCTTGACCTGTATAAACAGAAACTCAGTTTTTACTCTGGTGATTCTTCTTTATAGCAGTAAAACTCATAAATAAAAAAGGAAAAAACTATTCACAATTTTATAAAAAGCAAAGGCCTAGGTGGGAAATAAGATGGATGATTGGCACCATTCTTAACTCTTTACAATAGAAAAAAAAAATTATATATATTTGCAAGATACATTTATGCAAATTATTCTTATTCGGAGAGGCAGGTCAATAATTATATAGCATTATTCAAAAATAGTATTCTGGATATATAACATAGAATTAGAACTGTAATAAGTATATACCAGAACCAGAGCAATCGAATAATAAACTAGCTGAACAAACAAATTTGAGAAATTGAATGTAAGCAATTGACCAACCTGGAGGTTTAGCAATGAAACTCAAAACTCGATTTATAAAGTTTCCCAAGTTATTTAGCAACTCGCTATTCAGTTTTGCTTGCAAGTCAGCCCATGTAAATAGCGTGTCGGATACCTAGTTTACACAAACAATTTGATAAATCTTGAAAGCAATTACCTTTTCTTTTTTTTTTGATATCTTATAAGTATAAATCTTGAAAGCAATTACTAAAATCCTACATTACATTTAAAAGAGAGAAAGTAAAAAAAATGCTACACAATTAAAATTACCTCAGGCCTATTAATCAGCAAGTAATATCTCCATACTTCTACGGGAATGTTTGTATCTTTTGCATCATTACCAAAAACTCCAATACCTTTACTCTTAGAAAATTTTCCTGTAACAACATCCAAACGAAAAAAATGCATCATTCAAGATGTTCAACTAAGAAGCATCATCATTACATAAATAGGGGAGCTTCGTCGATCAATCATCCATCTAAAGGTTTGATAAATCCGCCAACATTGCATTGCAGCTAAATCATTACCAGATAGTTAGCTAACCTGCTTCATAATTCAAGTATTCAGTGACACTGATGGTCTTCATTAAAGTCCAGTTTTCTTCAGTTCCAAGAAGCGTTGATGGAAACATCACCTGAAACAAGAATATACTTGTAGTGAAAAAGAAAAACAATACAGAAAAAAGAACCCTACAGCCAGTGTGAACCATAAGTTTCCATGACAATGATTACAAGAAAGGACAACTAAAAGTTTATTAGGCCCAAAACATTGTGGCTTCTTCCACCTCATCTTCCGCGGGGGCGCAGGGGGGAGTGGGAAGGAAGGGGAGAACCATAAGTTATTACTTTACAAAGGAAAAATAATTTCGTTTTTCGTACATATGTATGCAGTATATATGAGGCTAATGAAGTGTAATAATGGAACTCTCCTGGTCTTTTGTAATCCATTCTATTTAACTTCATTATTAGTATAACTTTATGCAGCCTTACTTCATAGATTTGATTTAGGTCAGTGAAGGTCCAAATTCATTGTAGCTCAGACTCAAATGCCAAGCCATCTGAAGCAAGTCAACAGACTTGATTCTTGGCAACTCCAAAAGATTTCATTATATAACATTGGCCATGTAGTTGCAATTGAAGAACAACTCAACACGTAACTAGATCAATGATACAAAATAATAATCCTTCTATGAGTAGACAGCATAAACCTAACTCTAACCATACAACACCTCAATATGAACTAAGTAGCTTCAAAGATCTAAATTATGAGCTATAACTCTTGCATATGTCATCTGGAAGATGAACGATACAAATATATATTGACAACTAGCAATTGCATGTTATATTTTCATTGGCGAAACAAAGTCTTGACTAATCCTAGGGATGCATAGGCCTTCGACAAGGAGTTTCTTGCAAGTGCGACTTAGTAATTCAAGAGGAAATGCCCCAAGTTAAATGGCCCCAAGAAATTATTTGAGCTCAAAGGCTCAAAACGTAAAATTGGAGGGAGCATACCTCCAAGACCAAGACTCCTACCACTTGAGCCAACCCCTATGGGTAAGCAATTGTATGTTATCTACGGAATTCAACGACTGTATAGTTTTTTTTTTTTTATAAGTAATAAAAGATTTTATTCCAAAGAAATAGGCATAAGCCTTAGAACACATAACGTATACAAAAGGAAATACCTACATCTTCCATACAACAAAAAGAAACAACCCCAAGAAACTAAAACCAAAACCTGAAAATTATCGCCTAGTACAAAAGATTTGACCCAAAAATCCAAAGTGCTCAAGAAGAAGCCCCTAAGATCCCCCGAAGAGCGCTCTTTGTCTTCGAAACATCTCTCATTTCTTTTGAGCCATATGCACCACATAAGACAAGGAGGAATCATTTTTCAAACAGTCTTCACCTTCTTGCAACCCTTAAAACAATTCCAACCTGCCAATAAGTCCTTCACTTCTTTGGGCATTACCCCTTGAAAATCAGTCCAGCTCAATACCTCATTCCACAAAACTATTGCCACATCACAGCGAAGAAAGAGATGGTTAATTGATTTCCCATTTCTCTTACACATAACAAACTAATCAACAATGAACATGCCTCTCCTTCTAAGGTTATCAGTTGTCAACACCTAGCCCAAAGATACCACCCAATAGAAAAAAGCAACCTTGGAAGGAATTTTCACTTTCCAAATATTTTTCCAGGAAAATACACAAGAACTATGACTGGACAATATTCTATAATAAGAAGAAACTGAAAACTGTCAATTAGCAGCAGGATTCCACACCATGTTGTCCTCTCTTCCTACCAACAATTTTGAGCTATAGAGTTTGACTAGCAAAGTCTGATCATCTTCCACTTCCCAATCATTAACATCCCTCTTAAAAACCACATTCCATTCAAGATTATTATTACCAACACAATAAAAATCACAAACAATAACATATTGGTCCCTAGCAATTCTGAAAAGGGCAAGTAATTGCAACTTTAGAACAGAATCCCCACACCATATATCTTGCCAAAAGAGGATCATTTTCCCATCTCCCACCTTTAATTTGAATTTTTTTGAAAAAGAATTCCATCCTTTTCTAATAAATTTCAACAAACTTACTCCATAAACTCCACTAGATTCATTAGAACACCAACCACTTCCATATATCACATCTATCACATGTTTCTAAGGTGCTTTAATTCTCAAACCCCCACAATCAACTAGTTGACAAACCTTCTTCCAACTAACCAAGTGAAGCTTTTTTTCCTCTCTTTTACCACCCCACAAGAAACTCCGAAATAAATTCTCAATCCTCTTTTCAACACTAGCAGGAAGGGAAAAAAGAGAAAGGAAATAGGTGGAAAGATTTGATAAAATACATTTAATCAAGGTAACTCTTCCCCCCTTAGACAAGTAAAGCCCCATTTGGATTCAGAGACGAGTTACTCAACTCAAACTTATCATTACACTTTTGTAAATTCCCATACAAAATACAAATCTCAATACAATTTTTTCAAATTCCAATATAGCTTTTTTAAATCTCAATTCAACTTTTTCAAATTTCAAAACAATAATAATAATATTTTATTTAACTTTCAAAATTCATCTCAACTCCGAATCCAAACGGAGCCTAAATCCTTTTCCAACTAGCCAACCTCCTTTCAATTTTTTCTATGACCCCATCCCAAATATTAATTGCTTTGAAAGATGCCCCCAAAAGAAGCCCAAGATATCTCGAAGGCAATGAAGAAATTCTGCATCCCAATAAGTTAGCCAAAGCTGAAACATTTTGAATATCACCCACCCGTACAATTTCTGACTTTGATAAATTAACTTTCAACCCCAAGTCAACTTCAAATCACAGCATAAGTGCTATTAAAACACGTAGATTATCAAGATTTGGTTTGCTAAAAATCAAGAAATCATCAACAAAAAATAAATGAGAGATCTTCAAACCCTTGTCTTGCTCTCCACCACAAAGCTGGACAAAAAATTACTTTCCACTACTTTATCAATCATTCTACTCATGGCATCCATAATCATAACAAAAAAAAAAAAAGGAAAATGGGACCACCTTGCCTCAAACTGCGAGAACTACTGAAAAAACCAGATGGTTCTCCCTTCACCAATATAGAAAACTTAGGAGTCAACACGCAATACTTTATCCACGAACACCATTTAACACCAAAGCCATATCTCCTCAACAAATAAACAAGAAAATCCTAACTTACATGATCATAAGTTTTCTCCATGTCCAATTTAACAAGGATGCCAGCTTTCTTTATTTTAAGCCCACTCTCCAAACATCATTTGCAATTAAAACAAAATCTAAAATCCATCTTCCTCTAACAAAAGCATTTTGAGAATGAGAAATAATCATCTCCATCACCAGTCTCAAACGATTAGCCAACACCTTTAAGATTATTTTATAAACACCATTCACCAAACTAATAGGTGTGAAATCTTTCATTTCCACAGCCCCTGCCTTTTTTGGAATAAGAGCAATGAAAGTTGCATTTAAACTCTTCTCAAACTTCATGAACGAGTGAAACTCAGCAAATACCTTCAAGAAATCAACTCTTATAACATCTCAACAAGCTTGAAAAAATGTCAAGGGTAACTCATCCGGTCCTGGAGCCGTATCCTTATCCATACCTTTTACGACATCTAAAATTTCTTCTTCTTCAAACTCTCTTTCCAACCAATTAGCATCAATCTGCTCTGTAGTGTTAAAACCAAGGCTGTCCAATTATGGTCTCGAAGAAAAAGATTCATAAAATAGCTGCTCATAATAACTCACAATGTGGGCCTTTATATCTTCTTGGTCCGAAATTAAAATGTCTATGTTTCTTACAAACTCAATCGTATTATTTCTTCCATGGGAATTTGCCATTTGATAAAAAAAAAAAAAAAAAAAAAAAAAAAAAATTAGTACACTTATCACCTTCCTTCAGCCACAACACTCTAGATTTTTGCCTCCATGAAATCTCTTCCATTAATGCTAAATTTTCCAGATCAGATACCATCCCTGATTTTCTGGTTTTTTCCTCATCTGATTACCCCCCCCATGCACCTCCTTATCATCCAAAACTCTTAACTCCTGCAAGAGTTGATTCCTCTTACTTTCCAATAACCCAAATTCCTCTCTATTCCATCTCTTTAAATCTATCTTTAAAGATTTCAATTTCCCAGCCAAGACAAAGCTAGGAGTACTAGAGATATTATAGGAGTTCCACCAGCTTCTCACTATGTCCACAAAACCTTCAACCGTAAGCCACATATTCTCAAATTTAAAGTAACTTCTACTCACAAATCCACCACAATCCAACATAATGGGAAAGTGGTCAGAATACAATCTAGTCATTAATTTCTGCTTTAAACCTGAGAAATGAGCCTCCCATGAAGGTGAAACCAGAAACCTATTCAACCTCGATGCTCATCTACTATTAGACCAAGAATAATCTCCTCACACCAAAGGTAAATCGATGAGATTTAAATCAAAGATTAAATCTGAAAACGAAGCCATAGCACTGGAAAAATAAGAATCCTCTGTTCTCTCACAAGGGAACCGAACAAGGTTAAAATCCCTTCCAAAACACCAATGTAAATTCCAGCAACTACACACTCCCGACATTTCATCCCATAAATGATACATTTTACTATCCATATTAGGACCATAAACTCTCAAAATCATCATCGATATTTTTAAAATGAGAAGCCATCAAGTAATCCCCCACAAAGTGATCCAACAACTCCACCACCCTCCTATTTCACAAGATTAAGATTCCACCCGAGGCCCCATTAAAGACCAACTCTGCCCAACCCACACTACAACCATGCCACCAATTTTGAATGATGGCACGGTTCACAAATTTCAGTTTAGTTTCTTGAAGGTAGATTACATTTGCATTCCATTGTTGCATCAAATTCTTCACCCAACTTTTAAACGGACAAATGGACAACAGTCGTGGGTCTCAAAAACCCAACTTGTAAACGGGGACAAACGAAAACTTGAGATGGCTAGAGAAGGGCTTAGGGGTATTGGTGAAACTAATGGTGGTGGTGGTTGGCCATGGGTGGTGGCGTGGGCAACGGTCAAAAGCCAAAAAGCATAAATCGGAGATGTAGCTTAAGGAACTTCAAGTGTGGCGGATTGGGGCTGAGGATAGGTGGGTTAGGTTGCTAGAAGGCCCGGTGGTGAAGTGGTGAAGAGGTCAAAGTTTTAAATTCCATTCTGATGACCATTCCGGTTGAGGCACTGGAACAAAATATTTCGGTACCGCTCTGTTTCGGTGTGCCGTTTTGGGATTAATTATATATTATAATAAATATTTTATATATATATAAACTAACAACTACTAGAATAAAGACATATATGTGTAAATGTGTATCATGTATATGTGTACATATTAGAAGAATTGAAAATTTATAAAGTGATTATAAGTTGAAAGAATACAAATTTGAGTTGAGATACAAAAATAAATAAATAAATAAAATATTAAAAAATAATGATATTTAAAATAAAACGTATTTAAAATTACAAAGTATATAAATATATTTTATATTCTAGAATTAATTAAATACCATCTAAATTTAAAATTAAAAAAAAAATGTCATTCAAACACAAAAAAATTACAAAAATAATCTAAATCGGAATAGGGACTGGAATGGCTGGAATTTGGACCAGAACGACCGGAATTCGACCAAAATGACCAGAACAGGTCGGAATTTGGACTGGAACGAAACAAGAAGGTATAGTGCACCGGTTGAGGTATCGAAATGGAACATTCCGGCCGGAACGGAACGGAATTCAAAACTATAGAAGAGGTGGTGGCCGATGGTGGAGCAATGGCGATGCTGGAACACATAAGGACCATTGCTTGGAGGTGTGGGTGGGGGCAAACGGCGGCACAGGCTGGGCTGAAATTGAAGGAGGGTGGTCGCCGGCCGATGGGGAAGAGAATGGGAGGGATGGTGAGGCTGGGCGGCCGACGGTGGTTGGAGTTGTATATATGAGTATCAAAATACCCATTTCGGGTAGGTGGCTACGTGGAGGAGGTGGGGTGGCTGACAGGGCTGGGTTCACTGGTGGTGGGATGCCGACAAGTGGCAGTTCTGGTGGGACGGGCGGTGTCGTCGCCGGAGGTGAGCGATGGCTAGGCTGGGAACAAAGGCCAAACGGCCATAATGGCTGCAGACCACGCAAGAGAGAAAGGAGAGAAAGGAAAGAGGGGTTTAGGCTCCATCGGGCTATTTATAGGCCCTACGCGTTGGATCTTTAAACTGACAAATGATACTCACAAAACACTGATTAAAAAACACGTAAAATTAATTGAACTTAAAAACACTCAAGAGAATTAAAATAAAATATTATTTCCAACTTAACTTTATTTTATAACATAATATTCTTCATCATTAATTAAAATGATGAAGCTTCTAATTATTTAAAAGAGCAAAGTCATATATTTAAATTAGATATTTTAAAGTACATTTGAAACCCACAAAATTTTAAATAACTAAAAATGCTAAAATTAAATATCCCCCAATTAACTCAATAACAATAATAAATAAAATGACAATAACAGCAATAATATAAAATGAGATAAATAATCCTCAAATAATAAATAGGATAAACCACCAATAATAATATTAAAATAAATTAAAACAATCAACAACAAGAGTAAAGTCAATACATAAAAACACACGAAACCTGGGGTCTCACAGAAAGAGTTGATGAGGACATCCTCTATTTATGTTATTATTTGCTAATATTTTATTTATTTTATTTGGACTTGTAATGATGGGCTTGAACTTTAGTCCATAGACTCTTTAGGATTTATTTAGGGCTTATTATTTTGCTATTTGAAGGCATGTATTGAAACTTGGAAGGCAAACTTGAGAATTGAAAATTGAGAGCGCTTGTTGCAACCGTTGCCTCCCAACCTCTTTCTTTCTCTTCTTCTTCCTCTTGGCTTCTTCTTGGCTTCTTCTTCTTCTCAGCTGCTTCTTCTCCTCTCAACCTTCTGATTTCTCCTCTTTTTGTCTAGTAATATTCTGTTATCTTGCTATTTCTCTATTTTCCTACATCAGCAAGAATAATTTTAGACTTGTTTAGGTTAGTCTTAAGGCCAGATACAGCTTGAAAACACAACAAAAGAGCTCTCAAAGAACGAAGATGCTCTTGAATAGGATCAATTAAAATCATTGTGTCATCAGCAAAAAGAAGATGAGATACTTTAATGCAACTTCAATCCCCATTTCCAACTCAAAGCTAGACAAGAACCTGCCAGCAACCGCCATCTCAATCATTCTACTAAATGAATCCATAACAAGAACAAAAAGAAAGGGAGATTGCGGGTCTCCTTGTCTCAACCCACGAGAGCTATTGAAGCAGCCAACTGGTGTACCATTAACCAAAATAGAAAACCGTGCTATCAAAATACAATGCTTGATCCACAAGCACCATTTCTCACCAAAACCAAACCTCCCAAGTAAGTACAAAAGGAAACCCCAACAAACGTAATCTTAGGCTTTTTCCATGTCTAATTTAATCAAAATTCCAGATTCGTTAAAATGGATTCTGCTGTCCACAATCTCATTAGCAACAAGGACCAAATCAAGAATTTGTCTTCCCCTAATAAAATCATTTTCCAATGAAATAACTTTGTTAGAAGATAAAAACTGAAAATACGAAAATACTAAAACACAGATTTTTTTTATTGGCACCGGTGTCTAGGAAATAGGAACAAAATCCCGACTAATCTTGTGGGTATACAAGCTCTTGGTAAAGCCCGTAAATGCATCTTGGGTAATTCAAGGGCAAATTCTCCCAAAATGATGGCCCCTACATATTGTTGGCACCCAAGGATTCAAACTGTGAACCTAGAGGGAACATACCACCAAGACCAAGGCCCTTACCGATTGAGCCAACCCCTAGGAGTTTATTACTTGCATAGCTTTGATATTAAAGTCAATTTCTCAGCTGAGGAACCCTCTTATTAAAGCCATCAGCATAGTTTGAATAAAATAGCACTTACGGTGTGAAACGGCACATTGTCCTTGCCCATAAATTGATACAGCTCCACATTTTCAGGATTCTTCCACCACTTCTCCCACTCTAGCGTGTAGCAAGAAGTGATTGAGACATATCCAATAGGTGCATCAAACCAGACATAGAAAACCTATTCACAGCACAAAAAGATTAAAAATAAAAAGAAAATTTTAAAATTTATTTAAGAGAGAAAATTTGAAGAGTGTAAGGTAAATTCAGCCTGTCAAGCTAAAGGTGAAGAAGTGGCTTAGCTTAACCTCTTCATAGACAAATAAGCATACTATTCCATATAAAACCAATAACCTTATCACTATATCTCTCATGTGGAACAGGAACACCCCACTTAAGATCCCTGGTAATACATCGTGATTTCAGGCCTTCTTTAAGCCACGCATATGTTCCTTGAATAGCATTCTGGCTCCAAGATCCAGCCACCGACATTTTGTTGATATATTCTTCCAATTTGTCCTTCAGCAAAGGGAGTTCAAGAAACAAGTGATTTGTGTCACGAATGCGTGGTGTATTCTGACAAACCTGTTCAAGAAGGGTGAAGCCCAAGTGCAAAATCAGGAATCTGCTCAACCCTAGATTTCATCTATACGATTAGAAAGTCATAATTTCGACAAAAAAATGAATTAGCAAGCACTAGTTTTCTTACCATATAGTTGGGTTATGTAAAAAGGTCTTTAACAAGGATTACAGAAGTTTTATAACATCAAAACTGTTGTAATAAAATGAATCAGCATTTGCACAATCAAAATCACTTTAAAGAATCGTAATCACTTTAAAGACCCACCAGAAGAGTTAGCTTAGTGGTAAAGCTCAAAGCTCACCCTATAGTTTAGTAATCACTTTCATGATGCAATGCTAACAGGACCAGACTCATGCCTATTGTCCATAGTCGGCAACTTCCTACCTCTACACCCTTTGTGTAGCTACAGTCAAGCTATGACTCCAATCCATCTTTGAGGATTGCCTGCAGAACACCCCCCCCCCCCCCAAAAAAATTTTGGTTAGGTTTGGGTGTTGAGAAGTGTTGTGAATAGTAGTAAAAAGTAGATGAGAAATAATAATAGAATATTGAATAGTAGTGAAAAAATAATGAATAGTAATAAAAGTAGGTGAAAAGTAATAATAAAATAATGAATAGTATAGAAGTATTCTGAAAATATTTGAGAAGCTTTCACTACCCAAACGTAGCTCAACCACAGGTAGCAAACTGCTCATAGGACTGTCTAAGTACCCCAAACCAAATGCCCCAGCAGGTAAGGGTGCTATTATGATCACACCCAGGTAAATATTCCAACTTATAGTTTTCCTCTCGCCCATTTGGCCAGGAAAAAAAAAATCATTTTGAAGGGAACATACCAAATGCGTGAAATAAAATGACATTTCAGGATCAACTACATATTTTTAAATCAAGAAAGCAGGTTATTGTACTCTGGTTAGCATCAAGGTTGTTCAAAGCCTCATGGACTTGAAACAAACAAAAAAATACAAGCATGTGCCCAAAGAAAACAAAGCGCACATTTTTTTAATACATGTGAAGTCAATTTTTATAGTGGGTCTCACTGTTATTTTCAGAGGGCTTGTGCGCCCAGGGCTTACACAAATCATTTTCTTTCTTCCATGTTAGTATGCCAATCTAGCTTATGGGCTAGCATCTAGCATTACCCAAATTGCTAGACAACTAGGAAACTTAAAGGGAAGAAAAGAAGCAATGCTTGCTTTTAGGTTAACCATATAGCAGATAACATCAATTCTCTGCTCTAAATGGAATGTCGGTTAATTGTCTGCTCTAACTGGAATGTCAGTTCTGCATTATGAGCATGACCTTTGTATTTCATATATATTTTGTTTCAAGCATCATATGCCATGTTATATCAATTTTTTTCCCTTCCCAACAAAAAAAGTCCACAAATAAAAACAAAAAGAAGTATTGCGTACAAAAGATAGAAAGAAGAAGGGAGTGGAGAGTTTGATCTCTTGAAATTTTGAGGTTAATAGTTAATCCCACATATTGAGGCTTCACATTTTTATTGTAAAAACTTGTTATGAAGGCGGCTTGTGAATTCTTGGGTGTTTGGGGTGCTCAGAAAACTTTTCTGAACTTACCTATCAAAAAAAAAAAAAACTGGACTAGAAAACAACTTACATTTTCAACCCAATCTCATTAACAAAATTTCAGAAAAGAGCAAATGGAGTTTAGAAACGTAAACAAGTTCCCTAAACTTATCCCCCTCCATCATCAGTAGCTGCTGCATCCATAATTTTTTTTTGATAACTTAGTAGCTGCTACATCCATTATTGCTGGTGGCTATGCCTTCCCAACCTCTCCCAAACTAAGCCCACCTCAGTTCTTCACATTAGACGAAGCTCCAGCCTTCCTAAGTCAACCTCCAACCTCTCTTCATCTTTCAACAAGGGTGGCTCCACAGACACTGCCACTACCACAACCACCCAAATGGCTGATGGCCCCATCTCCCTCCAGCTCAACTACAACATTATGATCCCATGCCAACCCACCCACCAGTCCGACTCCCCCTCCAATTGCTTGACCCCAAATTACTAAATGCCCCAGCCAAAAAGGAATAAGCTTGGGTTCAGGATTCCCATATTCTAGATCCATGACAACTTCCGGTTTCTGCCACTAAAATTCAGGTTAAGATTTTCTCTAACACTAAAATCTGGGTTACGGATTGTTAAGCCTTCCTGTTGTGGTAACATTTTGGTCCTGCTCTATATTGAAATTGGGCAAAACGTAATGATCATCAGGACTTTTGGGCTTTTCTCTTGTAGTGTTAAGTCTACTTGATTTTGGTCGGTGTTATGAAAAATTTCACATCTTTGTTGTTGAAATGTTGATGCTGTTTGCTTTAGTTTTCATTATACGGATTATCAAAACGAGCACAATTTTACTGTACTAATAAGAGATCAGCTTAATAATTTTAAGGTTATAATAATTTTGTGTTTTATAGTCAACATGCCCATTCTGCATGATTTTGGTGTTGGATTTTTTTGTTGGGATCATCCAAATGTTAAGCTTTCTATTTTCTGATGGCCTTGATTCGAATTGATTTTGCATTGCATTATTTGTTTAAGCCACATTGCATAATTGTGGTTATATTCTGTCCAATCAGATTCCATGATTTTTCTTTTATTAATAAAAGACCTAAGGTGGTCATAACAATCAGTCAGATTCAAAGTTTAGGAATCAATAAACAAAAAAAGATCCCTGAAAAATATAGATAGCGCTGTACCTTGCACCGCGGGTCTTTTAATTCTGTCGGATTCAAAAGCTTACTGCACTTTTCACATTGATCTCCTCGTGCAGACTTGTAATCACACCCCTCTTTCGGGCAGGTACCCTCCACAAGCCGGTCAGCTAAGAACCTTTTGCATGTGTCGCAGTAAAGCTGAATATTATAGGACTTGTGAGTTGGAAGGTAAAACACAAAGAGTTCCATTGAAGTTTTGATTGACAACAATAGAATTGTTGGAAAAACACAAGACACCAAAAACCATAAGTGGACAATTAAAACTTTTTCTATGATTATTAACTGGACAACAAAGCAAGAATAGAAAGTCAATGAAGTGCAGGATCACACCAAGTATAACAAGAAATAACACATACCTGCTGCATTGTGTTCTCTGAAAGCCAATTGTTCTCCAACAGTTTCTTAAAAATTGCTTGGCAAACCTCAGTTTGCTGTGGGGTTGAGGTACGTCCAAATTTATCAAAACTTATATTGAACCACTCATAGACTTCCTTATGTATTGCATAGTATCTGCAGAAGAATAATGCAAGGTGGTTATAGTGTAGCTAGAGGGATACATTATTTTCTAAACATCCACAAATGCATAGATCAAAGAAGAGAAAGAAACCATTTAAGAAGAGGAACAGTTGACACCAAATATACCACTTAACCAATAATAGTTTACTCGGTATAGTAAGACAGAACTGGTTCCAAACATACGACTTAACAAATGATAGATTACTTAATATAATCAACACCTATGAGTGCTAGTTTAGACATACAAGGAATTCATGAAAAGTCATGCCATGAAAATCGACCAATGAAGTATTGAAAATTAATTTCTAAGTTCATCCAATGACCGAACTTGATCTTCAAAACTTCTTTTGTTCCTCTCCCTCCAAATACATCACCATAAACATATTGGAACAATCCTCCAAACTGATGCGATTTGAGAGTTACACTGAATGTCTCTCCAAGAGGCTAGGAGGTCAATTACCCCGTCTCGGCATCACCCAATGTTCTGGCAATCTCACAATAAGTAGTAGAATGTCGAGCGACTCTCCACTCTTTTGATTTGACATTTATGTTGTCTAGAGTGAAAATATTCCCCATGGAAGCCATCCATACAAAGAAATTTTCCTTTAGGGGCGTCTTGTCTTCCAAATACTCTTCCATGGGAATGGATTTGTATTGTGGATGGTCATGGCTTGGTAGAAAGAGCAAAATGTGAACTTCCCTTTCCTAGAGGGGCACCAAAAGATCTTGTCTTCGACTCCCCCCCAACAAGCAGGTGGAGTACACTAGGTCAAAGAACCCCGGAAAAGTGTCAATTTTCCAATATTGTGCGTCTCTAAGGAAAGTAACATTCCGTTGGGGAATACCATTAGAGAGTATGAAGAGGTCCGCAATCTAGGCTTCTTTCATACCTGGCAAATTGGAAAGAATGCTTTTGATTAGGGTGACCTACTACCTTTGGCTAAATACATCATTTTCCAACTAGCCAATTTCCACTCCAATTTTGCTAGACCATTATTCCAAATATATATTGATTTGAACGAAGCACCCAATGGGAAACCAAGATATTTTTAGGCAACTGAGATATCTTGCATCCCAAAACGGAAGCCATACTCCACCACCAAAACTACTTATGATTTTGCCAAGTTCACCTTCAACCCTGATACAGCTTCAAAGCATAGGAGAGCCCTCAAAGCTTGAATTTGATCATGACAAACCCCACAAAATATTAGGGTGTCATCAGCGAAACAGATGGGATATGTTGAGAGTACCAGTATTGGCCCACTGAGAACCCAGATACGAACCCTCACCCACCCTCCAAAATGCCTCAGATTCATTAAAATTAGGAAAAAAAAATTCATAACAACAAGCACAAAGCCAATAGTATCAGTCAACCTACGTGTAAATTCAAAATTCAGCAACATTATTTAATTCTCAAGTTGGAGTCTCCATCAAGGAGATGATACTTCAACTTATGGAAATCATTTTGAACATCTTATTATGCCGTTTTTCTTTTATAAATCTCTCTTCTAATCTTCAAGAGCTAGAATTTCAAACATCTTATTTTGCCTTTTTCTTTTATAAATCTCTATTATGATCTTCAACAGCTAGAATTTGAGTGAAATCTCCCGTCATCCATGCCTCCTGCAACAGATGTTCAACACAAACGGTGCTCTATTCACAAATGATTCAAAAGAATTCTATCATCATACTCATTCCCAAGTCTTTGCCCCAGCCAAGACGCAGAATGTTTTGTGCCTGCTGAGTTGTATTTTCAGGAAGTAAGTTTTAAACGAATTTCAAGAAACAAAAATTAATATTTTTATAAGTAAACAAAAAATAAGTCTTTTCTTTATTTTACCTTTAAACATGATTTTTCAATGGTTTTGTTTTTCCTGAAATTGGAATTAACAATCTTTCCTAAAGAATCATCATGATGTCCAAAAAAACCAGCTATTTTAACGACTCTTTGAATGCATCTTTGAAGAAAATTTTGGCAGTAAATTTTTAATTGTTTTCTATGCATTCAAAGGGTAAGAGTGACAACAAGCTTACACACAAGGCAATACAGCACCATGTCAAAATAAGTGCAGTCAATCGTATGTGCGAGGGATTTGTTAAGGACCATGGCCAATCACCTAATAGACATGGGATGAGAAGTGAAAACCAGAAAGTTCTGGGTAAAGGATAATGTTCTACTGGCATGCAGAGAAATGCCCTATTTGCCCACGTGTAACTACTTCAGAAAGGAGCTATTGAGAGGAGTGCACCAGCTTGCCACAATAGCCATATAAATTTTTCCTTATGGTACAAGGAGCTAACTAAGCCAGGCCGCATGCATTTACTGTAATTTACATCAATAGAATACCCTAAAGAAGCAATACGCATTGAGAATCTTGATCAAATAATAAATTGGGTGTAAAACTGTCACAAATCTCATTCAACTATAGTAAATTTGGATGGGAAACGTTACTTGTCACAAATCTCTTTTGGGGTGCTATTCTCTTCCAGGGCTTTAGTCTCTGTGGCCGTCCCGTACTCATCTGTTCCGCACATGTATATTGCATTGTAGCCACGAAGCCGGCAGTACCGTGCAAACACATCAGCACTCAGCACACCTGTCCCCCCCACAGGAAAAAAAAAATTGACGACAAAATGTAAAAACATAACTATCAAAGTAGTCACAATCCAACATCATGCATAGTATCTATGTGATACCCATATGATAAGAATAAGGTTAGATGGTGCATGGAATCTCATGTCGTTTGGGAAGGAGAAATTCTTACTCAAGGTTTCAATGGAACTCCAATTATAACATTGACTAGTCCTTTTAAAATATAGACCATGTAGTTTAAGTCTTCCAATAGAGCATTACAATTAGCAAATTTGTAACTTTAGGTGTCTGTCTGGTTGCTAGGGAACCAGAAATGTTAATCTCACCTTTCTTGATGCCTAAAACAAAACAACGACTATTAACTCAGAAGCTATATCGAACTTCTTTTAATTTCCTCTTCTGACAGAGGCAAATCCTAATCCTCCATTTAGCAGCATAATCACTCGACAGATAAAAAAACCTCACTTTTTTTTTATAGGTGACAGAACACAAGCCTCATTATGCCTACTACACAAGAATATTGAGGGGGTGATCAGGGACATACATACATACAAACATACAAGCATGCATGAAAATGAACTTTTTGTTATCATTTCCTATTGAATTTTCAGGAACCAAACAAAGCAAAAGAAAATCAAGACATGCAGAGAGGAGGGGGGAGTTTACTGCCGATGATGTTGCCGAGGTGAGGGACGTTGTTGACGTAAGGCAAGGCGCTGGTAATGAGGATGTTCCGCTTGCCTTCGATTGGAAGCTTGGGGACCTTCTGATCCGCTGCGGCGTGGTCGGAAACATCTCCCATATCCTTCCCACTCTAGCTTTCTCAGTCTTGGGGGTATGTTGACAGGGTAAGCAAGTGTTTTCCTTTCGGCGTGCGAAATGGGTGCGCCACTAAGGTGTAACCCTTCTTTTCTTCCGTTCTTTTTTTTTAGAGTACGTCTAGGGTTTTAGACTACGTCTAGGTACAGCAGGACTGTGGGCTGCCCTTGCAGTCCTGCATGCGTGTCCCATGTGTGAATGACTATAATATCCTTAATTCCTTAGTCAGAACATTCTCATTAAAGTCATTAAAAATTAAAAATAATATGTCAAAAAATGTCAAAAATTTGCCAAAATGTGTGCAAAAAATTATAAATTTAAAAGAAAATTTTAATAACTGAGAATACTCTTAATCAAAATAGCAATATTCGTATCTAAAATCTTGAAAGTGTTCACAAAAACAAAATTTCGCTCCATTTATCTCCATTTTCTAAAATTTATAATTTTATGTATTAAAAAAATAAAAATGGTAGCACAAATCAAATTATTAAGAACTCCTAAATAAAACTCATATTTACAAGGAGAAAATGCTAGAGGCTTATAAACCACCAATAAATTTTATACTTAATTAATGTGGGATCATAACAATCACCAAGCTCTACAACCGATATCCACAGCACTTCCGACGCCCATACAGGCTAGCTATACGTTAGGTCTTTTCTAGTTTCGGATTAATACTGTCATGCCAGTATCACCTCCATGCCACACAATTGCAACCGTCGAAATATGACCTTAAAGGGGATGGCTTTGATACCATTTATTATAAAACTCTTAGATAGAACTCATCCTTAAAAATCAGTTTACAAGGAGATGGTGCCTAAGAGCTTATAAACTACCAACCAATCACATACTTAGTCAATGTGAGATCATAACACAAATATTTATTTACTTTTTTCGAAAAAATAGTGGTTAAAAAAGGTATGAGCTTTCAACAATATCATTAGACCAGTCTTGTACAAGAAGAAACTGAAAATGAAAAAGAATTGAAAAACTAGAAAGATTTTGAAAATAGAGATCTCATGGAAAATTGGAGAACTGTAATAAGAAATAAGAAATAACGAGAACAAACATAAGTCAATACTGCAACTCAAAGATGATCTAAGAAAGAATAAATAACGAGCAATCTTTGGTATGTTTTACTTTGTTGGATATAGTTTGCAAAAAAAATTAGGGCCTAATGTGAGGACGGCGTACTCAAGTTGAGAAAGGAGATGATGGACTTTTGAGAAAGAGGACAACAGACTTCAATGGAGGCAAGGGACGGTGACTCTAACTTAAGAACAATTTGTTGAATAGGAATTTGGTAGGGAGAAATGTTTCTCATTGCGAAACTGTGTTCCGAGGTTTTGTTCCAAATTTAGGTTATTTTTTTTAGAGACTAAATAAGTATTTTTTAATAATTATGTGACTTTTTAAAAAAATATAAAAATGTATATATGAAAGAAAATCTGAGCATTGCTTGAGTAAGTTATCGAGCTCACTAGTTATATGAGCATTGGCCCCACTATTTGCAATCCAAGTTTGATCATCAAATGCAGCATTTGATTATGCTACCATAGCTGCAAGTTGAGATGGAAGGTGTCTCCCTTGATAAGCATAGTCCATTTAGTGAAAACAATCTAAGGTTTGATGATTTGTCCTTTCACAAATTTGACATAAGGCACAAGAAGGAGTAGAGGATGTATTTGTATTTTCTGGCTTTGGTTTAGGGGTGGGAAAAAGACCAGCAGATGAGTTAGGCTTAAAGGGTCCAGTAAATGGGGTAGGAAATTTAAGTGTTTGTTTCTACTTTTGGTGAAAGCTTCGGTGATATGGTTTTTGATTGTATAAAGCATAAGTGGAGATGTCCAAGGATGGAGTTTGCTTCTATTTGAGAAGTGTCTCATGGTTAAGAAGTTCATCTCGAAAACCATCAAATGAGAGGGGGTTGTCTTAGGTAGCTAAAGAGAAGGAAGTGATGAAGGAATTATAGGAAGGATTGAGTCCACCAATAATGAAGGAGATGAGATCATCATCCTCAATGAATTTGCCTACGGCTGCAAGCTTATTAGCCCATACTTTGGCAATTTGAAGGTACTTAGAGTAAGACTAATTTTCTTGCTTAAGTGTCTGCAATTGCCTCTTCAAATGCGCAATGTGAGACCTAGATTGAGATGTAAATCGGTTTGCAAGAGAAGACCAGACTTGCTTAGAGGTGTTGAGGCCATAAAATATGGCCAAAACCTTCTCAGATAAGGTGGAATTGATCTAGCCAAGGAGGGTTTGATCTTTTCGGACCCAGAGTGTATACTGAGGGTTACGAGTTTCTTTTCCCTCAACATCGCGGAGGTATTTGGTGGGGCATGGCTCAGAGCCATCAACAATGCCTAAGAAATCACTACTACGAAGAACAACGAGAAACTTGAGTGAAATTGAGAAAATTGATTGTGGAAGGGAGACTTGCAAAAGAGTTGGATGCCATGAGTGTAAGACATAAGAGGCGTAAATCAAAAGCTTTGATACCATGAAACAAAGTGAAGAAAACAAGGGAGATCAAAAGTAATCAACCCATATGGTATTGCATATATCTATAGAGATGAGTTGCATTCGAATGTATTTGAATTTGAATAAAACAGTTACATAAGAGATTGCATAATAAAATTGAATTGCTCTCAATCTCTCGATTTTAACTGAGGATTTGGCTTCAACAACCTTATCTTTACTAACAGACTTGTCACTAACTACATGATCTGCATGATCTTCAATAACAGTAGATGCTTTCTTCTTAAGTTGGTTAAAACATCTCACTGAAGTTGAGACATACAAATTTCAAAAAGAGATGTCAAAGAGACTAGGGCTCGAGGGGAATGCTGTTTGATGGTGTCACTGATCTCAGATAAATGTTTTAATAAAGAAGCCTTTAAGATTATTGTGTCCAAATGGAATAGAAATTGAGAATGGAGGTGACTTTGAGAATGGAGAGTTTCTTGATATTCTACGATCAGGCTTTGCCGCGCATGAGCTACTCTCTTCTAGCCTTCTTCTAACAAATTCAATGGCATTGCTTATTCTTTTTGTTTCAAGCATGAGTGACCAGTCGACAAGAGGAAGAAGACTTTCTTCTTATTTAATCATTCCTTTAGTCATTCCTTGTAGTCCAAGCCTGATGCCGTATTTGGTTAGGGAGTTAGGCGACAATAGCTCATTTGCATCCCAAAGCATGCTGCCTTCCTAGGCTCGTAACAAAGTCAATGTTCTAGACTGGAAAGTTATGCTAGCCCATTTAAACAAGAAATAGCATATGCCAAAGAAGGGTCAAAAGCAGATTATTGCTCAGACAAAGAGTCCCCCAATGATGAGACTCTTAGAGAGTAGCAATCAGCACCTAGGGATTGGAGGAATGCACAGAGGTCACTGTTGATGAACTTGTCAAGGTAGAGCTTGAGACTTTCGAAGACCGCAGGCCTACATTTGTTAGCGCTCTCTTATCTAAAAAGGAAAAAAATTGGATGGTTTGGTGGTTTTCAAATAAATGGGCAATAACAGGTTTATTATGGGTTTTTAGAATATTTAAAGTGGTAAGAATAAAATTTTGCATGGTAGGTCTGTGTTCTTTGATCGTGCCTTGTCAGCAATCCAAACCTTTGATGACAGTATGGCCCTTTTACTCATGAACCATTCTGGTTGCAAGTTCATAATCTACCATTGACAGCTATGTCTAAGGAAATGGGCATGCAAATTGGAAGGAAGATTGGAGTTGTTCATGCAGTGGATGTTGATTAGGAAGGGCTAGGTTGGGGAATATGTCTCCATATTCAAGTTAATGTTAACCTTTCAAAGACTTTTCTTAACTTGGATGGAAAAAGTATCTGGTTGCCTTTTAAGTATGAGAGGTCACCAAATTTATGCTTTCTTTGTGGAGTTGTGAAGCATAAAGGGGGATTGCTCTTTAAGTAAAACTATTATCAAGGGAGGGGGGGTCCCTTTCAAGCAATTTCGTCATTGGCTTTAAACTCAGCCAATGAACTCTACATTATTTTAGTAAGGAAGTATGGGGAGGGAGAGATTTAGACCACTAGCAACCACCAAACTCAAGCAATGAAAGTAAGTAATGTAGTCGGGGGGGGGGGGGGGGGGAGGGGGTAGGAAATTAAGGAGCGGATTATAGGGCACAAAAAGGAATTTTCAAAAGATACAACTAGTGATTCAAACTCTATGAATTCTCTTCAGAGGGAACAAACAGATAAAGTTTTCAAAATTTAAAAATTATATAAGGTCAAGAGTGCAATTGTCCTTATCTATTCTTAAAACTCAATGGCAAAGGTAGCAGTAGCTAAACATAATTGCAACAAAGAGGAGCTTGATTTTATGGAATGTTTTAGTTATGATAATAAGTTGGAGAGAGTGATAGCCAATTCTGATCTTATTACTATTAGCGCTTATTTGAAGGAGAACCAAGCAGGTAGTTGTTGTGATAAAAAGCAAAATAGTAATCTTGTAGAACTCGTCAATAGTAGGCATGTTGTTGTCCAATATATGATAGACATTTTTCACATTTATCCAATTCTCAGTACTTAGAATATAATGAAAACTTTAAGACATATATTGGAAAATTTTCTTTAAACTCTAATGTTGTTGCTAGCATTGGATAAGGGCTATTTGATTAAGTGGGAACATCCAAAATAACTTTCCTTGTTAGTAATTGCAACTATTTTGAAATATTACTAAATTGCTTGATACAAACTTATGATGTACCCAATTATTTCACCTCTTCGTTTACTCTATATTTGATGATAAATTTGTTGTATGTATGCAACAATGCATATGAAAAAAGCCGCCCCCAACAAGTAACTTCTTTTCAAATTGAAAACATATTTAAAAACTCTTAAAACTACAACATTATATATAGCATTGTCCACTGTTATTGTAGACACTTTATTCTCAATTTTCTAATATGTAAAACAATTTTTGAAGAGTTTAGCATTGTGTAAAGGTGGCACATTACAACATTTTATCACTCGCTTTTGTAGATGCCAATAAGAATCAACAAAATGATAGGTAAGAATCATATATGAAATATTTTTACCTTACACATGTATGTTGTTATGCTAATTTTATTCACGCTTCTCAATTGTGTTTTCAGATTCTTTTTCTTAATTTCATACGTGGATTCACAATTATTTTTTATTGTAGGATTATTTATCTTTTCGTAATAAGGAGAATTAGCTCTAATAAATTTATTAAATGCAACATGTTTCATTATTGAAAATGGATGTTCATGATAAATTATCAAATGAAGAGCAAGTTCTCTTATTTTTTTTCAAATTATACAAGAAGTTTTTTACAAAGTTCATACATTTAAGACCACCTCATATTAATGGTTAAAACCTTTGCTTTGCATAAGCCGTTATATGTTGAAGATAACTTGTCAATTGCCTATGGAATTCAGTTGTAGAACATGATAAAGAAATAGACAATAGGTCTCTACAATATTTAAATTCAGGTTTCTTTACACCACCCTAACCACTGTTTTAGGCTCTTTCCAAATAGTAGAACTTTTCTTCATAGACTTCCCTTGGTATGCATATTTTTGGAGACCTTGAGTGACACAAGTTTTATTCTTCATCAATACTATCATCTTCACAGTTCTCACCATCACCATCACACTTTATACAAGTTGCCGTGGTTTAATCTTCTTGTTGTAGGTTCTATGTCTTTTTTATGTCTTCCATGAGTGGACTTGTAGATGAATATTCTACAATTGTAATATTTTCATACATGTTTAAAAAGAAGATATTTAGACAAAGATCTTTATACTTTGGTTTGTTTATCAGTGTGATAATACTGTCAAATTCAATTAGGTATTTGCATAATAAAACCTAATAATTTCTTACATTAGATTAGGTATTTGTAAAATAAATGACTTTTAGCTACAATAAAAACAATCAAATTTGCCTATCACTATAGCTAAGTCAAAAGTATTAAAAAATAATTTCTCTCTCCACTTCTCCCTCTCTTTGCAATTAAAAGTTAGGGTAATTTTATTTGGAATAATTCTTTTACAGTCCATCAAATATGGACTGCATTACAGTCCACATAGAAACGCTTCAATTTTATGACTAATAGAAATAATTTTTTTAGATTTTTAAAGTTTTTTATTTGTAAATAAATTTATTTTAATTAATTTTATTCTAAAATAAGGATTTCTCTATTTGTTTATTATTTGACTCAGGGGCGAAATCACCTTTTGGCTTGAGGGGTTTTGACTCTTCCAAAATTTTTAAAAATTGATAAAAATCAAATTTTGAAATGTATTTATATGAAATAGATTATATAAAAAATTAATATTTGTCTCTCTCTAAATTTTGTTTTGTAAATTGATTCCCCAAACTAGATTTTCTAATTTTGCCCTTGCTTGGACTACAAATGAGTCTAATTTTATAGACTATATATAGCATTACCCTTTTATTTGTGGTAGTGCAATGAACCAGTAGCAAAGAGCATATTTGAAATAAATGATGAATAACAAGAGATGAGTAACAGTTTAAAAAAAGCATAAATAACAGCAATAAGTAACACTTCCAAAGAAATCGTATTTAAAAAAAAAAAAGTATTGAGTCTCAACAATGAACAAGAAGTCAATAGGAATCATGCTTAAAATAAAGTATGACTAACAATTTACTAAAACGTGTTAGATATACTAGCAAGCCCCCCTAATGCACACGCAATCTCCTAGTGAACATTGTGAGGGCATTATGCAAATGGAACATGTAAGTTTGTAACAAATGTAAATCATATGAACATTACAACCTAAAATTTGTGTAAAAAGGTGCATTCTTTATTAAGTAATTAAACTTAAAGATAATATAAGCCACTAACGTTAAAATATATAACGAAACTCTGTTGCATTTGATCAAATATCTATCAGAGAACTATTGATGTAACAAGATTTGCTTCAAATATAGAACCTATGATTTGGACAAGAGAATAAAAAAAAAAGAATTATTTAGAAGAATATAAACACTAGAAAGCTAAAGAGTCCAAGACTTGTGGAGTGAGGGTTTATTGTGTTTATAACTTTTCAATAGAAGTTGAGAGCTCGGACAAAAATACACATGAAGAAGAAGAACATTGAAGCAAACTAAGAGTGAACGACGTCGTTTTGTGCTTGAAAAGGAAGAGAAAGAAATTGTGATTATTGTTAAGTTGAGAAATGTAGAAAGACTTATGGTGGCAAGTTGGAAACAAATATAAATAATGTTGAGTGATGTCCCACGTGTTTGGAACTGAAGCTTTGATAAAAAGTTGAAAGTTTAATAGTGGGAATTGATATAAATAAACTCAAGTGGGAACTTATGCAAATAGTATTAAAATGATGTTATATGTATTGGAAAGTGAAGTCTCGGGAAGAGCACTAGGCTACTAGCAATAGACTTACATCAAGAAGGCCTAGTATGATTATTAATCCCGAATATTATATATAAAAAAATAAATATTTATAATATTTTAATTATAATGAAAATAATTATTTATGATAAAAATAGTCTATTTTAATTGTAAATCATTTTTTTTATTGTAATTAAAATATCACAAATATATATTTTTTTATAGTGATATAAAAATTACATATAAAGTTATTAATTTAATATTCAATTATTCAATTATCATGATATGATACTAAAATGGCCAAATAATCAAAATATAATTTAGATAAATAAGTGATTTAATTATAGAGTTGTTTATTTTTTATAAATATTTTACTCTAGAATTTTTTATAAATTTAATACATTATTATATTCAATATTATTCTTTGATAACCTAGTTATACATCAACTAACAAAGTATACTGTTTATACAAAGTATAAGAAAAAATAATTTCACGCATAAAAATATATACAATAAAAGAATATATATAGATATATAGATATATAATGAGGCTCAAAATGAGCCAAATCGAATTTATATAAATTTTGCTTATGAGTTAAAACTGAGTTGAGATTACAGAATTTGATTGACTCATTTAATATTGAACCAATGATAGTGGTCGTGAACAACTCATTTTTCAAATGAAACAAGTTTGAATTAAGTATAATGAATTTAGTTCAAACTATTGACGATGCCTCTGTTGGTTTGCATTCTTACTCCTCATGAAACAAACAATCATGATAAGTAGAGGTGTGATTAATTCGGTCTAATCTGGTCCAATCTTGAACATATTTTCAAATTGAATCGATCTAAGTCAATTTTAGAATTTTGAGAAGCGATACAGACTCATTCAAGAAACTTAAACTTTCAATATTCTTTTTTTATTTTATTTTTGATCCGATTGGATTCAAGTATGGGCTTTTTTGTTGTGCAAGTTGATTTTTCTTTCCCAAATGATATTTTTTTTTTATTGTAAATGATATAGAGCCCAAAATATTATTTTCAAAAATACCATGCATAATATATATCAAAAGTGTACTCTTAATCCTTATATCATATTATATATAAGTACGTAACTTAATATATAAGGATAAAAAAATAGCATTTTAATAACTTAATAAAAGATACTTAATATTAAGTAAAGTTTATGTCAAGGAATTATTAATTAAAAATTCATGTTATATACGAATTTTGCAATATGTATTAATATATATAAAAATATTAAATATATATATATATTTGTTCGGTTCAGTCCATTTCGGTTTTCAACTCATGCAAATAGAAACAGAATCAATTTTCAATTAATTTTGATTGCTTGGAATTGAAACCGACGGAACTAACTGTGAACTAGATTGATTTTGTCCAGTTCGATTCAATTTTGATCAGTTCGATTTGTTTGTCGGTATCTTCTAAGACCCCTAATGGACCTGGTAGGTTCTTTAGACACAGATCCACCACCATAAACCACTGCTACCTGAGACTCCTTAGCCCTGCTCTACGGATGAACACTACCGATTCTCAACTAACCATTAGTCGCATGGTTGCCCTTCATCCAACCTCAAAGTCACTGCCCCTTATCAGTTTTGCACCGCCCAAACCTTAAGACATCTAACGACTCTTTCCATGCTACAACTGCATGAGACATGACCCAGTCATCCCTTGTTTATGCAAACCAAAATAGAGAAAGCAGCAAACCACTTGGACAACCACTTTTGTCTGAACATGACAGTGCTCTGCTCAATACCACTACTGCAAGCCCCGAAGAGACAACCATATATGCCCCAAATTGAAACCAAGCAATGTCATAAATATCTCAGCCATCGTAGCCACTCCATCACTTCCTCGATTGCAAGCACATCACCCCACCTTGAAACAAGATGTCGATTTTTCTTGGAACCACGTTTTGTCAAATTCCGACTTCTGTAGGCTCTGATATATTTTTAACTCTGACTCCGATTCTAACTTGTATATACTTCAATTCGACTTCGATTTAAATTTGTCAGAATAGAGTCAGCTTTGGACTTCTCTTTTTTTATTTTAGCTTCATAGTTAGCCTATTCAAAAAATAATTTCTCGTGGACTTTCAAATATCAATTTTTTGAAAAAATTAAAAACTAAAACTAAACCATTCACTACTAATTTACTTCTAAACTAATATCTAATTTATTTTTATACTAGACATATATTAAAGTTTTTAATTACAAGTTATCATACCATAATTTTACATATTATTTTTAGTGTCTAATTACGTGTCATTATAATATAGTATTACATGCTATTATATTATATTAGTATCTTGCTTAGTTATAACTCATTTCTACGTTAGACTTATTTCTAGTACCTAATTACATGTTATTATACTGATATTATGTGTTATTAACTTATTATACTAGACTCATTAGTTATTTCTATACTAGTATCTAATTTATTTCTACACAAGACTTATTTGTAGTGTCTAATTACATGTTATCATACTAATGCCTAACTTATTTCTAATTCAATTATATACTAGACTTTCTAATTTCTAGTTACATATTGTTGTACTTTAGTAAAAGAATATTATGTAATATTAACTTATTATAGTAGGCATATTTAAGTATTAGTGTGTAAAATTATGTTGGACGTTAACATTATACCATGTCTAATAATATTAGGTTGAATGCCTTGGACGTTAAAATTATGAGTAAGGGTGAAAACAATTTGGCTCAGTCCAGCATGGTGGTGGACCGAAATTTTTGGTCCATAATTTTTCTTGGATCGGACAGACCGAATATCCCTTGAGACCGATAGCTATAGGTCTGGTCCGCTAGGTCCGGCCTAATTATTTTTTATTTTTTATTTTTTTAAAAAGATAAATTAATAACTTTGTTTTATTTAAAATACTAAATTAAAACTAAGTGACTTATTAATGTAGATTATGTCATTAACTCAATAAAAAAATATTTTATATGATCAATGAAAATAAATTAGATAAAAATTATATTAGTAATTTATATAATTACTATATAATTAGCTAATTGATATTATATATTAGTTGATTGATAGAATATTAATTTGTTAATAACATCTTTAAAACTTTATATTTTTAATAGTGATAGATTAGATGAAAATTATATAATAAATTGTATAATTATTATATTAATAATATATATAAAACATATTTTTATTTTTATACTTAGTTGTTAAGAAACTGTTTATAAATAAGTTTGTGATTTTTTTTAATGTTTAAAGAGATTGGATAAACATTAACAAGATTATCATAACTTTTACATGATTTTATTAAAAACTTGCGAATTTGTCTTTTTTCTCATTTAATTAAAGTCGTGTAATTATCAATATATACGTTCCTCATATTTCCATTTCTAATAAAGAATTTTGTATCGTTTTGGAAAACAACAAAAGCTTCCTTTTTTTTTTTTTGAAGTAGTCAATTTTATCATTGATACTTGTGATTTTGATTTAATATGATATTTTGAATTATTTTTTTACTCCGTTTGATAATTTTTGCTTCTCTCTTACCATAATGGATGATAGTAAGTGTTGCGCATACGTTTAAGTACATTTGAGCCTATATGTAGTTTAAAGAGAAATGATATTCCTGCCGAGAAAGATCAACGAGAAAAGTCATTGATTTTTATTTTATTTTTATATTTTTTTTACTCAATTGTTACGAAAATGTTTATAAATGAGTTCGTGATTTTTTTAAATGTTTAAAGGGATTTAAAAAATACTTAAAAAATATAAAATAAAAATGTACATTGCACTTTTCGGTGGGAGTCTTTGCATTACAACATAAACGTCTTTTTGTATCACATTAAATCGATGTGAAAGTCCCATAAAAGGACACCAATAATTATTTCCGTCCAAATCTAATTGACACAACGTGGATGCTACTAAAACATCTCAAAAGGTTTATTGCATTGAAACTTATGTACATCATAGAAAGACTCATATTTTTGACAAAATTTGTCGCCATCATTATGAAAAAATCTCAACGTAAAAGCATGAACCGATGGTAGTGAAAAATACATTTGCAACATTATTTTCTGATACAAATGTAAAATATCGTCGTAACAAATATTATTTGCCATCTTTTTTTATGGCAATATATATTTGCCGCAACTATTTACTATATCAATAAATATCTTCCCAAATGCGATATTCGTGATATGCAAAAGGCCATCCATGTATTCTAAAAGTATATTTGTGACTAATTATTTATGCAACAAATGGACAATTGTTTACAGAAAAATATTTTTTTTTGACACAACAAACATTGTCGTAAATAATGATTTTTTTGTGGTGTATATTACCTTATTGCAAATGCAAGTGAATTGTCAATAAAGGTCAGTTATATTTGCGGCTAAGTGGTAGTGCTGCAAATATATACATTTTGTTGGAAACTAAACTATTGCATCCTCGAAATTACTGGCAGAAATGGTGAATTTGTTACCTCAAACATTGTTGTCTTTGTGATCTTATTATCTTGTTGCAAATAGGAATGAATTGCATCTAGCTGAATTTATTAACGTCACAAATTTTATGTCATTTTTGTAAGAGTTACATTACAAAATTATTGTAGTGGACTGAAAAAAAAAAATAGAAATTGAGTAAAACTTTGTTACGGTGAAAATTAATCGAGTAAAATCAAGAATTGGAAAATACGACTTGATCAATTTTTATATCTTGAAATTGATGATCACGATGACTTACCAACATTTTAATGTTAGACGATTAATGGTGGCTCACTTGATCAACTATAGGTTATTTTTTTCTTCTTGTTGTAGTTTTATGAAATGAGACTGCTACTCATATTCCTATAACCACTTACCAATATATATATATATATATATATATATATATATTAGGCACAACTTAAATATCCAAGTTTAGTTATATTTTAGAGGCCAAGCATATATATATGCCCAAGTATATGTTATTTCATGGGGTGTGATCACCAAATGGTGTGCCTCGTAGAGTTGTACCCTTTCTATGGTGATGGTTCCCATAAGAGGTGATGGTGGTTGATGATGTAGAGACACAATCTTTTGATTAATTCAAAATGTTGCATCTCTTATGTTAAGTGTCAAATGACACAACACTTTGAGTTAATCAAAGTGTTATGTCACTTACTAAGAGTTGTATCACTTAGTAGCTATTAAGATATCAATGGTTATGACTCTTTCGAATTGGTGCATGGTTGCCCATAAATAGAAGTTGCTAGTATACAAATCATTCACTCATATTCTTCATCTTGCTATTACTAACTTGTGGGACAAACACTCTCACAGGATTATCACCATTTTCATTTTTTCTTGCTTTTTATTTTCCAACAGTGGTATCAAGAGCTAGGTCATGTCAAAAGGATATTTAGGAATTTTTTCACGCATTGAGAAGACGATTAATAGACAAGTGATTGGTTTGGCAACCATACTTGCATATTTAATCATTTTCGAAGGCTCGAAAATCCAAGAGTTTCACTTTATCAAGTTACGATAGGAGGATTAGAGTATATCGAAAATCTGCAAAATTTAGTAAATTGTTATTATTTTCAATAAAATTATTGGAGATTTTTACTCAAAGAAATAACATTTTTTTTTCTAATTTTTTATCACCCACTGGTACTATTTCGGGGGGTCGTCAGAGTTCATCATTGTTGCTAGATTTCATAAATCTTGAAAACAGTCGGAATCTTCAACCCCGGTGACAACATCATCAAACGAAAGTGAAGATAATGAATTTTCAGTCTCAAATAGTGAAAAAAAAATGAAGAAAAAGAAAATTCATCTCTGCTTGACAATAACGATCTGTCGTTTAGCAGAGGTTCAAAATTTGAGCTATTAAACGACAGGTCGTTTAGTAAGAATTCAAAACTGCCTGCCATAATCGACACATCGTTTAGCAGATTCTCAAATCGGTCACTGCTAAGCGACGCGTCGTTTAGCCCAAGTGAACCGATCAACCACGTCGTCTTGCCAATCTGTTGACCATGGATTGGCTCATGCACCCAGTCTGACCCGATTCGCCCATTTGAACCAGTTTTTTTACCCAGTTCGTTCCAGCTAAGGTTTTTTGGGCCGTTCGAAACTATTTCAAGCCCGATTTGGTCTATTCAAAGGACGTTGTGCTCCAAATTGCCTGTCAAATCATAATAAAATATTTTTTGGAGGAAATAATCGCCAGAAATTCTTTTAAAGGGGAGAAACATCAAGGTGAGGACGTGGAACATTCCAATAGGGGCGTCACTTTCATTATTCTCCTTATCTGAAAAACAGAAGAATTTTTAGGCTGCCTCCTTGAATTAAATTCAAGGGTTATTATTAAGTTTGTAATAATTTCTATTTTTCTTAGTTGAATTATTGTATTTAAATAATACATATTTATTAGTATTATTTCTACAATATTGTTGTTAGTTTATTAAGGTTTATTATTTATGGCACTGAAGAATGGTATTGATTCCTTGGGGATAGAAAAACTAAATGGAAGAATTTCTAGGCCTGAAAAAGGCATATAATTTTTTTTTCCTAACCCATGAAAAAACCTTATTTACATTAACAACACTTAAGCCATCAAAAACTGTGGTAAATGACGGAAATGAAAGTGGAAGTAATGTTATAATTGGAGATAAATGGGAATAACACAATGCATAGACAAAAGCTTTAATTTTGCATTGTATGAACAATTATATTATCCCTTTATTTGAAGACTATAAAACTGCAAAAGAAATAATGCATGTAGTTGAGATTAAGTATGGTTTAAAGTCAGATATTCATATACAATTATTGAATAATTTTAATTGTACTTGTATGAATGAGAATGATAATATTGGCGATTATGTACTTTAAATAAAATTGATTACAAAAGAATTACATGATGATGATCATCCTTTCACTGATAAGATGCAAGTTACAACTATATTAGATAGTCTTTCTTCATCTTGGGATCACATTATCACTTCATTAACATATAGTGAAAAAGAAATGACAATGACATCGCTTCCATTACTTTTAGTACTTGAAGGGGATACTACAAAGAAATTGGTTTTTTTCGACGCCTACATTCACTAGACAAATAGCAAAAATCACTGCATTTTCCTAATCCCGGCGAATTTCACAACACCGAATAGTTGTCGTTATAATTTCTTCATATAAAACATAACTCAGCAGATACAAAATTTTGCCAAAATAATACTATATTTCCAGCAATTATAAATGCTGCAATTATTGAGGAATGGCGCTGCAACTAACCTCCACATTTCAGTTATGATTCGCTGGAATCTTTAATTTGTAGCGATATATGAACGCCGTAACAAACAATTAAATCGCCATAATATAAATGTATTCTCAGCGTGGAATGTGATCGCTGTAAGTTAAGTTTTATGCGGCACTTTTAGTTTGTCGTAACAAATATTTCGTGGGCTTTGTTAACACTATTGCGACGTATGTAATTGCTGCAAATAACTATACTATTTCGAACGGAGGGCTGGGGGCTGCTAATTTGATGGAAGCTCGAACGAAAGGCTGTGTGATTCGAGAGGTTTTGAAAGCCATAAGAGACTTGTGGGGGGAACAAGTCTGGGCGGGGGGGAAAATAGAAGAGGAAATTAAAGGATGCGGTACTTAAAGCTCTTTTTGTAGCGATTCAAGTCACTGCTATATATCTAAAATCGTCGCAACCCTTTTAAAACGAGTTTAAGGGCATTAATGTAGATAGTCTCGTTGTCTTACGACAATATGTTTTGCCGTAACTAACAATCTATACACTTTTTGCAGCAATTATGTAATCACCGTAATTAACAATGTACATTCATTTATCATAACAGACTTATTATAGCGATAAATGTTGCTGTGATTCATGTCAAAATTTTTTTTTGCAGTGATTATATTTGCTGCTTTAGGGAAAAAAATCGCCAAAAAAATCTAAAGTGTAAACATCATGTAAAAACTCCAGGGCAAATAAAAATTCGCTGCTAAAACTTGCTTATTGTAGCAATTTTTTGGGTAACGAATTTTAAATCGTCGAAAAAAGCCAATTTCCTTGTAGTGAGAAAGGATGAAGGGGAGGAATAAAGAAAGTGAATCTTCCAATTTAATGATAGCTTAGGATAAGCATTCTACACAGAAAAAAGATGAAGTTGAAACAGATTAAGAAAAAGAAATGGTTGAAAAAGTAATAAAATAAATCATTTTCGAAAAACTATTTTAAGTATGGAAAGAAAGGGCATTATAAATTATAATGTCCAAATAAGGGAAAAACACAAGAAAGTAAGGAAATTGTGATGACAGTCTCTGAAATAATGCTCGTGGAACCAGTGACAGATTCATGGTGGATTGACTCTGCAGCAATAAGGCATATATGCAGGAACAGAGATTTGTTTGTTAAGCTTGAAAATAAACAAACAGGAGAACACATAGTATATATGGATACCAATACATACTGCGATGTCATGGGGCAAGAATAATAAAAACAAAAGAGAGTAAGATGAAATCAATTTTCAGGTATTTATGTTGGAGACAGTGGGAGTAAAAGATCTAGACGACTGTCTATGTTATTTCAAGATCATTATGCTCTAAATACCAGTTTAGAAAATTTAGATAATGATTATAAAAAATTTTCTGAGGCAATCAATATAATTGATTCAGATCAATGGCTTGCGGCCATGAAAGATAAAATTGAATCAATAAATAAAAATAATGTTTGGGAATTAACTGATTTTCCAAAAGATGGAAAAGCTATTGGTTATAAATGGGTCCTTAGAAAAAAATTTAAATTGATGGTAGTCTGGAAGGATACAAAGTAAGGTTAGTGGCCAAAGGATATACTTAACAACTAGGAGTAGACTTTGTGGATACATATTCACCTGTGGTAAAATTCACATTCGTAAATATCATCATATCCATTGTTGCCCAAATGAATTTGGAATTACATCAATTAGATGTAAAGACGACTTTTCTCAATGATGAATTAAAAGATGATATATTTATGATTCAACTAGAAAGATTCCAGATTGATGGACATGAAGATAAAGTCTACAGGTTGAAGAAGTTACTGTATGGACTTAAGCAATCTTCAAGACAATGGTACTTAAAGTTTCACCAAGCCATTTTGCAAATGGGATATGAAATGAGTCCACTAGATCATTGTGTATACATATGGAAAAATGATAATAAATTAACATTGTTATTATTATATACTAATGACATTTTATTTGCGGGTAATTATCTAGATATGATGAATGAAACAAAAGATTTCTTAAAATCTAAATTTGAGATGAAAGACATGTGTGAAGACATATTCTTGGTATAAAAATTTCTAGAGATAAAAATTCAAATCTATTGTATTTAGATTAAGAAAAATATCTTGAAAAAGTACTTAAAAGATTTGGAATGGAAAATTGTAAATCCTTAAGTACGCCTGATTGCAAAGGTCATATTTTAAATAAAAATATGTGTCCAAAAGATGATGATGAAATGAGTGAAATGCGTAATGTTCCTTATGCTCAACCTGTAGGAAGGCTTATGTATGCAATGACAAGTACTAGACCAGATATTTGTCATGCAGTAGGGTTGGTAAGAAGATATCAATCCAAGCCAGGAAATGAACATTAGCAAGCAGTGAAGCGTATTTTAAAATATTTACAAGGTACCAAAAATTTCAAATTGTGCTTTGAAAACAATGATCTAGAGTTAATTGGCTATAGTGACGCTGATTTTGGAAGTGATGTAGATGATAGAAAATCTACAACCGAATATATATATATATATAATATACATATATATTTATTTGGTGGAACGACGGTTTCTTGGTATAAAAAAATAAGATTGTGTTGCTAAGTCTATTATAGAAGTAAAATATATTACTTGTAGTATTACAGTGAGTAATGCAGTGTGGAAGAAATGTTTTGTATAAAACTTAAGTTTGGATACATGCACAGAACCAATCAATGTATTTTGTGATAATTAGTCTGCTATCTCATTAATAAAAAGTGGAATACAAAGTTACAAGAGAAAATATATTGATGTGCATTATCACTATATTTTAGATATAGTGGAAAGATGAGATGTTACGGTTAGTTTTGTTTCCTCGACCGAGATGGTAGTAGATTTAATGACCAAATGATTGTCTCTAGAAAAATTTAGAGAACATATGACTAAAATGGGGTTGAGAGAAATCTAGATAATCTCATGGTCGACATGCATAACACAAGAAATTATGGGGACGCCTAGAGAATTAGAGTTATGAAGATATCCAAACGAAATTTAGTCATGTGTAAAGACACTGATAAGGTAATTACGGAAAATCTCAGGAATGGTCTTAAGGTAAGTACTTAATAAAATTTTAGTACATGTTGATTAACTAAATAATTAGTTAATGATGTATAAAGTCGCTGATAAAGTGATTAGGGAAAACCTCAGGAATAGCTTCTAAAGGAAGTACTTAATGAAAATTCAGCGCAGGTCGTTACATGTATTATGTATTTAGCTGAAATTGTCAATTGTGACATGGATATTGATTATAGATCAAGTCACGGATAATTGATGCCATTCACTTAATGAAATGAAATCACCCTTTCTATGTGGTCAGTAGGAGCACATGTGATGGAGGATGCGGTCAAATAAGATAATGACAAAAATGTGTGCACATAGAGGTTTGTCATGCTCTGATGCCGATCTGCAGAGATATGCAGATGAGAGTTGAGTAGGGGATTGCCTATATTGGTACCAAGGTAAATGCTCAACTGGATCATCGTTTTGTGTGATCAAGTGGAAGATGTTATTCCATGGGGTATGATTACCAAACGGTGTGCCCTTTGGAATTGCATCCTCTCCATGGTGATGGTTTCCATAAGAAATGATGGTGGTTGAGGATGTAGAGAAACAATCTTTTGACTAATTTAAAATATTGCATCTCTTGTGTGAAGTGTCAAAGGACACAACACTTTTGAGTTAATCAAAGTGTTGTGTCACTTATTAAGAATTATATCACTTAGTAACCATTGAAATATCAATAATTGTGACTCTTTCAAATAGGTGCATGGTTGCCTATAAATAGAGGCCGCTAGTGCATAAATCATTCACTCATATTCTTCTTCTTGCTATCATTAACTTGTGGGACAAACTCCCTCTTGGGATTGTCACCATTTTCATTCTTTCTTGTTCTTTATTTTCCAACAGTATATATATATATATATTAAAGAATATATTGTATTAATGTATTCATAGTACTATACATCATATCACAAAACCCACTCCATAAAGCCATATTAGCATATACAAGACATCATGATAATGGTTATTTAGTCAACTATGATGCAGGCTATATATATACATATGTACGTGGGAGACAAATTTTATATAATCAAGAAAGAACACATAACCCATGTATCAAGCTACTTAGTGGAAGTTAAGGCTTCACTCTATTTTGTTAGTTCTTCTTGTTCATCTACTTATTAAAAAAAAAAGTTCTTCCTGTTCATCTAATTAGATCTCAAGTTGTGATTTCACGCATTCATTTGAGACAATGTCTATAAATATGACTGTAGCATGAAGTAGGAATGATCAAGAAGAACAACAGCCCAACAACATTCATACAATATTAATATATTAATATATCCACAATATGTGCTTTGTGCAACATGGCTATCCCATCAACACCTAACTTTTAACACTTTAACATATTTACAGCGCACATTTCTTAAAAACTCAACTATTAAATTCAACAATAAATAGTTGATCATATCGGTTTGAGTTTAACATAATGGGTGAAATACAAGTGATATTTCAAAGGGATGATTAATTTTTTTTAAAGTTTTATTGTAAAAACTATGACTTGAAAAAATGGTTCAATTCATATAATTTAATCAGAAATTGAAACAATTTTTTGGTGATTATTTATTTATTTATTTATCTAACTATGGAAATGATTCAATCAGTTTAATTATTTGAGTCCATTTTCAAACTCATTCAAGCCACTCAAATCAGCGATAAGTTGTGCTTTTTTTTGGCTTGCACTCTAACAATAAGCCTTTCCCCCCCTAAAGAGTCCAATTTAACATCTCAAAATGATTTACAATAGAGTGCTATGAAGTTTCAGGATTTCCATTTTTGATTCTTTAGTTGATCGCGGGCTTAGGGTTTGCCGATGGTGGCACTCGTCGCCCCTCCGATGGGTGGTTCATCGATAGGGATGGTGGATCAAGGTGTTGACGGTAAGAAGATGTTTGTCCTGGTGGTTTCACGTGTTTTGGATCCCTTATTCAAACTCCAAATGAGGTATCTGGGGGATGTTAATGGAGAATAGGGGTTCGTCGTTATTGTTTTTTTTTTTTTCCTGAGAATGAGATGGTGAAGGCAATAAAGGATTTTTGAATCGCTTTGGTGTTAAATTCACCCTTATGAGGCCTTCTATAGATATTTTCAGCCAAACAGGGATTAAAACGTGGGGATTGCTGGAAATCCCGATCGTAAGCTTCATCGATGATAGGAATGTTCTTGTTCATGAAAGCTGAAAGAGACTTTGTGCAGATTGGGCTCGTGAAGGCAGATCGATTGATGGCCATGTCTTCCAAATTTTTAGATGGACTGAGAATTTTGATATGAACAAGGAATCATCGTTGGCTCCTCAATGGATTTTCCTTCCACAATTACCTCTTCATTTGTATCGCACGAACTATTTGAAGATTCTTGCGACTTGTTTTGGACCATTTTTGTGCACAGACAATGCAACTCTTAATCGAACTAGGGCTTATGGGGCCCACATTTGTGTGGAGGTTGATTTGTAAGATAAGCCGGTGCAAGGTTTCCCAATAGTGGTTTCAAATAATTCGACCATTTGGCAAGAGGTTCGATTATGAGAAACATGTTTTTTATTGCCATAAATGTTGTAGGCAGGGTCACACAAAGGTGGTTTATAGGGTGGGCATGAAGACAATGGATCGTGGTATGGAATAAAAATAATAATTGACTGCTAAGAAAACTTGAAAAGAAAAGAAACAGGAGATTAATGAGAAAGGCAAGGTTCTCGATCAGGAGATGCAGAGCAAGTCTTAAGAAAATAAGTCGTATTTGAAGGTGAATGTTTTGGAAGAGGCAAATCAAGTCTAATGGTTGTATCAAAGGAAGAGTCTGTTATGTGGATTTTTGAGAAAGGAGAGTGTGACAACCCGGATTTTTAGATATCCGCTTAATTTTCATGTGTGGGATGATTATGTTTCTCCGAAACTATTTTTAGGAAATTTGGAATATATGTATAAGATTCTTATATTGAAAGGTTGGGAATAAGGTTGGGTATAATTGTGACTTGTGTTAAGGTGAAAAAGTGCCTAGACCCGAGACTTCGCTCAACTCTCGCTTGATGTCTGGCTCGAGCGAAATACAGGGACAGACAGACGTCTTTTAGTAGAATGGTCATAACTTGCTCATTTGAGGTCGGATTTGAGTGATTCAAGAGGCTATGGAAAGCTAAGAGGAATATATACAACTTTTATGTTTTGAGGTTTAAGAAATATGGACTTAATCAAATAATAAATAGAGATTTAAGTATTAGGTCTGAATTGGAGATAGATGAGTATTGACTTGAAGTTGACTAAGAACATTGGATAAGATTAAGCCTTTGGATTATTTTCTTAGTTATCCTAAGATCTGGACAAGTGTGTAGAGATGTGGAAAATGAGGAGATTTTATTTGGTGAATTTCGTGTGAAATAAGAGGAATCATCTATCCAACATTTGGTATACCCGGATTGGTGTTCTCGGGTTTATCTGTCGAGGTTTATTAGAAAAATCATAACTTGGTCATACGAACTCCAAATGAAGTGATTCCAGTTCCTATAGAACCCTAAGACATAGATCTATAACTTTTATGACTGGAGGTTTTAGAGAATCGAAGTGTATCAATGGATTAATTGGGATGGAATGGGACTGATCTGTTTTAAGTGCAAACTGGAGCTCGAAAATAAATCACTTCACCACCTCACCTTAGATGTTCGAATTTGATTGGTTCTCCTCATGGTTATCTGCTAGATACATGTATGAGAGCATGTGTTAGGTGGAGAAAAAGCTTCTAGAAGAATAATTAGCTTAGAACCAAACAAGAGTGAAGGACTAATCTGATTAGCCAAAACAGTCAACTATCCCCTTTGTTTCCAACCAATTGGTAACCAAACCTTGGGAATTAGGTGATGAGATATTTTCCAGCCACTCTAAGGGTGCTAAGGGAGTCTTGGACGTGTGGCCAAAGAGGGAGAAAATGTTCTAGAAGCCTTGAGGATGCAAGGAAGGCCAATGGCCAGCTAAGCTTATCTTGGGTATTTTAGACTTTTTGGAAGCTTACTTTTATATCTATATTTGGTGATTATTTGGGGCCATTGATCTAAGATGATTTTAGATGAGGAAGAAGCTTAGCCATGGATGAATATCATTGGAGATCATGGAAGATATGGATGAGGATTGAACTAACCAAAGCTGGACAACACAACCCACCTTACACGGTTTGAGCTAACCAATTCCTTTGGTTTGTTTTCCTTCTCTTCTTCCCCAAGCCATCTATTCCTCTATATATATAGCCATCTTCAGATCATAGGAGACCTTTTGGGAGAGGAGAGTCACGTCCACTTGGAGAGGAAGCCAAAGAAGAAGCCTCCCTAACCCTTAAACCTCCAAACTTCACCTAGTGAGCTAATTGGGTGCTTTGAGGAGGAATGTTGCAAGGACTAGTTGGATCATTCAACCAAGTTTTGGAGAAACTTGTAAGTATACAATTTAACTTAATCTTAGCATAGAATAGGTAGATTATTGATGGAATTTAGTTTGTTGTTGGTTGGAGCTTGAATTAGGCTTGAATGATGTGTTTGGAATCTATGGTGTTTTGGATATGATTTGGTGATGGTAAAATGTTAGGAAAATTGTAGGGACCTAGAATTATGTTCTAATGAGTAAAAATAAGGTTGGTGTGAAAAGATTGCTTGATTTAGGTTGAAAAACCCCTTGAGCCGTGATTTCGCTTGACTGTCGCTTGATACCCCACTCGAGCGAGTTCCAACCCGTGACTTCGCTCGACACTCGCTCGACACCCGCTCGAGCGAGATACCCAGTTTTGCTTAGATTCAAGGCTTTCTTAGAATAGCAGTGGTGTTTCAAATGGGTAGAGTTATAGGTGAAAATAACTCATATGAATAAGAGAGGAACAAAAAGAAAGAAAACAATTTATATAAAGAATATGTTCCGTGTCATAACGGGGACGGCGAGACGTAACGCCCGGATGATTGACACGAGACTCATCATAACGGGGACGGCGATACGTAACGCCCGTATGACTGACGTGCCGGCAGGGACGGCGATACGTAACGCCTGCCGTGATATAATAATATGTTCCGTGTCATAACGGGGACGGCGAGACGTAACGCCCGGACGATTGACACGAGACTCATCATAACGGGGACGACGATACGTAACGCCCGGATGATTGATGAGTATGATTGATGAGTTAGTCACGTCATGACGGGGACGGCGATACGTAACGCCCGTATGACTGACGTGCCGGCAGGGACGGCGATACGTAACGCCTGCCGTGATATAATAATATGTTCCGTGTCATAATGGGGACGGCGAGACGTAACGCCCGGATGATTGACACGAGACTCATCATAACGGGGACGGCGATACGTAACGCCCGGATGATTGATGAGTATGATTGATGAGTTAGTCACGTCATGATGGGGACGGCGATACGTAACGCCCGTATGACTGACGTGCCGACAGGGACGGCGATACGTAACGCCTGTCGAGATTAAGAAATAAAAGAAACTAATGAGGTTAATAAGTAAAGTGGAAAGTGAAAAGTATAAGTGTATGTGATGATGGGTCTAGCTAAGATCTAAGGTTGTATGTGATGATGGGTCTAGCTAAGATCTAAGGTTGTATGTGATGATGGGTCTAGCTAAGATTTAAGTTCGTATGGTAAGATGGGTAATTGATGTGTATAAGTTCCATAAGTTATTCTTGTAAGTGATATGTTGATGAGTATGACTATGTGTGGTGATAGTTGAGGTTATCTATGCTTTATTTCGTTAACTGTGTACTTGCTGAGATTTCTCGTAAATCTCACTCTTTTATGTTTTATCTATTTTATCTATCATTCCTTATGGAATGATAGATGTTGTTGCAGGGATAGATAAATTGCATTGAGACCCGATCAGCACGGGAGATTCTGAGGTACCCTGAGGGTCCTATGGAATGCTCCTCTCCGGTTGAGATGACCCCATGTACGTGATCAAGCGAAGAAGTAAGAGTATTGGATGGGTGTAGGATATGGGTTTTGTTTAGAGAAAACTAACTGGGTTATGTAAGAGTAAATACAGAATACTGTTGTAAATACTATGTTATGGGAAGTGTAATTATAGTATGCCATGTGGTCTATTGATGCGAGAGTTAGATCTCTTTGCACATATTGGGAATTTACTTCTTCCAGCTGCGATCGGCATTGCATTTCATTAGTAAGCTTAGATGCATGCATGCTGCTTTTTATGTTTACGTAGAATAAGTAGCCTTGTGTTGCTTGTCCGGATGCGTCGATTTGCGTTGTAATCAATGCGAAAAATCGGGGCGTGACAGAGAGTCGAGTGGGAGGGAGGTTTCTCCCAATTAATATTCTGTGTGTGTGGGGGAGGAGAATACTTGTAGGGAGATGATGGTTCATTAAGACAATGAGGGACGAGATGCTGTGGAGACTTGTGTGTTAGTTGATGAGTTTGTCTCTAGGGGCAGGATGGTGATCAGTGTCTAGTTTTCCTTGATAATTTATTTGGATGTTATAAATGAAATTATGGAGAAGGAATGCATAGTGCAACTAGAACCTGGGGAGATTACACCTATTCAATCTATAAATTATTCATCTGACAAGGAGGATGATGGTTTGTTTAGACCTTTGGTTTGGAAGAAATTATATGATTCTCATATGGAAATGGTTTCTACATCTAAAATGAAAGGTCGGTGCAAGGAACAATAAGCGGGTGGCTTCCTGCTTGTCCAAAATTAATCCATGTTAGACACATTTCTGGTGTGGAATGTGTGCGAACTGGGTAGGTCGAGAAAAATATTGAAAGAGTTAGTCTGCAAGATTAATGTTTCTTTAGTTTCTATTTCGGAACCTTTTGTAAATATAGATGGTATGAGTTGTTTAGGGATTTATTTGAAATTGCCGAAGTTTTGTTAGAATGATGCTGAGGGTGGTAAGCTTTGGTTGTTCAGGAAAAAAGGATACAGATTTTGAGATGATCTGTAAAATGTAGTAGATGATAACAGGTTGGTTTTCGGTAAGGGATGCACAAATATTGGTTACTTTTGTTTATGCAAAATGCAGCCAAGTGGAGCGTAGGAGTCTATGGTCGTCCTTGAGAGATCTTAATGTTGGGAATAATCTGTGGATTGTTGCGGGTGATTTCAATATTATCTTTAATGATGAGGAATAAATTGAAAGATAATTGATCTATCCATTACAAGAAAAATAAGTATTTGTGATGGATTATTTGTGGCAATAATCACTATTTGTGACAAAAATAAAGTTATTTTAGTAGGAAATAGTTAGTTTGGCAAGAAATAACTGGCTATAAATAAACAGTTTTCTTGTAGTGATCTCAGCTATGGATGAATTTAATGGTTGCTTGGATGAGTGTGGTCTTCTGGATGTTCAGTGCACCACGAGTCGAGTGTCTTGGTGTAATGGTCATATGGGGACAACTCATAGCTAGGCGAAATTGGACTGTGTGTTTTGCAATACAATGCTTCTATCCATGTTTTCGGATTCTTGGTACAAATATTTACTGAGGAAAACATCAGATAATTATCCAATGATGATTAGATCTCACCAAGATTTTGCAAGGTATGGTCCGTCACCTTTTCGTTTTCAAAATATGTGGTATGACCATGAATCTTTTTATGCAAGGGTGAAGTCTATTTGGAGAGAACCAGTTCAAGGATTTGGGCTCTTGAGATTAGCAACAAAACTCAAGAAGACCAAGATAGCTTTGCGTGCTTGGAGGAATTCACAATCTTTCTTCCATGCATCTATCGGATGTTAGTGTGCTGCGGACACTTGAAGAGGTGCATCAAGGGGCAGTAAATTTTTTTTTCAGGAATTCCTCTCGAGTGGGCAAGCCACTGAAGGGGTGGATATCTCTTATTTGGAGGACAAAGTGATTTCGAAGGCTGATAATATTTTTCTATGCAGAGAGCCAACTGTTGATGAGATTAAAAAGGCTTTATGGTCCATTTCAAAACTTAGTAGTCCAGGTCCTGACGAATTTGGGACAAATTTTTTTATTAGCTGTTAGGATGTGGTGAAGAGGATCTGCTAGAAGTAGTGAATGATTTTCTCTCTGGAAATCCCATCCCTTGGTTTTATACTTCTTCATTTATTGTGCTTATTTCGAAAGTTCAGAAGCCTAAGAGTTTTGATAAATTTAGGCCAATTAGTTTGTGTTTTGTTTCTTATAAAAAAACTTCTAAGATTCTGGTTCATAGGATGACGAATTTGCTCTCGTTGATCATTTCTCAAGAGCAAGATGCTTTTATCTCGAAGATGGAGTATTTTTTAGAATATCTCGTTGGCTCAGGAAATGATGCACTAGTTAAACAAAAAAAGTTATGGGGGAAATCTTATGGTTAAGATTGATATATCAAAAGCTTACGATTGGGTTGATTGGAATTTTCTTTTACATGTTCTTGATTGTTTTGGTTTCTCATCTCACTTTTAGAATTTAGTGACTAATTGTATGCAGTTTTAGTGGTTCTCAATTATGATGAATGGTACGTACAAGAGATTTTTTAAATCAACACATGGTCTTCGACAAATATATCCCTAGTCACCATATTTATTTATATTTATAGAAGAAATTTTGTCGCGGCTTTTGAAAAAGAATTTTGAGGAGGGGAGAATAAAGTGTTTTTCTCATCCGTTTGGTGCGCCTTTAATTTCTCATCTTTTGTATGCAGATGATTTTTTAATCTTTCTGAATGGGGAAATGAGGTGTTTAAGACGTCTTATTGAGGTGCTGGGAATTTATGAGAGGTGGTTGGGCCAGCTAATTAGCAAGAAGAAATCTACTTTATTTTTCTCAAAGCATATTTCTTTGGGAAGGTGAAATGCTTTGAAGAGGATCTCAAGATTCATGAAAAGAAATTTTCGGTTATCTACCTTGGTGTTCCTATTGTTGTGGGTAGATTAAATGTTCGGGACTTGAACCTTTAGGCCTGGTTTGTTTATAGAGATAAGCTGATATAAGATGAGATAAAAATTAAAAATGAATAAAATATTGTTGTAATATTTTTTTTAATATTAGTTTTGTTTTAAAAACTGAAAAGGTTGTAGAATTTGAAAAAGTTAAATTATTTATTTTATTTTATATGAGAATTTGGGAAAGTAGTACTGATGATATGAGAATATTTGTGAAAACAAACCAAGCCTTAGTTACTAAGATTCAGAATAAAGTAGCAGGTTGGAAATTCAATTTGTTGGCACAAGGGGGTCGGCTAGTTTTGCTCCAACATGTCTTGACAAGTACGACTATGCATTTGCTTGTAGTGATTAATATTTTGAAGATGGTTCATAGAAAAATTAGCTCGATTTTATCATCATTTTTTTGGGGTGGTTCAGAGGGACGTCAAAGAAGAAAGTGGCGTGCTTGGAGTGGTTTATATAAACCAATAAATGAAGGGGATTGGTTTGAGGGATTCTTTGGAGGTTCAGAGAGCGCTTCTTATCAAGTTTTCTTGGAGATTGTTGGTTTTGAATAATTTATAGGCCCAAATTTTTTGGGTTAAGTATTTGAAGAATAATCATTTGGAGTTGGCTACCATGCGACCAACTGGTTCCAAATTTTGGAAATTAATTATGGGTGTAGTTCCTATTGTTCTTGAATATGTGAGACTAAAGGTGAAGGGTGGACAAGGGTCTTTTTGGTTTGTTCGGTGGATGTCTAGTGGCCCTTTGTTTGTTAGTGTGCATGCTCAAGCAGTAATGGAATTCTCTTTGTGTATCAAAGATTTATGGATAGAAAATGAATGAGACTTACCTCTGTTGCCCAAATGACTAACACAAGAGAGGGGTGAATTGAGTTATATTAAAAAAATTAACACTTCTAAAACAAATACAAATTATAAAATATAAATAACATACGAAGAAGCAGGAAATATAAAGAGTAAGGGCAAGAAAAAGCAAATTCAGTATTTTAACGAGATTCAGTCCTACTGTCTACGTCCTCGCCTCAAGCTACCCCTTGAGAATCTCAAATTTACTATTTAATCTCCTTTAGGTGGAGATATAAACCTATTACACCTTTCAGCAACATTGCTACAAAGAATCCGTATAGAACACCCTCTACACTTGCAATTACCTTATACTTGGTTATTCAATTATTCCCTGTATAGAATACATTCTATACACATAAGGGTTATACGCACCTTCTTTCAAATACAAAAATTGATAGTGGGTAGATTATCAGAGTACATTCATCAATGAGTGAAAAAAAAAATATAACGCAACTTATATCTCTCTCAAAATGAACAAGAATTAAGACACAAAATTTAGAGAAAAGAGAACGAGGGTTTTGAAAGAATGATGCAAAACTTAGCAATTGATATGTAAGCTCTTGTTGTAATTTTTGCAAAACTCAAGTGAGCTATTTATTGGCAAATGAGTCTTCATATTTAAATTTGAAAATGTTTACATGTCAAATAAGAGCACTATTCACTTTTTAAAAGATTCAAATAAAAAAATCTCATTTTTATATTTGTCAAAAACAACTCTATTCATTTTTCAAAGAAATCAAACCTAATCTTTTACTTTTCATACACGATAAAATGAGTATAATTTATTTTTCAAACCAAATAATTTTCTTTTTGCATATATCAAAAAAACACACAACCACCTTTCAAGATTTTCAAACAAAATCATCTATCTTTTGCATTTGTCAAAAAAATACACAACCACCATTCAAGATTTTCAAATAAAATATGCACATGTCAAAGATGACAATTAATCATCTTATAAATTCAAATCTTTATGCATATGTGGAAAAAAAAATTTCTAAATTAAATATTTTAATAAAGTTATGCAAATGTAAAAAAATGTAATTTGATACTTTATGAGAAAATATTAATTTTGAAACTTAATCCAATTTCAAATTTTAAGAGATGTACAAAATTACTATATGAGTTTCATTTGTAGACTTATTTTTCTTCTTGCTCATAATTGATTTCTTGATATACTTAGCTTTCTTCATGCATAGACAACTTGAGTTTGAGTTTTGAATTTATTTGTTATCATCAAAATCTATATGTAGATACGAGATTTGAAATCTTGACTTTTACAATCTCCCACTTTTTTATGATGACAAATACTTATTAGAAATCTGCGACCTGCAATAATACTTCAACTCCCTCTGAAAATATGCGTTAGTTTTTCAAGTAAAATATAGACATGATTCTAGCATATATAATAGTGTAGTATAATACTAATATAAAACTGCTCTCCCTTTTGGCATCATTAAAAAGAAACCACAATTGATTTCAGTAAAATATATTCCCTGTCCTTGTCCGACAAAAGTTGTAAAGGCTGAGACCTAATTTTATCGTCTCGGTACAGAGATCCACTTGATGTTATTGAAAAATGAAATATTATCAAAATTTGGTGCGAAAGGAGATTTCTTTCAGCATCTGTGTCCGACAAAACCTACAAAAGCTGGAGGTCTAGTTTTGGTAATTCGGTGCGGAAAGAGATTCAAATCCACTTGATATCTTTGACAAACGAGATCTTATAGAGATTTGAAAGCTTTCAATTTCTGTTAAAATGACCATTTTCACTCATTGAATACTCACAAAAAAAATCTCTCATTGATAAAGTATCTGTTTATCCAAAATGACAGAAAGACGGAAAAAATTTCTTCTGGTAATCTTCTGGATTTGAATCAAGAACCGTCTTAATCAGTCATCTCTCCCGTCTCATCCAGCATATCTTATAAGTTTGACTAAGTAAGATTTGAATAGATGATAGTATGTCTTGTTCTTATTTCCGTCTCTATAAGAGCAATCCTTAATTTTATCTAATTCGCATCAAATCATCTTTTCATCTTTGCAATTTGCCTGCATTCTCATTCTACAAATTTTTAATGGCTCATCAATTTTCCTTCAATACTTCTCGTGATCAATCTATTTCTGCATTTGTTGTTGGTGCCATGAAGCAACAAGAAATTGATTTGGCTAATAAATCAGATCATGACGCCATTTATGAGCTTGTGAGTCTCAGAACTTGATACTCATTATCCATTGTTGCATTTTTTGCTCGGTTGCAGTCCAAAACTTGCGAAAATCGAGAAGTTTAGCGAAACAGTCTTTGTACTTTAATGACTTAGTTATGAGTCAAACAAAAAAATAATAGAGTTAAAGTAACTGAAAAAGATTTAAAATCCTTACTTACTTCTTCATTTCGATTGCTTGATCCTTTAGACGAGAATAATATGTCGATTTATAAAGAGTAAATGCAGTTGAAAGATGAGGCTAGAAGTCTCAAGTTTTTGTAGGTCATTTGAGATAATGAAATAAAAATGTTTAACATATATTCATGACATGTATCATTCATATTTCTCTTCTAATTATACATAATCTATCTTCTGGTAGGGGTTTTGTGAAAATATCTGCCAACTGATTATGCGTGCTTGTGAATTCTAGTACAATATTACCTTTTTACACATGATTTCTAAGAAAATGATATCTAATTTCAATATGCTTAGTTCTAAAATGTTGTATTGGATTTTTTAAAAAATTTACAGCACTAGTATTATCACATTTAATAGGAATATGATTGTATATAAGTTTAAAATTCTCAAGTTGTTGCTTCATGTAAAGAATTTGAGCACAATAACTACCTGCAGCAATATACTCTGCCTCAGCAGTAGATAATGCAACAGAATTTTGTTTTTTACTAAACCACGAAATAAGTGCACGACCTAAAAAATGACATATTCCACTAGTGCTTTTTCGATCAACTTTGCAACCAGTATAATCTGCATCTGAATAACTAATAAGATCGAAAAAAGTGTGTTTAGTATACCATAACCCTATGTCAATGGTACCGGCAAGATATCTAAAAATACACTTGACTGCAATCAAATGAGATTACTTTGGAGATGATTGAAAACGTGCACATAAACATACACTAAACATAATATCAGGTCTACTAGCTGTCAAATATAATAAACTACCAATCATACATCGATATACTTTTAAGTCAACTAGTTTATTGCTTTTATCTTTATCAAGTTTGGTAGTTGGACTCATTGGTATTCCAATTACCTTCGCACATTCCATTTCAAACTTTTTGAGTAACTCTTTGATATATTTTGACTGATTAATGAATGTTCTACTTTTTACTTACTTGATTTGCAATCCGAGAAAAAAATTAAGTTCTCCCATCATGCTCATTTCAAATTTTTCCTGCATACTCTTAGCAAAATCTTGGCACATATTTTCATTAGTAGCACCAAATATTATATCATCCACATAAATTTGAACTAGAAGAATATCATCCTGTTCATATTTGATGAAAATAGTTGTATCAATTTTTCCTCTTTAAAAACTTTTTTCAATCAAGAAACTACTAAACATTTCATACCAAGCTCTAGGAGCATGTTTGAGTCCATATAAAACTTTTGTGAGTTTAAAACATGATTAGGAGAGATGATTTTCAAAACCTGGAGGTTGCTCAACACATACCTCTTCATTTATAAAACCATTTAAGAAATCACTTTTAACATCTATTTGAAAAAAACTTGAAATCTTTATAACATGCATATGCAAGTAACATTCGAATAGTTTCTAATCTTGCGACAGGTACATATGTCTCATTATAATCAATTCTCTCCTCTTGATTGAAACCTTGGGCTACAAGTCGAGCCTTATTTCTAGTGATGATTCTGAACTCATCCTTCTTATTTCTAAAAACTCATTTTGTTCCAATAACAACATGATCTTTGAATCTAGGAACAAGTGTCTAAACATTATTTCTTTCAAATTGATTTAACTCTTATTGCATAACTAGAATCCATGATTCATCAAGCAGTGCTTCATCAATATTTTTAGGTTCAATATGAGATAGAAAAGCAGTGTGATTACAAATATTTCTAAGAGATGATTGAGTACTTACACCTCGTAAAGATTCTTTTAGAACTTGTTCCACTGGATGATCTTTCATATGTTTCCACTGTTTGGTTGCATCTTGTACTAAGTCTTGATGATCTTTTCTAATGTCTCCATGTTGGATTTTTTCTATTGTTGAGATTGAGACTATTTGTGTTATTTGTACATTCTTATTTTCATCAATAGATTTTTTGGAGAGTAGAGAGTTAGATTCATCAAATACAACTTTACATATTCCCATGATATTCCTTTTTGAATTGTTTCCAAATGTTACGTGTCCTTATTTTTTAGAAGTGAGGTTAATGAATTTAGTTTTGTCTCCTGTCATGTGTCTTAAGCATTCGCTATCTAAAAACCATTTATTTTTACCTAAGGAGGACTTCGTGCATACCTGTAAAATCAATTAAAATAATTTTTCTTGGTACCCAAGTTCTTTGGGTTCTTTATTTATTAGTATTAGAAGAAATAAGATTGTTTGATACCTATATAACCCTAATAGTCATTGTATATCTTCTTCTAATAGGACAAACATGATAATTATGACAATTTTTATTGCAAAAATTACAAATAACATGTGACATATTTGAAAATCTTGAGTGATAATATTTTTCTTTAAAAAAGTTATTTTTATGAAAAAAAATTTGAAAATCTAATTTTGATTTAGTCGGTTTATCAAAAAAAATTTATAGGATTTGAGTTTTTTTTTTTTTTTTGCATGTATCTCAAGCCTATCTTATCAAAAACACATTTTTGACTACCAAGAAGTTTTTTAGAGTTTCTTTTTCTATCTGTAAAGTTTTCAACAATTTTTTCTAAATCAATCACTTTCTTTTTCAACTAATGATTTTCATCTTTCAAAATAATATTTTTTTTTTTCTTAAAACATCATTTTCATTTATTAAAGAATAATTTTTCTTTTTCAAAGCGGTATATTCATACCCAATTTTTCAAATTTCTCATATACCTCTTCCAAAATATTTTACAATTTTTCATAAGAAGGATATTCAATATTTTCATAATTTGTTATCTCAAGATCATCTTTAGCCATGAGACAAAGATTTGCAGATTTTTCATTACTTGCGTCACTGTTTGAGCTACTTAAATCATCATCCTATGTAGCTTTCATTGCTTTCTTACCTTTGTATCGATCTTTCTTAAACAGGGGACAATCTGCTTTTATATGTTCAGGCTTTTTACATTTATAACAAATTAATGAATTATTTTTACCTGTATTTTTGTTTGAAGACTTTTTAAAAAATTTCATCGGAGGAGCTTTATTTTTTAAGAACCTCTTAAATTTTCTTGTGATCATTGCAATTTCTTAATTTTTGTTATCGCTTTTCTCATCGTTATCGCTTTCACTTTTATGGAGAACAATTTTAAGTGACAAGCTCTTCTTTTGCTTTCTTTATTCTACTCTCATTTTCAATGTGTACTCATGAGTAATAAGTGACTCGTTGAATTCATTTACTTCGAGTTTTGTTAAGATCTTTAGTTTCAAGAATTGCCGTCACTTTTGATTCCCAACGTTTTGGCAGAGAGTTGAGAATTTTTCTTATTATTTCCAAGCGATAATAAATTTTTCCAAGAGCTGTCAAGTTATTTATAATATTAGTAAAACCAGTATACATAGAGAAAATAGATTCATTATCAATCATTTTAAACATTTCATATTCATGTGTAAAAATATAAGTTTTTTATTCTTTGACTTGTAAAGTTCTTTCATAAGTTACTTCCAAGTTATCCCAAATTTTCTTTGTTGTCCTGCAAGTCATTATTCTGTTAAATTCATTGCCATTGAGAGTATTATACAATAAATTCATAACCATTATATTCACTGTATAAAGTCTATCATCTTTACGATCAATTTATAATACATTTATAGATTTCTCGACTTTGAGACTGAAGAAATATTCTCATTTTAACTTTTCAGAAAGTATAATTGCCTCCACAAAATAGCGGAGGCCAACTACTGGATTGACTTTCAGTGAATGTAACTGTAATGTTAGTCATATGATTTTAACTCAACAGATAATTAATCTTATAATAGAGTCTTAGCTCTGATACCAATTGTTGTCCAGATGACTAACACAAGAGGAGGGTGAATTGGGTTATATTAAAAAAAATTATACTTATAAAATAAATACACAATATAAAATATAAATAACATATGAAGAAGCAGGAAATATAAAGACTAAGGGTAAGAAGAAGCAAACTCAGTATTTTAACGAGGTTCAGCTTCACTATCTACGTCCTCATCTCAAGCTACCCATTGAGGATCTCAAATTCACTATTTAATCTATCTCTTTTAGGTGGAGATAGAAACCTATTATATATTTGAGCAACACTGCTACAAAGAATCCGTGTAGAACACTCTCTACACTTGCAATCACCTGACACTTAGTAATTCAAATATTCCCTGTGTAGAACACCTTCTACACATACAAGGGTTATACACATCCTCTTACAAATACAAGAGCTGATAGTAGGTAGATTATCAGAATACATTCCTCAATGAGTAAAATAAGAATAATACAGTGCAACTTATATCTCTCAAAATGAATAAAGATTAAGGTACAAAACTTAGAGAAGAGAGAATGATGGCTTTGAAAAAATGATGCAAAACGTAGTAATTGATGTGTAAGTTCTTGTTGTAATTTTTGCAAAACTTAAGTGAGCTATTTATAGGCAAATGAGTTTTCATATTCAAATTTGAAAAGGTTCACATGTCAAATAAGAGTACTATTCACTTTTTAAAAGATTCAAATAAAAACATCTCTTTTTTATATTTGTCAAAGACAAACTCATTCATTTTTCAAAAAAATTAAATCAAATCTTTTACTTTTCATACATGACAAAATGAACATAATTTATTTTTCAAATCAAATCATCTTCTTTTTGCATATGTCAAAAAAATACACAACCACCCTTCAAGATTTTCAAACAAAATTATCTATTTTTTGCATTTGTCAAAAAAATATATAATCATCATTCAAGATTTTCAAACAAAACATGCACATGTCAAAGATGACAATCAATTATCTTACAAATTCAAATATTTATATATATGTGGAAAAAAAAAATTTTGAAATTAAATATTTTAATAAAATTATGCAAATGTAAAAAATGTAATTTGATACTTAATGAGAAAATATTAATTTTGAATTTTAATCCAATTTCAAATTTTAAGAGATGTACAAAATTACTCCATGAGCTTCATTTGTAGACTTATTCTTCTTCTTGCTCATGTTTGATTTCTTGATATGATTAGCTTTCTTCATACGTAGACAACTTGAGATTGAATCTTGAATTTATTTGTTATCATCAAAATCTATATGTAGATACGAAACTTGAAACTTTGGGTTCTACAACCTCGATTAACTAAGTTGGTGGGAATAGAAAATGATGAAGAAATCATCCACAGCATCGTGGCTGGCAAGAGTGGTGAGGACTCTTTAATCTGGATGCCAAATAAGAATGATTTGTTTACATCGGCTAGTGCTTGGAAAATTGTTTGGATGAAGTTTGCAAAGATACCTGGTATGGACTGGCTATGGCACGGCTTATAACCTAAGAAAATATCAGTATGTGTATGGAAAGCCAAATTTAATTGTCTGCCTATGGACAATAATATTTAGGCGGTAGGAATTAACCTTGTTTCTATGTGTGATTGTTGTATTTCGAGTCAATATGAGACACGAGATCATGTTTTATGCATAGGTGAGTTTGCCAATAAGTTATGGGAATGAGCGGAGAATGCACTGGGTTTGCTGAGAGTTTCACATACTTCTTGGTGGTCAAGGGTAATGCATTGGTTTAACTTTGCTTAAAGGGGATTTATTATTGGTATATTATCAAGTTTGATTTCATGGAAGCTATGGAGTCGTAGATGCAAGGGCACGCGTGAAAGGCAAAAGAGATTCAATTGAGATTGTTTGGTGTGCTTTGAAGATCTGGCTTCGCTCCTTGTCCGAGAGATTGATTAAAGGAAGTGCCTCACACATTGATGCTGAGATCCTAGTTGCACTCGACGTCAAAGTTTCAGTAGCTAAGCAAGAAAGATCGCGACTAGTTTATTAAAGGAAGCCGAGGGAGAAATAGGTTAAACTAAACGTGGATGGCAGCTATAAGGGAAATTCTAGCAACATGGGTGGTGGAGGGGTAATTGAAGATTCGGTGGAAGGTTCTTGGTAGCTTTTTCACACAATTTTAGACATGATACAAATAATATTGTAGAGTTTAGAGCACTTTTGGAAAATCTAAAACTATGTAAGGAGAAGGATTTCTCCCAAATTGAAGTAGTGTGACTATAAAATAGTGGTGGAGTGGATTAAATCCAAGAGATGTATGGTTTGGTACTTATGGAGTTATTGGGAAGAGTTTTTGGAGGTTTTCTCTGATATTTCCTTTTCTATTTCTCATCAATTTAGAGAAGGAGACATAATTGCCAATATGTTGGCTCCATGTTGAAAAGAAAGGTGCACTAGAAGATTTGAAGATTTTGTCATGCTTCCTAAGAAATTGAGAGGTTAATTATGGTTAGAAAAATTGGATTTACCTTATATTTGTTGGTAATTGTTTTCTAATTTATTGTAGTCTTTGAATAATGGAATAGTGTTTTCATCGTTTACTCATGCTTGATTGTTTTGATTTTTGATAGTGGAGATTTTGGTTTTTTGTTGCGATGGATTTGTTGTTTATCTGGTACTTCAATAAGGTTGTTTCTAATTACGATATTCATCTGTCATAAGTGAGGGTTTTTCAATAAATTTGGGGAGGGGTCACTCTTAGAGATGTGGTCCCGACTCTTTGCCAAAAAAAGAAAAAAAGAAAAAAAAGCATTTCCTCCATTTTCTCATGTATAACAAAATGAGATTATTGAATATATACTAATTTTTTCATTCTTGTATTCCATATGAATAATTGAAAACTAAAAGATAAATATGAGATTATTAACATTATTTGGTTGAATTAAAAAAAAAAGAACTAAATATATGATATTATATATGTGAGTATACATAAATACTATTATAACAAGAAATAAAATAAAATCAAGAAATAAAATCGAAATGTGTTTTTTTTTTTAAAGTAATGAAGATGTGCTGTAAAAGAGGCATTTACACTCTTCAATTAAAAGCTATCACATCAAATTCTTTATTATACCAAAGTACACATACAATCAAAATTTATAATTTTTATTTAAAAACTAACAAGTAACAACGGTTATCAGCTATCAAACTCTAGTAACAGGTGATTAGGTTTTGACGGTTAGAGTATTTTTATTGGATTAGGCATTTACAAATTTAATGAAGAGTTTAGCTAATAGAACTTTAAAAAATTCTACATTGGATTAGGCAACTTCAAAAGAATATGGTTTTAACTACAGCAAATTAAGCTTTATTTTCATATTTGCAATACACTGTAGCTAGACCAAATGAATAAAATACAATTCTTTATTCTAATCTTGGTCTGCCACAACTCTTCATTCACTTGAATAATATTCAAGGTAGCAGTGGCAGATGTCATTCTTTGCAAATCTCATTATTTCAACATTTGTTTTAATTATTTTAACACTTTTTTAATTATTTCAATTTTTTTTTCTTTTATTTCTTTCTCTTTAATTTTTGGTTGATCAGAATCAATAAAAAATGCCAACTATTCTATAATACATTACATTCATATAAGTAACTATTAATTCTGCCATTAATAGAAAATAATAAAAGAATATTACTAAATTAATAATATTTTATTATTATTTTAACGAAAAGATAGTTAATCCAATGTGGAAATAAGTTTTAAGTGGAATAGCCAAATTTGCATTTGCAAATGCCTAATCCAATGAAAGTACTCTTAGTTGTTGGAGTTTGACGATCTCCCATATTGGCAGGGGCCATTCTAGACGAAGTAACAACTCAAAAACTAAAAGCTGTAATCTTGTAATATATTTTTTATAAGTTGAAGTTATATTTTAAGATTTTAGAATGATCATTTCAAATGAATTGATTTAGTATGATTTAGTCTAGTATATAATTAGTAGTATAATGAAGGGGTGGTGTGTAATTGTAGCATGTAAAAATTACTTTCACATAAAAAAAAACTTTCACATCACATCCTTGTCAAAAGTGCATCCTCACTCACATTGGGCTCTCCGAAACACCCCCACATCCGGATCCCCATTTTAGGGGATCCTCTCGGGGCGCTATAGTAGCCTCCTATCCCAAATTCTCCCATATTCCCCCAATTCACTTTGCGCACAAGAATACAATTGCTTCTTCTCCTTCTTGACTTTTTCGAACTCCCACTTCCCATTTTTCCACCACGCAAATGCCGCTCCCCGTTCCCTTTCGTTGCTGATAAGAAACTTTCAATCCTATTTGCTGTGTTTTTGCCATAGTTGCATATATATTTATATTTATATATATATATATATATCTCACGAAGCACTGCGAAAAATGCGATTATTCTTGCCCCAATTTTCCCTCCCATGCTACCATTGCATCCTTATGAGTTTTCTTAGGTTTTCTATTGCATCTCTGTGTTTTGCTAGGGTTTTGCTCTGCAATTCGACTTTAACAATCCCTCTATTTCCTGTGACTAGGGTTTCAACTTTAACATTAAACACTAATGGCTTTATGTTTTGTGTTGTGTATCTCGGTTGGCCCCTTTGATGACGCCCGATTTCTATTGGAGCTAGGGTTTCGAATATGAAACCTCATTTTGGGATTTTCCTAGGGTGTTTGTAAAATTGGTTGTGATAGATCCCTGGTTTTGAATTTTCTATTGTGTTGGAAATATTTTCCTACGGTTTTGTCTAATTACATATTGAGCACTTGTGGATTGTGCACCCCTATCTTTTGATTTATTTGTTTAGTTTGGTGCTTCTCTTGAATATGCCGAGCTTTTGATTGTCCCTAAATTTGCCGTGATGATGGTTTGTACTTAATTAGTTGTGATGTTTACATACTAAGCATTTTGTGTAAAATTTAGGACCCCTATTTTGTGATTGGTTTCGGATCAAGCCTTTTATTTCCTATGTCGAGCTTCTCATTGTCCTTAAATTTGTTGTGATTGTCGTTTGTACTTATTTGGCTGTGATGTTTACATATTGAGCAGAATGTGTAACATTTTGGACCCCCAAATTTGTGATTGGTTTCAGATTAAGCCTTTTTTCGTATACTACGCTTCTCATTGTCACTAAATTTGCTGTGATTGTCGTTTATGCTTATTTGATTAAGAGTTTACATACTGAGTAGAATGTATAACATGTTGGACCCCTGTTTTGTGATTGGTTTCAAATTGTTGGAGTTACTTAATAGTGTTTAGGTTTTGTGATTGCCATTAATGTTTTTTGTTTTGGCTTTGATGAGTGAGATTATCCAATAGTGTTTAGGCAGGGGATGCCATTGATAAGGCGGGGTAATCTGTGAACCCGATATCTTAGGCATTCTGCAAGCGAGGTTCACAGTTTTGCAGCCTCTCATGGACACAAACCTTTCTAGCGCATGATGTTATATTCCAAACAAAATCGTTATGAGCTGCAACTTATTACACACACATACTTTTAGGGAACCCAATGCGGATGCTTTTAATTTACTATGAAATGTTACTTATCTCTAATCTCTCGATTGTGATGTTTACAAATCCTAGTGGTACGATATGCCGAGTTTGGCTGACATCTCCATAGCATGTTTACCTAGAATGCACACGAGTTGTGTAAGCTGTTGTTGCAGTTAGGGGTGGGCAAAAATTCCGAATTCCGAATTCCGTCCGAACTCCGCTCCGATTCCGACTCCGATCGGTGTCGGAAATCGGAGTTCGGAATTCGGAGTCGGAAATTTCCGACTCCGGATTCGGAGTCGGATTTCGGAGTCGGAGTCAGGTTTTATACCGAACTCCGACTCTGAAACTCCGAAGTTTTTTTTAAAAAAAAATTAAGATACAAAACGACGTCGTTTTGTATCTTAATTTTTTTTTAAAAAAAACTTAGCTAAACGACGCCGTTCCATTTATATAGAAACGGCGTCGTTTAGGCTAGGGCATGTAAACGGCAACGCCGGCCCCCCAGCTATTTCTTCTTCCTTCTTCTTCTTTCTTTCTTCTTCTGTTCTTAACTTCTTCAGTTCTTCTTCGAATCTTCGGCCTTCGGTCTCGAGTCAGTGAGTCACCCTCAGCTCTCAGCCCTCAGCCCTCGGCCCCTCAGCCCTCAGCCCTCAGCCCTGATCACTGTCTCACGCCGTTGCACACAAACAGACCCTCACATCTAGCCGTCCCCCCTCAGCCTGAGTCCACTGCCGCCCCGTCGCCCCTTCACGCATTTCTCACGGACCCACTGCCGGCTGCCCAAGGTATTTTCTTTTCCTCTCTCTCCGTCGCATTTATTCACCATCTCGAACTTTTGTAGCCTTGAACATCCACGATTTGCAATTTCTCAGTAAACCGGTAAACCACTAAACCCTATATTTGTTGTTGTTGTTGACTTGTTGTTGTTGTTGCAATTTACTATTTGGTATTTACATAGTCATTACTCATTAATTTTTGTTCATTTTAATTTTTGTTGTTGTAAATTTGTTGTATTTGTGAATCACTGAATAAGTGAATATGGTATTAGACTTTATTTTAATTTTTGTTGTTGTAAATTTGTTGTATTTGTGAATCACTGAATAAGTGAATATGGTATTAGACTTTATTTTAATTTTTGTTGTTGTAAATTTGTTGTATTTGTGAATCACTGAATAAGTGAATATGGTATTAGACTTTAGTTTTCTGGTTTAGTTCTTTTTCTAGCACAAGGTGTTGGCCGCAAGACTAAGTTTTCAAATGATAAAAACATTGGCAATTTGGCATTGAATTAGTCAACTACTAATATAGCTGATCTTTATTTAACTAAGAATACTAGCATTAGATTAGTCAAACTGTCAATATATATATATTTTTTAAAAATATAAGTTTGCATACATATCAAATTTTTTTTGTCATATTTAATCAAATACGAGAAAATAAAAATAGGAGAAGGAAATAAAAATACAAGTTGTCTTTAAAAATGAATAGTAAAACTTTAAAATTCTTTAAATTTGAAGAATTATTATTTATTTTTGAAGACAGCTTATACTTTTTGCATGTAGCAATTTTGATCCTCGTAAAAGGTCGATCTGTAGACGGTGGTAGCTAGATCTTGGGTTTGAAATTTTAGGAGAGATCACGAGTTGAGGTGCAGCGTGGCTTTGAAAGTAATCTTAGGAATAGGTGCAGTGTGCGACGTTTAAAATTTTAGTCACCGGCCCCAACGTCTTTTGTTAGAGAAAAAAATAAGATAAACTAAAGCGATGGAAAAAAAAATAAAAAGAATCATAATTGTGTTATATATGCATGAATACTGCCCCACAGCAATGCTTTTCCGAGAGAACACAATGATGAATAAAGAGATATATTATAGAATAATATTCCCTATATATTCTGCATGCATTTATGTAAGAAGAAATTAATATTGCAACCGTACGTTAAGCGTCCAAAATTAGTCATGATGAGAGTCACGGACTCACGGATAAGATTCATACAATTGGTTTGATGCATTTATAATATGGATGCGTACGTTCTTAGCTTTGTTTAATTCTTCCAAGGAATGAATTTAAATAGAGTCAACAGAATCGCCGCAATATTATTAATTGTCGAAGTTATAAGATTAATTGATCATATTTCATCTTTTATCTAAAAACTCCTTTATTGCTCCATCGATCCATCTCATGAGCTATAAATTAAACTAACACTTTTTGCCAGTTTCTAGAACCCTGATCATTCATTAGGCGAATTAGGCGGTTGGCTAAGATGGTTGCCTAAGGCCTCTTAATGAAAAATTTTAAACAAATATTAAAAATTTCATTATTTAAAATAAAAAAATTATCTGAACTAAATAAATTAATCTTAAAGTTAAAGAAAAAATCAATTATGCATTTTGTTAAAAAAATAACGTTAACAATGGATCCTAATTAAATACTCTGCAGATTCGATTTCACTTGGAAAAATCAAAAGTCACAATAAACTTGGAAAAATCAAAACCTTAATAAATGATTATACCTCTACAACCAAAAAATAACGTTACAATTCATCTATAAAAATAATCAAAACATAAAAACTCTTCTTTTATACCTAACGATTTTACTTATCTCTCAACTTCAAAACCTTAATAAATGATTATACCTCTACAGCCACATCGATATTATACTATTACTAACTTTTTATGATTATAAATTTATAATTGTTATATTATTATACTTGAATTCTAATAACATTATAAATTTATAATTGTTAGGAATTTACTAATATTTTTTATATTATTATACTTGAATTCTAGGTCTACAATTACAAACAGATGGATCCCTCACGTAGTGCTAGTGGGACTCCGACTCCACATGAGGCTCCGAATCCGGATGGTGGGACTCCTTCGGCGCTCCACGCTGCAGCTTCGAGCCGTAGTCGGCTACCCTCCACTCGAGCACAAACCTCGTGTGCTAGCAGTGGATTTCCACTTCCAATCGACATAGAATTGGAAGTGGAAGATCCCGACCAGTTTATGGAGGAGCAGGAGATGGGCCTTGGAGACGATCCGATTCAGGATCCGGATGTACCAGTACACCCTACAGCTGCGAGGCCACCCCGTCCACGGTCAAATAAAAAAAGATCGTGGACATGGGAACATTTTGAGAAGGTTGAGGGTGGGGATCCCCAGAACCCACGGGCTGAGTGCAATCATTGTGGCGCTCGAGTTGGGTGTCATTCAAAGAGGCAAGGCACTTCTTGCCTTTCAGCACATCTGAACGGTTGCAAGCGCTACCAAATAGCGAAGGGAATGGCTTCAAGAGGTTAGTGTCTTGCTAGTTGCTTTATATGCTAATTAGTTTTGTGATTATAATCCCAATTAATTTTCATTTAAGACTAATATTGGTAATAAATTATCAAATACAGACGCAGGTGGGTCTCAGACTAATCTTAGCTACGAGACTTCTACAGCCACTGATGGGACAGGGACACAGACAAGGAATCTAGTTGTCCCTCAATACAGTGAGAAGATGTTTCGTGAGGCGCTTGCGATGATGATTATAAAAGATGAGATGCCCTTTACCACGGTTGATAAGGATGGGTTCCGGTATTTTGTGAAGCTTCTTGAACCAAGATTTCCAATCCCATCCCGTTATACAGTGATGCGAGATTGTATGAAGATGCATCTGAGGGACAAGGCAGAAATGAAGAAGATGTTCTCCACCACTGGCCAGAGAGTGTCATTTACGACCGACACATGGACGTCGGTACAGAATACCTCGTACATGTGTATCACAGCACATTACATTGATAGTGAGTGGAATCTTAAAAAAAGGATTATTGGATTTAAAGAAATAGTTGACCATAAGGGTGCATCGATAGGAGCGGAGATGGATGATTGTTTGGTTGATTGGGGCATCCAAAAAATATTGTGCATTACAGTTGACAATGCCGGTGCAAATGAGACCGCAATCGAATGGTTTATCCGAAATACGAGGGCGAGAGAAGATGTGATTAAAAATCACCAGTATATCCACATTCGATGCACTGCTCATATAATCAACCTTATTGTTGGTGAGTCTTTCTGGTTTTAATTTTGTATTCTGTATTTTAATATTTTTATGATTAAAGTCTTTGAAAATAGTACTATTTTTTTTATTATTATGATAATTAGATATTTTTCAATGATGAAACAGTTAAGGGGTTGGAAAATATAGACGACTCTATCAAGAGAGTCCGCAACATTGTGCGGTACGCGAGGGCTTCTCCCCAAAGGCTACAAAAGTTCAAGGCTATAGCAGAACAGGTTGGGATTGAGTCTTCAAAGATGTTGTGCCTGGATGTTCCCACTCGATGGAACTCCACATATCTGATGTTGGATGTGGCACTAAAGTACCAGAAGGCATTTGAGCGGCTAGAGATTGAGGATGGAGGTTTGAGGTATGCCTTACTGGAGCCTGATGGAAGGGGGCTCGGTCCGCCAGACAACATTGATTGGCAACATGTATCCGAGTTTGTCACATTTTTACAAATCTTTTATGACATCACGATGCGGGTTTCTGGATCTGCATATGCGACGGCAAACATGTGGTTTAGCGAGATCTCCATGCTACACCACCACTTGAAAGAAGGTTGTGCTGACCCGAGTGGATTGTTATCTGGTATGGCATCACAGATGCAGTCCAAATATGATAAATATTGGGGGCAAGTTGAGAAGATAAATAGATTATTGTTCATAGCGTCGATCCTCGACCCTCGATTGAAGTTGGCAGTGGTAGAATGGTGGGCAACAGAGGTTCTCGGGGCAGTGAAGGCTAAGTCGTTTATCACAGCACTCAAAGATGATTTGAACGAGTTGTACACTCATTACAGTGCCAGTAGTCCTGCTTCATCCTCACGAGCCATGGGTACCTCACGTTCGAGTTCGAGCTCAGGACCAGCCACAGATGCTCGTTCGAGTCAGGCCAGTGTAGCCAGTCGATCCCGAGGCTTCAACGTCATGACGTCGTTTCATGCACGGTCATCGAGAAATCCATTGCAGTGTACAAATGAGGTTGAACGATATTTACTGGCAGAGGTTGAGGAGCCTAGTGAGGAGTTTCAGATCTTGATTTGGTGGAGAGCTAATTCACCAAAGTACTCGATTCTCTCTCGCATTGCTCGAGATGTACTAGCCGTTCCTATCACTACGGTTGCATCTGAATCGGCATTTAGCACTGGAGGTCGGGTGTTGGATGCCTACCGGAGTTCATTGTCACCGTCAACCGTGGAGGCCCTCGTTTGCACACAAAACTGGCTCAGAGATGTACCTACTGGACTAGAGAGTATTGGCATCGATGCCGTGAGCTACAGACTTGAGTCAGGTAAACTTAAATTAATTTATATAATTCTTTTTAAATGATTAAAGTTAAAATTTTATATAATTATTAATTCTTTTTTATAATTTCATTTTAATAAATCTATTTAAATTTTAATTTATACTGTTTATGATTTTACAGATTTAGTTATCAACCCTACCATACTTGCCGATGACTGATGGAGCAACTATCGATTACGTATATTTTTTCTCTAATTTTCCATCACACTTGTTTCATGTTTGGTTAATTTTAATTTTTTTCATATATAATAATACATTTTATTTTTATCTTAATCTCAGGTACGATTCTGTATAAGTTCCAACAACAAAGTTCAAGGCTGCAGCAATTATTATTATTATTATTTTGTAACATCGATACGGGTCTCAACCGTCCCATTGAACCAGAGTCATCAGACTATCACTGAAAATTTAATTTATATTTTGTATTATTTTTTGTATTAATAGTGACATAGTCTAGAGTCCTGGACTTTTTTTTTGTATTACTATTTTTTGTATTATGCTATAATGCTATTGGCTGGCATTAGCATTGTAATTACTACTTAGTACTTTGTATTTTTTGTTTAATTGTTTAAGACTAATTAGTACTTAGTAGTGAAAACTGAAACTTGAATAGATCAATAGTTGTGGGCTTTGTGGCAACTCAATTGAATCTAGTATCTAAATAGTAAATACTCAATTCGCATATCAGTAAATTTATATGACTATGAGATTTTAATTAAATATTTCTTTATATACGAAATTCATAAATTTTTAAAATTTTATAACTATATCTAAATTTATTATAATATTAAAATATATTAAAATTCATTTGTGATTTGAGATAAATCTCATAAAACTTATTTTATTATCTTAATTTATTTTTTCATCATTAAAAAAAATTTATTCTATCTCAAATCAGCTTCAACCATTAAATGCAGTTACGCAAGTTAAAATAAAAAAAGTTACTTCCTAATATCCTATCCAGTATTCATGCGCGCCGCGCCGTAAACCCAAAGAGATTATGCGGGAAACTCAAATATTTGACTCCGTTATCAAAGATCGTGCACGTCAGAAGCTGTATGACTGATGGATTAATTACTTGCCAGTTGCCAAGTGACAAGTCTAAGTGGTTAAGAATCAAAATAGAGGTGAGGAAAGTATATTATTTTAATTTTTAATAAATAATAAGACAAAAAATAATAAATAAAAAATAAAATAATATTATTTTAATAGATGTGAAAAAGTACAGCTGTATAGGCATTAGCAATAGCGTACATGTTAATTGTTAAGTAAGCTACTAAGCACGGTTAACTTATTTCTTCACAAACTTTACATCTCAATTGAACAAATAAGTTCATATGGAATATGTATGGCCCAATTGGAAGGATTTAGTTTCGGAATGAGTGTAATTTGGCCCATATCGAACTCGCCGAAGGAAACTAAATTCGGAGTTCCGATCGGAACTCCGATCGGGGTTCGGAGTTCCGAACTTCCGATCGGAACTCCGATCGGAGTTCGGAGTTCCGAACTCCGATCGGTGTCGGTATCCGAGAGTGTCTCGGAGTCGGAGTCGGAGTACGATTTTGACTCCGATGATTGTCGGAGTCGGAGTCGGAAACTCCGAACTCCGACAAGTTCGGAGTCGGAGCACAGCCCTAGTTGCAGTCATGCTGTTGGAGGGATGGTGGCCTTCAATCTCATGCAACCATAGGGTTCCTGAGCCCCCAATTGCACCCACACTAATAGATTAATGATATCTCTAACATATGCAATGTTTTGAGTTTGTGTCTATATTTTTTTAGATATCAATTTACAAGACCCCAACAATTTGTATACTTTCACTAGCCTGTTCACTTAGGAGCATGACTTATACTAACTAGATGTTGGTTTTAAGTACATAATCTCTTATGCCTTTAGATGACTCTTCACCGGTATCCCAAGTTGCGTGCCCCTCTCAAAAAAGGGTAGTGAGGGGTGCAAATTTTAGTCCCGAGGAAGACAAGCTGCTTGTCTTCACATGGCTTAACTGCTCCATTGATGCCATTTCGGGTACGAACCAAAAATTTGCTGCACTTGGGGAAATTCTTTTTACAATACTTCAATGAGTATAAAGAGACAACAATTGAGTGGATTGTTGGGTCATTGATTCATCGGTGGAGTTTCATTCAGAAGGTGATGGACAAATTTTGTGCACGGCTCTTCGCGGTCATACAATTGCATTCAAGTGAAATGATTGAGAAAGACAAGGTATAAGACTAATGGTACCTGTTTATTTCTATACTTATTATCAACATCACCATCTTATTTGTCCTTTCATTTTACTTATTTCCATTGCAAGTTTGACAAAACTAATCTCATGTACCATCAACTTGATAAATCTCCATTTTAGTTTGAGCATTATTGGGACCTGTTGAAGGACCAGCCGAAATGGAGGCAGCGTGGCAATAAAATGTAAGTGTAGGAAAACGACGGTCGTCGATGTCCCCTACATACTTGCGGACCTCAAATTTGGCGGCTGATTCAAATGCTGGGATGGAGGTGGAAGATATGGATACGAATGAAGTAGTGGAATTGGAGTAGCCAATAAGACGAAAAGCTGATAAGGGAAACTGCAAGGCTCAGAGCAGCGGCCAATATGAGTACATGGCGCTTAGTAAGCATAAATACGAGCTCCTTGAGGAGTCACATGAGCTAGAGAAAGAACTCATCTGCTTGATGTTCAAGAAGATTGTAGCCGAGAGAGAGGACAAGAAACAAGAGAGGGAGGACAAAAAACATGAGAGAGAGCTCGAGGCACATAAAATATCTATCGAGGAGAGGCGGCTAGCATTGCAGGAGGGTTCGATTGCAACCGCAAATAAGGAGCGAGTGGAGCGAATTATGTTGATGGATCTCAGTTTATTGCCCAAGACCCAGAGTTTATATTTTCAGAGGCTCCAGGAGATCTTGGCGAGGCGAATGGGCCAATCCGATTGATAATCTACTACATTTTCTCTTATCAATTTTAATTTTTTGCACATTAAACAATGATATCTGGATTGTATATTATATTTGAAATAGATGTTTACTTTTTTGTTTTTCTAGGAGAGGGACTGTACTTGTTATTTTGTACAAGAATTCCCACATATTTGAGACAAAAAATGTAGTCGTTTGAGTCCGAGACAAAAATGTTACCGTTAGACTCTAGGACAAGAAAAATTACCGTTGGAGAGAGTAAAAGAAATGTTACTATAGGAGTGCAGGACAACGAATGTGACCGTTAATCTAATTTCAAATAAAATGTTACCATTGAACTCCGAAGATAAAATTTGTTAATGTTAGAGAAAAAAATTAACAGTTGAAAAAAATAACACAAAAAGAATAACACTAAAAAATTACAATTGGGTTGGTAAATTAATATATAGGAAAAATCAGTATTAAAGTAAAGACATCAGTTTCAAAAATAATATTTCCTTCCAAAACATTGGATATGTGTTTATAATTTTATTTCGATACTTAATTTGAAAAAGAGAATAATAAGACAAAACAGTAAGTGGTTAAGAATAGAAATGGAGGTGAGAGAAAAAAGTAATAAAGAAATAATAGAAGAATATTATTTTAATATATGGAGGAAAGTATAGGGAATGGAATGTAAGAGATTTTTTGAAGATGAATAAAATTTAAGGAAAACTTAAGGAAGTGGGGTTTTTAACCAAAATTTAGGAAAAATTTTGGAAATCCGGATGTGGATGCTCTAATATGAGTGACGTAAGTATGTTATGCATCTTTATCATCTTTTTCCAATCTTAGTAATAAAGAACAAAAGTAAAAACATTTTCATGAAATCATATTACGCAAAAGGCAAAGCAAAAGTTTAAATATTCATCCGCACAAATAAACATTCTCCAACCGCACAAAAGCACGTGGGATTAATAACGGTTTTTCATTTTTTTTAGAATGAGAATCTTCGACTTCTCTCTAGAAAAAACTCATCCCTTCGTTCATTTTTGCCAAAGAGGAATGTGTGAATCTCGCACCACCTTCTTCTCCATCTTCTTTTCCTTTTTCTTTTATTTTTCGTTGTCTATGTGTGAATATGCTTATATGGTAGTCTTTTTCCACTAGTTTGAATTTTCTCAAATTTATTGCATTCCGATCATGGAAAGTCGGCACGTGCCCTACTATGACGTTTCCCTGCCGCCAATCTGTTGGGATGATTTGGAACCGCTCCCAAAATGTTTGCGCATGGCCTTTATGTGCAATTTCTTTCCACTTATGGTCTTCACGCGTTGTCACCCTTTGACAAATCTGATGGCTACACGAGCCACACCAAAAGATTTCCTACCCTCCAATCTTTCATATCGGCCTGACCCCTCCTCCATTCCACCAGTGTATGCCTTTCATGCGCCACTTCAGAGGCAGCGGTTGTCTATTTCTCCACCGCAGATCTGCTTTTCCGATGCGGATATATTCAGGTTATCGCTTTCCTTAACCAATGATCTTGTTCAAGGGACTAAGGCTCTCTCCAAAATAATATCTCAAGATAAAGGATTGCAGTGCACCCACTTACAATACCTTCATCGGTGTTTTACTTTCATAATGTTTTTTTAAGATAGTACCTTCTTTATAGGACTTAGGTAGACAGAATTCTTTTTTTTTTCCCCTTTTTATCTCCTCTTTTACACTGTGGTTGTTGAATTGAGGTATTTGTTGGGGAACCTCACTCTCTCTAGCATGAATCATATTTTATTTTAAGATGTTGCTAATTGTAATAACCTGAATTTTTAGATGTCCTTTTTAATTTTCGTGCTTGACATGATGATGTTTCTTTAAGATTATTTTAGAAAACCTTTGGAACCTTTGGGAAAAATATATATTTCCTATGAACCTTTTGGTTCGTATTAGGCCTATATGTATTGGAGGAAAAATATTTGGAAAATACTTAAATGTTGGAAAAATCATTGGAGACACTAAGTGTGATGAGAAGATATGACTTTTGAATATTCAATGAGATATTAAGAAATTAAAGGTAAATTGACAAAGGAAGTCAAGTGGTATAAGTAAGGAATATACCACATGATATTTTTGGATTAAAAAATATCAGACAGTTTTGACGTTCTTTGGTAATCGAGGCATAACTTTCTCATTTGATTTATGATTGAGATTATTCAAGATACTATGGAAATCTAAGATAAATATATACAATTTTTATGTTTTGATTTTTAAGAGATACGGACCCAATAAATGACGAAATTTGACTTGAAGTTGACAGAATTAAATTGAGCGTAGAAGAGCACTGACTTTAACTTGGATAATCGAGTTCGTGACTTATCCCTTGGAAATATCTTTCTACCACATATGATATCGTGCCATGTGTAGGTACAAATGACTTAAGATTAGTCTTGCTTGCTCACCAAGTTTAAAAGAAGAATAAATGAGTAATCTAAGACTTAAGGGATGCAAATGTGGCACGGTATGATATATTCAAGTGTTTTGGATTGTTCTTTCACCCTTAGTTCAGAATTTGTGATCAATCTAAGAGTTTTACATGTGTAGGGACACATGAAATCTTAAGAATATAAGTGTGAAGTAGTTTTTGGATGAATTCTAAGGAATCAAAATTAGAAGGATTGAACACATGGTATGCTTGGATTGGCTACTCTCGGGCAGTTTCGTCGTGTTTTAGTAAATTAGGCATAAATTGCTCATTTGATCTCCGAATAAGGTGATTAAAAATTCTAAAAGATACCAAGAGCAAGATCTAAAATTTTCATGTTTTAAGTTTTTGGAGATACATGCTTGATCAAGGATGACATTGGGCATGAAGTCGACATATCTGAAATTGATCTAAGTGATAACCGAAAATTACTTTGTCTTATTTCAAGATATTTTCAAAGATATGGATGATGATGTGAAGTTTTCCTAGTTTTGTAATCTTCTATACAAATGGAACTATATGACATGTTTACTTTTAGAAAATCAAATAAAAAGAACCAATGATATGAGAGTTTGAGTCAAGTAAGTAAGGAGTTTTTGAAAGAATATTCTCATCCCATTTGGAAGCATTGGATTGGACTTTCTTTTTAAGCAAATTTCGGCCAAGGCAAGTCTTAGAAGAATATCTAATTGGTTAAGGACCAAAGGAGGGACACTTGGCACTTGGAAAATGAAGGATTTATATGAGTGGTGTTAGTAAGATTTGGTTCTAGATGAAAATGAGTGGGTAACTGAATCACCCATTGTCTTATTTGGGTTAGCCTCACACTAAGAAGATATGGATAAGGGACAAGTCTCATCTTACAAATAATCCTAAAAAAAAGGAATGATGTATCCTAACTTTAGGGGGGACACATGGCCGGTTGATGGAGGGGGAAATATCCTAAGCTAAAACATGCATGTGTCAACCAAGGCAAAGAAAGAAAACATTTTTTCCTCACCTCCTTGAGATTCTCGGGCAGACCTCTTCTCTCTTATCCACCTCATTTTCTCCTTTTCCTAATCCCTCAAACACATTTCTCTATTGCTTTGGTGAAGGTCTTCTTCAAGAACTTGGTGGATATCATCCTTTGAAAAGGTTTTCTTAGCTCATTGCTTGGATGGTAGTAAGTACATTTATACCTATCTTTTATTCATAGAATTTTATTTGTATAGGTATATAATTAATGATATGATGATTAAATTAAGATTAGTAAATGATTGAGAGAAATTGATATTTTTTAATTTCTTAAAGAATAGTAGTGGTGGAATGATTATTTGGTAAATGAGTAATTGAAGAAATGGTCTATTAATTGAGAAATGTTTTCGACAATGAGTAAGTTTGATTAAAGCTTGAAGTTTCAAAATATTTTAAGTGGAGAATAGTGTGATATATGGATGTGAATACTCTAAGAAGTAAGAGTTTATGTTAGAACACTATGGAGGGAAATTAAGAGAATTGATAGGTGGATTTTGTTAGTAAAAGAAATGAATCTTGAGACTTGCAAGAGTTTCTAAAAGTTCGGCCTTGGTAAGTTCCTTTAGAGTATTATTACTTATTTTAGACTATTGATATAGTGAATAGACTAAGTTAGTAAAATGGTTGAGGAAAATGTTATGGATTAGTACTCTTGAAGATTAATGGAAGATTTAAGATTTATTTGAGGGTGAAACAATATATGGGATAAAGAAAATAATTGATACTAAGAGCAAGCCAAGTTTGATTAAAAAGAAAAGAAAAGAATTCTTAGAAAACCCTATGGGTTTCGGTCTATGCTTATTGCTTAGAAGATTCAATTCGTTTTATATTTGTTTTGAATGAATTGATTATATTTTATTTGATATATGACGTATGATGTGAATTATTTATGCCATGCATTGGTTAAACATGTTCCATACGCCATATGATCCATGTAAGCATGAATCATACATGCAAAAGTTTAAAGAATACACGCATGTTCCATTACGTCACAAGTTTTTACGTCAAAGGGCATGACATGCATTTTTAATAAAAATAAGAATGTTCCTGAGAATAAAAAAAGGAACAACTAAGAATAAGATTGTGAAAAGTCGCATTACGATGGAGACGTTGCTATGTAACGCCTGTATGAATGACATGACTAGCGGAGATGGCGATACGTAACGCCCGCTATGATAATAGTTTTTATGTCATAAAGGAGACGACGATACTGTAAGTCTATGTGAAAATGTGCATAAGTCGTGCATAAGATACGTATGAGTCATTCTTGAATTATGTATAGTGTTAATTATTCATGCTATCTATTATCTCATATTATTGATATGTACTGTTACTGTATTTGTTATGTTATTGATGTACTTATTGAGATTTCTTGAAAATCTGACTCTTTTAATTTTATCTATCATTCATTATGAAATGATAGATTTTGTTGCATGAATAAATTACTCATCATGAGACCTAGATGTCGCTGGAGGTTTTGAGGTATCCTGAGAGTCCTACAAAATACTCACCTCCTATGAATTAATCTCTCACGTATGTGACCCAACGTGATAGTAAAATTTATAAGGAAGTCGAAAACGACCCCTAAGAAAGGTAAAATGGGAAGTTGGATATGATATATGTTATGTATGTGTTTTGATACATTTGGGATGATATAAATATTTGGTACTCTCCAATGAAATGAGTAGTAAATTATGGGTTATAGTTATACTATGTCATTTCATGTGATCACTTTATGCAAAAAGTTAGGTTTCTTTGTATCTATTGGAATTTACCTCATTTCGCTGTGATTTACACTGCATTTAATTGGTAAGTTTAGATGCATGCATGTTACTCTTTATGTTTACGAATAGTAGGTAGTCTTGTATTACTTATCATGATGCTTCGATTTACGTTAAATCCTAAGCGTAAAATCGAGGTGTCACAAAGGGTCCCAATTTGGGATTCCAATAAATAATTATTTATTTATTTATTTTACATCATTTATTTTACATCTTAAAATACTTTTTTTTTTACAAAAATCACAATATTACTGAAAAACAGTTACTTAATCATGAAGTAAAAAAAAAAAAGAGCGAGATCCCAAAATAGGGACATTTTTCTTTATTTTAATGAAAATTGCTAGCTTAGAAAAAAAAAAATACTCCAACTGCCATTTGTTTAAGGATATTGCAATCACGACAAAATCTAATTTCATCATCTAATCTCTCAATTTGTCAAAGTTTGGTTTGGATAGTGAGATAAAATGATTTTAGTTGAAAGTTAAATAAAATATTATAAGAATATTATTTTTAAATATTATTTTTATTTTTTGAGACTTAAAAAAATTAAATTGTTTAGAGTGCTTATATATGTCCCAACATCTCCCAAATCAGAACAATTTTTTCTGTGATTTTTAATTATTTATCAAATTTTCAAATTATTTATCATTCTCAAATTCATTAAATTAAGAATTTGAGAATTTGATATGATATTAATTTATTTTTAATATTTTTAGGGAGGCTTAACATTTTTTATTTATTTATTATATTTTATATGAGAATTTAAAAAAATTATAATGATGAGATAAAAAAGAAATGATAATTACAATCGTGAGTAAGCAAGCGTCGTACAGTCGTTTAAAAAAAAATATGAGATTTATATGAAAAAAATTAATTTTTTAATAATAAATTTCACTTTTTTCAATTAACTACATAATATTTATATATTTTATAATTATATATAACATTATTCTTATCAGCAAATTTTAACTTGCAAAGAAAATGAAAAAGCATAAATAAAAACACAGTTAAAAACTTAGAAGTAAAACAGAGAGAGAAAGTGAGCTAGGAGGTCAACTATGACAGATGACACAAGTCAACAAATGTTTTTCTTTCCACATGTTCTTTTTCCTTTCTTTCTATCTTTCGTTTGGCTGTGGGTTTTTTGGTATCTGGAAATTAGCTTTCTAGTTATTACGTTGTCGGATTGGTGAAGGTGGTCGGCGAAGGACCAGTCTCTTGGGAAGCTCTTTTTTTTTTTTTTTCGGGATTATCTACAAAGATCTTTTTCTAAGGCTAATGGCTGTGAGTTTGTTTGCTTTTGTTCATCTCCTTTCTATTGTATATATGATCATTTTCCTTATATTGGTGGGTTTTGAGTTGCATTTGTACCTATCTGCCTATGGCAAGTATTTGGACTCTATCCTTTGATGTGTTTTTCAATATAAGAAAAATATGGCATCATAAATTTTCGTTTAGGAATTCAGGTAAGTTCTTTTTCAATTCCTGTGTTTTTGGAACAGGACAGAACAGAACAAAGAAAGAAGATTAATACATGGGTTCGTGGAAAGTTCAGTTTTGGATTTAAGTTTTGATTAATTGCACGAATTCTTCTCATCATTCTGGGTTACAGATCTTTGCAATCCCCAGAACTTATCCCATAAATTGAAGCTTAGGTTTAAAAAATCATAGAATCTGCATTGGCCGTGATGTTTGGGTTTTATTATTTGCGTTTTGATTTGTCTAAATTTGAAATAAGTTCAAGGATATTTGGAGTAATGGACGTATCTGACAAGTTTATAACGGGCATGCATTTAGTGGATGGATGTATATGTTAATGTGAATCACAATATACTCATTTGTGGTTGTCCGATGCCCAGGTCGCAAATATACAAGCGCCTTCAACATTAGAAGTTGTGATAACTAGATAATAAATTCTCTAAATCATTTGGCCTTATCAATGTTTATAGTCTTTCCCACCGTAAATCCCATCTTTCTCTTGTAGTTATCTTTCCTGTTATGTGTTAGTACTGGTAGAATCTGTAGCAATCCTACTTGTCTCAGAGGATGAATGAGGCACTAAGGGTGCCGAATTGAATATGGCAGAGAACCCTCAAAACATGCCAGATGTCTCTGATACTGGGACTGTGACAAACAAGCTTGCTTCAATAATAACAACAACATCTGAAGTGCATTATTGTGAAACTCATTCTTGTTAGGTTAGGCCTACATTGTCTCGTGGGGACCTAAGAAGTGCCACATCATTACACTCTGGTAACTGGAAATTAAAGAATTATTTGGATGTTCTGGAGCTTTCTTTGGGTGTCAATTTAATATGACATTAATGAAAGTATTGCTTTCATGTCAAGGTTTGGGTTATGAAATAGGAGGAACATGTTTTACCTTCTTTTTCTGTCTTAAGCATGTGCATCAGTACATCTGTATGTCTCCAAAAGAAAAAGAGAGAGAGGGAAGAAAAATCCAGTTCAGATGTCTTCATAGCTCCCTATGGTGTACAAGTTTTTGAAGAATTGGGTAGAAATTGTTTTATTAGAGATGTCTTCATATCACTTTTCTGTTATCAATTTTTGTCTTCATCTAGATGTTTTTCAAAACCACTCAAATTCTGTTGTGGATGGTGTGGATTTTTGTTCATGTAGATGAATATTGTAGTCAAATATTTAAGGTCTCTCTGTGTCAGGTGTGACCAGGAATTTTTTTATTATTTATATTCTCATTCCTCTGATAAGCAAGCTTTACATAGCCTATGATTTTATTTTTGGGGGTGTTAAATGATAATGGTTCCTGTTTTGGGACGAATCGTGATATACAATAGTTACCGGCCTTAGTGGACCTTCAGACACTGAGTCAGTAAAAATGATTGAAAGAAGGGTTGTTCTTGTCAAACAGCAAAAGAAACCGTCTACCTTTTCTTGTAGCCCTTCATACGCATGGAGAATAAAATGTTAGTTCTGTACGAAGGCATGGCTCGGCACAGTATGGTAATGCTGATTGTGTGGATGAGAGTGTTCAGTAAATTTTTTGCACTGGAGACCTTACCTGATTTGTGAATAACCTCATGGAGCTGGTAGATTATTTATAACTCAGAGAACCTTTGTCCTGACAGTATTCTCCATTGTTTCATTTGAGATTTATGATTAGTTTTGTAAACTAATCATAATGATCCAGTTGAAAATAAATTCTGGGATCTATGAAAAATGCTATGGCAACCTGTGTATACCAATTGTGCTCTTTTTGGCTGCTTATATTGAAGAGGTGTATACTATTGACTGTGCAGGATACAAACTTGCCAACAATAGAGAGAAGATTGCATATATTTTGGCTCTTCCCCTGCTATATTATCATATAAAGTATCACCACAAAATGCTAAGTATGGGCGTGCATACACACACAAACACACTCCGATATATGAGCATTTTTCTGTTCTAGAAGTGTTGACATATACGACAGATATAGCATATATTTGGGAATGATTAGTATACGCTATTATTTCTAAATTGAAAGAAAGCTGTATCTCAAAGTGTATTTGTTAAAGATCAAATCAGATATCTTCTCTTTGAATCCACCTCTCCTGGTTTCTGGCTTACTTTTGTAGTGCTATTTGATGGCCTTTACGCCACACACCATCCACATGTCATAATTTGATTTCTAAGATTTGAATTTTATAATTTATCTTCCAAATCAAATTATGCCAGGTGGATGGTGTGTGGTGTAAAGGCCTTCAAATAGAATTATTCTTCAATTTTATAGGTTCATGCAGGTTTAGAGTGTTTTCTACTTGTTTAGAAACTTTACGATTCTGAATAACGACTGTTCTGAATCCCAAATATTACAAAGTCACATTTGTACGGCAGAGTTAAACTTGTTATTCTTACTTTATTGGTATTATTTGCATATGTTGGCTCTGTCCCAGAGGATTGTATATTCAAGAAACTAAATGTAGCATTTGAGAACGATCTAATATTACTACAGATTTACTTGTGAAATGTGTGCATAATTTAGTCTTTTTTGTGAAAGAAAACCTCAATAATGGAGATAACTTCATGTCAAAGAAACAGATCATTCTTCAGTAAATTCTATGCATTTATGTCTATTTAATGACAAAGCTCTTGTTACTTTATATATCTATTCTGCGTAGATGTGAATCCGGGTGTGTTTATAAACATATTTCTTGTCTCTGTAAATTGCAGCATAACTCCAATGTGCCAGAGTTCGGTAAATGGGAAAGTGAAGTCCCCTACACAGTCTATTTTGATAATGCAAGGAAGGGTAAGGATGGGGGAAACAAAAGGGCTGAGGTAGAAAGGCCAGAGCATGAGCGCCATAGAAGCCAAGAAGAAAGGATGGTAGCTGATTCGACATTGCAACATGACACTGCAAGCCAGAGAGCTGCTTTGGAATTTCTCAATCACGATGGTGGTTCACGATCTGGTAGTAACAATGCTAAAGGGGTAATACCTAAAAGCTCAGAAGTATTAAGGTCAAAGAATGAGCAATATTTGAGCCGGGAAGGTGATGACCTAAGGAGACATTCTGATTCAGCAATGCCCCGTGAAGCTGTAGGTCAGAGAGTCTTATCAGATTCACTTCTTCATCATCGTGTTGGCCTGTCCACCGGCAACATCCCTAAAAGGACTATGCAGCAGAGTGCAGGGGCTGATCACAGCATTGAGCACTCACCTCTGCACCAACATTACCAGCCAAGGATGGGAGGAGGCAAAGGCAGTGGAGTGTCTTCTCCCTCATGGGAAAGGAAGGGTTCATCTCAAGGTAGTAGCCATAGCGTAGCTCCATTGACTCCAGGAAGATCTCGACTAAGATCAGTTGCTCGAGACAATGAAACCGTAATTTCATTTCTCAATTTCTTCTTTTCTACATTCTCAAAACTGCACAACCGCACTTACCTATATTTCTTATTAATTTTTTACTTATATTGCTTAAAGTTGAAATGATATCATAAACCTATTTTATTTCTATGTTTGTTTGCTGAAGTCACAGGAAAGGTAAAGGGAAAACTCGGAATCTCAAGTTGTCCTCTGCTGACTGGTTTTAAGATTTTAAAATTAAAAATGTCTTGCATTGAAGGAAAAAAGACGTAGGAGGCTTGACCAAAAGTCACTAATTTCTTCTAAGAAGGCTCATCAGATCTATCACAACCAAGTCTTATGAAGTGACTTCTGATTTTGCCTAATCATTTCCTCTTCCTTATTCTACCTAGTTTAATCTATTTAATGTTTTGTTTTCAGCAGGTTGGCAAGGACAAGTGCAATTTCTTTAGTGTTATTTTTGTTAAATTATTACCACAGACCATATAGTTTTATCATAGCTTCATTTGACGGATTATGATTTTAGTTCTTATTTGGCAGCCTGATCACAGTGCTGCTGTTCCAAAATTTGGTGACTGGGATGAGAGCAACCCTGCATCAGCTGAAGGTTACACTGCGATTTTCAACCAAGTGCAAAAGGAGAGGCAGGTTGAGGCAGGAAATGCACCAGTTGTGGCGAGTGGAACTCCTTACTCTAATGGTATTCATATGCAATCTGATAATAAAAATTCCAAGGTATGTGGTGCTCTTATATTGACGTATAAAACACCTTATTGCTTGTTACAATTGATGGCCTGCTGTCAGTTACTGATATCATGGTCAAAAGGGGTGTCCATGTAATCGATTACCTACATAATTTCAGAAGCGTTTTTTGTATTCTATCGAGCTACCTCATTATTTCATTTTATTTTATTGACCCATCCCAACCCTACATACTAAAATGACCTTTAATTGTTTCTTCTACAACATACCCATTCGATTTTTTGACATTAAGAGTAAAAAAAGGTTTGAAGATGAAAGATATCATACCATTTACGACTATAAATTCAATACAGGAAAATAACTTTGCATCTTATAGTGGTTATTGATTTCCCATTACTTGTCTTTTTGGCTTTCCTACCACTTATCTCTTTTATCATTTTATTATTACTTTTCCAATATAGAAAAAAAGACTATTCATCTTATTGTAGCTATTGAATCTTGATCTTAATTACTTCCCTTTTGACTTCTCCACATCTTATTTAATTTTGATGTTGTTTGAGATATCAAAATTGCCATTCAAACCCTTAGGTGTGGTTTGGATAGTGAGATGAGATGAGATGGTATTAGATGAAAATTGAAAGTTGAATAAAATATTGTTAAAATATTATTTTTAAATATCATTATTATTATTTTAAAATTTGAAATAGTTGAATTATTTATTATATTTTGTGTGAAAAATTGAAAAAGTAGTAATGAGGATATGAAATAATTTCACCATCAAAATGGGGCCTTGGAGTTAGGGGTTGTCTCAAGTAGTAAAAGCCTTGGGCTTGGAGGTATGCTTTTCCAGGTTTAAGGTTCAAATCTTCTTAGGGGCAAACAATTTCTATGGGCCATTAGACGGGGGTATTATCTCCTTGAATTATCCAAGATGCACTTGTGGAAAACCTCTTGTCAAGGGGCTGTGCACCCCCAGTACTTGTCGGGACGCTGTTCTTGGACACCCAATGTCAATAAAAAAGGAGAGATATCAAAATTTCATTTTTCAAGATTATAAGCATATACTTGCATTTTAAACTTTCGTGACAATTTTAGATGACTAGTGCAAGATAGTCAGGTAATCCGACTAGTCTCAGTTAAAAATCAAATCATGTATGATTTAGTTCTCAACTGCAACTATCATGGGGTATTCAATTGTGTGTTCTGTCACCTCATCTCATTCTGTTAGTTAATGCAAAAAGTTTCTGAACTCTCCTTTTTTCATAGGGCTGTTGCTGTTTTCCCTGGGCCAGAAAATAATATATGGTTATATGTGGAGAAGTAGAAAGCAGCCGCGGTATATATTTATATAGCTTGGGTGACATTTTATGCATAGAATAACGTCTTTACCGAGTGTATTGTTTCACTTGGAGTGCATTTTTTCACTTGTTAGTGGATGTGACCTGAGAGAAGTTGGGATTTTGAAGGAAAGGCATTTCATTGAGCAGAAAAAAAAAATGTTCGAGTGTGGAGCAGTAACCAGGCTTTCCCATTTTCTTGTTTATCCTGTGTGACTATATGTTACTCTTTATCATAAATGTTTAGTCGTACTTCGTGCTTAAACTGCCTATCTCAAGAGATACTTGTTTTGCTTTTACCTTTTTGTTCAGTATCTGAAGAGAAGAAAAGAAAAACTGGAAAGATGGTCAATGAGCACTTTAGAGCAATGTTCAACTAAACTTTTTATAAAACTTCTCTTTATTTTATTTATTTATTTTAATGAAACTTGTCTCTATTTTGATTGCTGAGAATTTCTTCGGAAAGAGTGGTACTAGGGTGCCGCCCAGCAATGATTGCTGGCCTGCCCCCCTAGGCCAAATTCCCATTTTCAATTTTTTTTTTTCAAATTATATTTTTTTTTTCATATTTTTAAATAATATAAAAATTAATAAATAATATATTAATAGTCACTTTCTTAATTAGTAAGTAGAATAAAAAGTAAAAAAAAATTAAATGCTTGAGCGGTCAAATGAGGGGACAAAATAGGGGGGTATAATAGCATTGTTCTTTTGGAAAACCATCTGAATTTTAACGTGTAATTGCACTTGAGGGATGGTTGTATGACCTGTTTGCCGACATGATTTTACCCGTTTGAGATGAAATCTTTATAATGCAAGGGTGATATTGATGCCACACAAACGAAGACAGCTTTTGTAAAATGGTTTATCACTCAGCCAAAGGCAAAGCTTATAACATCCTCTCCCATTATGACCAGTTTTGGACAATCTAATTGAACAGCTTGGCCTCCCAAGGATTAGTCACGTTTGTTCAGTAGAGTTCAATGAATATTTTCGAACTCTTGGTAAACAAATTTAGTTATTTTTGAATTAAATTTTCTAAATGTTTAGGAAAAACAAGAAATTGTTTAATAAAATTGATATACCTTTTTATTAGTGTATGAGAGTGGATTTAAAAGTTCGAATAATTTTTTTATGATTTTTTTCCCTAAATAATTTTGTTGATGTTGTTTTGATTTTTGTATTGGATCTGATTAGTTTTTGAGTAATGATACGTACAAACAATATTACACATCCATGTGCCACACCCTTACATGCTTATTGATTGCCTTTATATATTTTATTTTAAATATAAATATTTTATTAAAGTCTACATTTCTACCTTAACATTGGTATGTGTATGATGCAAAATATTGTTTGTATTTAGACTTCAGAGTTTCCTTCGTTTTTCCAGCACTAATCCAAATGCTCCAACCTGTACTGGTAAAGGCCAAAGCAAGGGCAACAATTCTATGCGAGCATTGAAGGCCATTAGTTTGTGGAACCTTCGTTTCTTCAAAAGGAAAATATGATGCTACATATCTTGCTTTCTAAAAGACAATGATCCCAATACCAATAGCATTAAAGCCAAAAAAACAAAAAAGAAGAAAAAGAAAAAGTAAGGCGCAGAACACTTCAATTAAAATTTTCATAAATAAATTTACTCAGGTGAAAAAAATGGATATGGTACACCATAAATAACTTGAATGTTGTAAGAAGCAAAATCAAGTGGGCACTGCCTGTTATATGATACAAGTCCCTACATTATTCAGTTAACCAACCCATCTATCCACTCCACAAGAACCCCCCCTCAACCACCAGTGGCAAGCCTTTATTACATAATAAGCACAATAATTTTCTTGTTAAGTTAATAAAAATGACAATAAGAATAATAAAAGGTTAGTGCCATTTGACAAGAGAATACACCATCACTTGCCATTTCACAATCACATCTCAAGGTCTTCAAGGTCAGGCAGTGGGAAGCGAAGGATTGCGGCAATGCCAGTTATATTCGCCAGTTCTGTAATGAACAAAATCAAAGGAAACTGTCAAATAAAAGAAGCTCCTATAATACAAATAAACAAGTAAATAAAAGAGAGAAGGAAACCTAGACAAAGCTTTCTCTTAACATTCTAGTCTATCATAGTTTTTCAATTATGTATGTTTTGCAAGCTCATATAGCATAAGACAATACTCACGTTCTCCCGAGACATGCAGAGACGAAAATATATGAACAGTGCCTCCTGAATCCTTTACTGAGTTGACCAGATTGACATACTTTCGCCTAGCCGCAGTATTAGAATTCCTGCACACACAGATCTTCGGTTACTGAAGTTGTTGTCTCTTTTGGCCATGTACTATTGGTACCCATCTGAGTAGCAAACTTTTCTAATGGCATTCCAGAGTCCATGACAAAAAAATAATGACGACAGAATGGCAAGATGAAGTCAAGTAACCAGTGAAGAAGATAATAACTCTTGACCATATTAATAAGGGAAGGGGAAGGGACTCGGAAACTGTAACTGCAACATGGCATGTCTACCGAGTAAAAACTTTAAGTTCATATGATTATATTACAGAATCACTAGCTGCAGCTTACCATGCTTTATATACATTGCAAAATGAAATAATATCCTATTTATCCTCTCTAGCGCTCTTCAAAAAGTTCAGAATCTGCTGATTCTTAAAAAAATAAAAAATAAATAAAAAAAGAGAGAAAAGAAAGAAAACAGAAAAACTGCGTGGCTTGTTGCATTAAAGGTTAAGAGTAATTGTTATTTGAGCAATGCTACTCTAGATCCTTAGATTTTTCATCTTCAGTCACAAAAGGGGCCGATGACCTATTTTAAATGACTCCCTATGTCAACCAATTAAATGGAAAGCCACTTAAAATATCCCACATGGTCCACATCAGTCATTTACACAGGACGTTGACAAAACCAGGATGATTAACACCAATTTTAAATTTTAGAAGACATCTTTATTTTCTAATGACAATAATTCAATCATAATATCAACTTCTAAACTCCACTTAGGTCAGCTACAACTGCAGAGGATTAAACAATCAGCTAAAAGACCAAATCCAGTACTTTGGATGACAATGAAACAACAGAGCAACTTTTGACATCTTACACTAAGAAAAGAAGTCTTATGGCTACTGTGTGTTTCAGCAAGGAAAAAGATAGTAGTCTGCTCTTTTATTTATGAAAATACACGCGTATAAAGTTTCAAACCATCAAATGCACTATATGAATCGTAGTGGACCATAACTGGGTTGAGTTTAGCAAACATGGGTGAAACATCCAAGTGAAAAGGTTTTTTATCAATCAAATGTTAGCATACTAAAATGTTGAAATCACCCTCATAATGCTAACCTGAAGAGCTCGTCTGTGAGGAGAAGTGTTTGAATAGCCAATCGTTCATGGGCGACCTCAACATGCTTCGGTCCATAGCATGCACGTGAAGAATCCTGCACATAAGAAATGACTTGATTATTAAAAAAAAAAAAACAGTGAGGTATTTTGATGCTTTGAGACAATTTGCACATGCGATTGGCAGGAACCTTGGATGTGATCTTATACACCCATTCACTAGGCTGATGGGGGTGATAATTCTTCACATTTGAGGCCCCGACCCTCTTCGGGATTAGAGTAATAAAAGTTGCATTAAGGCTTTTCTCAAACTTCTTGAAAGAATAAAGTTAATGAAAAGCCTTCAGGACATCCTCTCTACTAAAGTCACAACAATCCTGAAAGAAAGACATGGAGAAGCCATCCGGTCTAAATGCTTTGTCTTTAGTCATCCCTCTTATCACATGATGAACCTCATCCTCTTCAAACGGTCTTTCCAACCAATTTGTACTCAAAAGTACAGTTGAAGAAGGTGCCTTCCAAAGTTGCTTTCTTTGGTTGGATGGCTTCCCATTGCAAAACTGTCTGAATCGGCTCATTGTCATAGATTGGTGCTATATGTGCAAAATGTGGTAAATCTGTGAACCATTTACTACTTCATTGTGAGGTGACAAGGGTTTTATGGAATCAGATTTCTAATAGGATTAAAATTGCATGGATGATACCTAGGAGGTTGGTAGATCGCCTTGCCGGTTGGAGAGGTGTTTAGGGCAACCCCAAAATTGTTGCCATGCGGAAAATGATTTCTCTAAGTATCCTGTGGTGCATTTGGCATGAAAGTACTGATCGAGGTTTTGAAGACCAGGAACACTTACTATAGATGTTTCCTTTTAACACTTACTTCTTTGGACCTTTTTTTTTTTTTGACAAGTACTTATCTCTTTGGACCTCTGTTATTGTTTTCAATGGGGGCTAGTTTTCACGATTTTCTTGCATTCATCTCTAGCTCTTAAGTTGTAATTTTGCGTTCTCTGTTGTATACTTCATACCTACTTGGGGCTATGCCTTGTTACTTGTTTTAATAAAATATTAATTTACATTAAAAAAAAAAATACCTGTAATTTGCGACTAGGCATCTCAGTTATGACACAGATGAAATACACTATCAAATGTAAAAAACATAACTACTAAAGATAAAAAACTGACGTTTGAAAGCATGTTGAAGAAATCCTTGAGAGCTCGAACCTGAAGACAACAGAATACAAATTGTTATTGCCAGGTTACAGAACCAAGATTCGAACCAAAGTAGAGCTGACAAATAAAAATGTCAACTACACTGAATCTACATACCTCTTGTGCTGCTTTAGTATCTTTTATCATACTCATGACATTTGGAGCATCCAAAACCTCTCTCAAACTATGTCTGTATGTAAAATTTCAAGTCAGATGATACAAGTACTAGAATAAAAGACAGCCATTAAGTTAATAAGCATAATGTTTTTTTTTTTTTTTTTTTGGGTAAGTAATAGATTTTTTTTTTTTATAAGTAGAGTTTTATTAATGAAAAACGGCAACAGCCAAATACAAAAGAAAACAAAAAGAACGAAAATAGAAACAAAAAGCCCATCTCGATGGCGCATTGGATACAAGGAAATTATGAAGATCCATGCCTTGAAAATCCAAAGCAATGGTCCATGTACACATAGTTTTAAAAAAGAAAACTAGAAGCTTCTCTCTGGATCTCTCTGTCTTCAAATATCCGCTCGTTACGCTCCTGCTAGGTACACTACACTATGCAAATGGGAATCATTCTCCACACCGCTTTGATCTGACTCCCACCTCGCATGGATGGCCAACTTGCAACAACTGCCCCCACCGTCTCTGGCATGGTCCAAGCTATATTTAGTCTGTTAAAAATCTCATTCCAAAGTGTCTGAGAAATCTCGCAGTGTAGCAATAGATGATTAACCGACTCACCTCCACTGCGACACACACAACACTAGTCTGTTATAATAACCATTCTTTTCCTCATATTATCTGTTGTAAGGATCTTCCCTAGTGATGCTGTCCACGCAAAGAAAACCGCTTTTGGGGGTGCTTTGTGACACCATATCTGTCTCCACGGAAATTGAGTCTCAGGTCCTAGAGAGAGTACTTTATAAAAAGATTGCACTGTGAAGGTTTCTCTTCTTAGTGGTGTCCATGTCATGCCATCCTTCATTTATGAGTTTGGTCGTTGAGAATAAATGAGGCTGTAGAATTCCGCAAAAGTGTCTTGTTCCCAATCCTGTGCTGCCCGGTTGAATCTGATGTTCCAACACAATCTCCCCCTGGTTGATCCCACTACCTCCGCCACAATGATATTTTTAGCACTTGCAATCTGATATAAAGATGGAAATACCGCATCTAGTCCCTGTCTCCACACCACGTCTTTCCAAAATCTTATTTTGGAACCATCGCCCAAGCGAAGCCTAGTATGCCTCTGAAAGACCGTACATCCACTTCTGATGTTTCTCCACAACCCCACTCCACCTGCCCCTTTGACTTCATTGGTACCCCCCCCCCCCCCAAGCTCCCCCATATTTGTGCTCGATCACCATTCTCCACAACCCCACTCTGGTTCCTGGTGATATCTCCATAGCCATTTACCCAGTAGAGCCTGGTTGAAAATCCTCAGGTTACGAATGCCTAGACCACCGCTTGATAAGGGTCGACAAACTGTCTCCCATTTTACCTGATGGAATTTAAACTCTTCCCCAATGCCACCTCATAGAAAGTCTCTTTGTAGCTTCTCAAGACGACCTGCCACATTAGTCGGGATGAGAAAAAGTGATAAAAAATAAGTGGGTAAGTTAGAAAGAGTACTCTTTATCAAGGTGACACGTCCCCCTTTGGACAGGTACATCCTCTTCCATCCTGCTAGTTTCCTCTCCACTTTTTCGATAACTGTGTCCCAGATCCGTGCCGCCCTTGCAGTTGTGCCCAACAAAAGTCCTAAATATGTCATAGGTAAATAAGAAAGCTTGCATCCAAGGTTTCCTGCCAACTCCCGCTGATTGTGGACGTTTCCAATTGGCACCATTTCCGATTTGTCATAATTCACTTTTAGGCCCGACACCGCTTCAAAACAAAGGAGCATTGCCTTCAATACTTGAACCTGGTCTTGCTCTTATCAATGGATGTCCTGAACGTTTTTTCCAGAGTTCCCGTGGCTTGAGATAGGGTGATCCATTATCTCCTTTGCTGTTTGTGCTAGTCATGGAAGCTCTTAGTAGAATGCTCTCAACATTGGTGGATAATGGTTTGGTAAGTGAATATACACCACTTGATCCAGGACCTCCATTTCTCCCTAAAGCCACATATGCCAAGAAGATATACAAGAAAATTCCAGTTGACATGATCATAGGCTTTTTCTATATCTAATTTGCACAAGATCCCTGTTTCGCCTGATTTCATCTTGCTATCAATACATTCATTTGCTATCAAAACCGCATCAAGAATATTCCTGCCTTTGACGAACGCGTTTTGCGGCTTGGATATCAACTTTCCAATAACCTCACTAAGTCGGTTGGCGAGTACTTTTGAGATGATCTTATACGCCCCACTCACGAGGCTGATAGGCCGGAAATCCTTAATCTCATTTGCCTCCATCTTTTTGGGGATTAAGGCTAGAAAAGTGGCATTGAGACTTTTATCAAATTTCGCAACTATATATAGCTCCTCAAACACCTTCATGAAATCTTCTTTAATCACCTCCCAACATTCTTGAAAAAAAACCCATTGAAAAACTATCTGGCCCTGGAGTTTTATCTTTTGCCATATTTAGAATGACCTTGGCTACCTCATCTTCCTCAAAAATCCGCTCAAGCCGGTCAACATCCTCACAGTCAATGGTATCAAAGCTTAAACCATCAAGGTTGGGTCTCCAACCCTCTTGTTCAGTAAGTAAGTTCTCATAAAAACCAACAATGTGATTGCGAATGACCCATTCTTCTTTACAATCAATCCCGTTAATTCTTAACACTTCAATATTGTTATTTCTACAGTGAGAATTTGCCACCCTATGGAAAACTTCGTATTCCAGTTTCCTTTCTGCAGCCACACCGCTTTAGATTTTTGACGCCACAAAACTTCTTCCAAGAGAATCAACTTTTCAAGATCTGTAGCCCTCAAAGTCTTTTGCATTTGTTCTTCTTGCGTGAGCGGTCGTTCCAGTTGAACTCTCTCAAATTCTTGTATGTCCCTTATTAAGGCTTTCTTATTGTCTCCAAAGTTACCAAAAGATTTGGTGTTCTAAGTCTTTAAATCCCTTTTTAATGCTTTCAGTTTATTGACAAAAATGAAACTCGGGATGCCAACAAACTGATATGATGTCCACCAGTGTTTAACCTTGTCCTTGAAGTCTTCTGTCTTCAGTCACATATTCTCGAATTTAAAATACCGCCTCCCATTCCGAAGGCCACCACAGTCAAGCATTATAGGCCAGTGATCCGAGAAAAGTCGATCCAGACGCTTTTGCCAAATATCGGGGAAGTGACTTTCCATATCTGAAGAAATAAGGAAACGGTCCAAACGTGCCCAGTTCTAATTGTTGGACTAGGTAGCTGCCCCCCCCCCCCCCCTCCGGCAAGCGGTAAATCCATCAAGTTTAGATCGAAGATGCATTCTGTGAACTTCAAGCTTGCTTGTCTCACTCTTCTATTACCATCTCTCTCACTTGTGAATCTGACCACCTAGAAATCACCCCCAATGCACCATGGAACCTCCCACCAACTGATTAACCCTGCTAATTTATCCCAGAATAGTTGTCTATCTGTGTCGAAATTTGGCCTATATATACCTACAAAAGCCCATAAGAAATTATCAGACACACATCTGAACATGCATGCAATCGCGTACCTACCGATATAATCCTCCACTTTTTCCATCGCCCGTCAATCCCACAACACTATAACTCCTCCTGACACACCCATCGCGTCCATGTGTACCCAATCCACATGAGTATTGCTCCATAAGCTGCGTACCATACTCCTATTAATAACCTTCAGTTTTGTCTCCTGAAGACAAACTATATCCGCTTTACACTCACGTAGCAAATTTCGTATCCGGAGACGCTTATTTACTTCGTTAAGTCCCCGTACATTCCACACCACAATCTTTGATTTCATTGAGGAAATGCCAGCCGCTTTCCTTTCGCTCTACCTTTTGTGGATGGGCCCTCCGGATTCCAAGACCAAGTGAGACGATTCAGTTCCCTATTTTGTTTAGAAGTCCTTTTGCGGTTTTGATTATGTCCCGAGTCTATAGCTGTTAACAAGGCCATGAATTGCTCTTCATAGCCTGCGCACCTAATTCCCACCAATTAATGCATCCCTTTTGCCATTTGTAGAACCCAATCCGACTGGTCAGAATAAAAGTAATTAAGTGGGTTTGGTTTTGAAACTCATCTACCGATAAATCCTCCAAACCTTGAAGAGTATTCGAAAAAACCATATCATCTCCCACTGACTGCATTAAGTCCTCAGATTCTTCATCCTCGTCATCTGTCAACCTGAGGCCCTCCACAGGTTCTACAGGTGGCTCAATCAACCCCCTTGACTACGCATCAACTTTCTCCAACGGGTTTTGTATCAGTGAAAACCTACCGATTCTAGCTTGATTTTGAGGTTCATCACCCACTAGGAGACCACTCCCTGCGCCGTCAGGGATCCCTACTGGCATCATTGGCACCTTCTGTGCCTTTCCGAGCGGCAACACCTCCGGCAATGTCTCCAACACTATTCCGCGACTTTGGGCATTGGCATCAGGATTTTGGGAGACCGACTTTACCAGAAAGACGTCAGTCATCGCCGTCACCATCGGCGATCCTCCCGCCGGCGTCTCCTTGAACGACATGGTTTCTGGCACAAAGCCGAAGACCTTGAGTTGTGTATCGATGCGGGGTAAGGACCCGTGAGCATCGGGTTGCTGGTCTCCCGAAACAAATAGGGGCTCACTCCTCGTCGATAGCCCACAAGACTGCACCTGGGTTTGGGCTTTGGGCCTAAGGGGCCCAACGACCTTCTTGCTCCCTTGGATTTGTGGGTTTGCAACCCCAGCTAGGTTAGGGCCTAACTGCACCTTAGGCCGAGCTTCATACCCGGAGGCCTGAGCCCGTTCACCCCTTCCTTTCCGTTTATACTTAATTGTGGCCTTGGGTTTAAATGAGCTAGGCCCAAAACCTTTCAAACGCCCCGTTTCCTAAAGTAGAAAGTCCAGATTGCCCCTCTGTTCATCTCTTTCCTTAAGCAGCCCAACATATTGTACAACAGTACCCATATCATTATGCAACACACGCAACTGCCTCTGCACCTCCATTAGCAAACGCCGCAGCTCCCTGCCTTCAGACATGAACACTGCAAGGCTCGATGTGTCCGGATTCCTCTGCCCACCCTGGTTGTACTCGTTGACCTCAAGATACCTACCTCTACTATTTTTTCATTTCTGGGCAATGAAGCTGCTAAAGCCTTCCCTCATAGCCGCATAACACTCTTTGTTCTTCCCCCCTTTCATACATTCCTCCAGTGTTTTCAGTAACCACTGCACAGAGGCAGTGCTGAACACTGTCTTATGCTCAACTTTCCATCTCTTCTCCGTATTGATGCATCGACCACCATCATTAGCAATAATGAATCTTTTAGATTCAATTATCACCTCTGAATGGAGACCCATTGATTTCTCTAGTTAGAAACAGAACTTTAAAACTTGGATAATCATCAAAGAAAGTTAGAAGAAAAGGAAAAAAGAACAACTTTGGGTGCGTGAGTTGAAAATCGCTTTGTGTACGGAGAGAAAATCAGTGCAGTGGGAGTGTTAGGTAAGTAATAGATAATAAACATAATGCTTGAGAATAAAAGACGGCAATTAGTGATAATAAACATGATGCTTGCAAAAAATTGAATGAGCTTCATATGCCGATTACTAGAGAAGACAAACCTTAAGAAGTACTTGCTAAGTAACAATGTTGCATGGCACAAAAAATGAAACAAGGAGGGGTGTAAAAAATTGAAGAATCAATGCAGAAAAGAGGTATTATTTGATTTTTTTTTTTAAAAAGTGGTCCCCTTAACCAATTTCACAAGAATTGTCATTCCCCCATGTTAGAGAATGCTATGCTATATTAAATGCTTCCAGAAGATATTATTGCAACTTCTAGAAGATAGTCTTGATGAGGGCTGTACAGTCAAATCAGCTCCTCTTATACACTCCTATTTCCCTTTATAAATAATATGGTATCAGAGAACAGGTTTTGAATATTTCTTTGTTTATGGTTGATTCTTCAAAATGTTGTTACTTTTGTTTACCTTTCCCCCTTTTTTCCTTCTTTATTCTCCCTATTTTCTTCATCATGTTTTTCGGTTGTGACCTTGGGTTGTTCAACTTCAGCATTTTGTACGCTGGTTGGTTCTTCATATTTCAACTGCTTCCTCCTCCTTGGGCAGGTCAGCAGCTTTATAGCTCATTTAAAGGCATCTTGAGGTAATTTCTTGCCTCTCTCCACTTGTGTGTTCTGAGTTTTATTTCTATTTTGTTTTTGATAATATGAGTACTACATATAAGCTTATCTCTTCCATCTTGAGTCCTAACTCTCAATGACATCTTTTAAGTTAATGGAAAAATATATTTGTTGAGCATGGTCAGTAGAGATTTTCCTGTGCAGGAAACAATTATTTAATTGGCTCTTTTTTGACAAGCTGAAATCTATCTTGGCTACCACTGATTCCTCTGGTGATACAAGTAGTTTGGCTAGCTCTAATGCCTCCACTACTTCAACTATACCAAATTTATGGGATCAAGAGGATAATCTGATTATGTCCCTCATGACTAGCAGCATAGGACCCAAAACTAGGGCAACATTGTTCCTGTTATCAGGGTCGTGGGTGTTTTAGATGATAGGAATATGTATCAGCTCCTCCCCACTTATATCACCTGTATGGAGTTGCAACACAATGATTTGGATGATGTTCATTCTCTCACAAGCATGAAATCCGACTATGAGCCCAATGCATAGATTGTGTCTAGCTTCAATCTTCCCCCTTTTCATGAGGTTTATTTGTGACTTCAGTGTTATGCTCTCCCGAAAATGAACTCCATTCCAAGTCAGCACGCTGCTCTTATTACCTCTTGTGATGATGGCAGAACACGAGGAGGGAGTAGTAGTCAACAATAGACCTTGTAGTGGACATGATTCAAGGGGAGGCGAGCCCTATGGTAGCCAAGAATCTAAGAAATCTAGAGGCATTACCAGATTGACATTCATGTGCACGCAAATCAATAATTAATGAGACGACGACGTAGACTTAGGTTACGTTTGGATGTTGAGAGTAGGTTACGTTTGGATGTTGAGAGTGTTTGAAAATGTTTGAGAGTGTTTGTGAATAGTAGTAAGAAGTAGGTAAAAAGTAATAATAAAATATTGAATAGTAATGAAAAAGTAATGAATAGTAATAAAAGTAGGTGAAAAGTAATAATAAAGTAGTGAATAGTAGTATAAAGTATTTGAGAGTGTTTGAGAGTTGCTTGTTTCCAAACCTACCCTTATTTATAGATACTATTATAAAGGATTGATTGGTGGGAAAAATTAATTCCCTCACTATCAAAAGGTTAGATATCTCAATCTCATATGCTGTAAGTGTATGGAGCCAATTCTTGGAAGCCTAGACTCTCACATTGGGATGCCGCTATTCATATCAGAGCTCCATGTTTAGGAACAATGGCTTAGCGTGGAAGCTTCACTGATGCAGATTGAGCAGGATCACCCTTAGATAGAAGATCCGCCACAGGATATTGTACCTTTTGAGGAGGAACTTTTGATAATCATGGAAGAGTAATGGGCAAAGTGTTTGCCCGATTGAGTGCAGAAATTGAGTACTGAGCAATGGCTCATACAGCTAGCAAATTGAATAGGTTACGACACTTTATTTAAATTAGATTACCTGGCACCTTCTCCTATTCTACTATGATGTACCAAGTATATTCAAGTAGACTATAACTTTTTATCTGTAAACAAGATTTTATTGATTATAAGAATAGGCAAGAGCCCAAGTATATGGAACATATACAAGAGCTTCGTCTAAGCATGCTAGTTCAGTGAAAGTAGACTCTAACTGTGTATGAGACAAGATGACTGCACAATTTGTGAAATATGAAGACCAACTAGCTGATATTTTTACATAGTCATTATGAAGAAGTTAAGAGTGTTCCAAGTGAGACTATGACATATGTGATCCAGGAGATTGTATAAACTGTGAAACCAACATGGAAGCTCCATGTTAATCTAACAGTGTTCCAACCGGGTCATTTCTTATACTAGCATAAACTGTGAAAACAAAATTCGAGTTGTATAAAGTTGCATATTGGTACAAAATAAATCTTCCATCCACAAATAGATTAACATGCCCCTGCAGATTTCTATTTTTCAAAATCCCATTACTTCTGCTAGTTATGATGGCAGATATCTTATTACTCTCTAGGAACTATGAGCACCAGAAGCAAAGAAAATAATGACCATACTTGTATCCCGATGTTGAATGTACAAGAACTATCCGTGACTTGTTCTCGATAATAGGTCTGAGCTGTCTTCTTTCTGCCTCCAACAATAAGTGACGATGAAACTGGTCCTGTAGCATAAAGGAACATAATGCATAAAACATTAGTTGCAGATTAAGAGATACAATAACAATGGTACTACTTACCAATTGATAAAAAAAAAAAAAAAGGCTCCAGACATTAATAACAGTAATTAAAAACTAAAGATGGAAGAAGCATAAGACTTATGCAGACCTTTGTGAAGCCTGGACTTGCAATCACAGCACAGCGGACAACAGTGAAATCAACATGTTTCAAGAAAGCCTAAAACATAGTTCAAGAAAACCTATTAGAAGTGGTGGAACACCCACCCACCTACCCATAAAACTTAAAAGAAAAGCTACCCCTAAAATTTAAATGAGGATATTTTTTATAGGTGAAATGAGAAAAGATATTCTGAAGTAGAGTTACAAGCTAGGGTGCCAGAGCTAAAAAATTGAACTAACCTGTAATACATTCTCAAAGAACTTTTTCAGAGCCTGCCAAAGATAGAAGTTTTCTCAGCAAGCATGAAATCATACATTCTCAGAAACTTACCTTGTCATTTGAAAACAAAGACCTTGAAGAGAAGATATGTTCCCAAAAAATAAATAAACCTACCGATTCGTAACCAGCAATAGCAGGTCCATGCTTCCGAGGAATTGACGTTTCTATCCGTGAACGAGTAACAGTGACACTGTTTTATATTAGTGACATAATATAAATTAGTAACACTCTCGAAGATACCATTGAAAGTAAGATTGTAATATTTAACTGACAGCAAGGCAGAAAAACATGATTCGCATACATATATATATGTATGGCAATCTAGATTTACTTATCCAGCTTTGTATCAACCCCAAGGTAGCTAAATGCATTGTTTAACTAGTCTTTATAATGGTTCCAATGAGACTTCAATTGTATCATTGACTAGTCTTTTTGGAGTATAAGCCCAAATGTGACTTGGGTCTCCCTAAGGGCATTACACTTGAAGAAAAAAAAATGCCTCCTTGACAAAATAGAGACTTAAATGGATTAAAAATGCCACAATGAATTCGTGCATACCTTTTACCAACAAGGAAGAGATGAGCTAATCCTTCTTGCATTAAGACCACAGCTAAATCAGCACTTGCAGCAGGATCTGAAAAGTATAGGGAAAAACCATTAGAGCACTCTCAATGGATTAGCCAAAGCCAAACCCCACTTTTAGCTAGTAGGAGATGAGTTTGACTTTGGCCATTCCATTCACAATAAATCTCCACATTGGAATAGCCATTTATTCAATATATAATAATAAAATAATAGGAGATGAATTTGATTTTAGCTATTCCATTCACATCAAATCTCAATATTGGATTATCCATTATTTATATAGTTATGAGATAATATTAATTTATTTATTTTTAATAATTAATTAATTTAATTTTATCATATTTTACTATTCTACCTATTATATATTAGTTAGTAATTATATTCTAATTAAATTATTGATTAAGAAATCATATTTTTGACTAATGTGGAGAAGAAGAGAAAAAACTAATAAAGTAAAGATTTGGCTAATGAAAAATAACTTCCAAATTTGATCTTATTTTTAAAATTATTGTAGCTAAAGTCTAAAATTTTGACTTTAGCTAATCCATTGTAGTCATTTTCTCTTGTCTAATAGCTAAATGTATGATGGGTTTAGCTTTTAGCTAATCCATTGAGGATGCTCTTATATCAATAAAGACTCTATCCAATGGCATCCATCTAAAGGGGACACTAAGGACTAGTTGCATGCAAACAGTTCCACTCAATTTCAATTGTGATAAATTAATGTTGGGACCTAGCATTAATGTTGCACTTTTTCTATCCATGAGTGCTAGTACAGCGCTGAATAGTTCAAATAATCCACCACCCAATGAAGGCCTTGATAAGTCCATGATAATTTGGTTTATCAAATTTCAACCTTCAATAAGGGGATAAGATATGTTCAAGTATGGATTGATCTAGGAAGCTCTATGGAGGCATAGGATTTGAAAAGGACTGAAATTTTGGAAAAGAAATTATGAGGAACTACATTAGACAAGACAAGGAGAAGAATAGGAACATAAACTAGGGATCCCCTTGTATTTGTTTTGGTGTTTATGGTTAGAGAGAAATGGGAGGTGTTTGGATGATTGCGAACGTACGAAGGGGGAATTCATGGATTTTTTCTTTAGCACTTTAAGTTTTGGGGTGAGAACCTTGTATGGGATGGTAATATTTGTAATGTTTTGTCTTAGTTTTGTTTTTCTATAGCTTGTATATAGGTGACACACTTGTATACATCCTGTGTACTTGGCTATGCCAATTTACTTGAAATAAAATCTCTTATTAGCTAATAGAAAAAGGAACATAAAATAGGAAATCACACGTACGGTTTCCCATAGCAATCACCCAATGTCAAAGATCATCAACAGGATATGAAACTCTGATGAAAAGCCTAAACCCTAAACCCTAATATAAAAATAAAATTTATATATTGTTATGAAAACCTATGTATGCTTATATCATATAAAATGCTAACTGTTTTAAATAAAACAAGGCCTCTATTCTGTTTTAGGCTCAAAGGTGGGGGGAATCTGATCCAACATTCAGTATCTTTGCATTTGGCCACTAACTAAAAAAAATAAACCAGTGTCACTTCTTGAAGAGTTTGAGGATGAAAGTCTATATCCATTTACAATCTTGGACAGCAATTAAACTTGACTAATTTCAGTTTTCAGTGCGTATACCACATCCTAGAAAAAGAGAACAGAACTCAAGAGATATCAACTTCTGACGAGCAAATAATAACTCTGCATGCCTTAGTACAGAAATATTTTCATCTTAAAATTAAGTGATTTACATAACATACCAGAGGCCTGCTGAAGTACATCCAATGCAAACGAGTCCCAAACATCCTAAAGTGCATGATAGACAACATGAAAGAATAAAAGTATCCAGAAATTAGTTATAAGAAATAAATAGGAAAAAAAGGAGATATAGGGAAGAAAAAAAAAGCTCCAACCGGCAAGAGTATATAAAGGTAATGTGTTTCAAGAGGAAACTATAAAACCAACAGAAAGTTTAGAGTAATGCCCAAAAGAAATAAACTTTCCGGCAGATAACAAGTGATGAGATAAATATATCAACTGCAAAAAATTTGCTTTATGGATTTGGATCTCCTAGAGCTTTTGACTGAATTCTAAGGCCTTAGAGCGGGAGAGAGATAGAAATATGAAGGGGACCCAAAACATTTATTGAGCACTCAATGCTGCTAGAGAAATTCATTTGGACAGCTACAAATGCTGAGAGGTCTTCTTCATGTGTCTATCTCTCTTCCACTCAGGATGGTTAAGAACTCTAGGGGATCCAAATCCTTATTTTATATAGGAATAACAAAAAATCTTGAAAGAATAATATGATGAATGCACATTCCCAAATTGCATGATATAAGGGGAAATAGCTACCATCCATCAACCACAGTAATCACTCTAGCATCTTCTCAATGGAGGTTGATAGGCTACCATTATCGAATGGCACAAACTGATCTTTGGCCACCATGAAGCTCACCGGAAAGTCAGAGAAAATAAAGGGTGCTACCTGCCCTTGGGCAGGGTGGCAGAATTTCAATCCGGCTCCACCCTATCCTTGCCTCCCCACACTCCGGCTAAGCGAGTGGGCGGATTCCCAAGGCCGCCTACTTTCCCGCTCGTCTAGACCAATCCATCCAAAATCATAAAAAATAATCCTATATCTACAAATATAGACCAAGAATCATGCCCAACAAACCAAACCAAAGTGAAAACCAAACATTAATACGAAACGGGGCCCTTGGTCTCCTCACGTCCCGACCCATGGCTGCTGCAATGGGTACACAACTCGCCCCCACCTGCATACAAGTAAAAACAAATTCATCCCACCCGCACCTGTCCCAGGTGCGGGCAGCTTGCCCACCCGTCCCCTAGCGGTACAAGTGGGTGGGGGCAGGCGGAGTGGGTCCAGGGGACCCATTGCCCACCCTAATAGAATCTCATGACATAAGGTGGTCTAAAGTAATTTATTGAGTCTTCATCATAAGGGGCAAAACTTTTCTGAAATAATAGTAATAGTCCCTTACAAGCAAGAAGGACAATTTCTTATCACCAACTCTGACCAAAAGACAAACTAGTATATGTGATAACATTTAGGCTTAATAGAGCCTCCACCTACAATAATAGAATGTGTATTGGTTGAGGATATGGATTCAAGTCCCTCTGGCCTTGGGGAGTGCAAATCATTTACTAATCAAGTTCATATAAATATTAATCTAAGCCAATTATTGAATGACAATACATATAGTCCCAATTGTGGTAATCGCTTTAAATATGGAAAACTCTATAATAACAAGCAATGCTATCTTGTATAAGTTAAACGATAAACAGAAAACAGATAACCAAGTTACAAATTTCATAGGTTCTACAACTTGTATATATAACATAACATTGTTTCAATCATACAACAGTACCATACCGTATAAGTTAAACAATAAAGGGAAAACAAATAACTAAGTCAGAAACTCATATGTTCTACAACTCTCGTATTTACCACATAATATTCCACCAATCATTTAATGTAAAATTTCAACTTTGAATTATGATTTCCTAATGAAATCCAAACCATGTATAATGTTTTAAGACAAGCCACATGTCAGCAGTACATAGGTCATTGGTGTCTCTTATATATCATTCCTTCAATAAGAACCAAGTTATGGTAAAATGAACGATGCTAAAATCAAGATCACTTCCATGCAACTACTCAAAAGATGTGCACTGTCTGTAGCAATAAAATGCAAGTCCTAAATATCAAAATCGGAGAGAAAATTATTATAGATGCTACAAATATGATACACGCATGATCTCAACAGCAAATGGAGCAAGTAAGCATTTTACAAAAATAAAAGAACTCATAAGAAAACACACCTTTCTTAACACAAAAGGTCGATGAAGCTCAAGTTCTAAAGTATGGAATGCCCCAATCTGCAGTGAATTAATGACAAGCATGACACGGGAGTTAGATTTATACATTAACAAATACAGCAGTAAACTCGAAGATGTGATTACCTTTACATGCTCGTTCTCTAAAATGTTCTTTCCACGTATACGCAAAACAGATCCTGAAGTGTCATAATCAGCAACCTGAAAAATATAAGAAAAGTCAAAACGTTTTAAACACAAATCATCACACAATTTGAAAGATCAACAAACAATCTATATTTTTACATTCCAATCTCAATCTTGAAATAAAAGTACTAAGCATACAAAGAAGGGAATAAATCTATCATTTAAGTATGAATTATATATCTGAAGCTGGTGCGTAGAGCACACCTTCCACATCACTTAAATGGTAAGGGTTGATTTGTAAAATCCAAACTTCATAAAATTTAATTTTCAAATTAAATTATGCCACATAAGCAGTGTGTGGTGAAGGGGCCTTAGAATGGCAGTTCTCTTTAAGGCCTGATTTGTTTTCTCAAACCATCTCATCCTATCTCATCTCATTTCATACTTATCATTACACTTTTTCAAATTTCTATACAAAATAAAATAAAAAATTCAACATTTTCAAATCTCAAAATAATTTTTTCAAATTCCAAAACAAAACTAATATTAAAAAAATATATTATAATAATATATTATTCTTTTTTTAACTTTTATCTCATCTCATCTCATCTATAAAAACAAACAAAACCTAAGTATACAAATAATGTTGATTCATCTAAGACTGAACACCCTCTTCCCAATAAAGTTAGGAATGTTAGTATATTTCATTCCAAAGCACCAGGTAGCACGAGTTCCATGAACTTCAAGAACTCCATTTACAATCATTTGAATATAATCAGTTTGATTATTGTAATTAACTTATAACTAAAATATGCGATTTTACTTTTGTAGTATGCTAGCTCGCTCTTCTAGCGCTCTCTACCCCCTCTCTCTATGTAAGTGTCCAACTACGAAGGTTTGTGCAAGTATAATTCAAGGCTTTAAGCTATCCGTTTTCATTGTACTCAAGTACAACATTTAAGCTGCTCCAACATTTGTAACTTACTCCTTCCACACAAATTGACATAGTAACAAACTATTAGTATAAAAAAACCTGATGATAAACTTTTCATACCTCCTCAACTTTTATTTCCAACTTTAACTTCACACGTTCTGCATCTCTTCCACCGCTAGCTGCTTCTCTGAGAACTTTCCTATTATAGAACACACGTTGTCAAAATGAAACATGCTGTTAAAAAACATATCATATCAATCAAACTGCAATTAATTAGCATGTAAAATAAACCTGCAAACAATGACTTCATCTCAAAGCATGAAGCCTATTCAAGCAAGCAATCAACAATCCCAATACTCAATCTCTTTAGTCACTTCCTATTCTCTTTATTTTTCTTAATCTCTTCCCAAATGGAAGGTATATTCTTATGACTTCTTGCATCTGTATACACCCTAGAACTCAATTTTGCATTTTGTGGCCATACTCACCCTTAAGAAAGAGCAAAAGAGCACAAGTGCTGAACTGCAAGGGTGATAATGCTTTTTCTGGAAATCTAAAGTCCTTAGTAACGTTGCATTTTTTTGCTGGTTGGCATGTCTTGAGAAAATTTAACCATTGACAACTTGAGGAAGAGGGGGTTGTTCATTATTGATTGGTGCTTTATATGTAAGAAAGCTGGGGAATCTGTTAGCCACCTCTTCCAGCATTGTGAAGTGGCCTTAGCCTTGTGAAATGAAATTTTTAATAAGGCTGATGTTGCTTGGGTCATACCTTTGCGCATGGTGGATTTTTAGCAAGCTGGAACAACTTTTTAGTTTGTGGAGGCAGTGCAGAATTTGGAGAGTGATCCCTTTGTGTTTGTTTTGGTGTTTATGGTCCGAGAGAAATGGAAGGTGTTTTGATAATTGTAAACATTCTTTAGGAACATTTAGGGACTTTTTCTTTAGTACTCTCAATTTTTGGGTGCATAATCCTGTAAGAGAAGGGAATTCTTGTAATGTCTTGTCTTAGTTTTTCTTTTCTAGCTTGTATCTAGGTGTTTTCTCTTCTAAACTTCCTATGTACTTGGCCTATTTACATGAATAAAATTCTTATTACCTATCAAAAAAAAAAAAAAAAGAGCACAAAGCATAAGCCACAGTCCAAACGAATTGAAGATTAGAAAGGAGAACAAAGACAAACCAACAAACTTCAGTAAAAAAATAAAAGAAAGCGCCAAGGTACATATATATATTTTTTTTGATAAGTAAATGAGAAAAAAGTAAAGAAGGTACATATTTTGACTAATAACTCAATTTTTTTCTGGTAGTATGTTTTCAGCAAAGCTGCATTTACACAAAACACATATACTACGGCACACAGAAATAGTCATGTATGTATATACGAGTGTACAAGTGTGTGCGTGTGTGCCCACATTTTGCCTATTGTACATATAGTCCGCGGGTCAAATAAAAGCAAGTTCAATTCAAAAATTCAGAAAATATATATTCTCCAAGCCATACATAGTTCTGGAAAAATCGTTGCACCCGAAGTAATTTAAAAAGAAACAAACAAATCCTCAATTGTATGCTACAAGTAGATGTTTTGTAGTTGTAGAGAAATCTATTAAAACGATTCAGTAATATAGTTCAACATGAGAGAATTTTAAAATAGAGTAGTACCTCACAGTGACAGCCATAACAGAATCTCCCGTGGCTATTAAATTATAAGCAAACCAGAGATCATCGGAATCCACCGGTACCATCTAAATTCAAAATTGCGCAAACGTTCGTTCCAAAATACGTTAGCCCAAGTAAGACAGCTCCCCAAAAGTCCTCCCGTATAAAAATGATGTATTATAGAAAATTAAAAAAAAAAAAAAAAACTAGAAATTGTAGTCAGAGAAGAAGAAAAAGAAGAAGAAGAAGAAGTAGGAGTAAGGCACCTTTACGCTACCAGGTCCGTCGGGAACAATGTCTTTGCGAACGATCTTCATGTTACTGAAACTCACTCCTCTAATCGAATTTCTTTCAAATATTACGAACAGAGAATAATTGATAGAATATCTGACCGGGAAAGAGAAACAGGGTAGCTTTTTATAATATTTTTGATGATAGAGTTTGACACGGACTCGGAGAGTAGCATCATAAACCTAGGAGGAGAAGGAAAGCGTAAAATTAATTTAATGATTAATACAGTAGCATCAGTTTGGGCCGTAGGAAGTGGAGTCTTCGTTCGGGTTTGAGCCCATGGGCTTTTTGGTCATATCATGTCATATTACGCAATTGCCGCCCCGGCGGGGCCGCCGCTATTCCAATTTGAAATTCCGTCTTCTGGAAACAAAGCGCTGTGTGCGCAGCTTAGGGCGGCAGTGAGCAAAATGGGGGAACCAATGGAAACCATTCCCTCTTCAGAAGAACCCCTCGACCTCCTCACCATCCGCAGGTCCTTCCCTCTGCCCACCCCCCCCTCTCTCTCTCTCTCTCTCTCTCCGTATTTCGTATTAATTTCTCTGCATTTTCAGAGATTTATCTATATTTGCTTTGCTTTTCAGTCGAATAAGAGAGCTCGCAGACCTTCGCCTCAGCGAAGACGCTACGGAACTAGCCCCTTCAGATTCAGAAGAATTACTCAAAGATTGTGCTCTCCATCTTGAGGTACTGCCGAAGTGCTTACAGTTTCGTCCGTTCCTTGTCAAAAAAGAAAATACTTGAGTTGTTGATTTTTTTTTACGGATATTCTTCAGAGCAGAGTGAAGCAAATTGTGTCAGAGTGCTCGGCTGTTGGTTCCTTAGACGTTGCAGATTTGGGTTAGTCTTTCTATACAATTTCTAAGTATAAGAGATTACTGCGCAATGTGAAGACTACAAACACATAAAGAAAGACTGGTTTGAGTAGTTTATATGTTTTTATCTTCTTCTTTTTAAAAGTTATTGCCTAGTGGTATTTGATGTTTAATAATCTTTATCATTCACTAATGGAAAAAAAAAAAACTATTATGTGGCATTCGTTAGGTTGATATGTCCGGAATACAGAGGATGTAGATGCTATGTTTTTTAAGGTTTTACTTCAGCCCAAAAAAGTGAATGATTAAGGTTAATCCAAGATTTCAAGCTTAAAGAGCAGTTGAATCAGATATAGATCGCTTGGTTGATGTCTCTATAAAAATAGGAAAAAGGATATAGAATCTTGCTTCATAGATACATATATGCCTCCAAATGCAACCTGTGGTAGATCCAGTGGAAAAAAGTCAAAGAAATTTTTTTTTTTTTCTGTGTATAGATGCGTACTTGGAACATCTGAAGGAGGAGCTTAACATAGTGGAGGCTGAAAGTGCCAAGATCTCCAATGAGATTGATGGTCTTGCTAGAACCAATTTGGAAAGTAAGAGCAGAATTGACTCTTTTACACAGGTGAGGGTACACTACCCTGTATCCTGATTAAATTTGTTTCTTCTGGTTTCAGATTCTAGTCGATTAGAGACAGATCTTGAAAGGTTGGAATGCGCTTTAGATTTTATCACCTCACAGGTCAGTACTTTTATTACAGGAAATTTTTTAGAATTTTAAATTTAAGACATTGTTGGTGGTAAGAAACAGTCATGCTTGGTCCATGATGTTGACAAAAGGTATGCTCCCGGATGAGTGACATTTGATCAAGAACCAACCAACATTGTTTGGGTTAAGGCTTTGTTAAGCTGATTCGAGTTGAATTTGTTGGGAATTCTTAAAATTGTTCATGATCACTATAAACTGCATTTTATAAACTGCATTTTATCTTATCAAGAAAGTCGCTAATATTAACTATAAAAAATAGAAAATAAAGTGCTCACCAATGTTGATTTCTGGACCAAACCTTATCAACTAACACTTACCAATGTCATTGCATATGATTATTATCATAAATGTATGGGGATTACATGCATGTTGAAAATGGTTAAATCCAGTCAATATGATTGTTTGTTTTTGTCGATGGGCATATATTTGCTGCAGCACTGTCATTGGGTTTTTTGTGGGATTGCTAAATATCCCTGTTTTAGTAATTACATCGACAATATGATGAATCAATATCAATGGACATGCCAAAAATGTTAACTTTAGCCCGCCTATAATTCTTGTATATATTAACCCTAAAGGGTTGGCCTAAGTGGTGAAGGCCTTGGTCTTGGGGTATCACTTCTTTCAAGGTCCAAGGTTCAACACCTCATGGATGCAAATAATCATTTGGGGTCACACCCCTAGTGAAAAGCTAGCAATTTAACTAATTTCGTGTAGGAAAATTTTCGAGGGTGCGGTGCACAGGATCGGAGTTTACTCGAGTGGGTTTGAAGGGTCTTGCCTTGGAGAGGTTCCCCAATGTAATTTAAAAAAAAAAAACTTGTATTAAGCTTTGTTATCTGAATTATGAGCATTTTAGAAGCTTTATACGACCAAAAAAGGCTCCTTTGTGGGTGCCGCTTTTTATATGGGCGGCTGCAATAGAGAATATTTTAACTTTGGATGATTTTAGAAAGCCATAATAATGATGAATTTGTGTTGTTTGTGTAAAAAGAACAGGGTCATATGTTGGTTTTCTGCAACATGGCTCTAGAGTATTATGGGCCTCTATTTCTGTTCTTTTAGAATTTATGACTCTCCAATCTCCTCTGGTTGGGTATTAAAAATTTGAGAATTTTTAATCATGCATTACTTGAAAAATGATTAAAAAGACTTAATCTAGAACCAAACTTGATGGCTTTCTAAATCTGTCTTCCAAGTGTGGAAGCTATCAAAGTAATACATGGAGGAGTTTCAAGGTCATTTCCACAGGGACAACAGTATTCATGCCGAGCAAACATGTAGTGAATTGCATTTTGTGCAATGAACGTGTTTTATAAAATGGTTTTCTGGGAGCTTGTAAATTGAAGGAAATGAAACAAATGAATATTAGTGAGGTGTGTGCAAGGAAATTAGATGTTGCAGAAAAATAAATATCAATGAAACAAAGTATCAAACACCTAGACTGTAGGTTTCACCCTTTCACAGATTGTTAATGAAAAATGCTCAAATCTTTCTTCTACTCAACCATTAACCCATACGTAAGGATCATGATCGGAAAATATAATAAATCAAGCATAAGTTATATCTTAGCCCAAAATTCCTTACTAAGTTGTAAAGCCAGTTGAACAATAAAAGAAGACTATCAAAACCTTAAATTAGATCAAGTATTAGTTGTGCCTAGCATCTACAACAAATCAAAATGCATGAGAAAGAATTCCAAGCTTCTCCAAATATAACAACATTACTACTCAATAAGATGTAAAATGAAAATCAATGGAGGAATGAGCAAACCCAACCGATCATCCTCTAAAGTTAACAAAAAATTCGAAACGGAAAAAAAACCCTAAAAATGCGATAACAACGTCTGAGAAAACCCCGCAAGAAAATAGAGAAAATAAAAATAAAAACTAGCTAACCCTAATCCGGAATCTTCTCTTTCTTTTATACCCATATTCTTCCCACTTCTTCTTTCTCCAAGATGTGGATTGCATCATGCGTGTACAACCTCCCTCTCTCTTCTTTCCTCTGCCACGTCGTTTGTTTGCTGCGTATCCAGATCTTTCTTAATCGCACAAATTGTTTTCATACATAGGTAAGCTTCTAAAGGCAAGTCTGGTCCTAGGCTTCTTAATTGACTAACAGGCGTGGGCTTCATATGTCTCGGGTTCTTTAATTTCTTCTCAAGCATCGGCTTTAATTCCTCATAGCAGGTCACAGCTTCAATTAATTGGATTTCTTCATGGGCTTATCCTCGCGGCCAAGCCTTATAATGGAATCCAGCATATGCAATTTTGCTATGCAACAAAACAAATCATGCCACTTCTCATCTTAAACTTCAGCAAGTCTGCTTGGTTTTGTGGGCTTCAAATTATTCTCAGGTTGCCTCATTTTAAACTCTTGATCAAATGACGTGAGCCTGCTTTCTCTTTTCTTCACATGGGCTTTAGCATGGGCTCCACTTGAATCTCCACTTTGGTCTGTCACTTGTGAGCTTTAGTTAGTAACATATTCAATCCTGCTGCAAGCTTCTTTTATGGGTTTATATCACATATTAATCACTTATGTGATTAATTCCTGTAGTCGGCAAATATAATTTTACTTAAATGCTAGTCAACTCCTCAATTTCACATTAATCACTCATTTATAATTAATTAGGGGTAAATTATTTCACATTCCAAAATCAATTAATTCATATTGTCAACTTAATACTCTTTATTTAGCACATAAAATTCATTTAACCCAATAGATTAAGAGTATTAATTCAACATAAATATCCATTTATCAAAACACCCTATGGAAGGTGGGGGATTGAGAGCAAATATGGAGGTTTGGTGTTTTGTGTTTTTTTTTTGGGGGGGGGGGGGGGGGTAATAGAGAGGTGAGGTGGGGCTTACAGAGTAGGATCCTTGAAGCATATTAGACGAGGTTAGGGGTAGGGGTTTACTTGAAACACAAGATTTGTTCTGGGTGAGGGCTCTAGGATTTAATTTTGAGTAACTCATGGTATAGAAATGGTGCTTGTTCTCCAAGGGAATGTGAAAAAGAAGCTTCAGTTGCTTATCTCAGGGTGATATCAGGGGAGCAAATTCAATGGAATATCAATTTTAGTAAGGCGGCTCAAGATTAAGAAGTTGACAACTTTGAGGACTGTTTAGCCTATTATATTCCACAAAATCGAGCAACCAACAAGTTGATATGTTGTGGTGGATACCCGCAGGCAAAATGTACATTCTCTGTTTGCTCTTTCTATAGGTTTGGTGAAATAAGGCGCCTCTCAAAGCAGCATTTTTCATGTGGACAGCTTCCTTAGATGAGATCCTGACAACAGATAACTTGAGGAAATGCAGGGTGATCATAGTGGATTGGTGTTGCATGTGTAAGAAATCCAGTGAGGCAGTAGATCATCTCTTACTACATTGCAAGACAATTAGAGTATTATGGAATGAAGTGTTTAGTAGGTTAGACTTGGGTCATGCCCGCTATGGCAGATGCACTTTTGGCCAACTGGAAACATTTATGAGGCATTCGACAAATCAAAGCTGTATGGAAAAAGGTACCTATTTGTATTCTATGTGTCTTTGGCAAGAGCGCAATAAATAGATATTTGAAGACTAGGAGCGGTCAATAGAGGAATTAAGAGTTTTTTTATAAGAATTTTATGTACATGGGTCATAGCTATAGACTTTCATGGCCTTGATTTGCATGACTTCCTTGTCAATATAGATTCCACATGGATAGAGTGTACCTTTGTATATTTTCTTGTGTACTTGGGCTATGCCTATCATTTTTAAAAATTGTTTACTTATATATATATATATTAAAAAAAAGTTATGACTTTTTGTTTCTCATCTTCCTTCTAAGTGGTTGCTTTCTCTAATATGCTTCCCGTGTACTTGGGTTCCATCCCTTTGGGCGCATTCAATAAATTGACTAACTTACAAATTTTTTGCCATTTGGTAGGGTCTGAAGAATGCTAAAGCAGGTGCACCTGTTTCTTGTTCTACTTATGGAGAAGATCAATCAAATTTGATGAATAAGCATGTAGACAACAAGTTGGAGGTTCTACTTATTATATAATTTTTTTTATACAGCTTGCTTTCTAGGAATTTTATTGATTTAGATTCGTCTTTTTCAGTTGAGAGTATTTGATCCAATTTACAAGAATTTCTAACTTTTTGGTTTCTGCATGATCTATAATACCATTTCAATTTAATATATCTTTTGTTAATCTTTGTGTATGCAATACAGTCAAAGTGTTTGCGTTCATACGCTATAATAATGGAGCATATGCTTGTCCTATATTATATTCACTAATTACAATGCTTTGTACTTGCAAATGCATTTAAATTTAAGCTATTGGCCTTGTGATCCTTTATATTGTATAAAGAAAATTTCCATCTACCTTGTAGCTTTTGGAACTTGAAGATCAGATTGAGAAGAAGGAAGCAGATTTGAAGTCTTTGCAGGATCTTGATCATATGTACAGATGGTAATTCAACCACTGTGATTTACATTTTACTCATTTGTGTTTTGTCTTGCGCTTATGCCTGGTATATGTTGGTTCTGTCAATTGTTTTAGGTTTGATGCCACAGAACAGATTGAGGATTTGATGACATGTCTAAAAGTCATTGCATTCACTGAAAACTGCATTAGAATTTCATTGCGGACATACATCCCAAAATTGGAAGGCTTGTACCAACAGAAGATTGAAGACTGCACCGAACCATCTGAAGTGAACCATGAGTTATTAATAGAGGTTATGGAGGGAACCATGGAGCTAAAGAGTGTTGAGGTATTGGGATATGAATTAATTCCATGATTTCTTCATGAGTATATTTGCAAATTAGAATAGAGAACTAGATGATATACTATAGTGTTTAATACTTTGCATCAATTACAATGATTTAAGCAAATGGTATGTGATGAGCCAAGAATTTGTTCCTAAGATCTGGTTAGGTGAAGCAACCAGCATTCCCAACGAGCAGCCCCAAGCATGAATTACAAAAAAAAAAAAAAAAAGTCAGATAAGCATGAACTTGGCCATTGCTGTTGAATTCAGTGCATACCCAAGCATTCATCTCTCTCAGGCATTTGACAAGGAACCCTCACTTTTTGTAGGGATTGATTCTAATACCATTTATATAACCAACCCAACAGAATTGCTAGCCACATTTAGATTTAGACACCACAAGAACTAGTGAAGACTACATTTGGAGCTCATTGGAATCATTATGAAGGCCAAGACCTATTGTGATGGAGGATTTTGTTTCCCACTTATTGATGTGGGGTGTGAAAGATGGAGAATCAGTTGTCATATTTTAATTCCCTGTTTAGTGGTAAGAAAGCTTAGGTCACTAGCCTTTCTTCTTTTAAATTTATATCGGTAAAACTAATGGGTTAGATGGATAATACTAATGATAGTTATGGATTTGTCAGAATTTTGTGGGGATTGAACATTGATTTTGCTTAAATCTATATTTGAGAAACTTGGATAATTGGTTTTGGTCATCCATTACTCTCATAGCCATTGGCTAATTATTTGGATTAGCATACTTCATGAATACTCGAGCATTCTTCTCTTCTTTAAATCATAATTACGCAGATGTGGTATGAACTGCTTCTGCACGTAAAAATTTTGTAATCTAAGCATTAGAATTTGTGTTGAGTTGGCAGCAAATTTGGGTTTTCTTTGGGATTCTAATAGCCTTTAACCATTGTATTACATGGTCATTTGTTACTCGTGGTTTTATATTCCTCTCTATCTGGTTACATATGAGACCAATCTGTCACACATTGGTGTTTGTCTGATCACTATATACATATATTATATAATATGATATAATATAAAACTTTTAGAATTTGAATTAAGTCTGAGTGCCATCTATGCTTCAAAGTATACAGGCTGTATTGTGTTGCAGAGGTTAAAATCCAAAATTATCAGTTTTACCTTTACCAATTTGTCTGCTACCCTTTGAAGTGTGTAATTCTGAATTGCTACCTAACAGCACGTGTATCAAGTGCCGTAGTAGATTACCAAGCTCATTGTGTTATAAGTCTAATGAGCCATCAGGTTTAGGAATGAAAGCAGTGTTAACATATGCATTGTTTTTAAAATATTCTGCTGTCTTAACGGTTTCTGTGCAATATTAACTTGAATTGTTTGTTATAGGAGTTCCCCTCAGTAGTTTATGTTATACCTATTATTGTTGGAAATAAGCTGTTGCCTCATCAAGTTCTTTGGGTGGTGAATTAATGCTCTTATTATTGTTATCCAGATATTTCCGAATGATGTATATATAGCTGACATTCTTGATGCCGCAAAGTCTCTCAGGTCTGTATTGGGCATTTCCCTTTTAAGTTTTAAACTTCTATTGTCTCAGGCTAACATTTCTTTTTACTCTGTTCTTTTTTCCTTTTTTTTCCAAATTTTGGAAGAACTAGGAATAACTTGAATGCATTTATCACACGGAAGTACCATTAGTTACCTATTTTCTTGAAAGTTATATAGAATACTGAATAATATAATCCTTGTTAGGCTGATTACATTACAGTAAATGCCGAGGACAATTTGTTGAATAGCTAGACCTTAAGTTGAACTTAAATGTAATGCATTATTCGTGAATTCTATCAAGCTGGTACACCGATAACTGAGGGTGGTGACATTTAATGCAGTAAAGGTAAAATACCCCTCATGTATAGGTCGGAACTTTATATGGAGTGCTCCAAGCGAAGAACCCCTACTCCTAATCCTATTGTAACTGGCTAAGGCCCCACAATATCTTAGAAAGTCTGCATTGGAGCTTGACATTCATTAGAAACTATGTCACCAAATTTCCTCGGAAGAACCTATTGAGTTATATGTGAAATGTGGAGTTTGGTTCATTAGAGTAGGGTTTTGAGGAGCGAGACATTGTACCTTCTTGTGTACAGCCTAAATTCATAAATGGCCTTTTGTTTTTGTTTTTTTTGGAAATCTGGAGTGAATGCACAACTTTGTAATTCTGACCTAATTAAGTTCTACAAATACAAAACTAGCCAAATATCATTTCTTTGATGCATACGTATTTTGTGGAGAAGATGTGAAACTCCTTCCAAGAGTTTGAAATTTGAACGTATAATTAAGGATTCGATTCTTTTTAACTTCTGCAGAAATGTCGTTAAGAATATTTAAAGCCATCTTGAATAGCATAGTACGTGTAATGGAAATATTCTCTCCCTCTGTCTAGGCTAACACGTTCAATACATTGGAAATACATGTAATGAAAAACCAATCAGCATATTGATTCATGAAGTATACCGTGCAGTAAGTCTTCATTGCAGTGGTTTATAACAAAAATACAAGATAGAATTGTCCTCTGCAATCTGAGGCGACTTGTGGTAGAGACTGCAAACAAATCAAGGTAAGTCTGTTACCTTTGACAAGTCCTTGTTGTTTTGATGTTCTGACATATAGTCATTAGCGAAAAAAAAAAACTAAATTTATATGATCAATTTTCAATATACCATATGACCTTATCATTTATAATTTTTCACCAGCATAGTTTCTATTGCAGACACTCGTTTGATTACTTGGATAGAGACGAGACTATAGTAGCTCATATGATTGGGGGAGTTGATGCGTTGATAAAGATTGCTCAAGGCTGGCCAGTATTGAGTTCTCCATTGAAGCTTATATCTCTCAAGGGCTCAGAAAATTCGAAGGACATTTCTTTAACTTTTCTTTGCAAAGTTGAGGTGAGTATTATTCCTTCCTTGTCTTGTATTTGTTTTCCGCATTCTTGGTTGACTTCGTAGTTTTTGGAGTATAGGTCTCATCGTTTCAAATTTGCACACCTTAAAAGAAATCTTACATTTACTACTTTTCTGCCATTTATACATTTGTACAACAGAATAAAGGCACTCCATGAATCTCTTAGAAAATTCATTGAGTGAACTGCCAGAGGTGACTCAAGTGATAAAAGCCTTGGGCTTGGGAGTATGCTCTCCTTATGTTTAAGGTTTAAAAACTTAAATCTCCGTGGGTGTAAATAATCTCTAGGAACTATCGAGCTTGGGGATTTTCCCCTTGAATTACCCATTGTACATTAGCAGGAAACTCCTTGCTTAGTGCCTGTGCACTCCCGGGAGTAGTTAGGACGCTCTTTCTGGACACCTAGTGCCAATAGGAAAAAAAAAAGATTTATCTTTGTTTTACCAATAAAAAATTATATAAAATGCGTATATGCACATGGATTCCCACAAATTATTTGCATTCAAATTTTTGAATGATATTGACAGGTTTTTAAGGCTTTTCTTATATTGACGAGGAAGGGAATCTGCTTTTCTTCTTGTTTTATGTTTTAATAAGGCTACTTTCACAAGGTTTGTTTCACATTGTGGTGTGATAAGATTGTGGAGATGATACATTCGTAACTGGTGAAAGAAACTTTCCCCAGAATGTTGCATTATCCAGTCTGTTTTACCCATGAACCTGATTATTTCCACTTAATTGATTATTTCTTTAACTTTTATTGGATGCATAATTGCATCTTAGGAAGTGGTGAACTCCTTGGATATACACATACGGCAGAATTTAATGAGCTTTTACGATGCTGTTGAAAAAGTGCTGGTGGAACAAATGAGATTAGCACTCCATTCCGATGATGCTTCAAAGAAATGACTCCTGAATATCAATTGCTATTTGCTAATGTTAAATACCCAGCTCAAGTTTTTATAATGTGCACATCTCTATCATTTCTCTTGTTCTGTTATTTGCTGCGATTTTAAAAATCAAAATCACAGCAAATAAGTGATTGATTGCCTAAAATGTATCATAATGAAGGTTAGACGAGAATATTTTTTTAACGAAATGTACGAGTTTCGCTAGTGTTATTTCCAATCCTTATTTTATCATTAGTCCAAACAATCTTTGAGTTTTTCTACTCATTACTCTCAACACCACACATTATCTATTTATTATATTCTTTTAAAACTAATTGAATTTTTCTATTTATTATCCATATGCTACACATTTAGTAAGAAAAATCAAATGTGGTGTGGCGTTAATGAATAGAATTTTTCTTAATCTTTGGGAATTTTTTCGTAAATCAATGAGAAATATATATATTGATAAAACAATGAGAAATATATTGAGAATAACATGAGTATACAAAATAAACGCACATCCTTAGAAGCATTCACATTTGAATCTTCAAAATTTCTTTCAAATTTTAATTAAAATTTTCACTTCTTATAAATTTTTCCCAAGTTTTATTCATCCTCAAAACATTTCTTACATTTCATTCTATATATTTCTTCTCATTTATTAAAATAATATTATCTTATTATTTCTTTTTTATTACTTTATTTCACATCATAATACTATTTTTAATATAATATAATAAATAAATAGGAGAATAGTAATTTAAGGATGAATAGTAGCTCCTCATAATACTACATTTTAATCTTTTATGAGGAGCTATTATAGTACATCTCAACCGATCCCCTCAAAATAGGAGATTGGATGTGAGTGTTTTGGGGGTAAAATCCCAAAACATCCTTCATAATATGCGAATGCTCTTAATGATTATCCTTTTACTAGTTTCATAGCATTACTAAAACTAAAAAGGTCTTAGAAGAAAGTAGGGGTGTAAGAAAAAATAAAAAAAATTAGATAGACCGGTCCAAACTGGTGGAATTGTTCCGGTTTTGAGTCGGTACCAGTTCTCGTAATGTTAAAACCGGTCTAGTTTCGATTTTAAGCTTTCTAAAATCGAACCAGATCAAATCGATTAAACATAATATATATTTTAAATTAACTTTTGTAATATTTTATGTAGTATAAAATAATATTTTTTATATTATATATAATATTTTATACATTAGCATATAATGTAAATTAATTATAATTTATATTTTATAGCTTAATACTAATAGTCTAATACTATATTACTATTAATAATATACTTTAAGTCTATATATAAATTAGTATACTAAATAATTATATATGAAATAATGATATAATAATACTAATATTATTAGTATTAGTATGCTAATATTATCACTATCAATAATATAGTTATAAAAAATTAAATTTACTATAACAAATACTAATATATAATTATTTGAATAACTATAATTAATACCAATATATATACTAATATTCTAATAGATTAATATGAGCTAATTTAAAATCAAAAAATGGGACCGAAACCGATAAAATTGGTACTATCGATTTTGGAGGTAATCGGAGCGTAATTAATTTTAAAAAAAAATGCAAAATTGGTGGTATCTGTTTAATTATAAATTTTATCCAAAATCGAACTAACTCAACTAGTTACACCCCTATATGAAAATGAAAATATGTATTAGTAATCTATTGATTTAAGATTTAATTGAAGTATTTATTAAAGTACTGAAAATTGGAATTTATCTTAAGATGTAATGTCAATTTAAATTAGTCCTTAAAAAATAATTTTAATTACATGAAATCTTATGATAGAATGAGTGTACCACAACATCTTTATTTTACAGTATATAATAATTTTTTCAAGAAAATGGCTATTATGATTGAATATATAATAGTTATAGTTGTATGTTTGGACTTCCACTTCTCCATGCCAAAAGATTAAAAATGTTGGAGAAAAATATCCAAAGTCTATTGGTAAAAATTATTCTGTCCCTAGTAGTAGTTATTTATTTTCAAAACTAATTTTATTCCTTTTTTTTTTCTTTCTTTAGAGAGAAACAAGAATAGCTCACAAGTAGCGTAAAAGCATAAGACATGGGAAAGATAATCCATTAGCATTTGATTTTGGGTCCCCTGCACAATCTTGGTAGGTGAATTGTGGATTTGAAATCAAATCGGCTGCAATTAACTGATTCTCTATAAATCTACTACAAAGCTAAGCAGCTAGAATACTCTAACTATAAATAGATTACACAATAACTATTTTGTTTTCCAACAAGTAAAATTCGAGGCGAGATCTGTGCTGAAAACTCTCTCTCTCTTTTCTTTTATTTCTCTCTACCATCAACGATTTCCAGCTCCTCTCCTAGCCTACCAACATTTCTCAAGGGCGGAGGGTGGTTAGAGCTACAGCTCCAACCCCCTCCTCCTTTCATTTTCTCTGTAAAATACTCGTTGTCTAGCCCCATTATTGTTTATTTTTGGTTATTTTTCCGTTTAACTTTCTCCAAGTCGATACTCTCCAGATATCTGCTGCTCAGCCAACACGAGCCACCACCACAACTCCCTCAGTTGCCGATTTTTAAGTTCTGGGAGGAACTTCGTTATTCCGTTAAATGCATATGCCGCACGAGCGGCCTTTGTCATGCACATCGATTGTATGTAGCAACATCCTAGCGGGGTTTTGGAGGCCAGGCCACCCCTGGCCCAGGCGTCATCAGCTGCCTCCATTCTTTTGTATGGGGCATTCCGGTCTTCTACTCAGGCAGCGCATATCATGCACGTGCCACCTCCACCCCTGTTAATCTATCGCCAGCAATTTGGATAGTTTCTGGTAATCTACTTTTGTTCTTGTTTTTCCTAAACTATAATCTTGCAGAAGGGTTTGCAGTCTTCTCCAAGAACCGCCTCCAAATAACAAGCTACAGTGCATCCGCCACAATTCACACTCCACACGACAAAACCACCATCTACGGTGGGTCCTTTGTTCGCTTTTATGCAAATTCTTTATTTTTGTCTTTAAATAAGACAGCGTCCTCCTGTAAGACTTGAATAGTGACCAATTATTAGTCTCAAATAAACTCGCATTTTTTTCCCACCTACTTAACATTGTAGGAACTATTTTGGGGTGTTTGTTGGGGAACCACACCCCCTTCTCATATATCATTTTTTCTAATTTAATGAATTATGCTTGTTTAAAAAAAATACAAATAGATTACACAAAAGTGATCTAATAAATTATTATAGTTTCATGTAGCTCATCAGATTATAAATTTATTTTTGTTGTAAAATAAATTTAACGGTTCACATAAAATCATGTCAACTTATGAGATTGTTTTTGTATAATATCTTTGTAGCTATAATGATCCTAATCCACTTGCGAATGCTTCCAGAATAGTTGATCTTTTTAAAGAAAAGGAAGGGAAAAAAAGGAAGTATTTTGTTGTTGTAAGAATCTAGGAATATTAAATTATTCTATTATATTTATCTTAAATTAAACGATCCATATAGTTTTTCTTTCTCCTTTCCTCAAGGAAAATCAGCTGGAATTTGATCTAATTTTAAAGAAGAATCTATCACCATATTAAAATTTTGATTCGTGTATGAAGTAGTTGGTTGTGAATTAATAATGCCACAAAGAGAGACAATTTCTTGTTAAAAAAATCAATCATATGTTCAAAAACTTTCCTCTTTTCTTGAACATTTCTGTATAAAAACGAATGGAAAAAATGGAAAGATCAATAAGGTCGGTCTATGAGTAGTTTACTTGAAGCAAATAAATAAGAAACCCTAAAAGAGACTGGCTTCTATATCGTTTATTTATTTATTTATTTATTTATTTTTAGCTTCTATATCGTTTTAGTGACACTGAAGTTATTTTCAAGTTCAAACTACTAGAGCATTTCCAATGGTTTGTCAAAATCTTTATATAAAATAACTCCTATAGAATATAAGCACAGTAAAGATCAACGGATTCGAAATTGACCGATAGCCAATGGGAACAAGCAAGGCCGGGCGAGGGGTGATATAAAGAACTGAACATGTTTCCAAAATTGTCACTAAAAGTCTATACCAGAAAGCCACTTTTATCTATTTTGACAAATGATTTTGAAATATAATCTGAATTTATATATAGTAGAGAAGAACTAAATATATTGAGTTTGACCCATTTAGTTAAATGGGTCTAATTAAGGCTAACTTGTACATATCCAAGCTTGACACAATACAACTTGGTATGTGACATTTAAAACTAGCAATTTCTGTCCCAATCGACAACCTCAACTTGAAATTTACTAATTAAGGTTGAAGAATCTGACTTACATCAATGGTTAAAAAGAGTTGACTCGTGTAGGATCTGTCCTATCTTGAAACAATTTGAAGCCAATGTAGCAAAAAGAGCTAGCCTTGCTCAAAGTAGTGATTCCAACTGAAAATAAGCTTAACCAAGAGAGAACACGAATGGCTAGCAAAATATACATTGCAAAAACTCTTGATGGTAGAGGGCGGACAAAGCAAAAGAAATGGTTTAAAACTCAGAAGTTGTTCCTTGCACTGTTACCATGTGAGATTAGGGTCTCGTTTGAATACATAAATTATTTTATTATTATAATTTTTACAAATTTTTATATAAAATATAATCAACAATTTAAGATTTTCAAATTTCAAAAACAATAATATTGTTAAAAAATAATATTCTAATACTATTTTATTCAATTTTTAACTTTCATTTAAAACTATCACATCTCATCTCGCTATCCAAACGAGAATATAAAAATAAATGAAGAAGGCGAGAACAAAATGTGGAAAATGTGGGCAACAATTTGCATTCAATTCTTCAATGATCTCCCTGTATAAATTTGTAGAACCGAAAAACAAATAAGAAAGTGGAACTTAGTCTGCTAACACTTCTACAAATCTCAAGAGATAATATTCCTACAAATTTCATCTCCCCTCTGCTTGTCACAAGCTTTACAAGTTTAATATGCTAAAAAAAACATGTTCCTCAATCTCCTCTCTGTGCCATGGAATCAAGCTTCTTTCAATTTTTCAAAAATATTTCTTCTCCTGGGATATATGGCTAAAATATCACCAGCGTGCTTTTTAAGCTTCAATGTATGTTTCTGTCAAGAATTGGAGTTTGAAATGTTTTGGCTTGGGCTGCCATGAACAGGCGGCTCCACTGGTCTACGATTTCCCATATCCTTGGTTTTGTGAAGGAGAAATGTCCCTGCTAATATTGTCACAAAGCCACACAACTCGGTTGCAATCTGTGATGCATCTTGTGAATCCCAATCCTGCAATTATAGCAGAAGAAATGGATGAGACATAGATTCTACTTAATTTTAACCTTCATCTATCTGTTTCTTCTTAATTTTGATTAAAAAGAAAAGAAAAAAAAAACTCTATGAACATAGATTCTTCTCCTGCGAAAGAAAAGAAGAGATAGCATTAACAAGGCAGAGAAGGATCTAGTGTTCAAAATCCTAGAAGAATTGCTAATTCTATAAAGAAAAGGGCTAGGAGTTACACATCCCAGAAGTACTAGGATTTTAATAGCGTCTAACATGCATCTGTATTATTTGAAGTTGTTAAATAGTTTACATCTCAATTAATTTATTCATAGTCCTAAATTAGTTTACTAACGTCAAATTGTGACTTATAAAATTATTCCTAAATTCCAAAGTTTTTACTACTTCGAGGTGCAATATTTTGGAAGCAGTTCCCAAGCATTAACTTTTTACCATTCAAGTTTCTGATTAAGACAAAAACTGAAGAACTTTGAATGATAACAGTTGGTCATGATGGTTTGGTAGATTTTAATGGTTCCCTGTGTTTGTATATACAGGTGAACATAATGGTTCTGTATTCCTTTTTATCTCTAAAAAAATACCAATCGAATTTGTTTTCATGAATGGAAGTCAGAAATAATCAGGCATGATTTAAATAAATCTCAAATGACTTCAATATCAGTCGCAATTATGGTTATAAAATTTATAAATAATGACAATTGACAGCCATATTCTGGATAATATATTTTTAACTTCATGTGCAATGACATACTAAAATTACTAGATGAACAAATCGAATGTATTAAATCACCTTAAACATGATCATGCTGGCAAAAATGGTGAGTGATGTAAACATGACATAGTAAACTGGAGATACAACAGCTGTGTTGAAAGTATCCAGGGCCTGCAAAGATGAAAATCCAGATTATAGATTAAGCACTTTTTTAAACTGAGTAATAGGGAAAGTTGAAGTACTTAAGAGGTTGACATCTAACACAAAGTAATTAGTGTAAATATTCATTCAGAATGGAAAGTGGAAAACAATGTCAGAAGGGGAAAAAATGTAAACGGCAGTATGACTTCTTTCTGATTTTGCTATGTAGGCTATGGTCACTGGAACATTTTGGCCAGAGGTATAGAGAGGAGAAAGAGCAACAGTTGTGAAGTCCTTTATAGTGTGATGTCCTTTGAGTGTTACTGAGTTTTTATGGCTAAATGCACTTTAAATAATTTATATGGGAAGAATATAACCATATAAACCCAGACACATAGTTTTTGAAGCAAGAAGTATATACTGAGAATTTTGTTGTATGAATACACTGAATATATTCCTTAATCAAAGAGCATTGACATCTCTTCAGAAAAGCTAGGAAAAATTATATTGCCTCCCCCAAATTACCACTTATTTCGTAATGTAACCTCCAAACTATCAATTTTGGCATTTGTTACAGTTTCAAATTTCAAAAGGAATTTGCGCTCTAAAGGGCGTGAAATGTCTATACTGTCCATTACTATGACTGCAAGATCTAAAGTCCGCTTACCTAGAGAGGGAGCTGGGAGGGGAGGGTGAATGCAGGAAAGTGCACCTTGGACATTTCAGTTCTAGTTGACAACAGTTTCAATATTTTTGGCCCCAAGGAATGTAGATTGCTACTGAAGTTTCAAATTGGGTTGCTAAATGCCAAAAGTTAGTGGCTTTTTGAGGTCACATTGCAAAAGTGGTGATAACTCTGAGAGGTCAACTGAAAATTTTCCCTTTTTTCTTCATATTGTAGGATGCGACTTAGAGAAAGGCTGAACAAAGTAACCTCATTTAATGTGATCTAAAATCTCAATGAAAATTGCTTAGAAATGGTAAAGAAATGTAGCTGGATCGACAGGAGTATATTCTAGGCAGATGTTATGTCCCATAGAGATGCAGATTATCATAACCTGATCTCAGGACATCCTAGTCAAGTACGCAAATGGTAAGAGCACTAGCATTGGTGTAGGATAATGTAAATACAAACGAAGATTTAGCTAACCCTACTAAATTATCTACATTGGAAGAGGCAAATGCATTTTTTTCCCTTACAAGCTACAGTAAATCTACATATTTGGAGGGTTATTGTTCCCCATCTATTGAATATTTTGAGTTATTTCTCCCTTCCAAAATGTTATTAGCAAAACAAGATAGTTGGCAAACGATAATTTAAATTATTAATTAAGTTATTAATTATAAAAATGATCCAATAGATATAGATTGCATATGTCTTGAAAGAGAAATGATATTTGCAGTCATAGAGTGTACAAGCGTCACACATTTCTATTGAAAAAAGTGAATAAATATAGGATATACATGAAAAAATTAATTTTTTAATGATGAATTCCAAGCTTTTTAAAAAGGAGTGTGCAGTACTTGCATAACCCATGACTCTTATCTAATATTATATGCCTAGAAAATTAAGGTTCAAAAGTTTACCATGTTTAAGTAGTTAATCTGCAGAAGACAGCAAGCTATCACAACCACCGTGAAAAACCATGTCTGGAAGTACATAAATTGATTCATTCCAGAAAATGTAAGCTTCAGAGCAATCCCCACTGCTTTCACACTCATAACCTAAAGACAAATAAGGAAGAACTTCAGAAATGCATGGTGGAGAATCAGAGTTGTAATGTGTACAAAGCTTCAAAAGAAGATAGACAGACCGTAAGAGAGCCCATGAGAGAACAAATTCCAATGTACACCACCAAATGGGTTTTCCCATAGAGTGGTACGAACCGGACAATGAGGACAGCAACCAGAACCACAACTATGGAAACGTAGACAAGAAATCCTGTTGATTACAACAAATCGTTGTAAGTTTGGTGGATAGTCGAAGTAGTCACAACATCATATGATGATACAAAAAACTCTAAATGATAAGCCGAGCATTCAACAGACCAACATTCTATGATTAACTCTGTGTTTAAGGAGATGGCCGAAGATTAGATTATTATATTTATAACATATCTTAAAATTATCTTAGCTTGGATCAAACTTTCTCTTAATAAATAAATCTAATACATGGAGTATTTTAATTGGCATATAATATAAAATTAGAGTTGGAACTCAGTATTTTCATTTGATATCATATTAAATTACCGCTTGTCTAAAAAAAATTAAATTTATAAAAAGAGGTAAATTATTATATTTTTAAGAGAAATTATATATACAAACTCCAAATGCACAAATCTTACATAAACCTTTTATAAAAAAGTGAGATCCACCATAGAAAAGTGTGAAAAATATATTTTTTTTTATAGGATCCACATTATTATAAAAGATTTGTACAAGACTTGTCTATTTAAGACTTCTAAGTAGCATTACTCATTCCAAAATATCATCCATGGTGATCCTATTATTGATTTTTTTTAAAAAAAAAACAGATAATATTGAACCTAAGAAACTAAAGTATAACTTCTCAAATACCTGGCTCTGTAGCAAGATGCCACACTTCCTTAACCGAATGAATACTTTTCTCCTGAGGAGCATGCAAAACAATACTTACAGAGCCAACCATACAGAGAACACATCCAAGAACGCCAAAGATATGCAATTTCTCTTCCAAAATAAAATGAGCTAGCACTGCACTGAATAGTGGCATTTTCTTAGTACTATTTACAGCCATGCACAGAACCATGCATCCCAGGATAAATGCATGCACATTAAACACACATAGTAGAAACCAAAAAGAAATTAAGAGAAAAATACAAGTTTTTTCCTGAATCCACTAAATGCAATCAAACTTAAGGCATACCTGAAAATAATACTTAAAGCTCCCAAGGGAGTTACAAGAATTGCAGGAGCATATGCATAAGCAGCAAAATTTGCCATCTCCCCAACAATCACTGTAACAGATTTTGAACTCATTAAAACATAGCAATACTAATGATATAGTCTCCGTGGATAGAAAGATGGAAATGAGATAGTTATAAATGGAAGTTGAAAGTTCAATAAAATATTAATTATTATTATTATTATTATTTTAGAATTTGAAATAGTTGAATTATTTATTATATTTTATATAAAAATCTGAAAAAAATTGTAACGATGAAATGAAATAGTTTCTTTATCCAAATAGGGCCATAATCTTCAAGTAACCCAAAAACTAAATGCAAGAGAATCTGAATCATGATTGGCCTTTAGCCGTCACCTTAGGAAGATCAGAGTAATATCCCCATGTTAAAAACTATGAAAATGGGATACGTAAAATCCTATGCGTAATTACCACTCAGAATTCAAAGCATTAACAAAATATTGAAAGAAAAACATATGAAGAAAATGGCAAACAGAAAATTACGAGGTTCTTTTTATTTTCTATTGGTGAGTGAATTACTTACTAGCTATCATTCCAGCCCACCACCAAGGTTGATACAAGTAGGCATACCCTCCCGACCCTGATTCATATTACAGCAAAGCCTTAAGTAATAAAGAGAAAATTACATTCTGAGACAAATAGCTCTTATTCAATGGTCAATACGAATAAAATAAAATAAAAGCTGCATAACATAGCAAATTTCATAGATACATGCATACCCTATATGTATATCTTATATAGAGAAAGAGTAATGCTACGTACAAATAACATTGTGCATCCATATACACACCTGTGCATTCTGATTGCTTATTTACATATTTTTTTTATTTTAAATTTAAATATTTTATTAAATTCATATTTTCACCTCAATATTGGTGATATATGGGTGCCAATATTATTTGTATTTAGAATTTTTCATAAAAAAATAATATATACAAGTCTCAAATGTGTAAATCTCGTACTAGTCTTGTATACAAAAAAATAGACCCCACCATAAAAAAGTATAAAAAAATCATTTTTTCTTAATGGAACCACATTATTAGAAAAGATTTGTACAAAATTTGTAAATTTAGAATTTGTACATCTCATGCATGCCTTATATGTATATATACATTACTCAAAATTTTAAGGTATAGTAAAGATAAATCTTAAAATTAGTAAATAAAATAGCCGAATATAAATAAAATAAAATAAGGATATTGAACCTGCTCTGGTTCCTGTATCCCCAGCCATTTTAAGACCTTTCTTCTTGATAATAAAGCTACACCCAATAAAAACGCTTGATGAGACGGCCAGAACAAGTCCATGAACATTGTCAGATGAGATCCCCATTGATCAGGAACAATTATAATGGAAAAAAAATATACTTTTCCCAATCATGCAGGGCCAAGAAATCCAGTCCAAATTCCTACATCCATCAAATGTGGCATAAGCCAATCACAAATAGCCTCACAAAAGACACAGATGAACAGGCATATGCATCACAAGGTTCTCATTTAAATCTCATTAAGATCCCAGTACATAAAATGAATAGAGACCGAAAAAACTAAAGAAAAATATGAAAAAAGAGAGAAAACTAGCGATAAAAGCTATGAATCCAGAACTAGACCTTCTTGGCCCAATGATAAATGGGAATTGGGTTAAAATCTCACGTTCAGCATTTCAAGAAATGAATATAAATTGGTGTAACAAAAACGAAAAAAAAAAAAAAAACCCTTCTTCTGTTGGTTCGAGGATGAACTCTGGTATAATGGGGTTGGGGACGATGATGTTTGATATTGATTGGGTTTAGGTTATGTTCAATGAGAGGAACAGATAGAAGACGGTAAGTCTGTTACAATTTTTGCATCTCAGAAATGAATGGAAAACAAAAACAGAGTTTGAAGTCCGCATCTCGCGCGCTGTTCAAGTCTTCAAATATTGTAGCTGACTTTTCTTTCCATTTTTACCCTTTATCTTTTTACTTATTTCTCACATTATGCCCAATAATATAATTTTTTGTTTTTTGAAGTGAGAACTGATTTCATTCATATAACTTAAATCAAATCAAAGGTTACAATAGATTGAATGTCTACATTCTCTTCTAAAAATAAAGCAGATTTTGCAAGTGTATGGACAATAAAGCAGATTTTGCAAGTGTATATTCCTTTAATATTTAATATTAATTAATTAATATTTATTCATTATAACAATATGTTATATGCTTATATATTATTAATAAATACACATAATATGATAGCATATACGTATGCTTTCCACGTACTAATATATGAAATTATTAAATTTTATAGACTAATTATTATACAAATTATAAAACATATCTATGAAATATATTCATCATATAGATATAAGTAATAAGATTACATATTTAATTATAAAAATATTATATTTATATTATTAACAATACATATATATATATAACATATCTATGTGTATATATTTATCAAAATATAAATGAGTTTTAATCGTCTCGATCTAACAAGTCGACTTGAGCATAAACGAGCGAGTCTTAGCTGAGTCGAGTCGAGTTTTGTCGGATATGTGTCATTTACTAATCGAGAGTGTATTTGTTTTCACGAGCGAGTTTTTTTTTTCACGAGTTGAGCTCAATTCGAGTTTAACCGAGCAAGTACTGAGCGGGTTATCGAGTAGCCTTGTTAATTTACAGCTCTAGTGGGCAACTTGGTTTGTCTTCAATAATTGCCCATGTGCAGTGACCTGCTAAACAAAATCTAACATCTTCAATAATAAGACCCCCTATGCTCCAGTTTTAATGGCATAGTTGGTTGATGACCGTTTGGGAGTCTCCCTCAAAAATCACTTTTGTTAGGCCTAGTTCTCTACAAAATAGAGTTGTTAAGAGGAGCCCCAAAGCTTCTACATCAAAGACACTTCCAGGTTTTGGTCTGTTCACCCGTAAGATTCCAATAACAAGGCCTCTATGATCACGTACAATGGCTCCCAAGTCTATCTTCCAGTCTCTAGCCTTATGGTTGCGTCCCAACTGGCTTTATTGGAGTCGATGTCAGGCTTTTTCCATGGTTGTTTCCTCGGCTGGACCTGAGATACATTCGAAGGAATTTTGTTAGCATCCTGGAACAAGGTGAGGGCATTCTTGGCTTTCTATGCAACCGTTGCAGGGGAAATAAAACCTTGTCCTTGAGTGTATTCATTCCACCTAGTCCAGATTTCACGAAAGGTAATCGCTGCTTCCTCTAATTCAGGTTATCGAGTTTTTTAACTAGTTCAGCCCAGACATTACTGAACAAGTAAGAGGTAATGGACATTTTCTGGATCTTGGTATTGCTCATGGACCAAACATCCTTGGCTGCTCCACATGCCCATAGCACATGGCCAGATGTCTCAGGTTCAAGCTAGCATATTGGGCATAAGCTATCTTCCACTATTTTCCTTCTCTTGAGGTTAGTTAGGGTGGGTAAAGCTTCATTACATGCTCTCCAACACAAAAGCTTTCACTGTTGGGATGATTTTTATTTTCCAAATACTCTTCCAAACCTAAGTATTAGCTCTCTTGCCCGAGGATTCACCCTCATTATCTACCTCTAGCTCCCTATGGTGATGATATCTACTTTTGACAGTGTCTTGGCCACTAGGAGTAAATTGCCAAACCCTTCGATCCTCTCTTCCACCTATACTAATGGGGATGCTCTTAATAGCTTGGCTTTCTGCCCCTAAGAACATTTCTTCTATGAGACTGTCATTCCATGCCTACCTACTGGTATCAATAATATCGTTGACTTTGGTGCACCAGCAGTCATTTGCTCTGGGACTAAAAATCTGGTAGTGAGGGAGATTTGGGATCCATCTTTCAAACCAAAAGTTAATACTTTGGCCCCCTCCAGATTAGGCCAAACTTCAGGAGAGATACACCCAATAGGATACTCCTCCAGCGAATGATGGATTATTACCAATCTTAACATTTAGAAAATCAATGGAGGGGAAGTATTTCTGTTGTAGCACACGGGAGACCAAGGCTGTCGGGCTTTGGATGATTTTCTAGCACTATTATGCGAGGATTGCTATATTAAAACTCCTCACATCCCTGAACCCGAGCCTTCCCAAATCCTTTGCTGAGCTGAGCTGCACCCATGGCACCCATTAAATCTTTGAGTGGTCTTCATTATAGCTCTACCAGAACTTCCTAAAGAGTTGGTTAAACTTATGGGCGATAGACTGAGGTAGGAAGAAAGTACTCAGAATAGGTATGAATTTCTTGAAGGACAGCTTTTAGGAGAATTTCTTGAAGGACAGTTTTTAGGAGAATTTCTTTACTAGCAATTGAAAGATGCCTAATGTTCTAATTTGCTACCCAGGTCCAAGTTCTATTAATTAGGAAGTGAAAAGCTGCCACCTTCCCTCTCCCTATCATGGCGGGGAGTCCAAGATATTTCTCCACTAGCCTTTATACTTGCAAGTTGGAGGAGTTGCATTTGGGTGTTTTGTGTTATGTTCTTACTAAAGAAAAATGGTGGATTTTTCTTTATTGATGACTTGACCTGAGGCCCTCTTATAGAGGTTTAGAATGGATAGGGTTTTAGAGAGCTCATTTGGGGAAGCTTGGCAAAAAAACAAATTGTCGATAGCAAAAGACAAATGGCTTACTTTGGTAGGACCCCTACCTATAGGAGCACTAGTCAGCTCCCCTTGGGACTCAGCTTTATTCGGCATGGTAGTTAGGGCCTCAGCACATATGATAAAGAAGTAGGGAGATAATGGATCCTCTTGTCTGATGCTTTAGCGCATATAATTTGTTGATACTTATAATTCCACACATAAAACACTTATTTTTAATTTTACTTTTAATTTTACTAATTTTACTAAATTTGTTGATTAGTAGAATTTTTCTAATTATTTGAATTTAACGTAAATAATATTGTAATATCGATGAGAGTAACATATTAAATCCTAGTTCCACTTTCTTTCATTATGTGAAGAATAATTATTAAGTATTCTTAGAACACAAACGTATGGTACTTTTATCTTATTGTAAAATGTCATATTATTTCAAATTAGTATTTGTATAAATAATTTTAATCGCGTGTCATAGTTTAATAGGACGATAATATCACGTTATCAGGATTTTGTAATTATCTAATAATTATAATTTTATCTATATATATATATATATATAAACTACAATCGTTTTAACGCCCTTAGATCATGTTTGGATCTTTAAACTAATATTCAGAGATTCTATTTTTTCATATAATTTTGTTTTTTTAGAAGTCATAAAAAAATCCATAAAATTTGCTCATATTTCTTAAAAAATAGATTTCTAAATTTAATACTTGAGTATGGTTTGTCCTCGTATAAAGCAATACAGATTACGAGTCATATTTGTTAAAAAACAAATTTTATAATATTTAAAATCTTAGACATACTTATAAATAATATATAAATATTTATTATAGAATTAATTTTATATAATGAGTTAAGCTTATGAATTTTATTATGATATTAGAGTATATTATAGAATGAACATTGACCCATATTACTAATTCTATGACAAAGAGAAAAGAAAAAAAAATACTAATAAAGCTTTCGACCTAATTCGTTGCTATATTTTGGGATTTTTTAATCCCTTTTATTAAATGTGCTTTTTCTGTAGCCGACTTTCTTTTTTCTTCTCAATTTTCATAGACTCGTGGGCTTGCTTTATTAGAAGATTAAAGTTTCGTTTAGATTTAGAAATAGGTTGAGTTTATCTCAACTCACTTTTATTTTATTATTATATTTTTATAATTTTTTATATAAAATACAAATTTTTATATACATTTTTCAAATTTTAATATACGTTTTTTGAATTTCAATACATATTTTTTAAATTTCAATACACATTTTTCAAATTCCAAAATAATAATAATATTAAAAAATAAATTAAACTCATCTCAACTGATCTCATCTCCGAATCCAAATGGAACCTAAAGAATTCATTTTCTTTATTTCTCTTTTTCATCATTTCTTCTTCTAGTTAATATTTTGAATATTTCACCAATAACCGTACTAATCAAAGTACTAGAATAAAATATTTCGATATTAATATCATTTTGTATATCATTTTGAAATAGTTTATATATAAATAAATTATATATATAAATATATATATAAATTATATTTCAAAATAATAGTTAATATATAAATAAATAATATATATAAATATATATGTGAATAGTCTAATCTGAATTAGGGTAAACGAAAATAATAAAAAATGAAAAAAAAAAAGTAAAAGGTCAAAATCTGATACAAATGAAACACATGCCAAAATATTGGTTGGTACAGCCAAAATATCAGTCGGTATAGTCGAAATTTTTACTAAAACAAAACAATGATTTTTTTGTACTAGATAATTGGTTAGTACGACATATTTTAATCGTACCGATTAGTACGATATGAAATTAAAAACTATACTTCTAGTACCCATGGTATTGAATGAGAAGTTACATAATTTGTTTACTGTTTTAATGAAGTAGCAATAAAATAAAAGAAGATTATTAAATATGGTTGTGGTCCTGTGGATTACTAGCTTCAAATAATTCCTTTGCAATCAATTCCATTTATTTGTACAGGCGGATTAATCATATTATATATAACAACTCTTTTCTGTAGGCTAGAGATGTCACGTATGTTCATAAAAACAGTCCGACAAGAGATCTCATTTTTAATAAAATAAATATTTATTTCATTAGAGAATTATTTAATAAAGACATGTTTACAAATAAAATTTATGTCATAAAAGAATTTATTCTACGAAGTCCAGAACTTAATCACCTGCTCTATCCAAGCCTAACCCATCTGCTCGTAATCATCATCCTGCTTACCCGAAGTGGTTTAAAATATATAAATATATATATATATATATAAATTAAAATGAATTCGATGATTCAATAAAAAAATCCGTCATAACATAAACAAATTTAATAAAATGTTTTCATAAAATTTTCCATGCTCATAACTAAAATCATGATTAATCATATTGGTGCTTATATTATATGTAATAACCCTAAAATTCTCATCCTAATTTAATTATTTAATTAAACACTAATATGAAAGATTAGTGATAATTTATAAGAACAAACTCTAAAGAGATGGACTTGGAAATGAAGCTTGGAAACATGGATTAAGTGAATGGGCCAAAAGAGTAGTGGTGAGCCCATAAGCCCATAGTGTGAACTCGTGACCCACCAAGCCCATATTAGAGACACTAGTCACTTGAAGAGAAACCTTAGAAAGTCATGCAAGGCTTGTAGGAAATTGCTAGTTGGTGAAGGTTGACTAGTAGGTAGCCATGTAGGATGGAGTGTGAAATCTTATGGAGAGATTTTCCTATCATGGGATCTTGGAAGTACAATGAATCATCCTTTGATTTTCCAATAAAAGTCATAGTGTATGTGAGTGTGACAAGTGGCATGAAGAGAAGGATGGAGGAATGGAGCAAGGGATTTCGGTGGAAGGCATTCCGTGAGCTACTTGGAGGGTTTCATGGAGTGTTGCCACTAAAATATTGATGAAACAAGAGAGGAATGTGTAAGTGAATAAAATACAAAGTGTAAGAAGGTATGGTGATGTGAAGAGAGGTATGGTGTGTGTTAGTGATAGAAATGAAAAAGAAAGGAGATGAAGCAAATGGAGGGTTCGGTTGGAGTAAGGTCTTGGCCGAACCATGCATTGCTCAATTCCCAAAAAGCATGGCCTTGAGATCATTTGGATAGACACATGAGATGATGGAGGGAAGATGATTGAGTGAAATGCAAGAAAAATGAAGACCAAACACTCAAGGGGGCGCCGGCCATAGCAAGTGAGGGAGGGAGAGCCAAATCTTCCAAGGTATGGCCAAGACTTGATCTTGGAATGACCTAGTGTTGTCAATCTTTCAATCCATCATTGGCCATACCTAAGAATAGTAAAATATATACCAAAGACCCTAGAGGAAGGGTTTGGCCGTGTGACTCTATGCTCACCTTCCTTAGCTTGTTTCATTTGGACACAAAGCAAACATATTCCTACCCTACTCTTTCTACCTCTCGGCCAAAGCTATCAATTTACCCTCACCATTGTTTCTTCTTCTTTTACTACACAACTTTAAGAGTTCTAAATTAGTGGAGCTAAGATCAAGGGTCTTGAAGTGGATATTACTTTGAAAAAGGTTAGTGCCTAGACTTATGCAAGCCTAGGAAGAACACACACATATAGCACTATTGTTTTAGCTAAAAAGAAATAAAATTTCTTTTGAATCCTCATACTTATAATTAGTCTAATAAGAGATTCTATGTGTATATTTTCAGATTATAAGCAAAAATCTAATAGGAGTATTGTAAGTATAATTTCATCTTTTCTTTAACATTTCTTGTATATAGCTAGGTGATCATGCTTGTTGGATTAATTGTTGTATTGCCCTGTTTGGATTAAATTGATTGGTGTTAATGCTTGTCTTTGGTATGAATATTCATGTGTAAATCTCTATGTTAAAATGAGGTTAGAATATGAGTATAGATGATGGGTCAAGTATTAGTAGCAAAAAGAAATGGAAAGTATGAGTATTATATGAAATGATGAAATTGATGCATAGTGGATCTTAGTATTAAGTTTATAAAATTTGGTGTTGCTAAGATAAAATTTACTTAAGGAAATAAGTAGTATGATTGCCTTATTTAAGGAGGATATTGTCATGAGGAAATGAAGAATGGACATGGAAAGAAAATATATGGCTAATATGAATTGTAATGGGGTATGCATGCATATGAAAAGAAGTAATTACTTATATATGATGATTAGTAGTGTTTATTTGGAATCTTGTGATGTTTAAGGTTAAAATTAGAGGATTAAATTATATTGATTGTTTGTAGAATTATTTAGTTTAAACTTATAAAAGACACTTGTTGATGAGGAAACTTTGAAGGAATTGATAGAAGGAAATCTTCTAAGTTAAAAAGGTGAATAGAAGAAGTTGGAATGAAATAAGATTGGATGTAAAAATGTTTACTTATTGGATAATAGGGTTTCGGTTACCCCTATTTCGCCCATTTATCCTAGCCGACCACCTATCATCTCATCTGTTATATTTTCTCACTTAAATCTATATCATCCCTCGTCCAATTAAAGTGCATTTCGACCAGCCCTAGCCCCACATGACCGGCCACTAATTCCCCACCAATTCAAAACATTTCAAATTCAAAACTCCAAACTTCCTAACCCTAGCATATTCAGCCATCATCCTATTGCCCTAGCCGAAACCATCAATTGCCACATCATTAAAGTGCCACATTATTCTCTTATTTGATTGGTCAACAACTGAAGAGTGAACCAATCAAAATCCACTCCCCCATCATCACATATTCGGCCAACATACCCTAAACCCCTTGCTGCCCACTTCATCACCCTATAAACTATACTCATATTTTTTAGAACTTATCCAAAACCACTCAAAATCCTAGCTACCTAACCCTAATCACCTTGGCCGAAACCCTAGTGATGCCCTAAGCCATATTCGGCCATCACAAACCCTAACTAAACATCATCTAGCCCAAACACAAGCCAACCTAGCCATGCACCTCAATGCTCCCCTAGTCGTACACCTAATTGCACCAAACCTAGCCATTTAACCAATCACTCACCTCTAGCTCTACTAAATCCCAGTCTCACCTAATCCTTTCCCTCATCCATTTCATATTTACCAAGTATTGGAGTCCAACTCTGTCGTTGGAGGAAACAAACATTGCAAGGAGGAACTCTTAGGTGATCGGGACAAGACCGAGGTCCCTATCACGACCTCCGGTGTGCCCCTGACAGTCTTAAACTCTTTCATTTGGTGTTCTTTTCTATTTTAATGTTCTTGTTATCTTTATTTGTTTGAGTTTCAAAATTATATTAAAAAAAGAGTTTGTGTCTTGTTTGAGTGCCAAATTCACACCACTTATGAATTTGAGAATTGAGAGTTTTTGTATCTTGTTTAAGTGTCAAATTCACACCACTTATAAATTTGAGAATTGTGTGCGAGTGTTTTTGGTGAGATTTGAAGTTCACATCACTTGTAAATTTCGGATTCATCAATTGTGAGAAAATGAGTGTTTGAGTTGAAGTGTGGGAGTTGTCATTGTCGAGTTGTTGGAGTGGTTTGCGTGTTCTTCATGTTCTTGGCTTGTTCATCCATTTTCTTGGATGTTCAATCCATTTTCTCAAAGCGTCTTGAAACTCCCCTTATTTCCAATACCCTAGCCGACCACCCTAAAGGAAACCCTACTTACCATACATGGCCATCAATCACCAAATCCCATCTCATAATTTTCTCCAATCAAACCAAGCCTTACTTACTATAATTAGGCCCTTCGGCCAAGCCAACCCTTGACCTAGCTGCCCATCACATATCAACCATACACTACAAGATTTTAGCCTTTTTGCCACTAATTTTTTTTTTCGCGACATACATTCGTGAGAAAAAGTGATCTATTAACACCACTTTTCTTGGTGGATATAAGATACCAGTTATTGCCATAATAAATTAGTGGTGGGTAAAATTTGGTGGGAAAAAAGGCTTTTGTCACGAGAAAACAAGTTATTTTCACAAGATTAATTTGGTGGAATGTTAAAAAGAGTAGACATTACGATATTCTTGGGAAAAAAGTTTTTCTCACGAGTTGAACCTCTTTTTGCGGCGATAACAGAGCGCCGCAAATAAAAAAACTTAAATTTAACTGCGTAACCCCCCCCCCCCCCCGGGGCGATATTTTCCAAATCCCTAATCCCCCCAACCCTCGGCACAGACATCCTCTCTCTCGCTCCCGCTGTCTCACGTTGGGGACCGTCGCCGTCTCCGTCGCTGTCGCCATCGCCGTCGTTGCCTCTCCTAGCAAGTGACTCTCTCTCTCTCTTTCTTTCTCTCCGCTGTCTCTCATTCGTCTCTCTTTCTCTCTGTTCATCTCCATTCGTCTCTACATTTAGGATCTAGGGGCCAAGAAGGAAACAGAGAAGGAAGCATTGGCTAGGTCTGGTCTCTCTGGTCTGTAGCGGTTCAGCACTTGGGGGAGAACATGGTTCGTACCATTGCTATGGACGGTACCGAATAGTTGGTCAAGGGGCAGCGCGTACTCAACGCCGGTTCTCCCATCACCGTGAGTCGCATTCATTTGGTTTTCCTTTTTTGGTTGGTGATTCTTATTTGACGAGATTTGGTGATGAAGGATGAGTAATTTGGTGTTTAGATTTGTGCAAATTAGCTGAGCCATGGCTGTTCTTGTGATTTGTAGATTTGGGTGTTATTTTTTTTTTTTGTGGGATGAGCATATCTGGAAAGGAAAAAATATTATGTTTTTTGATTAAACAAACTTCTTTCTGATTAGCTAGTCTTAGTTTGGATTAAACGAACATTTTGTGCCGTTGAAAATAATTTTTCTTCATCTTTGGAACAGAATCGTTAATCTTTTTTGCAAAAAGTTGAAATGAATAAAGTTTTTATCATTAAAAAAAAATCTCCCCTTTCTCTAATTTTTGAGATACTTTTATCGATATATCTATGGATCAATAATATCAATCATTTAAATATGAGATACACAAGACTACTAATTTTGACAAAAATATTTTAGTTTGTCGAATAAGATGGAGTGTTTATTGTTTTGATATGGAATGATGGACCATTTCTCTTGTATACGACCCGCTTACATGGGCTATATGCCTATGCTATTGATAAACCTGCAAGATTACCTATAAAAGAAAGTGGAACAATGGACTTCAAGGATTCATGCTATTAATATGGTGCATGAATCCTTGAAGTGGTAATCGTGCTGCTATGTTGCTGATTGTTGTGAAAGGTCAATATTTTTTTACCAGCATAATTCAAACTCTGTGATTATTTATATAACTTGTCGTTTAAAATAAAACAAGTAAATACTATCATCAAAGATATGTTCTCAACTTTATTAACTTATCAGACCTTTCCTTTCTCAAATCATTCTGATTATGTGCCCTTCAATCTATTTGAATGATTGAGGGTTTATACCTATTTAATTATAATGGTCAATCTCCTCATGTTGTTATATCTATGGTGCTTGCTTTCCTCACGCTCTCTTTTGTATTGTGGATAAATATAGTGACTAACACAAATACTGGAGCCACAGGATTGGTTTCTGGTCTCTATGTTTATTAAGAGATAAAATCTAGGCTTTTCCCCATTATTATCATCACTTGTTACATTTGAATTTACATTTGAAACTTGTGACTTGTGGAAGACGTTTGTGATTTAGTTGTTGAATGCTTGGTCTTAATACTTGACTTAGACTCTGTCTCAACAGCATCGAGTCATTCCACTTAACATTTGTATTGATGTTTTTTTGTTTTGTTTATGGCAATATATTTCTAAATCTTTCTTTATTTTCCTACTTCTCAATAAACACTTTAATATATTGTGCTTTCCCCTGTATTTAGTGTTACCTTCCCGTTAAATAAATACATGGGCTAGCAACCATGCATATGTAATAACTCAAAATTAATAATTGTTTTTAATCATGGGGCTGCTTTTAACATTATGTAACGAATTTAAGCACATTCTGCATTCGTTTTCTGCCTAACACTGGGGTAACTCTCTAGAGAGCGTGGTAATGTCATTACTCTCATTGCTACAACGACAATTTTGGAACAACTTTACTGTTAGGAAACCTGGGATGGTAGTCATGATATATAATATATGCATTTAAAAAACATATGGCTGCTAGTTAGGATATCTTCTGCATTTTATTGGGACTACTTTTTGGGTATTTATATCACTTATTTGAGCTTCTTGCTGAACATGTCAAGTTTCTTATGATCGAAGACTTGATTGAAACTTTGTCAAACCATTAGGAAATATTAGTGCAAATTGCATTCAGGAAAAATTATTAGTTGGTGGTGGATAGTTCTTAGTTTATTAGCTGGTATGGTGGTTTATTAGCTCCTGTTTACGTGATACTTCACTTTTTTTTTTTTAAAAGATGATATCTAAACTTAAATCATACATATTTTACCTCTTTTTTTTTTCTCTGTTTTCAAATATATTATCCAATATTCAGCATGATCCTTAATGTGACAAAAAGCCATGTCAACTGCCAATTAATATATAGGAATGGTTGGTTAACGATCATCATTTGTGGATTCTTTCTGTGTCTGGTTTGGTAAATACATAATCTATGTAAAAGATACTTGAAGTTCTATGTAGTAAGATCCAATGGCCATCACTAACTGCAACATTGATATGGAGAGTTTAATTTCAGTGTGTTAACTATTTATGTCATTTGTTCTTTTTCTCCTGTAATATTGCTGCACTAATAATGAGTTATGGCACCCCTCCATCATATCATTAATTTACACATAATCTCTTTTCAGGAAAGCTTACTTTACACTTAACTAATCATGATTCTTGACTTGCAATGTGAATGGATATTTATGTATCAGGATTTGGCTTCTAAGTTTTTTTTTTCTTTGACAACTAGTTTGGTTGAATATTTTCTTTGCTGTTTTGATTTCAGTTATGTAGCTTTGAAACAAAAAAAAAATCTGTTATGGCTATTCGTTACCTTACTTAAGTCTTTGATTCTAAAGTTTGAGCATTCAAAAAAGGATTTCATGGAAGGGGATTGGGTGGTATTATTTCTGCTATTGTCACATTGTTCTCTTTTGTTCTTGTCCTATTCCTTTTTTTTTCCTATTTGAGAACTATGTTTAAATGATCTATATCACTTAGTGGCTGGAAGTGTGGTTGACTAGTTGTATGCTTTTTCTTCTCAATGAAATGGTATCACAATCAACAATGTGATAGTTGCTGCTATATCTGGAAATTCTTATAATATTGTCAACATTTTCGACACATGGGGTAACTTTTAGTGGTTTTTGGTGTTTATTTTCATGGTAATTGATCCTTTAATTTTGTTTGAAGGGAAAACAGAGGGGAATTAGAGCATGCTATAATTTATTATCAATTATCAATAAACTAATATATTAGAGCAGTTTTTATAATGCAGATTAGTTTACATAATCTATATTAGAGAATATTTATATTACTGGAAATTGGTTTATATTTATGGCATATAAATGCAGGTTATATATTGGTTTACTTTATTTTTTGTATGCAGATTGGTTTACATTTTCAATAATTTGTTAGTGCAGATTGCTACACGTTTTCAGGTGTAGGAAAAACAAATTCTTGACTCCATTAACTCTGAATTGTTATTGGCCAACTGATTGCATCTATATTGCTTGTCCTGAGGTTATAGGTTTTGTCATAGACATAACGGTGGAATGTAAATGTTGCATTTCCTACTAAGTGTGATCCGACATCGTGTATGGTATGGAATGATCCAGTGTTGTGTATGGTATGGAATGTTGGAGTTTGAACTGTTTTTTTGTTTGTTCAATTTGTCACTGTTTTTTTATCGTAAACAAGAATTTTATTGATGACTGGAAGTTGGTCATATCAATTTCCCTTTACACAGCAACAACCTTGTAGTGAAGGAATTTTAGGATATATGGATAGCTGGCATGCTGTGAAGGAAACTGTGCGGTTAAGTATGAAAGTCAGCCTTCATTTTGTTTTTTGCAAAGATTGAAACCCAAAAATGAAGTAAAAATGCATTGCTTAATGATAGATTGGTCATACTTAACAAGTAAGTACATTATCTTCAGTGCATCTTTTAGTTTCTATTTCTTTTTTGCCAGTCTTTTATCCTCACTTTGAATGTTAAACTGGGTAGAGAGTTTCTTTATTGCTTAATGAATTGTACATTTGATTGTACAAAAGAGCATACCTTCAAGTTTCTTCTTCTATTTTTGTATCAAAGTATATTAAAGAAGCCACATCCTTAAAGAGACAGAAGACTGCTTTGAATTTTGAACACAATATATTGCTATACATGGTAAGAATAAATACACGATTGGACTAAGCTATCTATAGACAGCATTTACACAGGATAATCAAAGCGCAAAGCATTTACATAAAGAATAAAAACTGACAGCATTTACAAATGAAATTTAAACTGATATATAGATAATTAAATATCTAGCTTTTATTGCTTCGGTTTAAATTATTGAACATCTTCATCATCTTCCTTAATAATTCTTGCCTCTCAAAAAAGATGTGGAGATCGAGTATCAAAAGTCTTGTGTCCTTGGGACAGCGCAATATGATTACACTATTAAGTGTCTGAGCATAACTTTCTTCCTTGCTCTCTTATTTTCATTTTTATTTTTTTAATAGGAAGGCTTGGCTTTTAGTTTGGTTCATAATTTCTTGGCTCGTTATGTATATTTTAGCCTATATAGTTAAACTTAGTTTGGTTTATAAAACTTGTATGAATTCGGTATAGATTAATTTTGTAAAAATAAATGTATATTTCAGCTTATGTTAGAGTATTTGTTATGATTATTTTTTGCTTAAGTCGCATTTTTTTATTTTCTATTTTTTTTTTCTAAATTCTCTTAGTATTTTCCATGAAAATAATTCATGGCAAATACTTTTTTCCCATAATATTAGTTGTGGGAACAAATTATATGCCATCAATATATTTGTGGGTAAAAACTTTTTTCGGCCTATTATCTTCATGGATAGTATCATCTTTGGCACATGGAAATATTATTTGCCACGAATTTTTCATACTTTACCCACAGTGTTAGGTGGTGGAAAAAAGTTCGTATTTGCCATGAAATAAAATTTTGGTAGAAAAAGATTTTTGTTCATGGATTATATGCCACCAACAAATTTGGTGGAAAAAAAATATTTCCCACTTAACATATGCTTTTTTCCACCATATAGGTTTATGGCAAAAAGCTCAAAATCTTGTAGTGATATCTCCTAAATATCCTCTTGATTTATCAATCAAAACCTAATTGACTCAATCAAATCCAAACTCTATCTCCCATAAATAGCTCTCCATTTGCCACATTACTAAATAATCCTAACCGGCCACATCTCACAAATATCCATTCCTATTTTATCTCAATGCAAGCCAACAAATCCCTTGCCATACTTAGCCAAAGTCGCCCCTCTCAATCCCTTCCAAGGCCGGCCACCTTATTCCTTTCATTTCAAAATCATTCAAATTCAAAACATCACCCACTTCCATAACTAACCTATTCGGCCACCCTACAACAACCCTAGCCGAATCATCTAAGGCCACATCATCCCTCCAATTCAAATTAATTCAAAACTACTTACCTTATCCATCATAACTTCCCATAATTCTCTCAATCAAATCCATTTAAATTCAAAACTCAAATCAAAATTCAAACCAAATCTCTAACAACCACAACCGGCCATCACTTCCCATTTGAATTCAAAACTTTTCATTTGAATTCAAATCAATTTAAATTCAAATCCCATCACCTCCTATATTTTCTCAACTAAATCCACTTCATCCATCATCCATCTAATAGCCAATTTCGACCACCCTAGACCTTGCATGACCGGCCACCACAATTCCCCTTTGAATTCAAAATCTTTCAAATTCAAACCAAACCAACTCTCTTGATTTATCTCATTCGGCCATCATCAATTTGCCATAGTCGAAACCCTCAATTGTCACCTCATCTAGACCCTTCATCAATCTCTCAATTGATTGGCCAATAATCAAGCATTGAACCAATCAAATCTCTCATCCACATCACCCATATTCGGCCAACATACCCTAGACCATTGCCGCCCACTCCATCTTGCTATAAGTCATATTCATATTTTTTAGGATTTATCCAAAATTACTCAAAACTCTAGCAATCTAACCCTAATCACCTTGGCCGAAAACCCTAGTGTTGCCCTAGCAACATTTGGCCACCCCAAGTCTTAGCAACACACCACACGACCAAGCATACCAAAGCCATAGCCGTGCACCTCCATTCATCCTTAGCCGTGCACCCCATTGCACCTAGCCTAGTCTTATTCATCCACTACCTTATCCAAATGACCAAAACCCTAACCCTAATCCTTAATCTCGAAATTTCCCTTAACATCCACTAAAACCCTAATCCTACTACACCCTATGACCCATATTCCTTACCAAAAGGACCCCAATACATAGTCCTATCCAAAAGACATTTTTTTAAACATTTTCTACCATAATCTACCATTTAGATCACCACATCTCCCTATCCAAACCAAACATATCTCTTAAACATCATAACCCCATTGTCATAAGAACTCAAAAAGTAAGAAAAAGTGTCTAAACCGACCAAATCTTTGAGACTGTTCAGTCACAGAAGGAGACGTGCGTGGAGGAGGACCTGCATTGGTTAGGGGCTAGATTGAGGTCCCTACCAGGTTGTCGGGGCTCGCCGTCGCAGGGGTGAGGTCGTTGGCTCCCTCCGGTCCCAATGGCGTCGGTGGCTGAGTGAGGCTGAATTTCTTTTAAAAATTCATATTCATTTTATTTTTTTATTGTATTTTGTATTATGTATTTTTTATTTTATTGTATTTTTTATTAAAATTTTTAAAATTTTTAATTTTTTATTATATTTTTATATTAATTATAAAAATTTAGAAAGTAACTTCAACGTCTCCCTTTTGAGATTTAAAACTCTAACCTTGTTTCTCACAAAAAAAAAATAAAAATAAAAAAACAGGGAGATGAAGATAGAAGGGAAGCAAGAGAAGCAGTGGCCAGGCTTCTATTAGGCATCGGAGCCGTTTAGCCCTCGAGTTAGTTTGTTGGAGGAGGTAGAGCGATTTTGGGGCTCCTTATCTTTGTGATGGGAAAGAGTGAGAATGTAGCAAAACCCTAAAGAGGGATTTAAGATGGGGAGGGAAAGGGTTCTAGAAAAATGGGTAAGGGTCGAGGGAATTGAGGCCTTCGTTTTGGAGCCATTTGCATGGAATTGTAAGGCCTGGATGCAACTATTTCTTTCATGTTAATTTTCTGCAGATTGATAGAAATATGCTAGTATGAAAAATTCTATCTTCATGATTTTCAGTAAAATATGCTAATACGAAAAATTAGACACTCTTTTCTTGTTGTTTTTTTGGATTTTAAGACTATGTTTTGATCATTCTCTTCTAAAATGGATTCTGTTATTAGTTCAATGGTGATTTCGGTCATATACAAATGGAGATATAATTTTTCGTATATGCAGACGAACGCAATTCTGGAACGTGATCCCATTGAGAAGGGAGAGAAGAAGAACAGAAACCAAGTCTAAAACACGAAATGAAAAAGGGAGGGTCCACGTAAACAGGCGTTTGTATGCCGTTTGTACGGAGTGACTGTCCCTAGCATTTTTCCTCCCTCCCTGCCTGTAGTATGGCAAAGGCGTTGTTTCGTAGTCTACGTAGAGCTTCTTCGCTCCGCGTACTCTCAACTCCTTCTAACTTGCTTTCTTTCAGGTACTCTTCCATTTATCTCTTTTGCTCGCGTCGTTTTGGCTACATTCTAACCTAGCCCCCTGGAATGGAGTCTCGAAGATTTTCTTTTATCCACACCCCCCCCCCCCCCCCAATTGAACCCTTTGATGGGTTTTCAGTTTTGGAATATTTATTATGAGATTTTGGGAGATTTGACCTTTAAGAGCACTGACACTGGCATTGGCATTGGATTACCCAAAAGTTTTCTTAAAAAAATATAAATTTTGTACACAACCCAAAAAATTTTCATCATATTTAATCAATTAAGGCTAAAAAAAGTATATAAAGGGAATAAAAGTATCTTTCTTCTTTAAAAATAAATTGTATCTTCAAAAGTTTCTTTAAATTGAAAATACAATTTATTTTTTAAGAAGAAAGATATTTTTATTCCTTTTATGTACTTTTTTTTATCACAATTGATCAAATACGATGAAAATTTTTTACGTTGTGTGCAAAACTTGTACTTTTTGAAGAAAACTTTTGGCTAATCCAATGCCAGTACTCTAAGATGGAGAAATGATGAGATATATTGAAGCAAGAAATAGCAGAAGGGAAATGATGAAGATAGTGGAAGACAAGCCTTCAGTATGGAAATTATGTTATTCACTATTTTCTCGATTTTCTTACTGAATCACTGGCTGGGTCGATTTTTCAGACGGGAAGAATCAATTTTCTCTCCATCCAATCTCTTAATGCCACTCATCCAATCAAACACTTTAATGGATTATCTTCAATTTTGTATCTGTAACATTTTTTCTTACTAGGAAGTTGGTGAGGACACATCAAAACACTAAGTGTAATAACTATTAAGGGAACTAGAAGGGAATGGAAGACTTACAGAAATCCTCTTTCCTTCATACATTATATTCTGACCCTTTTCTGCTCATTTGTATATATTCCAGGTCAAACTTCCAAGCCCAGGAATCAATTTTTAATATAACCAAGCACTTTCTTCCACTCAAGCAGCCAAGCCCTTTGTGGACTTGCAGAAACTTAAGCCATGGTTCGGTGAGCCTCATTATATCAGAAGGAAAGCCTAAGTTCGAAACACATAAGGTGGATCCTCCGAAGAAGCACAAATGGACAACGAAGAAGAGGCTAAAGATGAAGAGGAGGAAAGAGAAGCATAAGAGAAAAATGGCTAATAAGAGAGACCCACGTTGTCTTGGCATCAAGGGGAAGAAGAAGCGGAAGTTTGAGAATGCCGAAGAGAGGATTAAGTACAAGCTTGAAAAGGTGATATCATGATTATGACAGTCTTTGGTGCAAAACCTTCTTTGATTACTTTTGAGTTATTTGCATATGCTGTTTTTGATATTGGGGCCTGAAGTATGCTTGTATAACATTATAATTTCAATAAGGTTGAGTTCAACTTCTAGAAAAATAAAAGTATGATTCTTTTGGCAGGAATGATCCTTTCTTTTCCTGAATTTTTTTTTCATGAGTTTGTGCTTTTAGCTTCTATCTTTAATATGGTTTGGGGGAGAAAGTGATAATGTTGTTTACTTCATGCTCTACCATGGGAATTAGTGAGTGAACTAGAATGGTGGATGATAAGGCACAAGGCCAAGATGGTTAGTCGTTGGCTTCTTTCTAAGTTTGATAGGATGTAGCGAGGGGAGATGTTATGAAGGTGTTTGATGAGTTTCGCTCAAAAGTCAACTTTGAGAAGAGCCTTAATGTTGCATTCATGGTCTTATTCTAAAGAAGCTAGGGGCAATTGGATGCAAATGGCTTCTGACCTAATGGTGTAGAGTGTGGTGTTTACAATATTTTGGCCAAATTTCTTGCAGATAGATTGACGTTCCTGCTCTGAAAGATCGTTTGTAGTTCCCCAAAGGCTTTTGTTGAAGGAAGATATGTTTTTAACTCGACCCTCATTGCCGACGAATACCTCTATGGTAGATTAAGATTGGAAGAGCTGTGGTACTTGTAAATTGGACTTTGAAAAAGCTTATCACATGATGAATTGTAGATTCTTGATCTATATATTGAGAAGATGCAGTTTTAGGGAGAAGTGGTGTGGTTGAATCACTTGATGCATCTCCACAATCTGTTTTCCGATTTTGGTGAATGGTACTTACATGGGTTACTTCCTCTTTGCTCTTTGTTATTATGGAGGCTTCAAGTAGTATGATCTCTTTTACGTTGCACTTGGGCAACTGAATGGTAGAGCGAAAAATCTAACGAAATCTAATGAACACAGGGGGGAACTTTTTGAAAATCTTCTCTCTATACTACTTTTTCCATCTCTTATGCTATTCATGATTAATGCTTTGCCTGGTGATCTTCAACACGTTTAGCACTTCTAGGTTGCTATGGGGGGGGTGTTAATTTTAAGGATTGGTTGCTCAAAGATATTCCTCCTTGGGACAAAGATATTTGAGCATTCATATGCAGGAAGTCATTTAGTATGTATCATAGAGAGAGGAAGGTGACTAGTTAGTACTAAGTAGTTCAACAAGGCTTTGGGTTGTGCTGTCTCTGAAAGATTGCTCTCAATTGGATGGAAATAAGGAATTTGTTAGAACATTAGCTTTGGCGGCTGTGCTTTATTGCACAATGGTCCTTAAATACCTGTGATCATTATCTGCCCATAGGAGTTTGGAGTTGTGGAAGGAGAAGTTTACTCATTTTCCCTGAAGAAGCTTGGAGAAAGATGGCTATGGGACTCAATGAGATGTGTGGCAAAGTGGGTAAAGTTGGAGGGAAGAAATATGGGGGTGTTGAGATCATGCAGCAACCTTGTAAAACAGTCACACGCAATGGTACTACGTCTTAGACTTATGCTGAAGTAGTATGATGCTCTACTCTAGCCATCAAAGGTGGTGTCTGAAGAACATAGGAGTATCCGAGAAGAGTAGGGTTGTTGTACCAAGATGTGGAGGGCAATATTGGTTTTCTGAAGGAGAGTGAATACCGTTATGGAGCAATGTAGAGAAAAGAGGTCGGATATGCCGACAGCTAGAAGGTTTTACGTAAGAAGGGATGGTGGCTCTCTGTTCAATGGGCGTGGTGCAGAGTAGATATCTATATAGAGCATAAAAGAGGAGCTGATAGACTTAAGGGAGAGGGTCACGAGTTTAACCCTAAAGATAAATTCGGACATGGACCTGAGCTCAGAGATATGTGCATGAGTCCATCGATTCACAAGTGGGCTTAAGAGCAAGTAGGGAATCAAGAAAAACATGGGCCGAGAAAGGCAAGCAAAAAGCCATGACCTAACAGGGCTCCCAACTCGGCGATGGCGAGTCAAATAATTGAGACTCTCCACTTACAAAACTGGGTCATCCTCTAGAGTTGCAAAAATACTGTCGACACCACAAAACTAACTCACAGAGGAAGGCAAGCTGGTGGCCAGCATCCTGGCCAATGAGAGGGCGGTGCCAGTGCTGATGCTAAGAAAAATGGATGTCATATTGGTTTCTAATGCAGAAATCATCTCTCAGACTATCCAAATCAACAGGAACTCGTATGTTTCAACCCAAAATGTGCCATCTATGGAAAGAGAATGCCTTTTGTGCTTGGGAAATGCTCAAATCGTGGCAAGGATTTGTGAAGGTATCACAAGGGAAATGAAATTTATAGATAATACATTAATTGTTTACGACTTGGCTAGGGTGAGTGTAATACCTTCTTCCCATAGGTTAGGGGTATCACGCAATTCTCATAAAATAAATTCTGCAAGAGATTTCTAGTTTAAGAAATAACTAAGAAAACAATAAAAGTTCGAAATGAGTTTGCTCCTTCTAAGCCGGGCCCGCCTATTCGTACTGATCATCATCTTGACCTGGGTGGTTTAAAAATATGAAAGAAACTAAAATGAGTCAAATACTTAGTAAAAAATCCATCACAATGTTAACAAGATAAATATAAGGTTTTTCATAAAAACTTTCATGCTGAGAACTTAAACATGATTGTTTATGCTGATGCTTATGTTATGCATGATTGACTGATATGTATTAATTGACTGATTTGTTCAACTGATCTGACTTTTTAACTAAGCTGATTGATTTTACTGAGCTAATTGGCCAACACACTTAATCCTGTGTGTAAAGTTGTGCACTAACTTCTTCAGTTGTAGCAAAGGAAGCCGACTATGCAGTACTCTGGCGTACTACGGTGGACCACGCTTGAGTTCGTGACTTGCACATCCACCCTAGTTTGAACTGCATTGGTATCATGCATCTAAATAACCATCTGATTAATTGATCTGATCTTATCTTACACTTAAGTTGAATAGTTTACGTGTCTTATGGAACATGAGATGCATGATATATACATATTGATATAAATAACTGTAACTTTTCTAAAACTAAACATGATGTTGAATGACATGATTGCGTGTTGTATTGTGCTAAATGACATGCTTGTATGATATGAAGGGTACATAAAAGGGGGTATCACAGGATTGGTTATAATAATTATAAGCTAAAATGTGATGATCCTAATCTGTGATCAAATTACTTATCTCACTACACTACTTCCTGAATTTCACTTCATAGTTCTTTACCGAGAACAAACTGAGGATCTTTAGCCTCGCATGGAAGGAGCCAAGCTTCCATGGCATGATGGAAACAATGGCCAATGACATAACTAGACGGCGGGGCCCTAGAGAAATGATGGTCTTGTTGCCGTTAGTGGAAGAGGGAAACGGAGAAGAGAAAATGGAAGGAGATCGGTTACGGGGTTACTTGAGCGTGCGAGGTGATGGGAGTGAACTTCTGGTGATTTTTGTGCTTGTTCGAGACGATTCCGTTGAGGAGGCTAGTGGTTGTTCTGTTTTGCGGCTTCATAGCTCTCAACATGAGCTGCCATGGGTGGGTTCTATTGACGTAGTGACGAGGTGCTTCGGCTAGAGGTGGAGTTTGGGTATGTCGGGGAAACTGATGTTTCTTGATATGGTGTTCGTCGGCAACATCTTGGGGTGTTGGTGGAAAATTCCCTTGGCGGTCGGAAACTTCTCTATGTTTTTTTTTTTCAAACATGTAGGGAATAAATTGTGGGGGTTTTCCATGAATTTCTCGAAAATGGGAGGTTTGAGAAAAGCCTAAATGCAACTTCTATTGCTACACCAAAAAGGCCTTGCATGGTAGAGGTAAAAGATTATTGTTCCATTAGCTTGGTGGGCGGGTTATACACAATTATCTCTATTATATTGGCAAATAAGTTGAGCAAGGTGTTGAGAAATTAATATCGAAACCTCATAATGCATTTGCCAAAGATAGGCAAATGCTTGACTTGGTACTTATCGCCAATGAATGTTTGGATAGTAGACTCAAGTCAAGAGAGCCCGGGCTCTTGTGCAAACTGGATATGGAAAAAGCCTATAATCATGTCAACTAGAGTTTCTTACTTTACATGTTCGAGAGATGTGATTTTGGTAAGAAATGGTGCACTTGGATCCATCATTGTATCTCTATATTGGTGAATGGCACACCAAAAGGCTGCTTTAAAAGCTCACGAGGATTGACACAAGGTAATCTTTTTTCTCTATTACTCTTTGGTTTTGTGATGGAAGCCTTCAGTAAGATGATTTCAGGTGTCATGGAGGATGGGTGCATACCTGGATTCTTAGTGGGGAAGGCAACTACTAGCTCGCTCAACATATCTCATATATTATTCGCCGATGATACTTTAGTCTTTTGTGGGGTCAGCCATGATCAAATTTGAGTAAGAAGTTTTGAAGATCAGAGCAGTGAAGCTTAGAAACTTATTTTTCACTACCTTACTACATTGGTCTATTGTAATTAATTTTCATGGCATGACCTTCCATGAGTTCCTTGTATCACTAAACTAGCATGCTTAGGTGTTGCTCTTTTATATGTCCCATATACTTGGGTTCTTGCCTACTCTTTTGATCAAATTTGTTTACAGATAAAAAAAATATGGTAGAGAGCTCAATATCTCTCATTTGCTATTAACTCTGCTACTTGTGCCTCTTAATCTTATGTTTTGAAGCAATGTTTGGCCTGAAGGTTAACTTGGCTAAGTTGAAATGCTTCTGGTTGGTTGAGTTGAAGACGTAGTGAGGTTGGTGGCAATCCATGGATGTAAGATTTGTACCTTGCGATGGCTTAACTTAGTTCTCCCTTGGAAGATACTTCAAGGCCAAATCTATTTAGGATGGTATTATCAAGATGGATTGTCATTTGACTAGTTGAAGTGGTTCTACTTGTCTAAGAGTTGTAGAAGCACACTGATTAAGGGCATGCTATCTAACCTACCTCGTTATTATGTCTCTTTTTCCTCAACCTGTGGGGGTAACCAACCAACTTGAGATGATATTAACGAGACTGTTTATGGGGGATTCGGGAGAGAAGCCTAAGTTCCATCTAATGAAATTTAGTGTTTGCCATGAGCAAAAGGAGGGTTAGGAGTAAGGAACCTAATTCTTTTCAATAGAGTGCTTTTGAGAGAATGGTTATGGTGCTATGCTTATGAAACAGAGAGCCTTTGGAGTGAGCTGGAGCACACAAAAACTTAAATAAGGGAGGAGGATGCCGTTCTTAGGAGTTAAATGGGTCTTTTGGTATTAGCCTTTGGAAGAACATCAGAAGGGGAGAGATTTCTCCCTTTGTACTTGGTTTGTGGCTGGTGGTGCGTCTAGTATTCGTTTTTGGCATGATATACATAGTGGTGATCAATCCTTAAAGCGTGCGCATTATTTAGGATCTCTTCACATTGCTCTTTGATGGTTTCATTTAAATAGGGTGAGACTAAAGGTGAAGATAAAATTGTTTGGGCCCCAGCAAGAGTGGGGGTGATTGAAGTAAAGTTATTTTATAATGTCTTGTGTGCTCATGGCAGGACTCCTCTCCTGTGGAAGAGTATTGGAGAGATAAGGCTGCTCCTAGGGTGAATTTCTTTATATTGACAATGGCGTTAAGGAAGATGCTTACTCCAAATACCTTGAGGAAGAGGGGAATGTAGCGATTAATCAAAGTTGCAAGGGTAAAAAATGAGCAAGTTTCTGCAGCATACATTGTTAGTCAAAACTCAGTAAAATATCTGAATAAAACAATCTGAGCTATACTCTTGTGAAAAAAACTTCTTGATGACCTATTAAAAAGAAAACAATGTGAACTATACATTCACAAACTAGGCAATGCGTGTGAATGCAAGAAATTGAAAAGAGTACTACATTTGTTTAGTTCAAAGAAACACTGATAAAGCAAAAACGAATTCAAGAAATAGCTAGGAATTAACGATAAAAATAAGGAAGTGAGTATATGAATTGTTTCTCAATTTTCTTGTATGTTGTTAAAGCCTAATTCTTTCCATTGATTTTAGTGTTATGTTTGGGTGATTCTTTTCAATTCAGGCCAAAATTAAGGAGGCTTTGCTGATTGAAAGACTGAAGCGGTATGAAGTTCCTAAACTTCAGGGTCCTGAAGTAAAACCGCATGACCTGACTGGTGAGGAGCGATTTTATATTAAAAAAATGGCCCAAAAGAGGTCTAATTATGTACCGGTCGGCAGAAGAGGAATATTTGGTGGCGTAATTCTTAATATGCATATGCATTGGAAGAAACATGAAACTGTTGAGGTTATTTGCAAGCCTTGTAAACCTGGGCAAGTACAAGAGTATGCACAAGAAATTGCTAGATTGAGTGGTGGGATCTCGGTACAGATTATTGGAGATAACACTATAATATTTTATCGAGGAAAGGACTACGTGCAGCCACAAGTTATGTCACCTATAGACACTTTATCCAAGAAAAAGGTACGTTTTCCAACCTTCAACTTTTCAGCTGTTTTATTTCTTTATCTTTACGTATATACTGTAGGACGATTTTTGTTTGAGCTCCGTGTCATACAAGTATCTTACAAACAATTTGGGTTTAATGGGGTATAAAATTATGTTCTGACATAAACCCTATGGGTAGCTCAAGTGGTAAGAGTCTTGGTCTTGGTGGAATGGTTCCACCAAGTCTAAGACTTGAACCCTTGGGTGCAAACAATTTCTGTGGGTCATCGGGTCGAGTGGATTTTCCCTTAAATTACTGAAGTGATTAGGATGAAACTCTTGCTGAGGGTATATGCACTCTAAATTAGACTGGAGTTTGTTTCCGGACATCCGGTGCTGGTAAAAAAACTTATGTTCTGTCACTCCACTCATGAGAGCCATATATACTAGTATTTTATCAAATTGCAAATCTTTACTGTCCACATCCTCTTTGTTGGTCTCCTTGCCCTTAAAACAACCTTGTCTTCTATGTACAAAAGTGGACTTCTCATAAAGCCATGTATTCTTGTAATCTTTTCCACGTTGTGTAACTATATGTGAGCATTGACGTATTAATTGCTAGGAGTCTTATACTATCGCAATTAGTTTTACATCCTATGCAATGGTTGCCAATGCAACTTTGACTATGATGTTTGTGGAGTATTTTGTTTTTAAATTTAAATGTTAAGAATACTCTCATTGGATAATTTTAGCTAACAAAAAAGGAATATAGCTTTTGGCTATTCCATTTACATAAGTCTCCACATTGAATTAGTAATTTTTTCATTATATAATAAAAAAATAATATAACAATAATTTAACTTTAACTATTCATATCAAATCTCCATATTGGATTATCCATTTATTCATTATATAGTAATAAATAATTAATAATTAAAAAAATATTTAACTTTTTGTAATTATTAACTTATTTGATTTTATCATATTTTACCATTCTACCTATTATATATTAATTAATAATCTTATTCTAATTAAATTATGGGTTAAAGAATTAATTAATAATTATATTCAATTTAATTTAAATTAATAATTAATAATTTAACAAAGAAATCTACTTAATAAAATAAACATTTTCATGAATGTAGACATTTGTTCTATGCCAAAGAAATTAATAAAATAGGTATTTGTATGAATAAGAGAGAGAAGAAATTAATATAATAGACATTTAACTAATGTAAAGTGATTGTCAAAGATGGAGGAAACTTTGGCAATACTGAGTGATAGTTTAACCATATTTAGTTTTATCCAAAAATTTAGTCTTCCTTTTTTCTTCATCTAACACATTTATGTTCTAAGCATAATGAGGTGTAAACCTTGTGACTTCTTGTATTAAATGAAATTCTGTCCTGTCTGCTGTAGAACAAAATTTTAAAATGACCACCTTTTTTTCAAAAAAAATAAAAATCTTGCGTAAGCATCCTTAGGTATCCATATCTTTAGAATTACCCTACGCTGGCATCTCTCATTCGATTTTGGGCATTTTACAAAGAACATTGTTTTGATGGCAGAAAATTACACTCTTTTCCTTTAAACCACCATGCCGTTTCCAATATGGCCATCAAGTTACCGAATCCAATTTCATCATAAGTTGAAGTTAACACCCTCATTAAAATATGACCATTAGGTGTTGTGGTTGATCTTAATTGTTGGTTCTTAGATGATGAAGTAAAAGTTAAAAAAAAAAAAAGATTGGAAATTTGGAAGGTTATAACTTTTGTAGTTTTGTGGGCATATTGTACAAGGAGTCATAGCTTGAGAGGGTAAAGTGTACTTTTTTCCCTTTCCTGTTATGGGATGGAGGGAGTGTAACTTCACAAAGCAAAAGGGTAATAATAATTTCAATCCTCTTGTATACCAAAACTATCCCCATCCATCTCAGCCACCTGGGTAGGAAGAATCATCTGGACTTCTAGAGCAAGGGCCAACTGAAACTCCCCACTCAAGTCCTTTGAAGATTCCCCGAGATCACCCACACCCCTGCCTCCATCATCCCTACCATCCTTCCATAAAACCAGCTCCCTCGAGGAAACCTCCCCCACTGGGAAGTTTAATTCGCACATCTGGCAGTTCAATCTCGTCCTCCGAAGCATTACAAACTTCAAAATCATCAACGAACTGGCTGTCCTCTACTTCTTCCCGTCGGGGTGCCTAGACCTACTAGTTCATGTATGGTTTAAATGAGTTGTTACCTAGACCTAGTAGAATCTCCTTTTATTTGGCATCACTATTTGTGCAGTCAACAGTTGGATATTAACCATATGATTTAATTTCCATGTCAAAATTTGGCATTTATCTCATGCCGACTTTGTCCAAGTTAGTTTGGGGGTGTTGCCATAAGGGTTCTTGATCGGTCCTTTTCAGGGCAATTTGTGGACTAGGATTTTTTCTTTTCTTTTCTTCTCTTCCTGGAGTGCTTGCACAGATTCAAGCTCCACCATGGTTTAGCATTTGATGGCATACACGAGGAAGAGCACCAGATAAAGTTGTATTCACATTAGGGATGGTTTTCTTACTCATTTGCCGTAGACGAAGTTCTAAAGTTCATATACATTCCTTGATATGGCATACAACTCAGATGGCTCATTATTGTGTATGCAGCAGCCAAACCAGACGGTATAATTCACATTAAATTATTAACCATCACACTTTGCATATTAGCAAAGTTAATACTTCTTTTTAGGATCGGCTTGTTAGAGGTTCCAAGGGCTTAGATTTGTTGACCTGTTCAAGCTAGGCTGTTCTTCAAATGGATGTGGTATTCAACAAGATGCATCTGGTTTTATTATTGTTGCAGATATAAATTTAGGGGTTAACTTCACACAGATCCCCTTCTTATTCAGAATAAATCCCTCTTTGATACCTATGCTTTTGTGTAAAAGGGCAACCCGCCAAAATCTCTCTTAAGAAGTCAGTAATCTTCTCTCTTTCCAGTTCTGTAACAGTTACTGATTCCTTTCCCCCCCCCCCCCAAAAAAAAAACTACAAACAAAACAAGTACATAGAAAAAATAAAAGAAAAGGAAGACAAAACTTAAGTATTCACACGTGCTGAAGCCTGAATCAATTCTATTGACAAAGTCAGTTATACAGTTTTGGTCCCCTTAAGAACTTCTGACTGGAAGGATGAAGCTAGTTAAGCTTTTCACTTTTGGGTTGAATACCGACTCTCATTCTCCCTGGCTGTTATTCTTCCTGCATCGTATTGACGGAAACAATTAGCTACAATGAATCAAGAGATGCAGGCTCTACCCCACCTTTTGTTTGTGGTTAATTGCTCACTCCTCTACTCATATTTCTTGCTTGTTGACTGTTTGTTTAGTGAAGTGCTGCTCTTTTATGAAAATCCTGTAAAAGTTATGGCTGATGATGAAGTCTGTTTTCTCCTGTTTGCAGGCACTTGAAAAATCCAAGTATGAGCAATCACTTGAATCGGTACGGCGCTTCATTGCTATTGCTGAGAAGGAATTAGAACTCTATTACAGGCATATTGCACTCTATGGTGACCCAAATGATAGGAATCCCATTTCCATCTTGGACAGTCGAAGGAAAGACTTCCTGGAAGCAGGGAAACTTGGAAAGGAAAGCCTGGATTCAGCTAGTGGTTGCTTTCGTGCAAATCTTTCAGAATTAGAAGCAGATTCCCCAAAGTATCAGAAACTGAAGATAATTTTGAATACGATGAATTATCCATAAGTGAATCAGATTCCGAAGATGACACCATATGTGGTTCCGAAGTGAATCACAGTCTGTTCTCCATCAATGTTGAAAATAAATATGATTCTGGCAACCCAGATTTTGCAAAAGAACATGCCGTAGATGTGAAAAGTTAATCTATATTTCATGTTCGCTCTTATCATCAATTATGGAAACCGAGACACCCTTGGTGACGCTATGATTTAACAAATTAAAAATGAAAATAATTGTAGCTAACCAAATTCGTAAATCCCATAAACCTCCTCGAGCTCTCTCTCTCTCCTAAGGTCTGGTACATTCTGAACTGCATAGAAGATTTTTTTATTTTTTTGTTTGATGCTCTCTGCATTACATTGATCTTCTTTGCACCAGTTAATGGGAAGAAATTTCTTCAAACTAGCTTTTCTGGAACAAAAAAAATGGGACTTATGCTTGCTACACAAAAGTTTGGTAACTTTCATACATATTTGATAATCAATAAAAGGTAATTATACTCCTTATATTTGTGATAATTAGGCAAAAGGAATCTGGTTAAATATTAGCACCATCATCCATGTCTTGTGACACTCCTGTGATAGTATTTGTGTCACAAATTGATGATGCCAAAAGGAGAATTGAGTGAATGATTTGTGTATTAATGACTTCTATTTATAGATAATCATGTACCTATTGAAAATGTCACAATTATTGATATTTTAATAATTGGTAAATGACACAATCTTTAAAAAGTGACATATTATCATTTGACACTTTATAAGAGATATAACATTTTAATTAAGTCAAAAGGTTGTGTCTCTTGACACATCCTTAATCATTATCACCCTCTATGAAAACCTTCACTTTGAAAATGACGTCATTCCAAGGGGTACACTGTTTGATGATCACACTCCATGAAATTATATCTTCTACTTGATTATACAAAACAGTGATGATCATGTTGAGTATTTACCTTGATACTAATGTGAGCTTTCTACTACTCAATTGTCATATGCATATCTTTGCAGATCGATGTCAGAGCATGACAAGTATCTAAATCTGTATGTTCTTGTCATTACTTTATTTGATTACACCCTCTATCACATATGCTCAAACTAACTACATATAAATGGTGACTTCATTTCATTAAAATATTCAGTGAATGACATCAATTCTCCATCATTTGATCTATAATTAATATTCCTATAACAATTAATGACTTCAACTGAATATATAACACATACAGTAATATTCCTAAAATTAGTACTTGCATAAATAATTTTAATTACATGTAATATTTTAATAGGACGAGAGTATCACCTTATCCAAATTTTTTGATTATCTAATAACTTTTAATACATATATATATATATAACATATGATGCGTTTATCAGTACCCTTAGATCATCTTGGATCTTCAAACTAATATTCATGGATTCTATTTTTCATATAATTCTATTTTATCAGAACGTCTCATAAGAAATTCCATAGAATTTTATCAAAACTTAGTTAAAAACCAGTCATAACATAAACAAACTTATATAAAGTTTTCAAATAAATATTCTTAATATAAACAAACATAAACAAACTAAAGAATCGGAGACTGTCAAGACATTAAAAAAGAAATGTAAAGAGGATGAACTGGTCTACAGAGGTCACATTCTTAATATTCTTTCTGATCGTCTATATGATTTGTTTACTGTTATGATGTCTCTTATTGAAATTTGAAATGTCCTTGAAGCAAAATATAAGATAGAAAAATTAGGTACTGATAAATTTATAATTTTAATATATTTTGAATTTAAAATGGTTGAAAATCTGAATGTGTTAGACTAATTGCATGAGTTGTAAGTCTTAGTTAACAAATTCCGTGATCTTATTACTATTCATGAGTCATTTCAAGTGGGTATAATTATTGCAAAACTCCCACCAAATTGGAATAACTACAGGAAGAAGCTTCTGCATATGAATGAAGAAATCACTTTAAAGCAAATTGGTAAACATCTATGAATTAAAGATGAGAGTAGAATTTGTGATGATAACCGTTTTGATTCTAAAGAAAAATGTAAATAATGTCCAAAATGGAGATGACAAAAAACATAATTTTTTTAAGCCAAAGAAGGGAAACATCTTTAAAAAGAATTTCTCCACTAATAATAGTAAGAAAAATAGGCAATATTTTAATTGTGGAAAGAATGATCATTACATTCGTGAATGTAGATTCTTAAAAAACAAGAAGAAAGAAGATGATAACAGTTCAAATATTGAAAATGTAGTTGAGGAAATAATTGCAATGGTGGAAAAAATAAAAATTGGCATGATAACTAAAGTGTATCTCGTTTCTACTACAAACTCTTCTGATTAGTGGTTTGATTATGGTGCTACAATGCATGTGTGCAATGATAAAACATAATTCAAAAACTATGTCGTGATTACTGATAGTCAATAAGTTCTCGTAGGAAATCACAATACAGTTCAAGTTCATGGGAGAGGAGATGTAAAGATGCAACTTACTTCTGAGAAGAAATTGATTTTAATAAATGTTCTTCATGTTCCAAAAATTAAGAAGAAACTTTTATCTGCCAATTTGTTGTGTAAAAAGGGTGTTAAGGCTGTATTTGAGTCTGATAAATTAATTTTGTCTAAGAATTAAGTATTTGTGGATAAAAGGTATTCATATAATGGGATGTTCAAATTAAGTATTATTATAAAGATGTTGCACATTCTTCTTATTTGATTGAGTCTTTTTTTTTTACATGGGCGATTAGCACATTTAAATTTTAAATATGTAAAACCCAAGGTTTCAAGTCTCGTATCTACGTATAGATTTTGATGATAACAAATAAATTCAAAACTCAAGTTTAAGTTTTCTACGCATGAAAAAAGCTAAGCATATCAAAAAATCAAATATGAACAAGAAGAAGAATAAGTTTACAAATGAAATTCATAGAGTAATTTTGTACATCTCTTAAAATTTGAAATTGGATTAAGGTTTAAAATTGAAATTTTCTTATAAAGCATCAAATTACATTTTTTACATTCGCATAACTTTATTAAAATATTTAATTTCGAAAATTATTATTTTTTTCCACATATGCATAAAGATTTAAATTTGTAAGATGATTGATTGTCATTTTTGACATTGCATGTTTTGTTTGAAAATCTTGAAGGGTGGTTGTGTAATTTTTTTGAAGAATTCAAAAGGAGATGTTTTTATTTAAATCTTTTGAAAATTGAGTAATGCTCTTATTTGACATGTGAACCTTTTCAAATTTGAATATGAAAACTCATTTGTCTATAGATAGCTCACTTGAATTTTGTAAAAATCACATCAAGAGCTTACACATCAATTGCTAAATTTTGTATCATTTTTTCAAAACTCTCATTTTCTCTTATCTAAGTTTTGTGCATTAATATTTGTTCATTTTGAGAGATATATAAATTACGCTGTATTGTTCTTCTTTCACTCATGGACGAGTGTACTCTGATAATCTACCCACTATCAGCTTTTGTATTTGTAAGAAGGTGCGTATAACCCTTGTGTGTGTAGAAGGTGTTCTACACAGGGAATAGTTGAATCACTAAGTGTGAGGTGATTGCAAGTGTAAAGGGTGCTATACACGGATTCTTTATAACGGTGTTGCTCGAAGGTGTAATAGGTTTCTATCCCCACTTAAAGAGATTGAATAGTAAATTTGGGATTCTCAATGGGTAACTTGAGGTGAGAACGTAAGCAGTGGGGTCAAATCTCGTTAAAATACTGAATTTGCTTCTTTTTGCCCTTACTCTTTATATTTCCTACTTTTTCGTATGTTATTTATATTTTATATTATGTATTTGTTTTATAAATGTTAATTTTTTTAATATAACTCAATTCACCCTCCTTTTGTGTTAGTCATTTGGGCAACAAAATATATGAAGCACATGTCTAAGCATGGTTTAATATCTTATAATAATGTTATTGATTCTAAATGTGAAATTTATATTCAAGCAAACCCAAATCGCTGGGAAAAGGAGATTCCCTTATTTCATTGGAAGAGATACTGGAAAGAAAAGGAGTTTCGCCCTAGGAATGAAGGAAAGGGAATGATAGCCAATGAAAGAAAGTATACCAGTTTTGTTTCCCTTATGTGCTAAATGAGGACGTCGACACAGGGGAGATTGTTGAGTGAATGCTAGTACTTGTTACAGGTGCAGCCAAACAGGACACTCGATCATGGATTGTCCTCAAAACATCTCCAGAGGAGCGGTGCCGTCTAGAGGAAAAACAAAAGCTCCCACAAAGGCCAAATTTATGCAATTACACCTGGAGAAGTGGATGTGGAGACTGATGAGGCGATTAATGCCGGTATTAATACTGGTAATTTCTATTTCCCCTCTTTTGATTAATCCATTGAATACGAAAGTAATCGTGTGATAATTTTGCTAGGTAAGGTTAAATTGAAGAAATATATGGCTTATGCTTTGTTTGACTCTAGAGTGATGGAATCTTTTATTTCATATGATTGTGTCCAGATGAGCGAATTAGAAGTGGAACCTTTAGTTCAAAAGGTTTTGGTGACTTTACCCGATGGTAAAGTAGTTGGATGTCATCGAATTGTAAGAAACTGACCTATAGAAGTTGCGAGTTTATAGCTAACCACTAACCTGACAGTATTTCACTTAATGGAGTTTGATTTAATCCTAGGTATAGATTGGTTAGCCAAGTTTTATGCTAAAGTGACTGTCGAAGGAAGGAGATAGTTTTTTACTTGCTAATAAAGGAAAAACTTTGTTATAAGGGGGAAGTAGTTAATCCTATTCTCTTTATAGTAACTGTCAAACGGATAGAGAAAAGTATTAAGGAAGGAGAAAAAGTGTGCTTGGCAATTGTGTTAACTTCTTTAGAAGAAGTTAAAGGTGTTAAGGGGATTCCTGTTGTGGAGGATTTTCCCCAAGTCTTTTAAGATGATTTCTCGGGATTACCTCCTGACCAGGAAACATAGTTTACTATTGAATTGAAACCAGCTACGGTTCCAGTTCATAAGGCATCGTATAGAATGGCATTGGCGGAATCAAAGAAGATGAAGATACAGATTGAAGAATGTTAAGTATGTTTGGAGCGAACAATGTGAAAAGAGTTTTCAAGAGCTCAAAATGAGATTGATCACGATGCCAATTTTAGCCATATCGGAACCTCATAAGCCACATGTGATATATAGTGATGCCTCAAAGATGGGTTTGAGATGTGTATTAATGCAAGAAGGAAGAGTAGTTGCGTACGTATCCTGACAACTTAAGGATCATGAGCAAAACTATTCCACCTATGATTTGGAGTTAGCAGTTGTTGTGTTTGCTTTAAAAATTTGGAGGCATTATTTATATGGAGAAAAGTGTGAAATATTTACGGACTATAAGAGTCTTAAGTATTTATTTAGTCAGAAAACTCGAATATGAGGCAAATAAGATGGATGGAAACTATAAGTGACTTCTAGTGTGAAATCAAGTACTATCCTGGAAAGGTTAATGTAGTAGCCGATGCCTTAAGCAGAAAAATCCAAGTAGAAGAGTTATCAGTGCTAGAAGTGATGCGAGAATTCCTCGTAAGCAGGCTGGCAAAGGAAATCAAGTTGATGGTAGTTCAGGAGATTATCCCCTTAACAGATAAAGAAATTAAAGAAGGACAACGAAAGTATGTTAAGTTGGAAAAGATAAAATTGCAGTTATCGGAAGGAAAAAGGGTCCCCACATTACCTGATCTCGGGTAATGGAATATTGCATTATAGAAAAAGGAAGGTGATTCCCAACGATCCTGAGTTGAAAGAAAGATTGGTGAGAGAAGCTCACTATGCACCATATACTGCTCATCCCGAAAGTACCAAGATGTATCGAGATTTAAAGGAAAATTTTTGGTAGGAAGGAATTAAGAAGGATGTTGCAATCTTTGTAGCTAAATGCCCAGTGTATTAGTTAGTAAAAGCAGAACATCAAAGACCAGCTGATGAGTTGCAACCCCTATCGATTCCCGAATAGAAATGAGAGGACATATCTATAGATTTTGTAGTCGGGTTACCAAGAACATCTGCAGAGAAGAATTCAATTTGGGTGGTAGTTAATCGATTAACAAAGAGTACCCACTTTCTGCCTATTTCAAACACAGATTCAATGAAAAAATTAGCCCGAACTTATGTAAGTGAAGTAGTTCTTACACGGAGCTCCTAAGACAATAGTGTCAGATCGAGATTCTAGATTCACGTCTCTATTTTGGCAAAATTTACAAAAAATGATGGGCACTAGTCTGAATTTTAGCAGTGCATATTATCCTCAGACGGATGGGCAGACAGAAAAGACTATTTAGACTCTAGAAGATATGTTACGAGCTTGTGTTCTGGATTTTGGTGGTGATTGGGAAAATCTTTTACTATTGATTGAAATTGCTTATAATAACAGTTTTCAAGCTACCATTCAGATGGCGCCTTATGAAGTATTGTATAGAAGGGGAAATGCAGATTCTCTATATATTGGGATGAAGTTGGTGAAAGTAGTATATTGGGATCTGAATATCTGCAAGAAGTTAAGGAGCAGGATGAAAGGATTAGAGAGAGAATGAAAATGGTACAGAGTAAACAAAAGAGCTATGCAGATAACCGTAGAAGGGTTTTAGATTTTATGGTAGGCGATTAGGTATATTTGAAAGTCTTGCCTATGAAAGGAGTGGTGCGTTTTGGAAAGAATGGAAAGTTAATTCCTCGCTATATTGGACCCTATGAGATTCTAGAAAAAGTAGGACCGGTAGCTTACCGTCTAGCTTTACCTGATGAATTACAAGGAGTCCATGATGTTTTTCATGTATCTTTCTTGAAGAAAAGTCTAGGAGAAGGATTAGTAGCAGTGATGGATCCAGGTCGTATTACTCTACATCCCAACTTAACATATGAAGAATGACCTATAAAAATTGAAGATTAGAAGTAACAAACACTTTGAAATTGTGTTATTTCATTAGTCAAAGTACTTCAGAATAATCCCGCTTTCCAAGAATTTACTTGGGAACGTGAGGACGTGATGAGAGCTAAATACCCTCATTTGTTTGAAAACTGATTATGTTTGTTTATGCTTTGTTTTGATTGTAGTTGTAGTTATATATTATTTGGTCTTACTCAGAAAATGGCACGTATTAAAAGAACTACAAGAATATCAGTAACTCCGATAAATAAGTTAAAAAAAATATTAGAAAGACTAGGAGAAAGAATTCCTAAAGAAAAACAAAGTCAGTTGAATGCAGAGAGACTAAAGAGATTAGAGAAAAATGAATGGCATAGGACTCATATCATGGACATAGATAATAAAGGAAACCTTGTATTCAGTAAAGCTCTGCCTGGTGTAGAAAGAAAACTTGCTAGAAGCGAATTAAAATCGGAGAGAGAATATTTACAAAGAAAAGATAAAGGGAAAGCTATTTTAGTAAAGTTTTCTGATGAATTTGGAGACCATAGGCGTCAGAATGAAAAAGGTCCAAATATAGTAGAGACAAAATCAAAGCGGTTGCGTAAGTTACATGAAATAAGCGTAAATATGTATTATGATCAATACATATACATGATCTTTTACTTCTCACAAGATTCAATGTCTATAGAAGAAAGGGTGCCTACATCATCAGAAGAGTCTATTGCTACAAGTAATGTATAAGAATTTTATATTGAATTTATAATTTAAAGTTATGCCTTATTGATTTCAAAGATAAAATCTTTATCTTAGGGGGGAGGATGTAATAAACCTTCTTTTTAAGAGGTTTGATTAGGTTATATATTTATTTTGAGATCATTCTAATATATTTATGGAACCTTTTGGAAACATATGGTACCTAGGTTTTAAAATCAAAGTAGAGACACTTAAGCTATTGGATAAAATATGATGAATTGTGGTCAAATTCTTGAAAATTTGAGCAAAGTATTAGCTAAAGTATTTTAGTTTGAACTTAGGGAAATATTATTTCTAGAAGATTAAGAAGAAAATTTAGAAAATTGTAGTTGAAAAAAAATAACACATGGTGAGCACAGATTGGGTGTTCTCGGATAATTTTGACATATTTTGGTAAATTAAGCATATATTTCCCATCTGATCTCAGAACTAGGTGATTCAAAATTATATATATCTTTAAAAGAGAGATCTAGAACTTTCATGTTTTGAGTTTTTAGAGAAACGGACTGGATCAAGGATTTATTTGGGCAAGAACTGAATGGGCTTGAAATGAGCGGAAATGTTAGCCGACTTAAGCTATTAGCACCGACTTAAGCATAAGACGAAATTTGATTGGTTTTTCTCAAATTTTTTGGTATCATGACATTTGTAAGAGGACATGTGACAAGTGGGGAGATGTTTATCTAGCAATTGGTTATCTAAAAACATGAAGGAACCGAAGCAGTTAAGGAATTAGTTAGGAACTAACTTTGTAAACCAATTATCCATTAGTTACCAACTTATGCCTTAATCAAGATCTAAAAAAATCCTCTAATCTATCCAAATGTTCCAATAAGGGTTAGAACAAGTGGCAAAATGGGGTGAAACCCCTAGAAGTGTCGGATGACACTTGGAGAACTCAAGTGGCCAAAGCCAACTCATATGAGATATTCTAGAATTCTGTTTTATTTTTCTTTTCATGTGATGAAATTATCTAAGCCATTGATCAAGATAAGTTTATAGGTGGTTCAAACATGACCCTTGGATGAAGATATTACCAACTAAGTCTAAGATTTAGAAGTGATCATGAGGCTACAAGAGGTAGGACACCTCACACACACGACAAGGGGTAAACCGGTTGCATCCAAGCCATTTTCATCCTCTAATACCTAATTTTGTTGCCCCTCTTATATATATATATATATATATATGTCGGGGAATTCCTTATAACCTCCTTTGGTGAAAACACACGACCATACCAAAGAAAAAGTAACCAAAACCTTTCCTTCAATCACTTCACTTCCTAAATACCAAAAGAGAGTATTTTGAGTATATTGAAAGAGAACTTTTCAAAGGCTTGTTCAACTTGCCAATTTAAGTTTTGGAGAAATTTATAAGTACACAATTTAACTTAATTTTGGCATAAAATACTTGATTTGAATATTAGATCATGTTTGTTACTCTTTTGAACTTAAACTTTGTCTAAGTGTTTGTATGAATTTAAGTTAAGTTTAACTTAGTTGTTGTTATGAAAAAATAGTAAGGAAAATTATAAGAACATAAGAAAATATTCTATTACGATATATTAAGAAACTTATGTGAAAATAGGAAGCATTAAAGTGGAAAAAAAACCTACCCTAGAGGAATTCGGCCTAGTGAATGATTGAAGTAAGTTTTTAAGTTAAAATCTTATTTATTTGATTTTAGTTAATTGGATGTTATTTAAATTTTTTGATAAGCTTAAAAACTCTAGTTTACTTGAAAAATTACAAGAATAGTCATATGTGAAATTGTTGGTGAAATTACTCAAGAATACTTAAGTATTTTGGTTTTAAACCTATTATTGAAATTATGGATATTTTGGTAATAGGAAAATTAAAGATTTAGTAAGACTAACATAAAAGAAAACGAATTTCGAACCCTATAGAGTGTTTGGCCAGCCCTCTTGGATTTAGTATTTTATTATTTTATTTAATCTTTTAAGTGTATTTGTTATGTTTTGACGTTATGAAGTTATTTGATGTAAATGCATTTGAACATGACATATGTTATAGTGGCATGTCTCTATGTGTCATAGAACTTATGGGGACATGAATTATGCATTCAAACGTCTAAGGGTATGTTCATGTCTCATTTCGTTACATAAGTGTCGTATTAAGTCATGACGTTTATTTTAAGAAAATATGATAAGAAGATTTTATAAGAACATGATAAAACTAAGATAAGTCTAAAGTCATGCCATAATGGGGATGGTGAAACGTAACACCGATATGACTAACGTGCTGATAGGAATGATGATACGTAATGCTCGTCGTAAAATAAGAATCGTGTCACGACGGGAACGGTGATATGTAACGCCTGGATAACTGACATGACTAGATAAGTATTTCCGTGTCATGACGATGATGGCGATATGTAACACCCGTATGACTGACACGAGACTCGTCATAAATGGGATGGCGATACGTAATGTCTGGACGATTGACGAGTATATATATGACCCAAGCTAACGCGTCATGCTAAGAAAACCCGACAAAGACGGCAATACGTAACGCCCGTTGAAATTAAGAAATAAGTAAGACCCACATGATTAAGAAAAATATATATAAACGAAATAAGAACTTTAAGAAGAGATAGTGGATCTATGTAAGGTATAAGTCGGTATAGGAAAGAAGAACATAAGTAATGCATTCGTCACATGAAGCATTTCATAAGTATATGTTTTTGGTACCTGTCATGTATGCTCATATCTTGTTTTGTCTATGCCTTATTTTGTTAATTGTGTACTTACTAAGATTTTCGAGAAAATCTCACTTTTGTATATTTCTATCTCTTTTTGAAAAATTTAAATATTGCTGCAGGACAATATGGCAAAGAAGGGTAAGGCCCTAGTAACTTAGGGGACTCAGTGGAGCCCTGAGGGGCCTACTAATTACCTTCATTTGAACAATTTTACTTTTCCTAGTTCTGATAGTTGTATGGAGGTTTGGAGCCATTACAAATCCGCCACATCAGTAGAGCGACAACGTGTCGGATGTTGTTTAGTGTTGGGTTTGGATGACTCGTTGTCTTAGTGCGGAGTTTATAAGATCCCATATGGGCAGCACCTCTAACAAGATGCCGATATTAATAAGACATGTTTTGTTACGGGAGAGAATTTCTAGAAGTGAAGAAGGAGCTTAGGTGGCTTTGAAGTTGTTATTTTGAGAAATTATGTATATGTTTATGACTGAGAAAACTAATTGGGTTATGATATGTAATGAGACAACGTTGTGATGTAAATATTATGTTGCGTTAAGGTTATATTTCTACCATGTGATCATTAGATTTTTCTATAAAATTTTAATTTAGATCTCTATTTGCTGTGAATTACGTTGCATATGATAGTAAGTTTAGGTGTATGCATTAAACTTTCGATACGTATAGGGGTAAGTAGCCTAGTGTTACTTACCCTGACTCATTAATTTACGTAAAATTCCTAGGCATAGATTGAGAGCGTCACATATAGCTGCTAGACCCCTACTGCTTGAGGGGTTTATTATATGGAAAGTTGGGAATGGTGACACAATTAGAATCTGACATGACAAATGGCTTCCCACCTCCTCCTCATTCAGAATCCATCCCCCACTCCCAAGAATCCTTACTTCAGACGCTAAGGTCTCAATTCTTATTAATTAGGATACTTTAAAATTGAATGTCATCCTACTTGATGATGTGTTTTGTGATTATGAGATTATTACTATTGCAAAACTCCATATCAGTCCTTGTAGAAGCTCGGATCAATTGAACTGGAGGTGTACAACTAATGGTAAATTTTATGTGAGGTCTGCATACCATTTCCAAGGCTCTCTCACCATAGTCAACTCTAAACAATCATCAGAGCCAAAACCTTCTCCTACACTGTGGAACAATATTTGGAAGCTTGAATTGTCTCATTCAGTGAGGATCTTCTTGTGGAGGGCAGCCAAAGACATCCTCTCTACCAAGGTCAACCTACTCAAAACAAAGGTGATTGAAGCTTCTAAGTGTCTAATTTGTCTCCTACACCCTGAGACAATCACTCATGCCCTCTGGTCCTATAAGGTAGCCTAAGCTGTGGGGAGTGGGAACTCTAGAAGGCTAAAAAAAATGTCCAATTATGGAAGGCCATTTCAGTTAGGTCTTAGATCACATCTTCTCCATTGGGCCAGGGGAGGATCTTATTGAAGCAACTCATGTAAACACTTATGGCAAAGGAGGAACAAGTGGGTGCTTGAGTCTCATTTCGCTTTTCCCCTGCAAATCACCAAGCTAGTGGCTTCAAGTATCTCAGACCTTCACCTATACAAGGCAGATCAACAGAAGCAAGAGAATCAGATCCCTATAGGTGTTATATCCCCTCAGTGGTGCAAAACTCCCTCCAATTACTATGAAATCAATTGGGATGTAGCCATAGACAAAATCCACCGCAAGGTAGGCATAGGAGTGACTATTAGAGATTGGTAGGGATGTGTTATTTTCACTTTGAGAGCCACCCATGCCTTGTATCTCGATCCGTTACTGGGAAAAGTAGCTGCAGTCTTGAGAGCCATCAAACTTTGTCTCGAATTAGGATTGTCATCCAATATAATTCTTTCAGGAGTTTCCATGCAAGTGGTCAAGAATATCAGAGGTAATGAAGACAGTTGGAGCTCTATTGGTTTGCTCATCCGAGACTCTAGAACTTTGCTAGCATAAGTTCAATGTTGGTCTATTGTTCATGTACCTAGGAAGGTTAATATAGTGGCACACTGCCTAGCTAAGAATGCATTTGATCTCTCTAAGCAAAGCATTTTGTAGAGGATTATTCTCATTGTATTCATAACCTTCTTTGATTGAGATATGAAATATAAGCTATCTTTTCCTAAAAAGTCAAATCCTTGACTGTCTTTTGTCACCTGAATCCCATATGATTGAAGCCTTTAGTCACTTGTAGCACTTCTCTCACCCATGAAGCATATTTATATGTCATTTTGTTTTGAATACCACTTAATCATCATATATTGATGGTAGAAAATGCAAAGACATGTAAAACACTGCCAACATTACATAAATTGTTCAAACTAAATAGAAGACATGATTTGCATTGAGCCATCTTCAATTCATATTTGTTCACCATCATTCCCCAAAGCTAGTTTTGCTAATTGATGTGCTACACAGTTAGCTTTTAAGGGCACAAACACTACCTACCATCCTAGCCTATCCATTGAACATCATAGACTAAGGTGCCATAATTAGCATTTGAGGCTTCATTATTGTTGACAGCAGATACAATTGATTGAAAGTCCCCTTCGAAAATAATTCTTGCAAACCCTAGATCTACACTAATTCTATAGCTCTCCTTAATGTTATCCCTTCTGCTATGGTAGCTTTGACAGATGGTTGAGAGTTTGAGCATGTTGAGGCCATTATTTCTCCTTAGTCATTTCTGATAATCATACCAAAACCATATCTATTCTGCTGGAGGCTGACTGATGCATTCCAGTTGGCTTTGAACATTCCAATATCATGTTTTTTCCAACTTTGGTTACCTCTGATAACATCAGACCATACATCATTTGTAGCTAGATAGGTCCATGTGATGTGTAGCTACATCATTTGTAGCTAGATAAGTCCTTGTGATGTGTAGTACATACATTTGATTTCACTACCTTTCTCTTAGCCAAATTTTGTATAGTGGGTAAGATGTCATAAACTGCTTTCCATTGGAACACTTTCACTTTCATTGGTATATTGAGAGACCACAATCATTTCTAATTTATTAGTCCAGTAAAACCCTTGGTCTTTGAAGATAATAGGCATTTCTCACATTAAATTGGAAACAATAGCCAAATTGGAAACAATTATTCTGTTGATTCTTGGACTGATGCATCCCAGTTAGCTTTTAACATTCCAGTATCAGGTTTTTTTCCAGCTTTGGTTACCTTTGATAACTGCATTAGGAGTTGAATTTGTCACAGCTTGTGTTTGGGATTGTAAGAATAATTCCCAGTCTATTGTTGCTACTATGACTACTTGGTTAGGACTCTCAAGCTTCTAATCGTGTATAACATAATTTTATTCTAAAACAAAGTCTTCTTAATATGAAACAGATCAATTGCAAATCTTTCTCTACTACTTTGCTACTCAGTTATGCCTATAGTATATAAAATCAGGGAAAACACTTAGCCATTTTTGCACAGGGCTTCTAACCACAGACCGTACATCATTTGTAGTTGGATAGGTCTATGTGATGTGTAGCACATATTCTAATTCTCTTTGGCAGATAGTACATACATTTGATTTCACTAGCTTTCTCGTAGTCAAATTTTGTATAGTGGGTAAGATGTCATGAACTTCTTATAACACCCGCTTCCTCTGTTCTCTAAGACTTAGCGAATCCCGAGGAGATAACGTGACAGCTCGTTCCTCTCTCATTCGATTGAGATGAGCCTCGATGCACGTGCCTGACCCCGATGATGTGTTTTTAAAATGATAACGTTGATTTTAAAATGCGTCCAGTATTTTAATGCTATAAAATATTTTAAATGTTCCGGAAATATTATATGAAGTATTTCCAGTGTTTTGGAGCTAAGCCAGATTTATAAAATATGCAATTATAATATCTTGGAGCGCTACAAAATATTATAATTATACAAGATCATTTTAATACCTTGGTTTTAGTTATTTAAAGTGGTATGAGATTTTAATTATACTTTAAATCTCTAATTTAAACATATGGCTTTATTCATTTTTAATAATTAGTAAACTTCATCATTTTAATTAATGTGGAGGAATATTATATTATAAATTAAAATTAAGTTAAAATAATATTTTATTATTTATTCTGAGTGTTTTTAAGTTAAATTAATTTTACGTATTTTTAGATTAGTGTTTTAAACGCATCATTTGTCAGTTTGAAAATCGTAATGTGTAGGACCTATAAATAGCTTGAGGAAGCCCAAGATCCTCACTTTCTTCATTTTTCATTTTTCATTTTTCTCTCTCCTCTCTCTCCCAAGTGCAGACCCCTCCCCCATGCTTGTTCGGCTTCTAGCTCGTGGCGGCACCACCGCCACTCAGCCAGCCTCACCGCCGATCATCCTTGGACCGCCGGTCGCCGGCGAGTCCAACCCTACCAACGGTGCACCTCACGGCCACCCCTAGCCGGCGCGTGAGCCTAAACCCCGAAACGGGTTCTCTTGGCTTTTCTCCCATTTTTCGGCACCACCACCGGCCACCTTGGCTCACCGCTACCACCACTAGACTCTCCATCCTTAGGAGTACAAAACCCACCATTGGTAGACACCCCAGCTCCGTTGTTCCTCCTCCACCCGAAATGGGTCTCCAAATGGGCCTATCTTCACTGCGCTGCCGTCTGGCCACCGTGGGTCTCACCTCCACCACCAAAATGCTCTCCCACCTTAGTCGATCACCCCATAGCTCAGTTCCCCCAACCATGCCTCCACCTCCCGTCGGCAAGCCTAAACCCGAAAATGAGTTTCCACCCTTTTGAGCTAGATCTGGCACCATGAGATTCCCAATGAGTATTTACCTAGTTTTCGGAGTCAAATCGAGCATCCTAATCCAAACCATCATTTTACGTGGTTGACGTCACAGTACGTAACGTTAGCCGTAACGTACGACCCCTTTTTTTCCACCAATGAACTCCCCACCATGATGACCACTTTCACTCGACCTAGCTTTAGTAGTCAAAATCCTAGGTCCAAGTCCTGAGATATTCTCGTTCCGAGGTCGCGCATTGACCTTAACGGAGCAGTTAACGTTCGAGTTAGTGGCTTTTGACGCCACTAGCCGTGTTGGAAAACGAGCAACGTACGAGTTTATCCTGCTATGGTATAACCCCTTTTCTCTTTCTTGTATTTATGTTTATTGTGTGTTGTGGACAATGTTATTGTTGTTGTGGGTCCACTGGGAAGTTGTGTGTAGTTGGTTGGCTGTGTTGTGAAGTAGGGTTGTGGACTGTGCTGTGTAGTACGAGAGTACTTTGTGTGCAAGTATAGTGTTGCAATAGGTGTTTGAAAGGAGTATGCGTGTAGTGTACTCCATGGGGGTAAAGCGAAGCACCGTGTAGCGTGTATCATATGGGTTGTGGCGTAGAGTACTATGGAGAGAGTATATATGGAGTATACTTGATATCGGGTATATGTGCAGAATGATATGCATAGCGGAAGCATGGTGGGTACTTCTTATGTTGTAGTCGTGACGCATTGTAAGGCGTGTCACGAAAATAAGTAGTTGCACGACTGGGAAGCGTAAAGCACGTGTAGTGTCATGAACTATGGAACAATATCCTAGAATAATGATGTGACCAGTAGCCCTAGTGACGACTGTCACTATGCAACCGTGTTGTGTCTCAAAGTATGTGCGAAGTTACGAAGTCGCGTAGCAGTGATATATTAGGAGTGTAATCAGGATACGTAAGGAGTTGTTCTCATGCCGAGTTGGGAGTCGGTGTAGACGTCACGTGGCGCACTTCCACGTGAAGTAGTGGATGACGAGATAACTCGATAGTAGTACCGAATTGTGTGACATGACGGAGGTACATTTGAGATGGACCTTATTGCGTTAAGTGTCGGGATGAACTTGTAAAGGGCTGGGAAGTAGGACTAGTCCTATCAACCGGTATGGAGAAGGTTACTATCGATGTATGGTGTTTTCTGCACCAGCGAGTGATCAACGTGTTCTATGTTGATCTTAGGTGACGTAGAGGTACAGTACATGTGTGTCTAGTGACACGTGTATCGAACTGGACTTCTAGGACATAGGGATATTGAAAGGTGTCCTAATGTCCACAGTAAGTCTTTTGATGGTCTGAGTGAAGTTGGATTTTAAGGATATAGGGATATCGAAAGGTGTCCCAGTGTCCGCAGTAAGTCTTCCGATGGTCTAAATAGAGTAGGATCCCAAGGACATGTGGATAGCAGGAGAGTGCCCTAAGTAAAGTGTAGGGTCTTTCTAGTTTAATTGCTTGTGTGTTAGATATATATACATATATTGATGCTATTTGTATGTATGTTGTAGGTTGATTGCTATATGATGCACTTGCGATTGGACTGTATGATATGGAAATAGCATGGAGACCAGATAAGTGTTATGTTCATATACCTTAGTGTTTGTCGGACTAGTAAAGAAAGATAATAGGGTTGAAAATGCTAATATACGCATGTATAGCTATTCTTGGCAGCCCCTGTTATCGAACTCAAATACGTAAGTATATGCTTGTGATGCCTATATGTAGTAATTATTGGATGTATTCTCTGAAAAATATAAAATAAAACTTGAGATTTCTATCTCATAATTTTATGGAAGAATGACATGAATTGGCGCAATGCGAGAACACTATGCGATGACCCTATGTCCCAACGAGATTAAGTGTATGCGCATGCGTTTGGTTCATGGGTATGCTTCAAAAAGATATTTTCTATAGATGGACTGATTAGGAGAAATGAAATAGAAAGTATAGGAATTAAAGGATAGGAAAGTTTAGGGGAAGTAAGGTAAAGAAAAAGAAAAGAAAACTTGAATGATTGTATGCTATGAAGTATGAGAATGCGAAAGGGGTACAAAGGATGACCCAATGGTCCAAAAGAAGACTCAGGATCTAAAGGAAGATCTACCAACCCTAGAACACGGGGGTCAATAGTGTGCAACGATCTAAAGGAAGTGAATGAATGTCATGTTATGCAATGTGTATCTATGTATTGGATGAGTGATTGTTTGTTAGTTGTTTTGATAACTTGTGGTTGTTGTTCTGGTTTGCTGAATTATGACTTGCTTGTCTGATAGCTATTTGGTAGTTGTGGCTATTGCCGTGCTTGCTTGGTAATTAGATGCTTGTTTGTTTGCTGATCCCTTGTGTGTTAATATCTTAAAGTAATGATTAAAAAAAAGAAGGATCTTCGGATTCTCTATGTAATGAACGCAGCGTAACAAGACACGTAGGAAAGAAGGACCTAATAAGATTATAGTTATGAAAAAGGAAGCATATATTGTCTTGTAATTATATACGTATATCTGTGTGTTGGTTGTATGTTTGAAAAACGTATTTTGTTATATATTAAAAAAGGTATGAAGTAATGTTTACTAAGTATTCGACTCATTTTAGTTTCTTTCTGTGTGTTTTCTTCCCCCATACAGGAATACGCAGCAGGAAGCAGACAATCCAAGGGAAGAGCACGACAGTCTAGACATGTGAAAATGATCTTTTAGTTAAAACTTTATATGTTTTTTCGCTGTAGACCTCTTTTATTATAATTATGTATTTTATTTTAGAATGTGGAGTCTGATACCCTGAGAATGAACTGAAAGGTTTTAAAACAAACGAAATCAGTTCTGTTTTCTAAAACTGTTTTGGAGAAAAAAAAAATGTCACGTAAGTGCCGGGTCCTTACACTTCTTTCTAGAGGAAAATTTTCACCTTCATTGGTATATTGAGAGACCATAATTGTTTCCAATTTATCAGTCCAGTAGAACTTCTGGAACACTCTCCCTTTACCTATCGATTCTTAGTCTATTAAAGGTAGTAGGCACTTCTCACATTAAAGCAGCCATTAGCAGTTAGACCCCGTATCAATTTATCTTATGCATTCTTTATGCTCAGTGGGATTTGACATATTAAATTCACAACCTCTTCCAAGAATAGATTCAATAATCTCTCAATTTGGCATTTACCCTCCTCTCTATTTATAAACTCAGATACAGTCACCAAACTGCTAGAACAAGTTGTAGTAGAGTATAAGTTTAGAGGACCTGAGGTCTGGATCCATTTATCATGCTACCTGATGTTAATTGATGTTATTTTCATTCCCTACTCTCCAAATACAACCTGTTCTAATTAACTTTATTGAAGACCATAGACTTTGCCATATAAATGAATAATTGATTCCCTTTTCTGCATTCAACATAGAGTAGCTCTTGAAATATTTCTGTTTTAGATTTGTGCAACTAGGGGGAATTTGGATTGCTATGCACTCCCTATATTTTCTTTGCTAGCATTGCAGTTATTAAGGCTTCCAAATCTCTAACCTCAAGCCTTCTTCTCTTTTTGACTCCCCTATGCTTGTTAGTTCTTCTAATGTATTTTGTCCTTATCATTACCACTCTCCCACCAGAACCTCCCCATCATGAAATTTATCTCTTTTAACAGATAGACATAGCTTGAATTACAACCTTGAGTAATACTTCATTCCTTGTTTATGTAAGAAAATTGTGCTTCCAGCTTGCTAATTCTGCCCAAATCTATTCTTTTATAGCTTGAAATGACTTATACTTTGATCTCTCAACCACAGTTGGAATTCCAACTCAAGTATTTCCCATAATTGTTATCCATAGAAACACTCACACCAGCCACATATCCCTGCTGCCTCACATCATTGATATTTGAGTTGAAAAAAACAGCAATTTTCTCCTCATTCAATACTTGATCTGAGGCCCTCTCATACAAGATAAGAAGTCCATTAATATTTTGTCATTCATGAAAGGTAGCTTTACAAAATAAAATATTATTATTGGCAAATAAGAGGTGAGTAATTCTCTAACCCCTCGAGCTGCTTCAACTTCATTTATTTCTCCATTTCGTTCAATTTGTTGTAACAATGCACTCAATCCTTCAACACTCAGAATAAATAGGTAAGGAGACAATAGGTCTCCTTGCCTAAGGTCTCTTTCAAGTTGAAATTCAGCTCCAATTTTTCCATTTACACAATTTGAATAGGTAATAGAGGTTATACCGTCTGTAATCAGCTTGATCTATTCGTCCCCAAAGCCTAACATTGTTGCAAATTTTACATATTTAAACAAATCTTTCTTTCAATTGGATATTTTTAATTTATAAATTTTATAAAGGGTATAAATCGCGTGCACACAAGTTATAAAAGCGGGTAGGGAAGCGGCCATCTCTGGTTGCTTTCTAAAATAATATCGACGGTTTCTTGTGTCCTATAATCGTCTCCCATTTATATTTTTTTGAGTAATGCTAAAAAAAATTTATTTCGAGATTTCTATTTTGTTTTCAATTCTATTTTATTTTTTAGTTTTTTTACATAATTTTTATATAAGTATTTTTATATAATGTTATGATTTTTTTATATTTTTAAAAAATATTTTGAAATATTAAAAAAATCATGTAAATAAAATATATTTTCTTTTTAATATCTTAAAATATTTTTTAAAAATATAAAAAAAAACTACGATATTATATAAAAGTATTTATATAAAAATTATGGAAAATAAATAAATAAAATTGAAAACAAAATAAAAATTTAAAATAAAAATTTCTAATATTTTTCATATACTCTTTAAAAAAATATTAAGATAATCCACACGCATTACAGTAATATCCACATAAACAATAACAATGAGTGTAATTAGCATTGCTCCATTTCTTTTATAATCCCAACGTGGAAATACACGTTACCTCCCCATTTTTCTCATCTTATCAAACGAGGAGAAAAATCCACACCGTCAATTTCTTACCTGCCCGTCAATCTCCTCCCTTTTTCTCCCCTCCTTTTTTCAACACAGTCGAATATGTTCTTCAATCTTCCGGCTGCCCATCGAAAGAGTGACTCAGGCGGAAAGCAAGACTTCCCTGCCCATCGAAACAGTGACGACCATTGAAAGTTACAGTTCCTCTCTCCATAAATTCAAAGGAAAACAAGGAAGATTGAAGTGTAAGAAGCCTCCCAAAATACACACAAGAAAGCCTGGTGGACGCAAAAGAAATGCGTTGCTATGGATTGACTCCGATACACGGAAGCGAGTGTCGCTTCTTCTACCTCCCCGCCACGCCGTCTATTCCAATACTCCGTCCGAATTCCTACCGATTTCTCTCTTCCTCTGTGAATTGCTTCCCCTCCAAACTCGTCAAATCTTCGCCCCGGACACCAGCCAGGTCGCTCAGGGCCACCATCAACGATGTGTTCGTCACCGAGGAGACCGCCGGATTGAGCTTTTACGAGCTACTGGGCATACCCGAGTCCGGATCCTTGGTCGAGATCAAACAGGCCTACAAGAAGCTCGCCCGGATGTACCACCCGGACGTGTCCCCCCCCGGTCGGGTCGAGGAGTATACCAAGAGGTTTATCCGGGTCCAGGAGGCCTACGAGATCTTGTCGGATCCAAGAAGGAGAGCTCTCTATGATAGAGACTTGGCGAGAGGTCTCCACCTCGCGTTCTCCGCCCGAACACAATACCAGAGCGACGAGGTCTCTCTCTCTCTCTCTCTCTCTCTCTCGTTGTTTTGGACATATATTTGAATCTCCCCTTTAAGAGTAAATTAGTTTTGCCTCATGTTCGATAATCGCCCAACTTAGATGGACTAAACAAAAGTCACATCTGTTGCGATTTTGTTGTTAAGCTCATTTGTCATGTTCTTTTAATTTAAGCTGTTCTTTAATTCTTCTATCTGTCATCTTCGTTAATTTTCTAATCCTCTAATTCTACCCTAACATTCATGCGTTTCTCGAGTATTGAGAGTAGCTTCCCGGTTCGGTCCCAACAAGTTGAAGTAGTTCTTTGCAATTCCTTTAAGCATGGCGATAGTGCTATGCGAAGTTGTTTAAGGTGCTTATGATATGCTAAGTTGTTTAAAGTGCCCATGGCAAGTCATAAAATTATGCCAAGCTGTTTGAAGTTCTCAGATCTGATTATTTGTGATTTTTCTTGTTGTTTTGCCATCCTGTTTTCTTAGTAGAGTACTTGAAAAGGGAAAAAAGGCTTGTGTTTGGAAAATTGTCCTTAGTTTTCCAGTTCTTTCAAGTTTTTGTTTTATTGCCCAGTATTTATATTGGTTTTTTCTTGATGATCAGGGCATGGAAGAGAGAAATGAGTGGAAGAACCGTTGGCAATCTCAGCTATCACAGCTAAAGAGAAGAAGCCAGAACAGGGATAAGGGTGGAGATTTTTCTTGGGGAGCTCGAATGCGAAGGCGAAGGGATGAGCAAGCAAATGATTTATAAACGGATTTTTTTTCTACTTGCTATGAGGGCACATGGTTAAATGTTGAAAGCGGGGACCGACTAATGCTGAAGCTGACCAGGGGCAGGGGAAAAGTTTCAAATGTTGATGTTTCAAATTTTGCATGGTGCTGTTCTTCCTTCCATCTTTAAAATCTCCCCCCCTTTGTCAAAGTGTTTCTGGTGTTGGATTCGACTTCTGCATATTTAGCTGCATTTACCCTCGTTTCTACGATGCTTTTCGTTGGATATTCCATTCAAACCGAATCATTTCCAAGCATTCTGTGCCTCCACTCTTAAGGTGATGAAGGTTGCCCAAGTCAAAAGCTTGGGTCAAGATCGGCCATCAGCTCCCTCTACATTCAGTTTGATTTAAATTGCCAAAGTTTGAGGCCTTGTGTTCTGGGCAAAATGTGAATTTGAGTGAAAGGTTCCCACTTTTGGTATAAGAAATTGTTGATCTATTGCTCACCAATGCCATGCCTTTTGGTATAAAGGACCGATACCCTTTGGCTGTGATTAAAACTATATGTTACTTTCTCATGCCAGTTTGTGAATGGCTGCTGTGTGAGTAAAGCATACCAAAATCACACCTCAAATATGATTTTGGTAATTTCTGATACAATTTGTGAATTCACTCAACGTGCAATTGAAAGAATAGGATTGTTGGTGTTGGACCGGTCTAAGAGGAATTGGATTAGTTAAAATTTTTTTTTCAAGAAGTAAAAATTTGTGCACATTAAAATTTTTGTCATATTTGAGATAGAAGACAAAAGTGGGATAAAGGAATAAAAATTTAAGTTGTCTTTAAAAGTGAATAATAATATTTTAAATTTGAAGAGTTTTAAAATTTTACTATTTATTTTTTTAAGGTAATTTGTATTTATTTATTTATTTATTTATTATTTTTGTCTTTATATATTTGATCAAAGATGATAAAAAAAAAAATTAATATGTATATAAATTTATATTTTTTTGTTAAAAAAATTGATTAATCTAATATCAGCGCGCTCTAAGCATTCAATGAAGCAACGCCAATTGCTAATCCTACTCATACGATCGCAGCAAGCATACTTTTAAGATGGGGCTTGTGATAGCTTTATAGGCCAATATAACTTTTTGTCTTTCCTGTTGTCCTCAATTAAACTCTCTCTCATATATGTATAGAGTTACATTGATTGTAAATTATTTTGTTACTCATTTCGTAAACATCTTTTTGCGGGGTCATTAAGAAGATGTTCTTGTGGGGTCATGCGGCTAACTTGAGTATGAAAAGAAAACTCCCCCACTCAAGGGACTTTTGGGTTGTCTCTTCGTTACCAGTTGTCATCTAAATGGGGTTTGTCTGTCTGCAATGATTACCAATTTTGGATCCAATAATATGTCATCTCTTTCCTTTTGCTTCATCTTTGATTCTTTATCTGTGTAAGTTGGGGTGTCTTTCTTTCTTTTTCTAGAAGCGAAAGCAATTGCACCAAAATATCTGGTAGTATAAGCAAAAAGTGCACTTGGCAATCTTGTAATTCGGTTAAGCAAACGTGACTTGATTTTTATTTTTATTTATTTTTTATTTTTCTGGCAAGAGAGATATCATTACAAATAAAAATTCATAAATTGATTTAATTTCATAATATCACTTAAATTTATTTTATAATAAAAATAATTTTATAATTTTATATATTATATTAATAATTTTATAATATATGTTAGATCTAATTTATAATAAAAATAATTTTATAATTTAACATATCATATCAAATTATATTAATTTTTAAATATATTTTTATATAATCTATTAAAATTTTTTTCACAACAATTATAAGCAAAACTCGACAACAATATTTTTTGGAATTAGGCCCCAATCAAAATTAGGTGGCTTGGACAGCTCGGACCTCAGGTGTTAGAAATTTTAAATCAAAATTGGATTGATCCATGTAGGGATGTAAGAAAAAATATCAGATCGGATCGGTTCAAACCGGCAGAATCGGTCTGGTTTTGATTCGATATCGGTCCAGAATCAGTTCCTGTAACATCAAAATCGGTAGATACCGATTCGGTTCTGATTATAAATTTCTTAGAACCAGACTGGACCGAATCGGACCAGTTCAATATAATACATATTTTATATCAAAATTTTTAATATTATATGTAATATAAAATAATATTTTTTATATTATATATAATATTTTATACATTAGTATACAATGTAAATTATAGTATATAATGTAAATTAGTTACAATTTACATTTTATGGTCTAATCTTAATAGTCTAATACTATATTACTATTAATAATATATGTTAAGTCTATATATAAATTATTATACTAAATAATTACCTATAAAATAATGATATAATAATATTAATATTTTTTTTATAAGAAGTAATACTAATATTATTAGTATTATACTAATACTATTACTATCAATAATATAGTTGTAAAAAATTAAACTTAGTATAAGAAATACTAATATATAATTATTCGAATTACTATAACTAATACTAATAATTTAATAGATTAAAATATATTAATTTAAAACCAAAAACTCGGACTAAATCGAACAAGAATTGATAAAATTGATACTATTAATTTTAAAATATAATTAATACGTAATCGATTTTAAAAAATATAAAATCAATAATATGGGTTGGATTTTAAATTACACCCCCTGTATCAAGGAGCTGCTGTCGTCTTCAATTTCAAGCACCTTTATCTCGGTGGTAGAGCACCACTCCAAGAGACTCACATATTTTAAAAATCAGAAGAGGCAAATCCATTAAAAGAGAGTCACTTTATCATAATTTTGTATCACCTTGCAAATGGATGTGCAGACGTACTCTATTGCCCTCCCACAAATGGAACCATGAGTGGCCATTAAAGTCATCCATTATCTTTTGTACCCTAATTCCATTTACACACTATTCTCAGCCAGTCACACTGTGGAGCGACTATTCTTATCACATAACCTTTACCATTGTCATTCAAAAAGTATTTTTCTTTTGATTCTCTAAAAGCTATATATTCAATAAAATTTGTATTTAGAATCGTAAAAAGTATGAATAAACACTTTATATTTTAGGTCCTTAGATCTATTAGTGGCAAAAATGAACTTGACATTAAAAAAAATGTTCATGCAGCCTTTCGTCATCAAAGCAAAAGATACGAATCTCAATAGCTAAAAACGTTTTTGTTTATGAAGCTTATGCCTATCATCCAATAACTTCAAGTAAGGTGGCAATTCGTATTCGGGGATCCTGTCAAATTATTAGTGTCAAACTATAGCTCTGTTTAGATTTGGAAATAAAATAAGTTGAGATTGAGTTTAATTTATTTTTTAATATTATTATTATTTTAAAATTTGAAAAATGTATATTAAAATTTAAAAAATATATATAAAAATTTATGTTTTTTATAAAAAATTATAAAAATGTAATGATGAAATGAAGATGAGTTGAGATGAGTTAATGTGAGTTACGAATATAAACGAGACCTATATAAGTGAGTCTAAATATAAAAATAATAGGGGCACACCGGCATTCCCTCATATAAACAAGTCCCTTATATAAACAATACAGTTATATTTTGCTGTATTGTAACTGTATTGTTTATGTGAGGAGAATGTCGATATGTTGGGCGGCCCCTAGCACATATCATCCAAATATATCACGGTTAATTAAAGAGTGGTGCTACATATTTTAAGGAATGTAACCCAAATTTGTATCAAATAAGTAAATATTATTTTTTTTTAAAATTTTTTTGTGTTTATTTTCTTTGGTGGTTTTAAATAATTTTTAAAAATAAGAAAATTTACATTATTATTAAAAAACACTTCTTTAATCCTTAAGTAAAAAGAAAATGAAAAAAAAATTGAATTTGAAAAATAATTAGAGATACTATTTCAGTGAAAATGGTATTTCTCTTAATTAAATTGGTCAGACCTAAAATCCTAATGCAACCCATATAAATAACGTATTATGCAATACGACCCACTTAACCTTTTAGTAATTAATTTTTATTGGGTTAACACGGACACGACTCATTTAACCTATTTAACCCCGCTTCAGCCCGTTCCATACAAATAGATTGAGTTGACCCATATATTTATTTGTATATATAATATAAACATAATTATATAAATCATTTATAATTACAACTGAATTCTTGATAAAATATTTTATTATCAATATACAAACCAATACTATATAACAAAAATCTAATATTTTCAAAAATAAAATTACATGACAAAAAGAGTTTAATGGTTTGAGATATTAAATAGTCAAATACAAATATTAATATTACACATTCTCTATAACAAAACAAGGCACATAGGACTAAACATTTATCATATTTTAAATTATAATTTATATGTATTATACGGATTGATTGCAGGATTTGTAGGTTGACCCGTTTATTAATAGCGTGTCATTTAATTATTAAAATTTTTTAAATTTTAATATAAAATAATATAAATAATTCAATATGTTTAAATCTTAAAATAAAAATTATATTATAAAAATTATATTATGTATTTTTTAATTTTAATCTCAACTCATTTTATCTAATCTTAATTTTATTTTTAAAAATAAAACAGACCTTATTTGCATTCCCTATTCTTAGGACACAATTTTTTTTATATGAAAACAAATTTATTAATTAAAAAAAAAAAGATTCTAAGCTTTTGTCAATCCGTAAGAATGGCACTAAAAAAACAGGGAATTAAATAATCCCATCAAACAATAGAATGTTCATCCTGCCAGGTATTTCTAGCAAGATTGTGAGCCGTCACATTGCCCACCAAATTGAGAATTCATTTTAATTTATCTAATGTTATTTTATCACATTTTATTATTATAATTTTTTTTTAAATTCTTTATAATAATATAATAAATATTTTTATTTTTATAAATTTCAAAATAATAATAATATTAAAAAAATTTATTTTAATAATATTTTATTTAATTTTTAAAACTTATCCCATCTACTAATTTTATTAAATTTTATGCGGTCTTCGACTCTTCAATGGTGTGATTGGTCCCTTTGGTCAAAATAAAGGCACTCCCTTTTGTTTGTTCTTGCCTTTCCGCGCCCTCTTATGTGACCACTGACCATCATCTACTGCCTATCCCCCATGCCTAACTCTACAGCCGTGCGACAACAAGTCTTTGCTTTTTATTAGATAATAAAATATACATGCCTTTCCGGATGGTAGCAGACATGATATGACAGATTAGCCTCGGAAGTTTTGAGATGAGATGATAGATTCATTATGAACTGTATTAAAATAATTAAAGTTTGAAATCATCCTAATTTATTTTTATTTTATTTTTATAATTTTATAATTTTTTATATAAAATATAATTTTTTATATATTTTTTTAAATCTCAATATACATTTTTTAAATTCTAATACACCTTTTTAAAATTTTAATACATATTTTTAAAATTTTAAAATAATAATAATATTAAAAAATAAACTAAACTCATCTCAACTTATATTATCTTTAAATTTAAATAAACTTAAATATTTACAAAATTTTATATTTTATTTTATTTTAATATTTATATTTAAACCTCAATAATTTTTCATTTTTCATTTTTAAATTTTAATTTTTAAATTTTGAAACTAATCATTATCATTTTTTAAATATTTAAATAAAAATTAAGAATAATTTAATTTTTTAAATTTGTTTGATTACAAAAATAAGATGAAAAAATTGTTCAATTATACAAATAAAATGAGAAATATGTACATAATTATAAGATAGTTTATAAATAATAATAAAATAATTTGAATAAAAATGTTTTATAAGATTTTGAAAAATGAGAGAAATTAAATTAAAATATTATAAAATTAAAATATTGTTAAAAAATATTTTTTTAATATTATTTCTTTTTTGTGAGATTTGTAAATTTATAATTATTTTTTATATTTTATTTAAAAAAATTGAAAAATTAAAATGAGATAAAATGGTCTTTAAAACTAGACGAGGCCAAGTTACAAATACTGCCTAAATTCAATTAATTAAGAGCGATGAAACTCTTTCGTTTGAGTATCACCACTCAATTTGAAATTTAATATAAATTTTTATTTTTTTTCATTTTTTATTTTAGTGTTTTTATTATTTTCAAATAATTTTAGAAAATATCAATACATTAATAATTATTTTGAATTATTAAATAATTTTTTAAATAAATTAAATAAATAAAATGTCAAACTTAATGAAACTAGCATTTTTCGTTAATTAATTCCTCAAATAGCTACCTACCGTCTCTTTCAAGAAGCAACTATTTCAAAATGCTACCTACCAAGAAGTACTGCCTAAATCAATAATGCTCACATGAAAAGACAATTATCTCTTCTTGTTTTTTTTTTTTGGACAACTATCTCTTTTAACAAGCTTAATTGGCATTTCTTTTTCGAATAATGCTTAAATGTCCATTAAATTTGATATATTTTTGTTTACATTATATATATATATATAATTTTATTTAATAATTAAAGAAATAATTAGCAGCATATTGATATTTTTCAAAAATATTTAATTAATTAAAAAAAATTATATTAGTAGTCAAGCCCAGCTATAGGTGGCATTGTAGAACTACCCTTCTTTTTCTAAATAAATGTACATGCATCGAACCTTATCTTAAGTTCCCAACAATTAGCTAGTTAGGTTAGTTGGTGATCATGAAATTGAATTCATTCATGGTTTATTAACATATATTTTTTCTTGTTTCATTTCTTCATTCCTTTTAAACAATATAAGAAAATTGTTTATTTATGATTAGTTATTTTCTGTTAGAATAATTATATTATGTCAAAATGAATCGGTTTTCATCATAAATAATAATAATTATTTTAAATAATCAATCACAAATACTTTTTTTTTCTATATAGTGAAATTAACCCATTCATCAATGCCAAGAAGCAACAACGGGTCTAGCTAGGGATGTAAACCTTAAAATGCTTTCAAACTTTATCTCTTTTCATAGTGAAACAAGTTTATGATCTATTGGGGAAATCAGTCATAATATAAGTTGATGCAGTTTCCCTTGAGGCCGATTTAAATGACATTAACTTGCTCACAAGCTTATTAGGGTTTCACCATAATCAGCCCTCAATTGAATTTTTCTCTATTTGCTTCAATTATTTGGTGGCTTATTTTCATACTGGTAGGAATGACTGCAACAACAATAAATCTACCTTGAATGGGAGAGGTAAATCATTATTAGAATATATGTTAATGAAATCATGTATTTGATCTTGATTAATTTGTCTGAAGATCGGTTTTATCTTTGTGTCTATATTCAATAACAGTAAAATGATACCATGAACAAGTATGATAACAATATTAACAATAATTGTGTAAGTTTTGTATAAATCAAATAGACATAAGTGAGTGAAGAAAAGAGAAAGAAATATCTCTTGTACTTATCTTATAGAACAGGAAAAAAAGATATAAAATCATCATTTATTCTAAAAACTTAAATTAGTGGAGTGAGATATACTTAACACTTTCCTTCATGTATGAGTCAAACTTCTCTTTAATGAACACTTTCCTTCATGTATGAGTCAAACTTCTCTTTAATGAGTAGACCCAATACGTGAAATACTTAATTAAATAGGATGTAATGTAGAATAATGACTTAAACTTAAGATCTCTACTTTAATACCATATGAAATTACATATCCCAAAATTAAACTAGTATGAAGAATGAAGATTTAATTATTTATATACCACATGCACAATGGAGGAAAACATACATGCAACGTACATGTGGACTTTATTTGTTTTAATTTTCATCTTTTAACAAAAATTCACAAAACAGTTGCCAATTAAAGCACACACACGTGCATGCATAGTACCATACAAAAATACTTCTCATTAATCGAAAGAAAAGTGCTACATATATAAAGAGAACTTATTTGTGAACAAATAAGTATACAAAAATAAGTTACAAATTTATGTAGTTTCTTGTGATTTATTAGATCTATTTTATAATAAAAGTAGCCTTATGTCTAGCCACGTCAATTTATGAGTTTAATTTTTGTATTCTCTTTATAATTAAAGTATTTCTCTTTAAAAAAAAAATACAATCAAAACACAAAAAATACTCTTTCAAAGGTGGTGAAGTGATTTCTAAGTCTCCTCTTTGCTCTCTCTCTCTCTTTGAGACAAGGGTGGTGAAGTGACTCACATCATGAATGAGCTTAAGGATCATGGGGTGCATTTATCTCTTATGGAGGAGGAAGATGCAGATACACCAATTGATATTGGTGAGGAAGATTGTGAGAATGCTAAAAGGAAGGGTGAGAGATGTTTGGTAGGAAGAATTTGTTTGGAGCAGGTGATTTCTAAATCCATTGTGGCTGTTACAATGGTAGAGGTGTAGAGGTTGTCTAAATTGGTGATGTTCCAAGAGGTGGGTTAGAATATTTTTGTCGTTTTATTTGAAACACATGCGGATAAGGAAAGAGTGGAAGGTGGTTGTCCTTGATTTTTTGATAACTCATTGTTTGTTCTTAAGCCATTTGATGGTCTTGCATAATCACATCGGATGGATTTAAATCATGATTCTCTATAGATTCAATTAAAGAATTTACCACTAGTTTGCATGAATCGCTAAATAGGTGAAAGGGTTGGTAGGTCAATAGGGAAGGTTGAGAGGTGGATGTGGATATAGATGACATTGGGTGCGGGACGGTTTACTGGTGAAAATTATGATGGATCTTAAACAACCTCTTGCTCATGAACACACTATCTGGGTTCATGGTAAGAGTCTTTTGATCCCACTCTGTTATGAAAAACTACCTAGAGTTTGTTTGGAATGAGGTCATATAATTCATCTTGGGTTGCCTTGTACAACTGATAAGAAGAAAGAAGTGGAAATTCACAGTTTGGGTTATGGTTATGTGTAGATGCCTGTATGAAGAAGAAGCTCGTTACCCAATTGGATAGAAACGGTAGGAGAGTTTTCAAGAATGCTTCTGATTAGGGTACATTGGTGGACGTCGATGAAGATACAACTAGTCGAAGGGCCAATGTTTCTGATTAGTTAGCTCATTACTCTGTGGGTTCTGGTGATGACATAACTTCTAATAATGGGTTTGGCATGAAAAAGGGGAGTAAAATTAGTAATTGCTGAAGGAGTAATTAAGGACCCCCACTGATGGGGAATCTACAACGGTTGAATGAGGAAAATTTGGGTAACAAAGAAGTTATGGTTGAATTGACTGTGGAAGATTATGTAACAGTAGGGGTTGAATTGGCGGGAGAAATTGGGATTCTGAAAACTGCGAGGGACTTATATTATAGTGGGCTTTCAAGTTCTTTGGAGAACTCTAAATTGGAGCCCATCATTAACGTCATTATGGGTGAAAATGGTCTAATTCGATCTGGTGATATCTTGGTCCATCACTTTTCCCAAACTAGATTACAACGAACATCCCTAGAGATCGAACCAAACGGTAGCTACTTGTTTGATCTGGTTGCTCCATTTGGCCCAACCTAATTATTATTTTTTTCTTCTTTTTTTTTTCTTTAAAAAAATCAGTTAATAATTATTATTTTTATTTAAAATACTAAATTAGAATTAAGTGTCTTATTAATGTGCAATGTCACTTACTTAAATAAAACAAATTTTATATGATCAATGATTATAAATTATTTGAAATTATATTATTAATTTATATAATTACTATATAATTAGTTAATTGATATTATATATTAGTTAATTTATAGAATATTGATTTATTAATAACATATTTAAAGTTTTATATTGTTGATGGTAATAGGTTAAATGAAAATTACATAATAAATTGTACAAATGTTATATAAATAATATATATAAAATATTTTTTATTTTTATGTTTTACTCAGTTCAGTCTAGGGTGGGAAAATTCTGGACTAGGACCAGACCGAAACTTTTGGGTCTTCTAAAACATGGACCGAGATCGATCGGTCTTAGTCTTGGTTTGGTTCAATCCAAACTGAAATGGTCGGTCCATTTCGTCCGGACTGATCGATTTTCAACCCTAAATGTCATTACTTAGGAAGGCCTACAAAGGGCTTCTAACATAATTATTGACTTAGCTCATATTTAGATGCCCTAACTACCTTCAATGAGAAGATAGGGAAAAAGGTCTCGCGAAAACAATGTGCGTCTGCTAACAGTGGCATCGACAGACTTGGACAATGAAAGATGGGGTCTTCAGCACATTCTAGAATGAAAGGTTGGATTCCTAACCTTATTGTTCATGAGCAAGTTAAGATTGGGAGTGGGTATTGAAAATGTAGTGCAAGCATCTGGGGTTGATTCTTTGTTGCCTTATAGCAAATAATTACGAGAAAATGTGTTTGAAAGGAAGGAAACTTTGGACATATCATCTTCAATTCAATTAGTGGAGGTTGGATCCTAACCCTGTCGATAATTATGAAACATATAAGTAGGAATTTCTGTGGGCTTGGGAATCCACAGAGAATTTGTGCATTTCATGATATTGTCAGAAGTGAAATTCCCCAAATTGTGTTTCTTAGTGAAACTAAATTGTTTGTGGCAAGATGGAGTTTGTTAAATGAAGGTTAGGATTTGATAGGTGTTTGGCTGTAGATTATATGGGTAGGAATGAGGGTTTGGAAATGTTGTGGAGAAAGGAATGTGATCTCACAATATAGAGCTACTCGAGACATCATTTACATGCTTCAGTTAAGGGTGAGTGTGGGGAGTGGTTTTTAACAAGATTTTTTGGCCATCCTAAAGTTGTTAGGAGAGATGAATCTTGGGATTTAGTGCGGATGTTGAAATGACAGATCCAGATTCATGGCTTATTATTGGTGACTTTATTAAAGTGTTGCATAACCGGGAGAAGGGAGGGGGTAAGGGAAGATCTGAGCGACAAATGAATGATTTTAGGGATTCTATGGATGCCTGTGGTGTGTTTGATCTTTATTTTTTATTTAACATGCTAATGGAAGGCTTAAACTACACGACCTATACTCCAAAAGAATTAGTCAAATATATAATTAAAGCTCTATCGCAACCTTAGAGCAAGAACTTTTTCTTCCCAAGAAATGTGGATCACATACACTACCTATCTTTATTCTTAGTATATGAGATTCCATAGTCTACCCCCTTGAATTCCCGACGTCCTCATCAAGATTATCCCTTGTAGGTGGTACGGTCTAAGTCCTACATTTCGGTTGGGATATGCTCTAATACTATTTATAACGTTCTAATAAAAGGCTCAAATCCCAGGCCTATATTCTAAAAGGATCAATGATATAATTGATGTCCTATTGAAATCTTATAAAGAGTAATAATTTCTTATTCTCAAGTAATATGAGATCACATACATCACTTACATTTATCCTTATCATATAGGGTATCACATTTCAAGGACTAAATTTACTTGGTTTAATGGTAGAGAGGAAGTCCATCGAATTAGTAAGAGGCTTGGTAGGTGTTTGACAAATGAAACATGGTCTAATTTGTTCCCTAATTGTCGAGTACAGGATGGTTCAGTAGCATATTCGGATCATTGTCCTATAGTATCAACGCTTAATGAGGAAGGCTTTTCAAGGGATAATAAGAAGTACAGATTTGAAGTAATGTGGACAGCTAGTGAAGAGTGTGAATAGGTTATATCCAGTTCTTGGTCTTATGGTTAAGGAAGGGATGATAGGTATGAGATGATGGAGAAGTTTCAAAGGTGCAATGGAAAATTATAGCTTTGGAACAAGAAATCATTCGGTCATGTACAATCTAATATTTAGAGGGCAAGGACTTGTCTTGCTTAGGTTTAACTTCAAGATTCCTATGGGCAAGATAGTGTAAAGCTGAGGGATGCCAAACAAGATGTGATGAAATGCTTAGAAAGGGAGAAGATAATGTGGCGGCAAAGATTTAAATCGTCATGCCTTAAGGAAATAATGTGAACCCGTAAGATTAAATATTCCTTGAACACATGAAGAAATTGAAATCCACCCAAGAAAATTAAGAATAAAGTCAAAATGATTTATACATGTTGAAAACTTGTTTCAATAATCTAGATTACAGAGAGAATGCCACAAAAGGTTTGCATTTGAGAAGTTATTACGTCATTCAAGAACAAGTAGAGAAAATAATAATTATTTCTGAAAAATACTATTTACATTCATAATTTCCGTAAAAAATAAAGAGGCATGTGTTTTTATAGCCTCTAATAAAACTCTAGGGCCTAATAAGGCCTAGATCACTTAAAAATATGGCTAAATACTTTTAAACTCAAAATCTTAAACCACACTCTTAAAACTAATAAAAGAGGTCCAATTAATGAATTAAATAGGTCTAAATGCCTACAACCATAGAAATATAAAAATAGGCCCACTGCCATTTTGTGAAAAAAGTGAGAAACGGTCATAGCTTCTTCTTCTACACACACTGTGTATATTGTTTGCTATGAGGTCACGCCTATGCTTATTGAAAGAAAAGTTTTTTTTTAAACTACTAGGCTTTACCGTCCTCCTCTGTAGTTTGTATCACATGGATTAAAATTGGGTCTTCTTCTTTTAAACCCATCTTGAATGTTGTGGTCTTGCTTGATGAATTTGCAAACTCGGACAAAGTGGATTGAACTAGTCCTTGAATTGCCTCCTTGATCTTAATAGATTTTGACCTTGTGATTGGTCCATCTGAAACTTGCAAAGGATTTTTAAAACTCGGCCCATCATGGTGCCCATCATTCTCCTTCTCCGTCACTTGCATCAAAGGGAGAAAGATAAATATATATATATATATATATATATATTGAATGTAGCAGAGACATTATAGTCATCTGGAAGATTCACTTTTTAAGCATTATCATTAATTTTATCAAGGATTTGGAAAGGCCTATCCCCTCGATGATGCAATTTAGTTCTTCTATGGGTTGGATATCTTTCTTTGCGCATGTGAGCTCAAACCCAATCTCCTAATTCAAATATGACACGCTCTCACCATTTATTGGCTTAGGAAGCAAGCTTTTCATTCTTTTGCGCAACTTGAAGTTGTACCCTCTCATGATTTGACCTCACCAGTAAGTGGAGTAAAATTATAAAGAATTTCAAATAAAGAATAAGAAGTAGTAGTATGCATACTCGTATTATATGCATATTTTATAATCAGTAAACAATCCTCCCAAGTTTTCAAATTCTTTTGAATAACAGTGCATAAAAGCTAAGTTAAAATCATGTTGACTACTTCAGTCTATTCATTAGTCTGTAGATTACAAATGGTGGAAAATAAAAGTTTGGTACCTAATTTTTCCTACAAAACCTTCCAAAATTAGCTAAGGAATTTAACATCCCTATCAAAAACAATATTCTTAGGTACACCATGGAGTCGCACTATTTTCTTAAAAAATAAATCAGCTATGTTTGTGGCATCATTTGTTTTATGGCATGGAATGAAATGTTCCATTTTACTAAATCTGTCCACTATAAAAAAAATAGAATCTCTACCCCTTTTTCTCTTAGGCAGCTCCAAAACAAGGTCTGTAGATATGTCTACTCATGGCTCACTAGGAATGGGTAAATGTGTATACAACCATTTGGTAAAACTTTAGATTTGGCTTTTCTACATGTAATGCACTTACCATATATTCAAATGATGTATCTTCTCATTCTAGGCCAAAAGATATGCTCATGTAAACTTTCCAAAGTTTTCTTCACACCAAAGTCCCCATTTATCCCCCACCATGTTCCGCATCAATAATTCACGTATTGAATAATTTGGCATACACAACTTGCTATATTTAAATAAATATTCATCATACCTGTAAAACTTATCAAATTCCACTTTGTTACATGCCATATACATATCAGAAAAATCAACATCATTGGCATACACGTCTTTCACATATTCAAATCAAGTATTTTGGCACTCAAATAAGTAAGAAGTACATACCTTCGGAATAAAGTTTTAGCAACAATGTTCTCTTTACCTTGTTTTTAATAGATGATATAAGAAAAAGTCTCGATATATTCCATCCATCTAACATGTATTTTATTCAATTCACCTTGACCTTTGAAATGTTTCAATGATTCATAATCGGTGTATATCACAAACTCCTTAGGCCAAAGGTAGTGTTGCCACGTCTCAAAAGCGTGAACAAGAGCATAAAGTTCACTGTCATAAGTGGGGTAATTTCGGGCCATCCCACTTAACTTCTCACTGAAGAAGGTTATGGGCCACTTAGACTGCATCAAAATGGCTCCAATTCCTATTCTTGAGACATCACATTCAATTTCAATACAAGTGCAGAACATAACCTTTTTCTAATAGTAGCAAATGCATTCGCTTGATCAGTCCCCTAATGAAATCCAATATTATTTTTAATTATTTCAGTGAGTGGTGCAGTAATGGTGCTAAAATCCTTAACAAAACACTTATAAAAGCACGCTAAACCATGACATTTTTTTACCACAATGATACTTTTAGGTATTAGTTACTCCTTGATAGCCTTAACTTTCTCTTTTTTTACCTCAAGACCTTTTGTACTAACAACATAATTAAGAAAAACAACTTTTTCCATACAAAAAGGTACATTCTTAAATTTAGCATACAACTTTTTCACTCTCAACACATCAAACACACATTTCAAATGCTCAATATGCTCATTTAAGTTCTTGTTGTATACTAGGATATATCAAAGTACACGACTACAAATTTGCCTATAAATGCATGTAAACATGATTTATTAATTTCATGAAAATACTATGCACATTTGTGAGTCCAAATGTCATAATCAACCATTCATAAAATCTATATTTAATCTTAAAAACAGTGTTCCATTCATGTCTATCTTTCATTCAAATTTGATGATATTTATTTTTAAAATCTATTTTACTGAAAATACATGACCCATACAATTCATCAATCATATCTTCTAATCTACTGAAAAATCATGCTCTCTCTCAGATACCTTTTGCTCATCAAATTTTTAACTTGCGTTTTTGCTTAATTGTTTCCTCCGGATTACTCATATAGGTTGATGGGTTTGGAATAATGGCTTCAGGTACAAAATCAATTTGATACTCAATGCCTATAATGGATGGCAACCCACTTGGCATCTCTTCTGGAAATACATTTTCAAACTCTTGCAACAAAGAAACAACCAAATTAGAAAGAGATTGACTAGTTTCATCAAGATTAAGATAAAATTCTTTATAAACAAACAAGAGCATAGGCTAATACTCTCTTAACCTCACTCACTTTTGCATAAAAACTCAACTTTATTTTTCTTTCTCTTTGTAGGCTCTCTTTCTTTCGTCTCTCGTGGCTCCACTTTTTTTTTTTTAATTTCAACCACCTGTCTATTTTCTTTTTCACTCTCTCTTTTTCTCGAGGTTTCAATCTTACTCTCATTTTTCATTTCTCTCATTTTTCTCTATTGTGTTTCAGCCTCACTATTTTTTTTTCTCAATCTCACTTTTTAGCTTCAGTTGGTCCTTATAGACCTGTTTTGGGGTTCAATGATGAATCTTGATTATTTTTTCATCATTTACAAAATTATACATATTTCTAAACTCGTCATGAATCACCCTCCTATCATACTGTCACAACCTCCTCAACAAAATATCGCCAGCATGAATAAGAACTACATCACAAAACACCTCATCACTATACCTCCCAATGGTGAAAACTATCAAAATTTTCTTATTGACCTTGACCTCCCCCACATTCATTCAACCACTACAACTTATAAGGTCTAGGGTGCTTCAGTAAAAGTAAGCTCAACTTCTCAATTAAGATGATATTAGCTACATTGGTGAAACTTCTCCTATCTATAATCATCTACACACTTTGTTTTCTACATAGCATCGAATATGAAATGTATTCTTTCTCTGTTGCTACATATTATCTACCTTAATTTGCCTATTGAGAGCACACTTGATGATAAGAGACTTACCTTCTACGGGATATTCTACTCCATCATCATCACTAGTATCTACCAACTTGAGTATCTCATTACTTTCATCCTCACTATCAGTCATCACCTCCTCATTATTACGTATAATCATCACTTGCTTGTTAGGACATTGAGGCGCAGTATATCCTAAACCTAAACATTTGAAATATTTAATATCTTTATTACTTGAAGGTTATAAATCTACCTTGAGTTTATTTTTGCTAGTTCTCTCATCTTTTCTCTAAGGTAGTTTGGCCTTCTTCTTTACAACAACTTGATCATTTCTATCCCACTTTGCTTTCCAAGGAGTGCTAGAAATCGAAGTATATATTGTTGCCCCTTTCTCTTTAACTACCTCTCCATCGTCATAGCTATATGCACCATGTCTTCTATCTCCACATAATGCTGCAACTCAACTATATTATCTATTCCTATTCAAACCAATTAAAAATCTAGCCATTGTGACCTCCCGATCCTCCTTTACATTAGCTCGAATCATGACCACCTCCATCTTCTTATGGTAACCCTCTACACTCTTAGACCCTTGTGTTAGATTTTGTAATTTTTGATAGATATCCCTATAGAAATGGTTAGGCATAAATCTCCGCTCATAAGAGCTTTTAACTCAAGCCATGTTTCTACAGGTCTCTTACGATTCCTCCTCATAATTGTCACTAATTGATCCCACAAAATAATTGCATAATCAATGAACTCAATTACCATAAATTTCACATTCTTCTCATCTGAATAATTGTGACAATAAAAAATCAATTATATTTTCTTCTCCCTTTCTAAATAGGCTTCAAAATCGGTCCTACCTTAGAAAGATGGTGTTTTTATTCTGATTTTTTCAAAGTTCCCATCTATCCCATCTTGACCATTTGGATTTCTCTTAGGTCTTATTCTATGCCTACCTCCTCTAGGTCTGCCATTTTCACCCATTCTAACTTCAAGTACTACGTTTTCCTCATCCTTATCATCTTCTTCGTTCGCATACTCAATTTCAGCACTAGATTTACATGTCTTCTTATTTCACACACCTTGTAGATTTTTAATCACTACATCTTATTGATTCATCATATCCCTCACTTCCTGATTACGCTCAAAGAATAACGCGGTCGTTTGCAGTATAGTTTTGGGGTGTCGATTCCACAGGGAGATGGATTGAGAAATTGAAGAACAGTAACGAAATTAACAAAAAGATTAAATGAGTGTGATAAGTAAATTTTAGAGTGTGATGTAAATTAAAATTAAATGAGTAATTTGAAAAGTATAAAAATGAGACGAAAAGTAGAGCGTATGGAATTCCTTGTGTATTTGTCGTATTCAAATTTATTCTTAATTCATTGATAACTCAATTAAGAATTCTATATCCAAATTCTTAATTGGAATATATAACATTAATAACCAAAATTTAAATCAAATATAACTCTTTGAAAAATCATTCTTCGTACTTAACTCTCATAAATTGTTATCGATATTGAGAAAATTCAACTACGACAATATACCTAAGAGGAGATATTGCAGCAGAGAATTAAATCAATATAGATAATCAATTGCTCCAAACATAATTATAGAACTAATTCACTCAATAGAAAAAGCATGACTGAATCCATAAACAAAATAGATTCTATATTTATTTGAAGACGAAAAACATCACAAATAAATTGAGAATAATAGAACAAAAGAGTTTTAATATTTAAAGACCAAATACATGAATCAAAAATAAATTACAAATACCATCACACACACAAGTTCATCCCTAGCCCTCCTTGAGAATTTAGTTACACATATTGAAAATATGTAACAAAAATTCTCTAAGGGATAATATGGAAGAGCCAACCATTATTTTCTTCTCTCTTCTTTGGTTTTTCTTTTCTTTTCTCAAGATCTCAAAATAATGGCTCTTCCAAAGAATCCTCCCACACTAACCATTTTTAGAACACACACCCCTTCCTTCTATTTATAAGCATCCTTCATGCAAGTTGTCATGACAAAATCATCACAATTTCAACTTGTTTTGCCACGTGCCATTCTTGAATCTAAGTGATTTGTGAGTTGTCATTTTAATCATTTGTTTTCCCACCATGCATGAGCTGGATTTTGCTTGTAGGTTGAGTGTTTCAATTTTGCTTCTCTATCCATTAGTTGTCTTGTATGACTTAATATCTTATGGTCAAATAATTTGTCTACAAGAAACTTCAGTGCACTTCATCTTGCATATGAATTGATCATTTAATTTCCAAGTTAGTGTAGGAGTGCTTGCTAGAAAATATTATGATGACATTTGGATTTGATGCAAGTGGCTGAAAAATATCCAGGAACGTCAAGTGCAGGTGCGTCCACTTGATAGTCGATTTTGTTTTAAATTGACTGGATATCTCTTCAAACATAAAACATAAAAGTTAAAGATATTTCTCTTGCGGTTCTATATCATCTTTAATCAGCTCAATCGGAGATTGGATGAGAGAGTTATGCCCATATTACGAAAAGATGTCAGAATTGTCTAAAATTCCGCAATTATCTTCATTTGTTCCTAATGTCTCTATTTGTGTCCTAAATCAAAATATAAGAATAATGAGTATATTTAGGCATCAAATAAGAATAAAGTATTAAACATTAAGAGAGTAAAATATGGCATTTTATATTCTCATTAATATATTAAATCATGCTTATATCTATCTCAAGATAAATGACCATTAATTTTAATAACATGAGTTATATCCATTATTTTCTCATTTGTTTTAGTATTTAAATAGAGTATTTAGAGTGCATTTTTGTGCACTCATCACACTCTCCAACTTACTCATTGCTAGTCCCTAGCAATTTTCATGCAAAATGATGAGAAAGACCAAAGAAAATTACACATAGGGGCTATCAAGACACATTTTTCAAATTTACATATCAAATCAATCTTAGAAATTCAATAATCCTTTCACAAGTAATTCAAATATAGCAATGCACAGAGTGTGTATGTGTTCCAAACTATTTTTATCAAATCAGAGGTTTCGACACATGCAACATTAGAATATCTTAAGCAAAAAGGTTCCACTCCACAACTCACGGGTATAGAAGTGTTTCATGTAAGGGTTCTCTCTATGGAGTTGACAAAGGTGTACATTTACTCTCATGGAAATTTAGCCAATTATATATAAGTAACAAGTAAACATTGATCTTATGATAGGAATATTAACAAATGAGATTTCCACCATTCTTTCCACAAGCATACTTAGGATCGGAAAAATCAATACAAAAAGTTGTAATGTGGCTTAGGTTTTGGGTTCATAAGAAGAAAAGGTGAAGAGGTTTCAAAAACTTCCAAGTATACATAAAAGGGAATCTGTTAAATTTTTTAGTAAACTATACTTTCCTTTTGATGTACTTTTCAATTTTTTAGATTTTTGACTAAATATACTTTTCCATCTTCTTTTGCCACTAGTGTTTTCGCAATTTGATGAACTCTTTCATGAATAATTTGATAGACACATCTAGCACCATGCCATTTTTTTCATGGTTTTCCTTTTTCTTTCTTTTTTTTTAATAATAATTTCACACCTAGTACACACTTGGAAGTAAAATGGTAGGAAAATATAATGTATAAGCTATATTCCAATGTGGAGAGGTATGGATGATGTAGATATGAAAAGAAAAGGCCATATGTGTATATTGGCTCAAAATTGACTGCTAGGGATCTATGATGAAAATGCTTAGTTTGAAAGGCTCAAACGTTAATCCTAAGTTGACTTTCGTCATATCCCAAGTATATCCACCATCTTACCACAAACCATGTAATGATATTCTCAAAAGAAGTGTCAAATTCAACAGATCAATAGATACTTATCATAATTTCTGTATTTGTAAGCTCTCAATTCTCACAAAATTCACATGAATACTTGAGCAAAATAATTCTTTAGTTACATGTGTCAAATCACCATATTACCACAAAGTTTGGATAAGTGCATAAAAATTTTTCTGTGGATGCTTTAGCAAAATGATTTAAGTTGGGTTTGTTGAATTCACCAAGATGGTTATGAATGAGCATGAGTATCATGTGTGAAAAGATGCCTACGCGAAAAAAAATTTGGCAATTTTTTATATTTTGATTGAAATATGCCACAGAGTTTAAATGATAAATTTGTATTCCCACCCCCCAACTTAAATGAAACATTGTCCTCAATGTTTAAGAATCAAAATTGAATGGGGAGTAACTAAAAATGGTAGGATACACCTGATGTGTGATGTGGATAACTCACTAAGCGTTAAAAGTGGTGATCTGAAATGACAAAATGAAACTATCTTGCAAACAAAAATAAAGAAAATAGTAGTAAACAAAAATAAAACAAAACAAACAAGATAATAATAATAATTATTATTATTATTATTGTTGCATGGTGTGGTCAAAGTTGATAGACCAAGTCTACAACCGGACTATCTTCTACTTCTTGAACTATTCCTCCTGGGTCAAAAACGAAACGCTTATTTGCCCAATAAACTCGGTGCTTGAGCTTCACAGGTAGGTGGCAAGGCTTTAGATTAACTTTTGGTACTTGCCCACTTGAAAGAATCTGTTTTTCATTTTTCTCAAACAACTCCTCAAACTTCGGTTGCCAAGCCTGTGTGCTATAATCTTGAGTATTGTCAAAAATTGCACAAATTTTAGCTACATCAGACGAATCACTGATCGGATTAAACTCAAAATCAACAATAAAATTCTTAAGGGGATCAGAATCATGAGTTGTGAAAACTTTCCTGTCTATGAGTGAGTCAATCATATATATCTGCTGGCACTCGTGATTCTTCACATTTTCTTGTGCCATATATTGACCATGAGGTACAGACTGAGTTTGAGAAGGGAACTTACCTTGCTCATTTACACTCAAGAAACTCGTTATTTTAGATATCTGGCTTTTTATCTCCTTTTGTTCTTCAACAACCTGCATAATTAAAGACTCAAATTTTTGGTTAGTCTTACCCTGTACTTCAATAAATGCATGCAAAGTGTCTTCTAAAGAATTTCTAAAAGATTGAGGTGCATGGTATGGTGCAGGATATGATCTAAAAGGTTGTGCAGGCTGTTGGTTTTCAGACTTCCAGCTGAAGTTGGGGTGATTACGCCATCCTCTTATGTTAGCATGTGTAGGATAGTTTTGGACATGATGATCTACCCCACCACAGACAACACATGGCCCAAAAGATTCTGCATGATTAGCCATGCGTGTTGGTTTTGAGTTTTTGGTTTTCAATAACTCTAATTCTCTGGTGAGCATTTCAACCTTAGCCTTAAGGTTATCCTCCTCCCTTAGATGGTAAATACCACCACTCAAGTTTCCTGTAAGTCGTGACCTGTTTGTGCTATCAGTAGCACTAGGTCCAGTTCAAGTATGAGCTTTTTCAGCAAGTTTATTGAGGAACTCTATGGCCTCAACAGGATTTTTCTGTAAAAATTCTCCATTGCACATCATTTCCATGAATTGATGTTCCCTGGACGTAAGCCCTTCATAGAAATAACTCACTAAGCGCCAATTCTCATATCCACGGTGGGGACACATACTCAATAATTCTTTAAATTTTTCCCAAGACTGGTACAAAGTCTCACTATCCTTTTGTGCAAAGGTAGAGATTTATCTTTTTAAATCCTTGGTCTTATGTTGGGGAAAGTATTTATTAAAAAACACTTGAGTCATCTCACTCCATGTTCCAATAGATCGTGGTCTTAGTGAGTACAACCAACTCTTAGCTTTATCTTTCAAAGAAAAAGGAAAGAACTTTAGCCTTACCGTTTCGTCAATGGTATTTTGATTGTGGAATGTTGCAACTACTTCCTTAAATTCCCTAATATGAACCTAGGAGTTTTCATTTTCTAGACCATGGAAAGTCGGAAGTAATTGTATCATTCCTGTTTTAAAATCTACATGACGAACATTAGGTGAGAACATAATACGGGATGGTGTGGCTGTTCGTGTGGGATGAAGATAATCTTGGAGGGTTCTAACAGGTTGGTCCACGTGTTCACTCATCGCGTCAGAATTGGAAGAATTATCAAATAAGCGATTAGAAAAATTAAATTATGAATCTGATTCTAGCACGGGTCTACTAGCAAACCGTCCAAAAGCGTCTCTGTACCTGCGCATGTAAAGTAAAGAAAAGCGTAATACTGAAAAAAAAATTACGAAAAGAAAAGTAAAATAAAATAAAGATGCAGAAAGCTAAAAAGAAAATGAACGAAGCTACCGCTTTTTTTTTTTTTTTTTTACAAACAACTAAAAAAAACTACAAATTCTTCTACCGTCTCCCCGGTAACGGCGTCAAAATTTGATTACGCCCAAAGAATAACGCGGTTGTTTGCAGTATAGCTTTGGGGTGTCGATTCCACAGGAAGGTGGATTGAGAAATTGAAGAACAGTAACGAAATTAACAAAAAGATTAAATGAGTGTGATAAGTAAATTTTAGAGTGTGATGTAAATTAAAACTAAATGAGTAATTTGAAAAATATAAAATGAGACGAAAAGTAGAGCGTAGGGAATTCCTTGTGTATTTGTCGTATTCAAATCTATTCTTAATTCATCGATAACTCAATTAAGAATTCTATATCCAAATTCTTAATTGGAATATATAACATTAATAACCAAAATTTAAATCAAATATAACTTTTTGAAAAATCATTATTCGCGCTTAACTCTCATAAATTGTTATCGATATTGAGAAAATCCAACGACGACAATATACCCAAGAGGTGATATTGCAGTAGAGAATTAAATCAATATAGATAATCAATTGTTCCAAATATAATTATAGAACTAATTCACTCAATAGAAAAAGCATGACTGAATCCATAAACGAAATAGATTCTATATTTATTTGAAGACGAAAAACATCACAAATAAATTGAGAATAATAGAACAAAAGAGTTTTAATATTTAAAGACCAAATACATGAATCAAAAATAAATTACAAACACCATCACACACACAAGTTCATCCCTAGCCCTCCTTGAGAATTTAGTTACACATATTGAAAATATGCAATAAAAATTCTCCAAGGGATAATATGGAAGAGCCAACCATTATTTTCTTCTCTCTTCTTTGGTTTTTCTTTTCTTTTCTCAAGCTCTCAAAATAATGGCTCTTCCAAAGCATCCTCCCACACTAAGCATTCTTAAAACACACATCCATTCCTTCTATTTATAAGCATCCTTCATGCAAGTTGTCATGACAAAATCATCACAATTTCAACTTGTTTTTCCATGTGCCATTCTTGAATCTAAGTGAGTTGTGAGTTGTCATTTTGATAATTTGTTTTCCCACCATGCATGAGCTGGATTTTGCTTGTAGGTTGAGTGTTTCAATTTTGCTTCTCTATCCATTAGTTGTCTTGTATGACTTAATATCTTGTGGTCAAATAATTTGTCTACAAGAAACTTGAGTGTAATTCATCTTGCATATGAATTGATCATTGAATTTCCAAGTTGGTGTAGGAGCGCTTGCTGGAAAATATTATGATGACATTTGGATTTGATGCAAGTAGCTGAAAAATATTTTAGGAACGTCAAGTGCAGGTGCTTCCACTTGATGGTCGATTTTGTTTTAGATTGACTGGATATCTCTTCAAACATAAAATATAAAAGTTAAAGATATTTCTCTTGCGGTTCTATATCATCTTTAATCAGCTCAATCGGAGATTGGATGAGAGAGTTATGCCCATATTACGAAAAGATGTCAGAATTGTCTAAAATTCCGCAATTATCTTCATTTGCTCCTAATGTCTCTATTTGTGTCCTAAATCAAAATATAAGAATAATGAGTATATTTAGGCATCAAATAAGAATAAAGTATTAAACATTAAGAGAATAAAATATGGTATTTTATATTCTCATCAATATATTAAATTATGCTTATATCTATCTCAAGATAAATGACCATTAATTTTAATAACATGAGTTATATCCATTATTTTCTCATTTATTTTAGTATTTAAATAGAGTATTTAGAGTGCATTTTTGTGCACTCATCACTTCCCCAAATACCAAATGCAACTGCTCAAACTGTTGTTGCATGGTCTGCAACATAAAGGATGAGTTATCCACCTCCTCCTTAAGTTTTGAGTCACTTTTATGTGACATTTTTAATGCACTGGAAAATAAAATGCTAGTGATAAAACCTCACACTCCCTTACGTGTTTACGTTAAATAATATCACTCCATTCGTGTTTCACACTTTCGACTTTTTTCGATACTAGTCTCACCACTCTTGCCTTTTACCTCATTTGTTTTTCCTTTTAAGTTCTTTAGGAACTAGTTGAACTAAATTAAGACGCAATCTTGTATTATTCCAACCAGTAATAGATTCAAGGAATAAGAGAATGGAGTAAAATATTACAAAACGAGGGAAATAACAAATTAGAAAACAAGGAAAAAAGCAATTAGAAAACAAGAGATTTGAAAATAATAGATTCAGATTCAGGAAATTTATACTAAGAATAGAGTAATTAAGAAAGAACAAGCTACTAAGGATGATATATCAAATTTTAACTTACAATCTATATTAAATAGCCAATTCTGAATTTTTTTTTTCGATTTTTCGATTTTTTGTTTTTGTTTAGTTTTATGCAACAACCTTTTAAATTTGTTGGATTTTCTTTTTACATAGACTCAGTGCAAGGATCTGAAATTTAAACTAAAGATCAGAATAGATCTAGAATTTGAATTCAAAATTGGATTAGAATAAATCTAGAATTTGAATTTGAATTTGAATTTGAATTTTGATCATAATAAATCTAGAATTTGAATTCAAATTGCATTCAAATTTGAAATAACAGATCTGGAAATTAAAGTAAAGATTTGAGATCATAATTGAAAACCCTAGATCACACAGATTACATATTTTAATTCAAGTATACGAATAATAAATTGTTGAAATCAAAGATATGATTTCAAAAAAATGAAATTAACAAGAATGAAGAAGGAATTTGTGATATAAATAGAAAACTCTAAAATATGTCAAAATCTAAATGTAAGAATTAAAAGGATAAATTAGACCTGATTTGGAAACCGAGTTCTGATGCCAACTGATGTGAACTTATAGGATTCAATATTCCTTGAACCCACAAACAAATTGAAATCCACCCAAGAAAGTCAAGAGTCAAGTCAAAATGATCTAAATTCGTGAAAATTTGTTTCAAGAATCTTGATTGTGGAAAGAACGCTACAAAGGGTTTGCCTTTGATAAGTTCTTATTTCATTCAAGAACAAGTAGAGAAAATAAGAATTCTCTTTAAAAAAAATACTATTCATGTTCATAATTGTTGAAAAAATAAAGAGGCATGTGATTTTATAGCGCCTAATGAAACTCTAGACCCTAATAAGGCTTACATCACTTAAAGACATGGACTGAACACTTTTAAATCCAAAACACCTAAACCATACTCCTATAACTAATAAAAAAAGGTACAATGAATGAATTAAATAGACCAAAATGCTTACAAATATAAAAACATAAGAATAGATCTACATGCCTATGATTATTGAAATAAAAACTTTTAGTAAACTACTAGACTTTGCCGTCCTTCTTTGTAGCTCATATAACATGGATTAAAGCTGGTTCTACTTCTTTGAAGTCCATATTGAATATTGGGGTATTGCTCAATGAAGTTGCAAACTTAATCCAAGTGGATTGCACCAGTTCTTGCATTACTTCGTTGATCTTCTTAGTTCTTTATTTTGTGATTGGCCCATTTGGAACTTGTAATAAATCTTTAAGACTCGGCCTACCATGGTGTTCATTAGGAAGGGGATATGAATACAAAATTTTTTCATAAAAAAACTTCACAAAGAAAAAAAAAGAACCATATTATGGGAATTAATGATAGGGAAGGAAAGTGGCAAGTTAAGGAGGCTAGGGACCAAATTGTTTTATAGTATTTCCAGCATCTTTTCACTGGTTCTAGTTGTGATAGTGGTTTGAGTTTCCTTAATGGTTTGTCTAGTCGTGTTGATGAGGATATGGACCAAGCTTTGGTACAAACCTTTATTGAACAATAAGGTGTGATTGATTTACATCAAGTGAACCCTACTAAGGCACGTGGACCTAATTGGAACCTTTGTTCTATAAGAAATATTGGCATATTATAGAAAAGTCTCTATCCTCTATTGTACTCCTTGCTTTAAATTCTGGTAGTCCCCTAGTGCTATAATCCAACTCATATGACTTTGATCCCAAAGAAACAAAATCATGTTAACGTGTCTGATTTTAAACCTATATGCCTTTTCAATGTGATCTATAAGCACATTTTTAAGGTTCTTGCATATAGGCTTAAAGGTATTCTTACTCATGTCATTTCTAGCTCCCAAAGTGCTTTTGTCTCAAGTCGTCTTATTACTGATAATGTCCTTGTTACTTATAAGTTTATTCATTTTTTTTAGGATAAATAGTGGTGAGAAAGAAAGTTTCTTGTCTCTTAAATTGCATATGAGTCAAGCTTATTTAAGTGTGAGTTGGGATTTTCTTGAAAAAAAAATGTGTGTCATGGTTTAAAGGAGATGGGTTTGTTTAATCATGTTGTGTGTTAGAACAGTTTCTTTCTCTGTCCTTATTAATGATGAGCCTAAATGTCATATTTTTCCTTCTTAAGGGTCTTCTATCTCCTTATTTGCTTATCTTTTGTTGTTGTGCACTAAAAGCCTCATTTGTCTCTTGAAAAAGGCTGCTATTGAAAACCATGCTAAAGGAATTCAAATATGTAGAGGTGCTCTTAGAAGTAATCGATTGTGGTCTTTTTTGCAAAGCTAATATGGTGGAAAACTTGGAAATTTAGAAATCTGTTAAGGGTGTTTGAAGAGGCTTTTGGACAGAAAGTCAATAAGGTTATGACCTCTATGTTTTTTAGTAAAATGTGCTAGAGATCAGCAACAAGATCTATTAAATTTGAGGGGCATCCAGCAGTTTCAGGAAAATGATAGGTACTTGGGTTTGCCTCTAGTTTTTGGGTATGAGAAGAAGCACGTGTTTTTTGAAATTAAGTCCAAAATATGGAAAAAGTTAAATTGTTGGAAGGAAAAGTTGTTATCACAAGAGAGAAAATAAATCTAATCAAGGCAATAGCAATGGCAATCCCTGTTTATTCCATGAATTGTTTTAAGTTTCCTTATGGTCTTTGTTTAGACTTAGAGAGAATGATGACAAAGTTTTGGGGGATCAAAAGCGAGAGGAGAATAAAATCCATTGAGTGAGTTGGAGGAGAATGTGTGAGTCAAGAGGGATGGTGGTTTGGGTTTCAAAAATCTTATATTGTTTAGCAAGATCCTACTTGCTAAACAAAGTTGGAGGTTTATGAACGAAGAAAATGCTTTGCTGCACAAGTTGTATAATGCAAGATACTTTCCTAATTTACACTTCTTTGAGGCTAATTTGGGGTCATGTCTATCTTATGCTTGGAGAGGAATTTGGAAAACTATTAGTAGTTTAAAGTATGAATGTAGATGGAGGGTGGGGACATGATCTTCTACAAGTTTGTGGACTGATTATTGGGTACCTAATTTTAGGAAGTTGCAAGATGTTGTTTCTGTCGCAGTGCAAGTGGATAACCAAACTGTGAAAGAGCTCATTGATCAATAAACCTCGTGGTTGGATGTGCAAAAGGTGAGTCAAATGTTAGAGCATTAGCAATGGATCCTTCAAAGTTTTCCTTCAAAAAATACAAGTTTGCACATATATTAAAAAGTTTTTGTCATATTTAATTAAAAATGAGGAGAAGAAAGTGAAGAGAAGGGAATATAAGAACTTTTTGTTTAATTTTTAAATAGTAACTTTTCAAAAGTGTACAATTAAATATGACGATTTTTTTTATATGCGTGCAAACTTGTATTTTTTGAAGGAAAAGTTTGAATGATCCATTGCTAATGCTCTTACCTTCACATGTTGCAGGCATAAGTGTATAAAATTCTGCTTTGTGCAAATGGAGGTGAGGACAAGCTTGTTTGGGAATTAGAGAAAAGTGGGGAGTTCTTAGTGAAAAGTGAATATAGGCATCTAAAATCCATTCATCAAGATTATGGTATGTGTGAATGCTCCAATGGCCAACAATAGTAGAAGTTGCGGACTACTTTGTGGAAGTTTCAAGTCCCTCATAAGAGCATTCTTATTAGATTGTCTAAAACTATCTTTTAAAAAGTATAAATTTGCATATTTATTAAGAAATTTTGATCATATTTTATCAAAAGTGAGGAGATAAAAACGGAAAAATGGAATAATATAACTTTTGTGAATAGTAAAGTTCAAACTTTATCCAACAAAAGCCAAATTTTTTTGATAAATATACAAAGTTGTACTTCTTGAAGGATAACTTTAGACAATTTAATAAGAATGCTCTAAGCTTAAAATTTTTGGGTGAAGGGCTTGTCAAGATGGGTTACCAACTAAGGTTAACTTGAAACTAAGACGTGAGTGAAGACAATTGTGTGTTTTGTGGTGAGGAAGAAACTTTAATGCATGCTGGTTACAATTGCAAAACTGTCCAGAAATGTTTGCATGATGTTGGGCTTTGTTTGAGACCTAGAACAAACTATAATGATTTTATAGAGTTATTTGCTGCTGCACAGGCAGGGGGAAGCAAAGAGGAAATGGAGAAAATTCTGCTCATAGGTTAGGGGCTTTGGTATAGGAGGGCGCAACCAAACGGTTTTTGAAGATGTTGACATACATCCTACAATAACTATTAACCAAGCATTGGTGTTATGGAGTAATCTGAGATATGTTCATGGGAAAGGAAAGCAAAGTAAAGGCAAATGGACTGCACCATCGATGGGGTTGTTAAAACTAAATGTAGATGGTGCTTTGTTTTCTGACTAGCAAAGAGCTAGAATAGGAGCATTGCTACGAGATAATAAGGGAGAGGTCCTGTTTGCTTAAAAAGGAGATGGCTGTTAATGATCCTGTTGAGATTGAACTTTTGGCCATTCTTAGAGGTCTACAATTATGCTTAGACAATAGAATACCAAAGCTAGAATTTGAAATAGATTCTTTAGCGTTGGCAACCTGTTTTTAGTCAACTCATGCATTCTCAAATTCATTGTCGGGGAATGCGATCAAGGGTATTAATGAGCTGATGAAGAGGTTTGTCCTATGCAGTATTCACCATGTGGGGCATATTTATAATGAAGGGGCTCATAAACTAGCTAAATATGCTTGGCATATTGATGATATTTGTATTTGGAAAAGTTCCTTCCCTGATTTCATTGAGTCTTTTATATGGATTGAACAATGTTGATAATTTTCGAGATGATGAATGATATTTCTATTATAAAAAAGCCCGTATGATCCAAACACAATAGTACTAGTGTACTCTTTTTATATTTTTGGAGAGGAATTAAATATGAGCTTTCACTTTTCACATTAGCCTGCCAAATCAATATGATTGTTTCTTAATAAGTAACTGGGAACCCAAATTAACAGACCTAGGCCAGGTCATGGCCTCCAAGACCGTTCTTTACCAACTCAGCTTTCAGCTCCGGCACTTGATTTTCCGGTAAGGTTACTGTCACTATCCTTCCTTCATCGGCATCTTTCGGCCCTGCCGGTAGCACAAAAACCACCCCTTCATCTCCAACGCCTTGGACACTATAATACACGAATTCCGGTTTATGTCCATTCAACTCAAACCCATACAAATCAACCACTTCCAAGTCCACAAACGTCAAACGTGCTCCATATACAATGAAATCCGATAACCCATTATCCTTCTCTACCACTTCTTCAATCCTTCTTCTTTCGTCCACAGCTTCATAAACTAGCAAATTCACCAAACTTTTTGGATCAGTCTCCGACGTTATTGGGAAGTCTGCCTTTACCGTGCTTATAATTTGGGTGTTGGTGACAATCCCATTAATGGCCAATTTGGCACTTGGATCATTCTTGCAGGTTGTCACTATTTGTACTTGAATCGACCCTTTTCTAACTTTGGCTATGGAGTGCCATATAATGGCACAAAGAGACTCAAAAATTGGCATTTTTTCAGCTTGGTTTTGACCAGAAATCTGTGACTGCAAAGTAGCTAACTGGGCAGCAGTTACATGGAATGAAAATGTATCCATTTTGCAGCTATTGGCAGTTATCCAGTGATCTCCGACAGGATCCACCTGTTTCACTGAAAGTGGCTCGTGTGAAAGTGGTGGTGGCGCCTGGCTTTTGGACATCTGATGTTTGAACGATGAACCTGAGCTATGAAAGTTAGGCCGCACGTTGATTGACCCAATATTGGAAATGATTTGGCTGAATTTCTTTATGAAATTTGAAGCAGACAATGCATCTCCAAGGACATGTGCCCAACTAAGGCCGAGAGATATCCCTCCACATTTAAAACGGGTTACCTGCACATTGAGATACACTAATGGTAATAATTAGAAAAGAAAATTATATCCATCATCTTCACATATCGCACGTCATATTTATTTTAATTTATTTTAATTTCTATTTTTATCAAATGTATGTTATATGAATGATTTGTAAAAGAATTCAATTAATTAAAAAAATAAAATTTTAATAAATAAAATTAAATATGTTATGTGAAAATGATAAATAGAAAAACTCATATATGAATATTAAAAAAACTATAATTTTTAAATTTTAGAATAAAAACCATATTAAAGATATTGAAACAGTTGTATAACTTTACAATCTTTTTTATTAAACTTACTTTAAACTCAATAAGATATTTTAATTCAAATTATTTTATTATTATTTATAAATATATTGAGATATTATAAGTATCCAAACCGATTCTTAGAATATCTCAAAAACATATATGTATGACTGTATATGATAAATGAAATATTTTGTGAATAGTGGAGGTATAAAAATAAATTGAAAAATTAGAAAACTGACCCAGTCCAAACCGGATTGGTTGGTTCGGTTCAATTTTCAACTAATTCAAACTGGAATAGTTCATTCATTTAAAATATTGGTCGAATCCAGTGTGATATTGATTTTACGTTTTCTAACACTAGATTGGACCAGTTCATGTATTATATATATTATTAATTTTTAAGATTATATATAATTATGTATGAAATAATTTATAACATAATATTTTAATCTTAAACATAAATATCTATTTGATTTTATGTTTTAAATATAAAATAAATATATCAAATATATTTTTTTCTTAATAAATTCTCGAACATATTTTTTTTGATAAATACATTAGCAATATTAATATACTTAATATATTAAAACCAGAAATTGAATTAAATCAAACTAAAATCAGTAAAACTAAAAATACTGATTTAAGGAATAATTAGTGCGTAATCAGTATTAAAAATTACAAAAACTAATATTACCAGTTGGATCTTAGATTTTGTCTAAATTCAGACCAAATTTGATCGATTACATTTCAAATAAATAGTAATAAAATAATTTGAGTTAAGATATTTATTAGGTTTTGAAAAATGAAATAGAAAATATTGAATAAAAATATTATAAAAAAAATTGATTATAAATTATTAATATGATTTTGTTTTGAAATTTAAAAAACTCGTATCATTTTTTATGTTCTATATGAAAGTTTTGGAGAATCGGTAATGATTACCTGAAAAAATATTAAAGATTTAAAATTTAAAATATTTTCTTATTTTAGTAGTATTTAAGAATAAAATAGTTAAAAATATCTAAAAATATAATTTTTCATTTCCTTTTATAACCAAAACAACTCTCCCCCCCCTCCCCCTCCTCTCTTTTCCCTTCCCCGTGGCCCCATCTTTTCTCTAAAAATATTACAAAAAACAATATATATTTTTATTTTAAAGAAAAAAATAAAATATATTATTTTTTTATAATTTAATAACATAATATTAAATCATCTTATATTAGACTCCTCTTTAAAAATTATCATAATTTCTCTTTATAAAATTGAATTGAATTTAAAAATAAAATATATCTCATATAAAATAATATAATATAATAATATGATGATATATTTTTATTATAAATAAAAAAAATTTAAATAATTTTAAATATATTTTTATTATGATTATATATTTTTAATATATTATATATTTTTTTAAAACATAAATTATATTAAACATATTTTTTTTTTATTATAAATCTTATTATCAAATTATTTTATATCGTATAAAAAATTATATCAAAAATTATTTTACGTATTTTATTTTATTTTTCCTTGATCTTCTAAAAGAAATCATTAACTCTACTATTTTGTAAATTTTTTCTATTAAAAAATATATTTTTAATCAATCAATAAAATAAAATAATAATAAAAAAGAAACTTTAGATTAGGAACAAAAATTCAGAATACTATTTTGGTGGAAATAGAATTTCTGTACCTTAGAATAGTAAGAGTGATGAAAGTAAGAGTGAAGAAGACCTGTATGAGAGTAGTGGGAGAGAAAGAGAGCTGAGGGCCAATGACTTGTTGGGAAACAAGCAGCTTGTGCAGAGACGAATCCTTCATCTGTAGCCATTCGTGGATGGTTTTGTCAGATTGAGCTTCGATAAATCGAGCCCCACAGTCATTACACTTTATGTAAGGCCGGCCAGACTCCGTTCTACTCAGTCGACCGCAGGGGTGGTAGTATTCGCAGAACAAATGGAAAAGGCATTCCTTAATGCGCACCAGGGTTAAACCTTGGGCTGCCTGGCTGCTAAAGAAGTAAACCCCTTTTACGTAGTGGAGCTTCATGGCCATGTCCATCCCACTTAGGTCATGAACAACCTCCGAACCGGTCGATCTTCCCGGCCCTACCGAGGAAACCCTAATGCCATAGACTAAAACCTGATCATCTTGATCTTCCACCTTGGTGTTCACCATGATTCTGGAAAATTCTCACTTTCTTCGGAGAGAGAGACTCTGTGTGTGAGGGAGAGGATTTGGGGCGAGGGGCCTGAACCTTTGGCGTACGTATAAGTAGGGCCGAGCCGGTGAAGCGTTGAGGGGGATTTATCGGTGACCGGTGGGAGATTTTATGGGTTGTTATTGCGTGTGATATTGCGATTGGGTTGTACTCTGAAGCAGTTCTGCTGTCTCGTTGCTGCATTTAATACAACGGGTCCGCGAGGCTCGTGAACTGTACCTTTCTCTTCTCTTCAATTATATCTGAACTGTCCATTTAAATCATAAATATTTGAGGGAGAGTGACTTGATGCTACGATATGTGAGTTGAATAATTTTATTTTGAAATCTTTTTTTCACATTTTATGTTTTTTAATTTTTTTTAATTCTTCTCTTTACTTAATATTTAATGGTTAAAAAATAATTATTAGTCTATTAATATTTTAAAAATATTTTAAAATAATAAAAAAATATGAATATAAAAATATTTTTTTAATATTTTAAAAAATATAAAAAAAATATCAGTATATTAATATTTATTTTCTTAATCAGTTAATAAAAAAAGAAACTAACTTTAAAAAATTAATTAATATATGAACCATTAAAATGAGAGGACAAAATAGAGAGGCATAACAGCATTACGCCATTGTTCTTTATTTTTATATTTTTTATGTTCAAATATATGAAGCGGCATGGTTGGGTGATATCAAAATTTTCAATATTTTCATAACTCATTCTTAAATATTACTCAAATATTAAATATTATTTCACCTTAGATATAAACTTTTAATCTAATTATTATTCAAACACGACTTCAAAATAAAAGTTATAATCAAATAATTGTTGAACTTTATTTATTCAATTATACAAACTCAAATATAAAACGTATTGGATCGAGAAATTATCTCCAAAAGGCCATTTACCTTTTTACTTTATTTTTCATACATTTTTTATATCCTTAATTATTTTTAAAAAATTCATAATAATATTAAAAAATATTTTGTTAATTATTAAATAAAAAATACTTATTGGGACTAACTGTCAAGAAAAACATCAATAGGTTTAACATTTTTCATACTTATTGAGATACATTAAGTGGATTATTTTTGGGTAACACCAAATATTTTTAAGATTTCTAGAATTTATCATAACTTGTTAGATTTGGCAAGTAAAGTATTCCCAAAATACTTCATTACTTAGAAGGCAATTGATGGTAATGACTCACAACAAGGCAAACAACCTCACTGAAGAGAAATTACCTCCAATACACACAGCTGCTCGCCCTACTGCAGCACCAAGCAATCTCTAAAAGGAATATTCTCTCATAACCAAAATGTACAAATGGACCAATCATATTGTAACATGTCATAAGGAATATTGTAATATGTCGTAGGATTTGTTCTATAAATAGCAGCTCGCATCGTGCTGCAAAACCATTATATAGAAATCATATAGAGAGAGGTTTATTCACTTTTGTCATTTTCTCAAACACTTGTTGGCTTCTGTTATTATGTTCAATATGATATCAAGAGCTTATTAAGGCTCACGCCTCCTTCTTGGCTTTTTCCTTTTCCTTGATTCTGTGTCTTCATGGCATAAAATGACCTTATTGCATATACCAACACAAACACAAATACCAACTCCTCTGTTTCCCACTCCTTCCCTTAACTCCACCATTGTCACCGCTGCAAGTCATTCCATTAATATCAAGCTTTCCATCAATAACTATCTTCTTTGGAAAGTTCAGATTGTCCCATTTTTTAAGGGTTATTAACTCTATTCTCATGTTGATGGATCCTCACCTCCTCCACCCGAAATGATTAATGATTCTATGAATCTTGAATACACTCGATGGATGCTTCAAGATCAGCTAATCATCTCTACTCTTAACTCCTCTCTCTCGGACACACTCCTTACACAGGTACTTGAATGTAGTACCTCGTTCGAGGTTTGGTCGACTTTACAGAACCTTTATGCGGCTCAATCATTCACCCATGTTATGCAAACACATTTCCAAATTGCTAACCTAAAAAAGGGTTCGAATTGATGATTAAGTATTACCATAAGGAAAAATCTCTCTTTGCGACTATAAGTGCTACTGGACAACCCTTATCCTTTGCCCAATTTACGGTGTATCTCCTTGCTGGGTTAGGGTCCGATTATGAATCCATCATCACCTTCATCACTACCCGTCTAGAGCCCCCATCTCCCCCATTAAATCTTTAGTTACCTTCTTAATCACGAGTTGTGTATCGCTCATCAAAATCAATCTCTATTATCTAACACTTCCATCTTTGCAAATGCTACCTCTTGTGTTCCAATGGCATCAGGGCAGTCTCAAAGAGGAAGAAATGGTTCAAATTGTGGGGGGAATCGAAATAGGGGGCACTAGGCCGTGGAAGATTTGTAGCAAAATGGGCCACACAGTCATGACTTGCTATCACTGTTTGAACTAGGCTTATCAGGCCTCTCCTCCCCCCTCATTCACAGCCAACTTTGCCTCCCTTCCCTCAAATGGCCCCCCATCAAATTATTGATTTCTCGATATTGCGACTACAAACCACTTTACTTCAGATTTTGCAAACCTCAAATTTGACTCTATTATCAAGGTCCCGAACAAGTTAGCATTGGAGATGGCATGACTCTTCCCATCCAAAATATTGGTTCATTTTACTAATTCTACTCGCACTTATGTTCTTAATCAACCCTTGCATGTGCCTTTAATAATTTTTTGTTGATAATCCTGTATTCTTTGAGTTTTATTCCTCTTGTTTTCTTGTGAATGATTTACAAACTAAGGTGTTACTTCAAGGTCCCGTTAAGGATGGTTATTATGTTCTAATGCCGGCACCTTTGTCTACCTCCACGCCCACTTCCCCTCAAACCTACCTTGGTGAACGTACATCCACTCCCCATTGGCATGCTTGACTCTATCATCACTCTAGACTACCTCTCTCACTCTTTGCCATTTTCAACTTCCTGTAATTCTCACTTATACACATCATACTTGTTCGACTTGTTCACAAGCCAAACACTCATGCATTACCCCATCTCCCCTCCCCTTCTCGCGCCTCTAGGCCCTCCAAAATCATCCCTCCACCTCACCATCCGATGATTACATAGCCAAATTCGACACACACTACCTCGTGTTCAAATAAACAAGACAATTCATTGGCCCTCCAAACCTTTAGCCTTCCTTACCTCTGCTTCTCATCCCATGCCCGAAGAACCTTCCAACTTTATTGAGGCCTCTCATTTTCCCGAATGGAAGGCAGCCATGGCCCTTGACTTTGATGCCCTCTTACATGATAAAACTTGGAACTTAGTCCCTTTTTCTTCCTTCTAAAACTTACTCGGTTGCAAATGAGTTCTTAAATCAAAGCGTCAGGCAGATGGCACTTTTGAGCGCCGCAAAGCTTGCCTTGTAGCCAAGAGTTTCCATCATCAGCCCGGCCTGGATTATACGAAAACCTTCAGTCCGATTGTAAAATCGGTCACCATACGTCTCATTCTCTCCACTAACTAGACATTTCAAATGCGTTTCTTCACGAAGATCTTGAAGACGACATGTACATACAGCAGACTCCGAGGTTTGTGAATCCTAAGCTTCCCAAACATGTCTGTAAGTTAAAAAAATCGATCTATGGCTTGAAACAAGTCCCTAGGGCTTGGTTCTCCAACCTCACAGATCGATTGTTAAACCTTGGCTCTACTGGTTTGAAATCTGATAGCTCTATGTTTATTCTTAGAAATGGGTCTAATTTTGTTTATGTGTTAATTTATGTTTATGGTATCGTTGTTATAGGTTCTAACACTATGTTGATCTCTCAACTTATCATTGTTTTACATTCATATTTTCCTATCAAGAATCCTGGATCCCTACATTACTTTTTAGGCATAGAGGTTTCTCAAGCCTTCACTAGATTGAATCTTTCACATTCCAAGTATATATCTAATATGCTTATACGCACAAACATGCATCAGTCTAAACCTGTCTCAACTCCTCTCTTGGCTTCTATTAAATTAACTACTTTTGATGGACTCTCTTTTGAAGATCCTCATCTCTATAGAAACATTATAGAGAATCTACAATATGACATTTACTCATCTGGGCATATCCTTTGCTGTTGATAAGGCATGTCAGTTCATGCATTATCCCTATTTGCTTTATTGGCAAGCAGTCAAACACATCCTTTATTATCTTAATCTCACAAAAAATCTTGATCTGCATTTTGGCTTAAATTCTTCCTTTAAGTTGTTCGCCTTCTTTGACACTAGTTGGGTTAGGTGCTCGCATGATCATAGGTCAATAGGAGGTACTACATTTATCTTGGCTTGCATATGATCTTGGGGCTCAAAGAAATAGCTCACTATCGCTCAGTCTTCCACAGAAGCTAAGTATAAGGTTATGACAAATAGTACTTGTGAAATTTTATGGTTACAATTGTTTTTACAAGAACTCAGTCAGTTTCTTAAAAAAGCACCTACTTAATGGTGTGATAATCTGACTACCTATCTCCCATTAAATCATGTTTTACATGCTTACACTAAACAAGTGGAGCTTGATTATCATTTTGTTAGAGAAATGGTGGCTGCTAAAATTGTTTGTGTTTAATTTATTTCTAGTAAAGACCAAATTGCTGATATTTTCACAAAATTTTTGTCTTTAACTCGATTTCAAAGTTTCGATCAAACCTTAATCTTACTCAAGTGCTACTTGGATCGAGAGGGGGTGATAAGGGAAATAACCTCACTGCAGAGAAATTACCTCTAGTACACACAGCAATACAAGCCTTGCCATAGCAGCAAGCACCCTCTAAAATGAATATTTTCTCATAACTAAAATGTACATATGGACCAATCATATTGTAATGTGTTATAAGGAATATTGTAGTATGTCATAGGGATTTGTTCTATAAATAGTAGCTTGCATCGTGCTACATTGTATTATGAAAAACCATAATACATAAATCATACAAAGGGGGGTTTATTTGCTTTGTCATTTTCTCAAACACCTATTGGCCTTTGTTATCATGTTCAATAATTACTATTTATTATATTATTATTATTTTTTACTATTATTTTTTACTTTTCATTATTATTTAATATTTTATTATTATTTTCTCATTACTTTTTCACTATAATTCATAATGTTTTTCACCACTTCTCACTATCCAAACGTACTATTTCTTTAGTTCAAATTTAAATCTTATTATTCTCAAATATTATTCAAACACAAAATATTTCTCTAGTTTAAATTTTGAAGTTTTCATCTAATCATTGCTTAAACACAAAAATTAATACAACTTTTACCAATATCAATAAAAATTTTATTGATCTCAAAGTAAAAACAATAAAAAAATTATTCATTTTTACAAAATTAAATAAAACACTTATTTTAAAAAGTTTTTTTATTCAAGTTTTTTTCCATTTCTCTAAAACCAATAAATCATCTTCCCAAAACCACTCTGATACTATTTACAAAATGTTAGAAATACATCGAAAGTATGCAAAGATGCGTATAACTTCCCCAAACACACTTTAACATTAGAGACAAAGTAGAGGGCAGAGTATGTAGCAGCCTATCCTAATATCATATACATTTACATTAATCCTTTTTAATAGAGAAATGCTAAAGCCATGTTTCTAGATTTTCGACTGAGAATTCTAATTGGTGTTTTTTTTTTAATGGTTAAGGAATTTTTTTTAATAATTTTTTTTTAAGAAAATATCTTTTCCAGTCTCAAGCTATCACTCTTTTTTAGAAAACAAAATGGTAGTTTGACTATCACTCTATCATAATTTGCAGTCAATTTAGATTTGACTATTAAGATATGTGATATGATTTGATAGTTTGAAATGCAATATGATAGATCTTTGTTTTCTTTAAGGTTTGAATGAAAATTAAAAATAGAAAAACGCTACATACACACGAGGAAAATACTCTAACTACATAAGATTACACAAAATAATTTTACAAATTGATATAATTTGATATAATTTATCAAATATAAATTACTTTTATTATAAAGTATATCTAAAAGATTAGATAAAGTTATATCAATTTGTAAGATTATTTTTGTCTAATTCATTTTTGAATATAGCAATATTTTGTACATGAAATCCCTAGGGTTTGACATTTTTTAAAATTGATCCCTAGGGCATAAAATGTTTTTAACATTTTGGATGTAAGCCATTGGTGGAAGCGATGTTAGTGAATGCACAGTAGTTGAATGTATTGAAGTATTTCTTGGAGAGGTTTGTAATCTCTTTAATAATATCACTAGTTAGGGAAAGCAATAACCTGAATAGACCTTTATCGAAAAAGCATATCTACGGTAGAGAAATGGACAACTTGCACCTCTAGAATGGTGCATAAGGGCCATGCGGTGGTGGAACAGAGGTGGGGATGGACCAATCTTAAGAATTGGATGGTGCGGCACGTGTGGCCAGCAAGACTGTCAGAGCGCAGCAATGCGTGAAGACTACACGTTGAAACAAGCCGCACATGAGGGTGCAGTTCTGCATCATCCCGTAGATTGGCAGCAGGGGAACATCTTGGTGGGCACGTGTCGTATGGATGCCTTATTCTCAGTATTTGGTGGTAACATTTAGCCACACGGACTTACTAGAAGGATGGATGTTCATGTTAAGAGGAGAATGAAAATGCAGGATTGCATGAAATTGAGTCTAGTGGTTGTCAAGAATTAGGATTGTGTATTTGGAAATGCTCGCCCATGTGCTTTTTATGGTCTTTTTGGGCAGAATGACATCTCTTGCTAAAGCTGCAAAATAAATTATTTCAAATATAGCGAGTCATTCTTGTAAGTGCGTATGAATTGAAGTGATATTTCTTAGTGTGAGAACATATCTCTATAACATTAAATGTGATATTTATTGTGTATGATCTAGCAAGAATTGAGAATATGGTTCTTCAAGGTGAATCTGCAGAGGGAAACATTAACTTGTAAAACATATATTCATTTTTTTCCCTGGTATCATGAATTATATTTGCAAGAACTCTCAGTTTAGCATGTAGTTTGTTTCCCATATTTGTTGGCAGAATACTTTACACATGATAATTGTAAGACTAAATTATCACTTTATATTTCCATAAGAAGGTAATACAAAGTCAAACTGAAGACGCTCAAATATGCCATTGTCATTAGTTTTGGAGATTCGAGCTTCATATATAAATTCCAGACAATTATTAGAGAAAAGAAAAATCCAGACAATTGAATTACAATATTACAAGTGCATGGAATAGGGACCGTCCTGTCAAAGGGCCATTGCAACAAGGTCGTCATTAATTTGAAAGTGAAAGCCCCCTCTGGTCTATATCATCGATCCCATAGAAATTGGTATCAATGTAGTTAGGAAGTGTATTTCTATATGAGTATTGCTAGGTACCCCCGCCCGGTACCCTTGCCACAGCTTCACAGCTGAAGTCAGCCAATAATATTAAAAAAAAGAAAGAAAGAATGCGGATGAAAAGAAATATAAGAGAAACGAAATCAAAAGCAACAAAATCAAGAAACTCATTTGCTGTCCCCATCCATTTTCTGTCGCCGTCAGTTTGCTATCGATGTCTGGTTGCTGTCTCCAGCCAGTTGTTTTTGGGTTTGAAGAAGACTATTTTCTAGGTGAGTGTGGATTTTTTTAGGTTTGTGGGTTTTGTTCTTTAATGTCGCCATTCGTTTGTTCTTGTACAGCTCTTTTTGTTTGAAGGTTATACCCTATGCTAAAGTAATGTTCTTCTTGAATAGCTCTTTTTCATTTGCATTTTGCTTGGTTACAGAGTGCGTATAAAGATTTCTTTTTTCTTTTTTCTTCTATAAATTTGAAGTTCTAGTTATGTATTCCTGAACATTAATCATGTAATGTCTCTTCACGAAGATTTTTTTTTTCCTTTGGATATTGTTCCTCGAGAGAGGGGTGAGGGGGGAGATTTGAACTCTAAAATTGTTTTTTGAAAACTTTTGAGGGAGGGAACGTAGATGATTCACACGGAGGATGGAAACAGGGGGAGATGTGAAAATAGATGAAACGACGTCATTTGGATAATTGGTCCACGTAGGACATGGGGTTGCGCCGAGGTTAAGACCTTGGTTTCCTAAAGTACTTTCATTTCTAAATAATTTCCACACAACTTCATGACATGTTTAGAAGAAACCACCATTGTTTTATACTTCCTCTCAAGGCAGACCATATTTCACATGCTTAAGGTAGAGAACACATGTGGGGGCCACGGGGCTTGCAGCACTCACACTCTTTGAGTCTTTGCATTAATGATTCTTTCAACTGAGATTTCTTAGCATATGGAAGGCAGAAATCAGTTCAAATGGAGACTTCGAATAAACAACTTTCAAAATAAAAACAAAAAATACCAAAAACTTATTATGCTAACAACAAAAACTTATTCTTGATCATCGATAACTTAATTTCTTTTAAATTATTCTAACGAGAAACTAATCCCAAAAATTAATAGCAACAAAGAGAATACTTCTAATAAACTCAAACACGGCCCAAAAAAGAATAAAACTAATAAGAATCCAATAAGAATTCATCTCCTGAATGCTACGAGATTTTCAAGATTCACACCCTAAAAGCCAAAACAACCAAATAGGAAAAGAAAAATAAAAAAAACCACCAAGACAACCCAATAAGAAGAGAATTTTTGAGATAGAGAGAGAGAGAGAGAGAGAGAGAGAGCTCACATTTGAAGACGGTAAAAAGGAGAGGTTATGTTAGGTTTTGGGATTTGTTACCAAAACGTGATAAACATTATACAAATCTAAGAATAAAAATTCTCAAACATAAATTGTTTTCGTAATTGAACTCATTTTAGGAAAAAATAAACATAAGTTAACCAACTTGTCAATACCCACAAGCAATGAGCTTTGAAAAAGATGCAGCAACTGAAAATTAGAAGAAAGCATAATTCTTATTCATACCTATTGGTGAAGAGCATTCCAGCATAGAAGCAACCTAGACAAAGAAAAAATCGCCCATTTTTGTGATACAACTCTTCTAGAAGACTGCTATCCTCTGCTTTTGTGATATAACACTTGGGTTAGAGTTAGGGATTTGGGGCTTTGTGGGATGGGGAGCTTCATGGAGATGAGAGAGATGGAGGAATTTCATGGAGAAAAAAGCAACGGGGAGTGAGCTTCGAAATGAAGAGAGAGATGGGAGAGTGAACTAAAGAGGAAATTCAAAGAGAGAGAAAGCAGAGGGAGGAAAATCGAAGAGAAGGAAAAGTGAGCTGTTGATTTTAGGTCTTCAAACGACATCATTATCTTAAACGGTCCACGTAGGACGTGAGGCTGCGCCGTCCCGATTTCTTTTAGCTTTTTCCTTTCACTTTTGAGTGTTTGTAATCCATGAAGATGATTTTTCATTTTTCAAGAATACACGACAAGGGTAACGAAATGGAAATGAAAAAAAAAGGGGTGCAACAAGAGAGGAACCATGAAAGGGAGAAACAAATGAAACGTTTCATTTCATTTTCTCCCACATGGACGTTGATTACGTGGCGGTTCCCCTAGCGGTTGCAACAAGAGTTTTTGTTATTTTGAAAGCATAGAAGAATATAATACTACATAACTAAAATAAAATAGAAAAGCAGCACATTTCTTTTATGGGAAGAGAAACTCTCAATTATATTTAGAAACTCTGCATTTTCATTAGAGCCACTATTCATTTTCTAGTATCAATTTGTGTATTATTTTTATGCTAGTGTTTTTTTTTATCTGTACTTTCTACCAACTTGGTTTTGGTCATATCTATCGTACTCTAACAATAGATTATCGACACGCGCCTCACCACGCAACTCACCAACTATCGATCTACCAAGATGAAGCAGAACTGTAACCAAAATATCGGTGCTTGACACTCATGTCCGATGGATCTACACACATCGTCGTGCCATAATGTGTTCATCGACTACACGTGTCGCACCTAAAGATTCTCCACCTCAAGATCTTCTAGATCTACCCTACCCCCATCTCACAATTACTAACGCATGGTCTCCACATGCCACCGTAGGCATGCGTGAAGAAATATGTTTCTATTTTCTCTAATTGATGATCTTAAGGAAGAGAGTATGTGTCTGTTTAAAAAATATATCAAGACAACAAATTACAGTGCACCTTCAATGTCCACTGCATTCAATGGTGGCTTCTGCAAATTGTAAAAAATCATCATTTAAGATAGCGTCCTCTTTGCTAGAAATTAGCCTGGTTTGTTTTGAAAGAAGATATGAGATAAAAGTTTAAAAAAATAAAATGTTGTTATAATATATTTTTTTAATATTAGTTTTGTTTTAAAATTTAAAAAAGTGTAATTATGAGATGAGATGATTTTGAAAAAAAAAACAAAGCATTTTTTGTCCTAAGATCCTTTTTTGCACTGTAATTGTTGTAATGAAATGTTTGATGGGAGACTCATCCCCTCTTCATTTATCTTGTTTTCATTATCTGAATGATATATTTACTTGCTTAAAAAATAATAAAATAAGACGAAATTAAAAACTCAAAAACATGACAAAACAAACATAAAATTTTTTGAAAGAATACATAAAATTAAAGAATTCAAAAAATGGGTGGCCCTTGGACGACCACCCGGGTGGTCACGGCCCACTATCGATCGACGAGGTGGAACCCCGAATCACTGGCTTGGTGGCCCATCAACCATAGTCGCCTATCCTTCGAGTAGACCAAATCAAAACACCCACGAGGTACTTTAGGGAAAAGATTCCCTCCCTTTCATTTATAGAGACCCTTGATTTGTACTTGCTAAACTGTCATACACTATCCTGCCCTGAGGGGATGAACAAAGGAAAGGCCTCATTGACTTTTTTTTTTTTTGTTGCCGAACTAACATAGTTTGAAAGAAGAGATGATTTTGAATCTTTGATATACTAACCTAATCACCGATCTCTTTAATTTTCTCAACTCTCAAGATCAGTTTGAAAAAGATCCCAACCGAAGGAACTTGAAAAGGAAATTTTCCTAAAGTTTGTTTGGTTTCCAATAAATTTTAACCAAATATCTTCAAATCTAAAAAACAATATATAATTTTAACTTTTCATCCAAATATTTCCCAAACCACTTTTACATGTACTAAAAAATAGGGGTGGCAATTTGTGACACGACACGATAACACGAAACGAACACGACACGATAAAAGCGGGTTAGTGTTTAGCCTTAACGGGTTTCGGGTCAATTCGTGTCAACCCGTTAAGACACGATTTGATAACGGGTCATAACGGGTCAAACCCGTTATGACCCGTTAAGACCCGTTAAGACACGATAAGAAATTTGAATTTACTTTTATACCCTTGAGCTAAATTTCTAAAAATCCTAATTTAAAATTAGTTTTATACTTTTAGACACTTTATTATCACATTTAAATACTTATTGAAAAGTCATTAACAAGTTAACCCATTATTATTTAATATATTTGGATTATAATTTTAATATTTTATAATATGTAGATCATATTTGTGTATTTATCATATTTTATAGTGTACTACTTATTGAATTGTAATTTTAAAATTGTAATTTATAATTAATTTTTTTATGGTTTATAACTATTATTTAAGTTTTAATATTTATATAAAATCAATTAAGTTAAACTCAAACGGGTCACTAACGGGTTTGCGGGTTGAAGCGGGTCAAATCGTGTTGTATCGTGTCGTGTCATATCGTGTCATATAGTGTCAAAGGTCTTAACGGGTCTTAACGGGTCGTGTCGTGTCAACCCGTTATCTTAACGGGTCGTGTTAGGGTTGAAGTTTTTGACACGAAATCCTTAACGGGTCGTGTTCGTGTTGACCCTTTAAGTATTATGTACACGTTCTGACACGACACGAACACGACCCGTTAACACGTTTTGACACCCCTACTAAAAAAATACTTTCAAGTTTGATATTTAAACCTCAATTTAGAACATATTTCCCAAAAGTAATATTTAAAATTTGCTCTCCTCTTTTAAACCCCAATACAATTTTTTTTTTAAAAAAAAAATTCAACCATCCTCAGAAGTTTTGTAACGAATCAATGGCCAAAATTTTCAGTTAAATATAGTAATTTAGTAGAACACATTTTACTAGAACATTTTATTTACATGAATTATATTTCCTACCTGAAAAATTGGGTCCCCTCCGATTACGAATATTAGGAGACGGAAAGTGAATGAATGCCACTACTTTCTTTTCCTCTATTTTACATTTCTTGTAAATAAGAGTTGTATGTTACAAATCAAAATTGTGGTCAGGTTGTAGAGACCACATCTAGTTTCCCTTACATTCTGATTAGACAACTTCTAAGCTCAGATCTTACGTAAATATAATAAAATTGCCCGAGCTTATACATCTCCTTTCTGAAATACAAAGCAACCTTCCGCAGCTGCCTTGTATGAAATTTGCCATTTCGAATGAGTTAGTGATCTGATGCCATGAGCCCCGCGCGTTCCGCAATCTAGTCCCAATGCTGCACTGGAGCATGCAATAGCAGCGTCCAAACGTTCAATGAACCGAGTCGAAGAACAAGGCATGTACTGACCCACATGATGCTGTGGAACAGCGTCCAACACAAAAGAATACATCAAGAAAATGGGAAAATCCAACTCCAAGGGCCAGATGCTGCTGTACCTTCTCTAATTGGAATCCTGATGAAGGGTTTCTTTCCCAGCTCAAGAGCAGGAGGGTGAAGCATGGGCATTTTCAATGATTAGTGCCGATTTGCATCATTAATCAGTAGGGAATAACATATGGAAGGGCACAAACATCAGCAGGCTCTATTCTCAGAGCTTCATCCCATACCTGTGGTGTGTCCTCAACCCCTAAAGGTTCCACCTTGGACTTCTCAGATTGAAAATCACGGCTGCTAAACAACCATTCTTGGTCATTGTAATCTGACCATTCGCCTATTTTTGGTACCATATACACCTCGCTTAGATGTTTAGAATCTGGGTGGGGTGGCTTGGCAGAGACTTGAGCAATCTGATCAGAGTGTGCAGTGACAGACTTAGACTTCTTGGAGTCAGAAGATGACTGATCTATAATGCCATTTATCTTGCGTTCCTTATCATCCGCCTTAGGATTACTGGCTGCACCATGCCTATCTGAAGCATTCGGGACAGAAGTTTGACAAGGTTCCAATATCCTTCCGTTTTCCGAAAATTGATGGGAGGAAGACGTGGTTCTTGCCAACTTATAGGGCCTAAGATCAACGGCTGTAAGAAAATTCAAAGAAATGAAGTATCACTTGTCAGCGAAAGGAAATTTTTAGAGTTTAAAACTGCTTGACAAAAATGAATTAATATTATTTTAAGAATCACGGGCAATTAATTTGGAGCAAATTTTAACCGACAAAAGAAAGGAGAAGAAAATCACGAGATCTACCAAAGTCTTAAAAGGATAACAGTTACAACAATCCTAGAAGGGATAAAGGCTATTGTGACTTGAAAGCAAAGGTTGGGCGGCAACAATTCATGATTTATTGTGAAAATAACTCACCATGTGAAACCCCATTTGTCTCAACTTCCTTCCGTTTCTTGAGATTTTTCTCGGAAGCAGCATTCTTGTTGCTGTCCTTGGGAAGTTGTAAGGTTTTAGCATTATGGCTACTGATAAGATCACTCTTGTTGACATCTTTTAATTTATCATGTTCCGTACTCTTATGGTCAAATTTCCCCTTTGTTTTGTCCTTTTTCTTCTCTTTGTCCCTGTCCTTATCCTTCCCTTGGCTCTTCTTCTCTTGATCTTTATCCTTTCGTTTATTCCCCCGTTTATCATCACCTTCCTTTTCTTTGGCCTTTTCCTTCTCTTCCACACTTCTCTCAACATTCTTCTCAAGTGGTCTAGAAATTCCTCCAATTTTAGTTTGAAAAACCACAGCAGGACTCGGAACCATTGAATTTCCACTAAATCTTCCCTCACCTTTAATTCCTTGACCATCCATCTTTCTATCATCAACCCTCTTGTTCTTCTCCTTACCTTCAGCCCAAATTCCAGTTCCTTTAGCCACCAATTTGGCCGTCCCCTCATCCTTTCTTTGATCCATTTTTGCAAACTTCTCAGACAACTTGCTCTCAGTTGCTCTGTCATCATCTTTAATCCTCCTGCCCAACTCCTCCACAAATTTAGAATCCTTCTTCTCCTCTGCCATATGGCTGCTCTTGCTGAGTTTCTTTGCATTGTAACCTGCAAACTGCCCAGAAAATCTTTTCTCATCAGAAATATTATTTTTAATTTTGTTTTCAACTTTTTGAATGAGTTTTTCTCCAGTTTGACCCGGAAGTCTCTTCTCATCTGGAGTACCGTTTTTCTCCTTATCTTTATCTCTGTCCTCCTTATCTTTCTTTTTATCTCTATGCTTGTCCTTCTTGTCTTTCTTTTCTCTATGCTTCCCATCACTTTTATCTGTCTCTCTTTTCTCTTTAGTTTCTCTCTTCTCTTTCTCCCTTTTCTCCTTTTTATGCTTCTTCTCTCTCTGCTTTTCCTGTGAAGCATGAGAAAGCAATACTAAGAAAATGCTTTTCTAAAATACTAGGAGAATATATTACGGAATTACAAAGAAGTCATCAAGGCTGCAGACAGTAACAGAGTTTTCCATTATATGATCTATTTTTCCCCAATAAAGTAAATAGATCATCAGCAACAATTTACACAAGGTTCTAGATAAAACGAATGCTGAGAAGATTCCAAACTGCAGTATAGTGACAAACAACAGCAAAGGAAGACATGGCAAACAATAACTACCACAACGAATGAAAGCTGGAGAGAACTCTTCTGGCCAATACATAAAATTGTCCTACAATGACCTCCAGCCTATTCGAGAAAAGGAAATCCATACCTTTAAACCAACTAATAATAATCTATACTATGGAAAGGCCTATAAAGCATTAAAGTGAAGAACAAATCATATTATAAGCCTATAGTTATTGACACACCAACCATAACTTTGATGCGGAATCCTTCCACTTTATCTAGCATAAAAAGGTATGTGTTTTGATATTTTCTATACCTTTAATAGATCCCACAACAAGTGTGTTTACACACCGGATTGAAGATAGCACAACTCTAACGTGAGAGCTTCCCTTGTTTGGCTTCCATATGGGAACCACAAACTGCTCAGCATTAATGACATCTATGTTGAAAATATTCAAGAAGCGCCTCATAAAGGGGAACCGCTCAGGTTTTACAAAAGAAATGAAGAGAATAAAAGAAAAGAAAGGAAAAGAAAAAGAAGCCTTAAGATAGGAAATGAAAGCCAATTGGAAGTAGACCAATACGATATGCAAATCCTCCTAAACAACAATCATCTTCAATTTACTGGCAAGTTGGAACATTCCTGAATACCATATTTCAAGAAACAAAACTGTAACCTATCATCTAGAACTAAGGAAGATGCTGTTGTCAAATGTCTGAAATGCTGATCCATCAATATATATAGCCAATGCCTTCCCCAAATCTTGCAATTATACCCTTTCTAGCTCCTAACTTTGAACCTAGGTGTAGTATACCTCCTGTGTACTTATGCCTATTTACTACTTTCAATAAAATGTTATTTACTTATCAAAGATAAAATTTTGAAATTATACCCTAAAGAAAAACAAGGAGATAATAATGATATACCATTCCCAGTATTCTTTGGAAGGACATATCGCATTAGAGTTCTCTCATTCATACAAGCTAAATGTTTTAGACTTTGATCAACTTATGCATCCTAAAAATTACCCACCATGCTTGATCATGCTGCTTAACTTTTCTCAGAGGCATTGTTATCCCTCCATATAGGTTATAAAAAGAAACAAGCAGCGACATTAAAAACCCTCTTAAGATGAAAAGATTTCCACATAATCTAGTGCTCCTTCCTACAGAAGCATAAATTTCGTAATTCACTCAGCATTCCCAATTACGAAAGGGATGCGGAAGTAAAAAACACTATCTACTATCACAAAAATCTATCCAACAAGAACATAAATAGAACTCCACCTATACCGAAAGCTGTATTTTATTCTAACTAGGAAAAAACTAGGGTAGAGATGGCATGGGTTATGCCGAAGTCGGTGGTGGATGTTTTGGCCAGTTGGCCGTCTATTGGAGGCACGTATTAGATTAAAGCTGTGTGGAAGATGATTCCCATCTATATCATGTGATGCTTGTGGTAAGAGTGAAATGCACGAACATTCGAAGACAATGAGAGATCGATAGTGGAACTTATAGCATTATTTTTTAGCTCTTTGTGTGCTTGGTCCATTGCTATTGATTTCAATGGCATGGACCTTCATGCTTTCCTCATCTCTATGGGCCCTCTTAGCTAGGGCATATAGTTTTTTTCTCTTGTATGTTTACTAGGCAAGGCCTATTGAGCAATAAAGTCTTGTTTTACTGAAAAAAAAAAAAAAAACTAGAAAATGTAACCTATTAAAATGGTCCAGAAATCAAGTCTCTTGGCTGTCGAAACAAAGAGAAGACTGAGGAATCCAAGAAAGTAAAGCTTCTGAGATGGGAATGATTGAAAAATTTGCAAGATCGTACCTAATATTTTCAACTTTAATGAAAATATTGTGGTCCAGCTAGCCGATAAAATTCTCTTCTGCCATCAAAAAATCTTAAATGTAGCAGTTCTGCACAACTGGTGGGCAACTTATACTTGTTCTTCGGCGACAAAGGAGGTAACAATCTAAAGGACCTTGGTTTCCTTCAACCATTAGAACAGACTATCCCACTCAGCTAGTTGTATCCCAGCATTTTTAGTTAATGATCGTCTCCTGGTCCTATATTTCTCAGAAACTCCTCGTACCGACAAATAATATTTCCCCTGAAAGTTATTGCAGACTTCCATAACATAAACACGATATTATCTCAGACGTTTCGCTTTACAAATATATCTCACAGATAAAAATGCTATGGTGCAAAAGCTGAAAATGCTATCAGTCCTGCAGAACAATGAAGCCACTTCCCATGAACCTATATGTATCCTACTGCTCCACGGTAAATCACATCCTACATAAACAAAAAAATAAGGGATATAAATCGGTTGCATAGAAAACAACCACTGAATCTCGGTTATAACATCATTTCATGGTTTATAATTATAGCGTCAGTTCATTGCAACCTCATGGGATGGTAATAGAAGATACATCTCTTAAAGATGTTCGAATGCTCCAGGTTGATGTATGGCGCGTGGAATATGGCGGTGGTCGCAGATGGAACTTTGTTTTCATGCCTGAAGAAATGGAGGGGGAAAGGATGGAATAGATGGTGGTTGCACTGCAGGAAGCTTATGGCAGCTTGGAAAAGCAGAGAAAAGTTGGTTTGTCAAGGTTTCAAAACACAACCCAGAAAGTGCTGATCTTGATGAAAGCAGAGCCTAAGTCCTTATGCCAGAGGTGGTCTGTCACCAGGTATTGTTGCCGGCAGTGATGAACTAAAAATAAGCGGGCTGGGATTTGCAGCAGCACCAGTACTAAGGGTGAAGGGGAATTCTGGTTTTTAGAAGGCAAAGAGGTAGCTGTTGTAGAGAAAGCAGGGAGACATGCACCACCTGCTCAAGCCTGCAGAAATGGTAACAGGCTCCTTGACCAAGAGAGGAGACACAGAGAAGGCTGAAGATCTTTCCTTTCATAAACAAGACTTGCTGAAGTTAGGACGGTTGGTTAATTCCATGATCCAGTGGGTGGATAAGGCAATGGGACTGGGCTTGGGCTTGGGCAAAAGCGGGCAGAATAAATATACAATATAAAACCGGGCCAGCAAAGGAGATATACTTGGGCCAAGAAAGGTAATTCAACAGCCCAGCCCATCAAATTTGTTTGACCCAAAACTGGTAGGTCAAACACCCCAAGCCACCTGAAATGCCCTGCGTATATTAATGGCAAAGACACACTGACATCATATAATCATCAGCCGGGAACCACATAGAACCCATCGCCAGGAGTAGGCGACCTGGTGGGTGGGACCCTAGTCAAATGGGCTGCCGGATTTGAGGCTATTAACGGAGTTAGAAGCCGAGAATGGCTGTTTCGGATGGTAAGAGGGTGCTCAGGCAGTGGAAAAGAGCCAGAATGAGCTGGGGAGCATCTCTGCCAGATTTGGAAGTCCTACAGATGCTGTGTCAGAACGAGATGAACCTGATTAAAAAAGATATTTGAGATGCCGATGGTGGACAGTACTGAGACACTGGGTGCAGGGGACATCCAAATCAATGCTGATACCTTGATAATTTTCATGCCCCATAGCCTCTTAACACAAATAAGGCACTGGAGGTAGCCAGATGGTATGGACATTGATTATCCTTGGGATGAGCCTACCCCTTTGAATTCACTGCTCCTGGTGATGATCAGATACTAGCACCAGATTGGGTATTACTCAGAGCCAAGGAGATTCAACTGTGTAGGACACCCCTGCATTGGTTTTGAAGATCAATTCCTGGCCTTACTTGCAGCTATTGAAGCTGGACACCCCTGTATTGGTTTCCATTTCAAGCATGGAAAGCCATTCAGCCAAGAAAAGGGAAAGGGAAGTAAAGAGACTAACTTGTTTGATAAATTACGAAGGAAGTGCAACTCATGGTAGGACAATAGGGCAACATTGGTGGTAGGGATGTAATTGGTCCGATTCAGTTAGTCTTAAGAGGAAAATTTTGGACGTGGCCGATTTTTTTGGACCACCAAAAATCCAGACCGGACCAATAAGGACTTTGGACCAGACCAGACTGCTTTGGTTCATTGCGGTAGGTCTTATCTGGGTATTTCGATCCGGGCCATTTTTTCTTTTCTTTTAATGGAAGAGATAATCAAGCGAATGGTTAATGGAAGAGATTTCCTAGAGACAAAATCAAGCGAATGATATAATCTAAGTTAATGGAAGAGATTTCCTAGAGACAAAAATTGAGGGCTTTATGGTTAAAAGAATGGGATAAACGCACCATGTTCTTCCATCGCTTGGCTAATTCACATAGAAGGCACAATGTGATTATGTTACTGTTAGTAGATGGGAGGTTTACATCAAACCCGTCTGAGATCACGGATCACGAATCACGGATCACATCACCAACTTCTATGCACAACTACTAACGGAATAGGTTTCTTTAGACCAAGTCTAGATGGTCTTGTATTTGATTCGCTGAACCATGAAGAAGCAAGTTGGCTAGAGAAGCCATTTGAGGATGTAGACATTTACAAGGTGGTGAAAAGTATGGCAAGCGACAAAGCTCTAGGTCCAAATAGGTTCACCATGGCTTTTGTTTTTAGACATGCTGGGAAGTAGTTAAAGATGACATCATAAGTTTCTTCCATGAGTCTCATGAAAGAAGTAATTTTGAAAAAAAACCTTAATGCTACTTTCGTTGCTCTCATTACAAAGAAGCTGAGGGTGGTAAAGATTTAAGGAATTCTGTCCTATCAGCTTGGTGTGCGGAATGTGCAAAATACTTTCTTAGGTACTGACTATTAGATTGAGTATGATATTGGAGAAGATTATTTCAAGGCCCCAAAATGCCTTTGTATGAGGTTGACAAATTCTTGACTCGGTTCACATTACCGTTTGGATAGTTGAATGAAGTAGGGTGAATTAGGGTTATTATGCAAACTTGATAATGGAGAAGGTATATGATCTGGTTAACCAGAACTTTTTGTTACACATGCTCATGTGGCCTCGGACCGAGATGGTGCACTTGGATTAAATTTTGTATATCCACCAAAGGTACTCTCTTTTTTTATAAGTAAACATGTATTATTAATCAAAAAATGGGCATAAATGTCCATTACAAACTCTCGAGTCCTATTAGGTAGGCGCATTAGAAACAAGGAAATCATGAAAGTCCATGCCATTAAAGTCCAAAGCAATGGCCCAATTCCACAAAGTTCTAAAAAATAAAACGTTAAGCTCTTCCAACGATCTCTCATTGTCTTCAAACGTCTGCTCGTTACACTCTTGCCACACACGCCACATAATACAAATAGGGATTATCTTCCGAACTTTTTTGATATAATGCATGCCTCAGATCAAAGTCCAACATGCCATTGCTACCACCACAGTTTCCGACATAACCCAAGCTAAGTCTAGTCTACTAAACACCTTATTCCAGATAATCCTGGCAGTCTCACAATGTAGAAGTAAATGACTCACTGTCTCACTCCCTCGTCGACATGTTGGATATTCGGTCTTAGGGAGCATAAAAGGCTATAGAACTCTATGAAACTGTTAATTTCCCAATCCTAAGCCACCCGATTGAAATTAGTATTGCAATGAATCCGCCCTACTGCAAACCTGAGTCCCCTATGGACAAATATATTCCCTTCCACCCAGCTAGTTTCCTCTTTATTTTTTAAATTACTGTGTCCCAAATCGCTACTGTTTTTGATGCTATCCCCAACAAAAGTCCCAAGTATGTCATAGGAAGGTAAGCAATTTGCTTCCCAAGGTTCCTGCCAACTCGCGCACGTTATGACCATCACCAACCGGCACCACCTCAGATTTTTCATAATTCACTGCCAAGCCTGATACTGCTTTGAAACAAAGAGGCAGAGCCTTCAATGCTTGAACCTGATCTTGATCAACATCAATTGGTGAATGGTACTCCAATGGGCTTCTTGGAAAGCTCGAGGGGTTTGAGGCAAGATGATCTCCTATCTCCATTACTTTTTGTTTTCCTAATGGAAGCTTTTAGTAAAATAATCATAGGTCTTGTGGAAGGTGGATTTGTAGTAGGGGAAGCAAGAATCGACACCTATGAGATGACTTACCTCTTGTTTGCGGATGATACTCTTTTATCTTCTGTGGTTCTAGCCATAATCGAATTAAAATTTTGCGGGCTCTCTTACTTTACTTCAAAGCAGAATCAGGTTTGAAAGTGAATCTCGCCAAGTCAAAATTAGTTCCAGTTGGAAATATTCCAAGTTTTTTTAGCTTGGCCAGTATTATGGGGTGCAAAGTCCTTGCCAATGAAGTATCTCAATCTTCCCTTGGGTGCTTCCTTTAAGTCGAAGTCTATTTGGGATGGGGTGTTGGAAAAAATGGAGCGTAAACTGACTAGTTGGTAGAGGATATATTTTTCCAAAATTGGTAAGAGTTACATTGATAAAAAGTACAAAAAAATTTGATAAAAGTACTCTATCCAACTTGCCCACTTGTTATCATTTTTTCCAATACCATGCAAGGTGGCTCAGCTCACCAGTTAGAGAAATTGCAGCAAGACTTCCTATGGGGGGAATGGATGAAGAATTCAAGTTTCACTAGGTGAATTGGGCTATTGTTTGTACTCCAATACCCAATACCCGAAGGTGGATTGGAAATTCAGAACTTGTTGGTTTTCAGTAAGACCTTATTGGTTAAGTGGTTGTGGAGCTACCAAGAAGAGAGGGGAGCTTTGTGGAGGGTTATCATAGATCTAAAATATGGTGGATTGTGAGGAGGATGGTACTCGAATGAGTCAAGTGGATGACATTTTGCAGTTGATATACACTTTGCAGTTGGGAATGGTTCCAGAATAATTCTGGAATGATTTATGGTGTGTAGATCAAATCATAAAGGAAGCATTCAGCAATATATGGCATTGCATGAAGATAGGAGGCTTCAGTAGCAGAGCTCATGGCTCTATCTATCTAGTTTCTCTCCTTAATGGAATATCATTTTCCTTAGAGCTGCCCAATATTGGGAAATTGACACATTTACAAATTTCTTCAATCTTGTGTATAATTGTTGAGTGAATGGAGGAGCTGATAAGATCTTGTTGTCACTGTTCAAGAAGGGGAGATTCACTGTACAATAATACTATAAGTCCCTTATTACACACACTACAAATCTATTCCCATAGAAGAACATGTGGCAAGGCATCTGAGGTAACTGTCAAATAGCAGCTATGTGGAAGATGATTCCAATCAAATTTATGGTGGTGCATTTGGATGGAGAGGAATTGTTAGAGCTTTGAAGATGATGAACGGACAATGGATGAGCTCAGAAATTTTTTCTTAACACTTTAATCCATTGGTCAGTTGTAATAGACTTTAATGCATGAACGTACATGATTTCCTTGTATCTTTAGACACTTATGCATCAGTGTTGCCTTTGTATATGTCCCGTGTACTTAGCTATGCCTATTTTAATAATATTTTTATTTACTGATCAAAAAAATAATTTGCAATTGCTAGGAAATTTTTATCACTTCAAGCTCATTCCTAGAACCATAAATCTGAGATTTTCTCTTTCAAAAACACAACAATATACAAAGGCTAGGCATTTGCTAAATAGCATACACCTGAATTACTAAACTATACTCCTTTATCCATATACCAACTAAGATTTCTGTTAAAATAGATATTGTATCTCCTCTCCGAATACAAAAATCGAAATCATGGCTAAACCCAATAAGTATTCCTTTGCGGAAGATGTATTCTTTACGGGCCCATCTCCCTATTATGGCATGATTACTGTATAACATAAATTTGACTCATACATACACAATTAAATATATCTATCAGACTTTCAAGGCTTAATCCAATCATCAGATATGTCACAAGCTATTCCTTGGCACTTGGCAAGATCAACTCCTTTTACTCTGACAAAGTACTCACAACAATGGAGATAACAGCTTCTTTCCTAGTATTGACTGGAAAAAGTGAAGAACACTTATCCATGCATGCTTGTGTTTCTAACAGTCAACATCTCTTGCGAAAACTCACAGGAGTAACACTCCCCGTAACATCTATAAAACAGCACTTCATATCGAAACAGGAAGTCAGTCGCGAATATCATCAAAAGTGTGACACTGAAGATTGCCTCCTCTAAAGAGGATAACACCATTGCATAGTAGCGAGAAAATAGATCAGGTGTTTAACTATACACATAAATATGACCATACAAATCATATTATTTAACATAGTGACAACATTATTTACAATTCCTCATGGGTTTTTCTAATTAGTACATTTATCATTCTTCGTGGATTACAATACAAAGAATTAGTGGCAGGAAAAATAAAGACTGGTCCTTTTAATCATCCTAAGAATTATCTTATTGGCACAAGCATTTCTCAAATTAAAAGCAACTCATCAATCCAAACCGAATAAATTATCTGAAACACCGAATGGATTGTAATGCCATCATGTGATATAGCGTGAACTTCATGAATGGCATGAACTTGGTCAATCGTAATTTTTAATGGCATGAACTTTCATGAATTTCTTGTATGACTAGACTAGCACATATAAGCTATGCTCTTATATATGTCCCGCTTACTTACATTATTGCCTACCTATCAAAAAGAATATGATATATCATAAGCTTCAGGAAACATGGAACATAGAAACCTCATTGTCATAACTTCAATTCCAAAATACAATCTTATACCTAAAAAACCCAAACAATCATAGAAAATGATGAAATGATTAACACAGGTGGTCCATCATTACTTACAAAAAAAATAAAAATAAAAAGAGTAAGTCCATTATTCTATCAATCAACTAAAAGTCCCGAACTCAACCATCAAAAGTAAGCAGTAGGAATACCCCCACCATTTCACCCTTTGAATATCTTCAATAGCACCCAAAATTCCACAAATTCCACAAGTAATCTCTAGTCTTTCATAATTTCAAATTTTATTTGCTCTTAAAATACATCCTAATATGTCAATCTATTACTTACCCCCCAAAAGCAGAATTCAATCTATTAAATACTAAAGCTCTTCAGTCAGATGTGGATAACCCACACGTGCTTATTTAAGGAATTGCAGAAAGCCATGTAGTGAATCCAGTCTAGCTATAACACAGAAACAAAAATCTTCTGAAAATGTGGATGTATCGGCAAAGTTAAGTGCTGTGCAACTCAAAATAATACTGATTTCCACGCCCCTAATGAATCACACCACCTATGGGCTATCATTGGATAAGAGAGAAAATTAACCTGTTTTAGCAAGTCCACATCCTTTGTCCTAGCCTTCTTTTCATATCCTGGTGGTGGGAATGGAAAGCAGCGCGACATTGTAGGAAATCCAGGAACACAATATTCTAGCACCTTCTACAAACAAAAATACTCTGATTACTTTCCAGAAGTGATGTTCCAGAAAGGGAACGAACCAGCAACTATGCTCCTGTCCATGCACCATGTCCCCGCATTCATTTCCAGCTTTAATATCCCTCCATAAGCTTACCACTCACTCCAACAAACACCAATTCCAAAAGCCACGAACACTTCTTCCCCACTGGCACAAATGCACACAACGGTCAAGCAGATATCAACGAAAGAACCTTCAAAACTTAACCATCAACACAGCACCCACTCCTTACACTAAACTAGCTCAATAAACACAAATGACAAAACTTAAAAACCCCTTCGATCAATAATTTAGCTCAATCTATGTTAACCCGAACGGTTCCTTGGGAAACAAAAACAGTGAACTGCAATCAGACCCTCTGTGTAGTCTTCCCGACCAAAACAAAATCATCACCTCCTTCTTATAAGCAAATTTCAACAACAAAATCATTCCCTAGTGAAAGATCAAATGAGCAAAAACCAAGAATGGCCCAGAAACCCTCCCAAGTTCTCGGATCACTGTCTACACAATTAATGCGTGCAATCCTCTTCCATGCTCGGCGCACCAATGGGTAACCATTGTTCCTAAGCAATCTCCGAGCTTGATAACTGAATCCTAGCACTGTCAAATCCACAATTTCGATTCTGTGGAAGATCGGAGCTCGTGCCCATCGCCGAGCACGCTCCGTCAATCTTCAGTCTGTGCTCTGATCAAACCTAATTAAGTCTGGAATCCCGATACAACAACTGCTCGATTATGATCCACAAAACCCTAGAAATCCAACAGCAAAAGAAACACGTTTCTCAGCAAAAACTGCCAGAACAAAAAAGAACCCTAGTTTCAATACTCGAATAAATTTAGAGAGAGAGAGAGAGAGAGAGAGAGAATCAAGGACTTTATTGGGTACCTAGGCAATTGTAGGGTACCGATCAAAAGCAGAAGAAAGGAAGCACGATTCGAATCATAAACGACAAAATTAAGGAATTTTTGAGGAGGAGAAAAAGGTATGCAATTGAGGGATTGAGATTAGTTTGTCTGCTACAAAGTTGGAAATGTAGGAGGATGAGATCTCTGTCTCTGTCTGTCTCTTTTTTTTTTCTCTCTTCTTTCTTTCTCTTTCTTTCTTACTGACAAAGAAGAAGAAGAAGAAGAAGATATCAAGCAATATTTGGGGAAAAGAACCTTAATCAGGGTTTTGGTTTCTTTGTCCAGTAGGTTTTATTCTGTCTCTGTGTTTTTTCGAGTATTTGTGTGTTACAGAGTCTCCCCGTCTCTCTGAAGAGACTACTTTTCTTTCTTCCAGTAGGTAATGTATTGTTCGGAAGTAACACGCAAGAGTCAGTTGGCGAAGGGCTAAATATATTGCTTTTGATTTGTGGGAGAGAAAAAGAGACGCCAATCTAGACAGAGAAACTCTAGAGAGAGAGAGAGAGAGAGAGAGAGCGAGGAGCTCCAGCCTCCACCGATCAAGTCCCACCCTTTCTTCCAATGCATGTATTTCGTACTCCCCCCCACTCTTTGTTGTCTTCTTTTCTTTTCTTTTTACAATTTTCCTTTAAGAAAGAAGCCCCCAACAAATGACACTTCATGAAAGATGCATTTCTTAATACCTACAATGTTCGAAAAAAAAAACAGTTGGATTTAGGCCTATTCAAATTGAATTAATAAGAAATTAAATCCATTTTAGTGAATTTTTTTAATCATTCACTGAATCGTTTCAATTAGGGCTGTTCATCCGACCCGACTCGAACCGATAGAGGCACTTCCGAATCGACCCGCTAATTATTCCTTCCGCTCACCCATTCACCCGTTTGGCCGATTAGCCGATAAGTAGATCTCATGGCTGCATCTCTTCGTCATCAACAAATGGCCATTCCCCCCAAAACGTTGATGAAGACTTCGTTGCGGTTTCCTCATCGGCATCTCATCGTTAACAACATATGTATTTAGCTCAAGCAAGAATTAAAAACAACAGCAATGTGCTTTTAAGAACAAGAAGAAAATCCCAAGAAGATAATATTGGAGAGAGCTTCGACACCGAAAATTTCCTCCCCCTGCAACAGAAAATCTGTGCCCCGCAAATAACCTGGTATTTTCTAGAAAATGTTTGCTTGATCTCGATGGATTTGGATATAATGTCGACGAGTCTTGATAGGGCAAAGCTCGCATGAAAGCGGTACCTTTTTTGCTCTTCGATGGTCGCCGATGGGGAGGTTACCAATGGCCGCCGATGGTCTTCGACGGTTATCGATAGTCTTCAACGATCGCCGATGGATAAGGGGATTTGGCTTCTAGTTTCGAATCGGGGATTAGGTTTGAAAACGAAATAAGAAACTGAAATAGGTTTTAATCGGTAACGGGTATTACCCGTTACCCGATTCAACCGACAACGGGTCGGTATTTCGGGTCGGAACAAAAGCGGTTACTCGGGTCAGGTCGGGCATCGGCTTTTATGTTCACCCCTAGTTTCAATTCATATATTTGAATTGTATTTATTTTTATCTATTTTTATAATTATCTCTATTTGAAATTGGTTTAAATTGAACAATTGAGGTTAATGCTTAAATTATATATTTATGGAAACTATTTAGATTCATATCATATTTTTTTTTATTGAAACTAGTTTATAAATTTATATTTTGTACTTTTAATTTAAAATGCTTGAATTGTATTATATTTTACTTTTAGTACTTTTATTATATTGAAATTACTAATTCAAAATTATCATAAATGGTCCGACATCGAATTGCTCCTTACCCAATTTTGAGCCCCATTCTAATTTTTGGAACCTTAATCAAATACACTTTTTGGAAGTCTCCAAACTTTAACAAGGCTCAAATTATTGAAGATATTCAACAATTCACTAAAAGACCTAACGGCTACAAAGCCATATATGACAACCAAACCACACAAAGACCCAACGGCTACAAAATCATAAATGGAAACCAAGTCACACAAAGCCCTACGGCTAAAAATATAAATAGCAATAGAGATTTAAAATTCTTCCATATACTGTTAATCTCTCATTTTATAATGTTAGACTATAGCTTGTGTTTTTCTTACTCATTTTTGTACATAATCTATATATAATAGAAGACTCTCATGCATGTTCTAACCGTGTGTGAGACATTTACCTAAACACTTGGTTCTCAATTCTCTATATTAGCTTTGGTAGCTTGAGTATCTCACAATCAAGATAGCTTGTCAAGATAGCCTAACAAGCTATCTTCTACAGTGTGAGAAATGCCCTAAGGACTAGAATAACACATCTAGGAGTTGTGCTCCAACCATATGCAACGAACAAAAGCAATGTGAAAGGCACATGATGGTGCCAAGAAAATATTTATCTTTGGCCGATGAGCCAACCAAGAAATCAAACCACTCCAAGCTTTAGTAAGAGTGGAAGAATGTTACATTGATCCCAAAAAAAGAGCCGGTCATTCAGTTTATGGGCAAGAGAAAAATATATTATTAACATCTCTACCTTCATTATTGCAAAGAAAAGTGATATTGTTACAAATTTTTTTATAAAAGAAAATTTATAAATTGACATAATTCTATATGAAATATAAAGTTTATCTTATAATAAAATTAATTTTATAATCTAATATATCAAATCCATTCACGTCAAATTTTTATGACTAAAATAATTATCCATTACAAAAAAGATTTAACTGGAAATGCAATTGGAAAAACCTTAGGCCTATGATTTTGTTGAATAGAATAATGATATTTTACGAAGTTTTGGAACAAAATCTTAGGCCTAAGCCTCCTTCCTTAACATTGAAAAACGAGTGACTTGAGGCCCCTCATAATAAAATCAAAGATCTTCAATAGTGATATAGGCTTAGAGCACTCTTATTGACTTAGATAAATCTATCTCCAAATTAGTAATTTATTTTCTATATAATAAAAAATATTATGAAATTAATATTTTTTCATTTTTGTTTGATAAAATAATAATATTTTAATTTGAATTCAAGATACCCGCATGATTTGTTGAATAGAATAATGATATTTTAATTTTTAGTCAAGCAACTATAATCTTTCATCATTGAATAATTTATATATAAATTATCTAAATATTTTTGAATTTGGTCTCTTCTTTACTGAAATTATTTAAATTTTATTTAAATATTTTATTCGACCAAGCCAATAAAAGTCTTCTTACAGGCCTAGAATTTTACAATGAGTAGGTGGGCTAGTAAACTCGAAGCCCAAATCCTGATAAGCCACGAATATGTTGCTTCATTCCATCGATCATCAAGACACGTGAAAATGCTGCTTTTGAGCATAGTAATGAAGAGATCATTAACAAAATAAAAATAAAAAATGAGATCTCTCTTTCCTTGAAATGCCTATGCGGAGTTTTGGGTCCAACCAAGACCTTGAGAGGAACTAAAAAAGCGCTGAAAATAATCCCGCAAGATCGAAACACTAGTTTGCATTGATATCAGATATTCTTACATCTTCGAAGAAGAATCTATAGTTTTTTGATCCCCAAGTTGTAGTCATTAGATTTGAGATTGTCTCGAGTGACTTTTGTCTCAAGGAGCTTTCTTTAAGGCCTCGTATATTCTCGTATATCAAATGAAACGAGATAAATTAAAATAAAAATTAAAAATTGAATAATATAATTAAAAATTTTATTTTTTAATATTAACTTTATTTATAATTTGAAAAGACTGAATTATTTATTAAATTTTATATAAAATTTAGAAAATTTTATAATAATTAAACGAATTGAAATGAAATAAATGAAAATTTATGAAAGTGAACAAGACCAAATCTAGGGTTTGGTCTTGCTTATAGAAAGCATGACAATCTCTTAAGCTTTTATCACCCTCTTGCTCTTGCTTATACAAGATGGTGCCCTTAATTCCTTAAAAATGAGAAAAATAAAAAATAAAAACATAAGAGCATCTAGATTGAAGATAAGGGGTGGGTGGCGCCCACACTACCTTCGCCATAGATATGGGTAGACGCTCGGCTCTATTGTTGCTTGCTGGCTTTCCAAATCATTTATGCAGCGTGCTTGTTGTCCGATAGTGTGGATTGTGGTTTGAACAAGTGATGTGACCAGTCACAATATCCAACGGGCCTTTTGGGCCTAGCCTAACCTCTTTCCTTCATTGGTTCTATACTAGACTATCAATTGGTCGGCTTTGGCCCAGTTTCCCCCCTCATTTATTATTTCCTTTTGCTTCCTATTTGAGCCCTTATCACCTTCTTGTTTCTCTTACTTCTTTTTTGAGTTCTTTTCTTCTTATTTGTCGTTAATTTCTAGTTTTCACCCTACACCTGTTATAAATGGCCCCCAAGAATGCTTCTCGCCCTAGTTCCAAGAAGAATCACTCTCTGCACCCTAAGGGGGACCTTTAGTGGTTTTGAAGGATTCTTTGGAGAGAAGTCGTCATTCTTTGGGGGCCAGAACTGGGAGTCGATAGCCTCTCCCGTAGGCTTTTGTGCACTATGGGAAAAGTTTGGCGTTCTCGATTCGATTGTTTGGGAGGTTCTAGGTCATCATGTTGTGACCGTCAATGACGTTGGCCTAGCGACAAGGCTATAGTAGAGTTGAGTCGAGCTTAGCTGAGTCGGTCTTTGTCTTGCCAAACTCGACTTGACTCAAAAATTTTCAAACTCAAGCTCGAGCTCAACTCTAGTTATTTTTTACTTTATTTTATTTTTTGAATAAGATTTAACAATTAATAAATTAGATACAAATAAATAAATAAAGCTAATATTGAATTTATACAACTAACAATTTGAACCTCTATTAAATTATAAGACTTTTAGAATTTATAAATAATTAATATCTAATTAGTTGATATTTATCCATAATAACATTATATTATATACCTGCATAATATTAATACATACACATAATATGATAGCATATCCTTATCTCACATATAGTTCACACATACTAGTATATGAAATTATTATATCTTATTGATTAATTATTGTACTAATTATAAAATATTACTATGAACCATACACAATATATAGACATAAATAATTAGGTTACATATTATTTATTTAATTATAAAAGTATCATACTTATCACAATTTCTGTATTTGTAAGCTCTCAATTCTCACAAAATTCATATGAATACTTGAGCAAAATAATTCTTTAGTTACATGTGTCAAATCACCATATTACCACAAAGTTTGGAGAAGTGCATAAATGGTTCTGTGGATGCTTTAGCAAAATGATTTAAGATGAGTTTGTTGAATTTACCAAGATGGTTATGAATGAGCATGAGTATCATGTGTGAAAAGATGCCCGTGTGAAAAAAATTTGGCAATTTTTTATATATTGATTATAATATGCCACAGAGTTTAAATAACAGATTTGTATTTCCACCCCCCAACTTAAATGAAACATTGTCCTCAATGTTTAATAATCAAAATTGGATGGGGAGTAACTAAAAAGGGTAGGATATACCTGATGTGTGATGTAGATAGCTCGCTAAGCGTCAAAAGTAGTGATCTGAAATGACAAAATGATACTATCCTGCAAACAAAAATAAAGAAAACAGTAGTAAATAAAAACAAAACAAAACAAATAAGATGATAATAATAATAATAATAATAATAATGATGATAATAATAATAATAATAATAATAATTATTGTTGCATGCTGTGGTCAAAGTTGGTAGACCAAGTTTACAACCAGACTATCTTCTACTCATAGAACTGTTCCTCCTGGGTCAAAAATGAAATGCTTATTTGCCCAATAAACTCGATGCTCGAGCTTCACAGGTAGGTGGCAAGACTTTAGATTAACTTTTGATACTTGCCTACTTGAAGGAATTTGTTTTTCATTTTTCTCAAACAACTCCTCAAATTTCGGTTGCCAAGCCCGTGTGCTATAATCTTGAGTATTGTAAAAAATTGCACAAATATTAGCTACATCAGATGAATCACTGATAGGATTATACTCAAAATCAACAATAAAATTCTCAAGGGGATCAGAATCATGAGTTGTGAAAATTTTCCTGTCTATGAGTGAGTCAATCATATATATCTGCTGGCACTCGTGATTCTTCATAGTTTCTTGTGCCATATGTTGACTATGAGGTATAGACTGAGCTTGAGAAGGGAACTTACCTTGCTCATTTACACTCAAGAAACTCATTATTTTAGATACCTGGCTCTTTATCTCCTTTTGTTTTTCAACAACCTGCATAATTAAAGACTCAAATTTTTGGTTAGTCTTACTCTGTACTTCAATAAATGCATGCAAAGTGTCTTCTAAAGAATTTTTAGAAGATTGAGGTACATGGTATGGTGCAGGATATGATCTAAAAGGTTGTGCAAGCTGTGCAGGCTGTTGGTTTTCAGACTTCCAGCTGAAGTTGGGGTGATTATGCCATCCTTTCATGTTAGCATGTGTAGGATAGTCTTGGGCATGATGATCTACCCCACCACAGACAACACATGGTTCAAAAGAGTCTGCATGATTAGCCATGTGTGTTGGCTTTGAGTTTTTCGTTTTCAATAACTCTAATTCTTTGGTGAGCATTTCAACCTTAACCTTAAGGTTATCCTCTTCCCTTAGATGGTAAATACCACCACTCGGGTTTCCTATAGGTCGTGACCTGTTTGTGCTATCAGTAGCACTAGATCCAGTCTAAGTATGAGCTTTTTCAGCAAGTTCATTGAGGTACTCTATGGCCTCATCAGGATTTTTCTGTAAAAATTCTCCATTGCACATCATTTTCACGAATTGACGTTCTCTGGGCGTAAGCCCTTCATAGAAAAACTCACTAAGCACCAATTCTCATATCCATGGTAGGGACACGTACTCAGCAATTCTTTAAATCTTTCCCAAGACTGGTACAAAGTCTCACTATCCTTTTGTGCAAAGGTAGAGATTTGTCTTTTTAAATCATTGGTCTTATGTTGGGGAAAGTATTTATTGAAAAACACTTGAGTCATCTCACTCCATGTTCCAATAGACCGTGGTCTTAGTGAGTACAACCAACTCTTAGCTTTATCTTTCAAAGAAAAAGGAAAGAACTTTAGCCTTACCGTGTCGTCAGTGGTATTTTGACTGTGGAATGTTGCAAATACTTCCTCAAATTCCCTAATATGAACATAGGGGTTTTCATTTTCTAGACCACAAAAAGTCGGAAGTAATTGTATCATTCCTATTTTGAAATCTACGTGACGAACATTAGGTGAGAACATAATACAGGATGGTGTGGCTGTTCGTGCGGGATGAAGATAATCTTGGAGGGTTCTAACAGGTTGGTCCACGTGTTCACTCATCGCGTCAGAATTGGAAGAATTATCAAACAAGCGATTAGAAAAATTAGATTCTGAATCTGATTCTAGCACGGGTCTACTAGCAAACCGTCCAAAAGCGTCTCTGTACCTGCGCATGCAAAGTAAAGAAAAGTGTAATACTGAAAAAAAAATTACGAAAAGAAAAGTAAAATAAAATAAAGATGCAGAAAGCTAAAAAGAAAATGAACGAAGCTACCGCTTTTTTTTTTTTTTTACAAACTACTAAAAAAAACTACAAATTCTTTTACAGTCTCCCCGGCAACGGCGCCAAAATTTGATTACGCCCAAAGAATAACGCAGTCGTTTGCGGTATAGCTTTGGGGTGTCGATTCCACAGGGAGATGGATTGAGAAATTGAAGAACAGTAATGAAATTAACAAAAAGATTAAATGAGTGTGATAAGTAAATTTTAGAGTGTGATGTAAATTAAAACTAAATGAGTAATTTATAAAAATATAAAAATGAGACGAAAAGTAGAGCGTAGGGAATTCCTTGTGTATTTGTGGTATTCAAATTTATTCTTAATTCATTGATAACTCAATTAAGAATTCTATGTCCAAATTCTTAATCGGAAGATATAACATTAATAACCAAAATTTAAATCACATGTAACTCTTTGAAAAATCATTTTTCGCGCTTAACTCTCATAAATTGTTATCGATATTGAGAAAATCCAACGACGACAATATACCTAAGAGGCGATATTGCAGCAGAGAATTAAATCAATATAGATAATCAATTGCTCGAAACATAATTATAGAACTAATTCACTCAATAGAAAAAGCATGACTGAATCCATAAACGAAACAGATTCTATAATTATTTGAAGACGAAAAAACATCACAAATAAATTGAGAATAATAGAACAAAAGAGTTTTAATATTTAAAGACCAAATATATGAATCAAAAATAAATTATAAATACCATCACACACACAAGTTCATCCCTAGCCTTCCTTGAAACTTTAGTTATACATATTGAAAATATGCAACAAAAATTCTTCAAGGGATAATATGGAAGAGCCAACCATTATTTTCTTCTCTCTTCTTTGGTTTTTCTTTTCTTTTCTCAAGCTCTCAAAATAATGGCTCTTCCAAATCATCCTCCCACACTAAGCATTGTCTTAATACACACACTCCTCCCTTCTATTTATAAGCATCCTTAATGCAAGTTGTCATGACAAAATCATCATAATTTCAACTTGTTTTGCCATGTGCCATTCTTGAATCTAAGTGATTTGTGAGTTGTCATTTTGATCATTTGTTTTCCTACCATGCATGAGCTGGATTTTACTTGTAGGTTGAGTGTTTCAATTTTGCTTCTCTATCCATTAGTTGTCTTGAATGACTTAATATCTTGTGGTCAAATAATTTGTCTACAAGAAACTTGAGTGCACTTCATCTTGCATATGAATTGATCATTGAATTTCCAAGTTGGTGTAGGAGTGCTTGCTGGAAAATATTATGATAACATTTGGATTTGATGCAAGTGGCTGAAAAATATCCAGAAACGTCAAGTGCAGGTGCGTCCACTTGATGGTCGATTTTGTCTTAGATTGAGTGGATATCTCTTCAAACATAAAACATAAAAGTTATATATATTTCTCTTGTGGTTCTATATCATTTTGAATCAGCTCAATCGGAGATTGGATGAGAGAGTTATTCCCATATTACGAAAATACGTCAGAACTGTCTAAAATTCCGCAATTATCTTCATTTGCTCCTAATGTCTCTATTTGTGTCCTAAATCAAAATATAAGAATAATGAGTATATTTAGGCATCAAATAAGAATAAAGTATTAAACATTAAGAGAGGAAAATATGGCATTTTATATTCTCATCAATATATTAAATCATGCTTATATCTATCTTAAGATAAATGACCATTAATTTTAATAACATGAGTTATATCCATTATTTTCTCATTTCTTTTAGTATTTATATAGGGTATTTAGAGTGCATTTTTGTACACTCATCACATAGTAAAAGTGATATGAAACACCAAATGGGTGGAAGTGAGTCAAGGATTTATAAAATGCCTCATTCTAAAAGCCGTTAACAGGGACCAGATTCAATTTTTGAAGAATGGGGACAAAATTCTTTTGTTAATCCACTTTGAATAGCTCCCTCCATATCTCAAATTATCAAGTTTGGCTTGGCTGAAGTTTGAAGTTAAACATCCAATTGTACCAACTTTGGGATTCCCCACATTCCAAATGAGCTCCAACCATATTAAGATCTCCAACCATCAGTCATGGAGACACCAACTCCAAGTATGAATAGAAAATTATGTTAGACTTTTGGTTTTCCTAAAGGATCATTTGTCTTTCATAAGGAGGTTCCCTTCATCAAGATGGTTCACTTCATCTACCAAGGATAGGTAATTGTCTTTAATAAATAAATTGGTAACTCTTGCTATTTTTTTATGGATAAAATAATGAGGGTAACCCAAAAATTATAGGAATAATAAGTAAGGGTCCCTAGTCTTGCCTATATAAAGGGGCTTTTGTTTTTCATTAGACTCACCCATAAAGTTCTAATACAAACGATTAGAAGTCTCTTCCCTAAAAAAAATTTCTACTTTCTTTTTGCATATTTTTAGTTCTCAAACTCAAATGATTGGAGATAAAAATTCATATACATCTCTTTATTGTTTTAAAGATATATTGTAGCATTTTATAGTTGATATCAGAGTCTAACCTTTCAACTTTGTGTTTCAATTATTAGCATTCGATTTTGTTCTTTTAATAGACTTCATAAATCTAGTCTTGTTTCTTGTTTTATTCTCTTAGCATGATTATTGAATTTTGTCATAATCTGTGTCACAAGAGAGTAGCAAATAATGTTTTAGAGTGCATTTTTAGGTGATAATAGAATTTGGATAACAAAATTTTTTTCACGTGTATTAGAATAATGTTATCTATTTTGTTTATAATTTGTGATTCTTTCTTCAAATATATTGATGGGTCTTTGGTCTATTTTGCACTTAGTAGGTTTTTACCTATTTTAAGGAGATATCCATTTGTATTTCTTTTGAATAATGAAGGTAATGCTACAACATCCTTATTATTTAAAATAATACATAAATAAATTCGAAATCTCATTGTAATTAAATCATAAGTTTTAAGAATTTATCCCTATAGGAAAATCTTTAATTTTTGTGATTTAATTAGTATAAGAAAATGATTTTCCGTATTGATAGTAAATTTTATCTTTTGCCTACATATGTGGATAATTTTATTTATTAATATTTGGAATAATTTGTCTTATAAATAAAGATAAGTAAATTTATGTTGTTATGCAACATTTTCTTATACGAAGGTTAAAATTTACTTGAATTCATAATATTAAAATTTTCTTAGTTCTTGCAGCTATTGTTCCATAATCTTTAATTGAAGGTATTTATTTTATTCCAATGCTTGATGCTACTAACTTTCATGACTGGAAAGATACAATTCATTTTACCTTGGGATATATGAACCTTGACTATGTACTCTATGTGGAGCAACCACCTGTTGCCACAGATATTGATACACAGGAAGTCATCGAAAACCGCCAATGGTGGGAGCGATCTAATCACCTCATCTAATGCTCATAAAGTCTCGCATGAGTAAGAGCATTAAAAGTTCTGTTGGTGATTGCTCTACAATTAAGGAATTAATGCAGGCAATTCAGGAACAGTTTGTTCGTTATGACAAAGCTTTAGCAAGTACTCTTATAAGACAATTCACTACTAAAGTCTTTGACAGTTCTAAGGATATGCATGCATACATTACGGAAATGAGACATTGTTTCTCAACTTAAGGATTTTTCTCAACTTAAGGGCTTAAAGATAGAGATATCTGAGCCGTTCTTGGTCCATTTCATCCTTGACTTACTGCCATCTAAGTATGTGCATTCTAAGATTTCTTATAACACACATAAATAAAACTAGTCAGTTACAGATATTTTGATCATGTGTGTGTAAGAAGAGCAAATGATGAAACATGATTGACCTGAAAGTGCAAATATGGTTGTGAATGATAAAGTTAAGACCAAGAAAGGCCAAGGTAAATCTCAAAAGAAAAGGAAGCATAATGTGTTATTAAAATCTAATGGATCTAATAGCAAAAGAGTGACCTGCTTCTTTTGCAAGAAATATAGTCATGTAAAGAAGAGTTGCATAAAATATAATGAGTAGCTTGAAAAGAAAGATAGGTTTATCTCTCTTATGTGTCATGAATCTTTTTTTCATTAATGCTCCTAAGAATATATGGGGGATTGACTCCAGTTCCTCAATTCATATTGTGAATACCATGCAGTGCTTTCTCACCAAAAGCAAACTAACAAGAAGTGAACTTTGAGTTTCTACTAAAAATAAAAGGCGTTCACAAGTTGTTGCAGTTAGATTTTTTAGATTAATTCTTAAATTGGTAAATGTTTTTGACGCCATACAGAATATTGATTATTCTGTAGGCTAGTTTCAACAGATGAATTCACAGGGAAGAATATAAGAAATTAGCCAAAAATACAGATTGTTGAATATTACCAAATCAAAGATTGTTGAAAATCAGTCCACAAGCCGGACTGTATAGCTAAAATTCGTCTATAACCGAATTTTATCAAAAATGACAAAATCTCAAAAATAAAGTAAAATTGAAATTCAAAATCAAATAAACAATTTATGAAAAATCTGAAACAAATCGGATTTGAAATGACTTCCTAAAAAACATACGAAATATTACCAAAAATAGTAAAAAATAACTAATAATAACAATTCGGAAAGGAAAAAAGCAGAATTTGAAGTAAAAAAAAAGATACATAGAGCCATGCTCGATGAGGACAGCGTGCGCGTCGAAAAGAGCTTTCTGAATTGGGGTTTTATGTGCGATTATGATATCCGTTGCCAAAGTTATGACCAAAAGACTGAAACATACTAAAAACTCTCCCAATTAAAAAGAGATCACGATCACTTTCAGCCTTTACGTTGATCTGTCAATTCATGGTACCTCAGCACCATTAACGTGCAATCAGACAGCTCAGCATCATCTGTCTCAAATCTCCCTCCATCAGTTTTTGATTTAAATGATGCATTTTATATTTCAAAATTTAGTAGAAATTTAATTTTTGTTTTCAGACTTATTTTCAAAGGTTACCATTTTCTTTTTGAAAGTACTATAACTATTTTTAAGAATAAAATTTATATTGGTTTTGAAACTTTGATTGATAACTTGTTTAAAATAGATGTCCATCTCAATTTTGAAGAGAATTATCTCTTCCTTCATTTTGTTGATATTAAGAGAAATCTTTTGAATGAAAAATCTTCTTTATTATGGCATAAGAGATTAGGACACATCTCCATAGAGATGATGAAACGGTTAGTAAAAGAAGGGGTCCCACATGATCTTGATTTTACTGACTTTAATAATTGTGTGGATTGCATAAAGGATAAACAGACCAACAAAAAATTCTAAAAGTTCAAAATGGAGCTAAAGTTTTATTGAGATTAATTATACACAGAGATATCTCTAAACGATTTTTTACCCCTTGCCTGAATGGTGAGAGATATTTTATCTTATTTATTGATGACTACAATAAATGACTTTTACTGGAATGGTAGAGGGTTGACCCTAGGGGAGGGAGATTACAAAGCTATAATAGTAACTTTTATTGAAGGATAAGAGACAACTTGTACTGGGGGTAATCGGGCCATAACCAATTTTGCATTTTACAAAATCGATGATACTGATTCGATTCTATATTTTAGTCAAAATTAAAATAAATCAAACAGGTTATACCCCTAACTTGTAAGATTAAGATTAATGTAAGGAATCATAGCTAGAACCAGAGAACACTACTCCAAAATGGGGCTACAAACATCGGTCGGACGCACGGCAAGTTGTATTAGCACTTTATATATACTTTATACGTTGACTATTAGCATTGAGATAGGCAAAGGTAAAGATTAGATTTTGATAAAATCATATGTTTTGTCTTTTGCTCTATACATTTGATCAGGGGCGGACCTAGCTTAGTGGGTGGGGAGGCTACTGCCCCACCCCTCCCCTCCCAAAATTAATTTATAATATAAATATATATAATTATATATAATTAAAATTCTCTCTCAAATTAAAAATAAATAAAAATTGCCCTCCAAATTTTTTTTACTAAAATTATTCATCTAAATCTTAATATATATTCATTTATATTTTGACTTTTAATTTTATTTAAACTCAAATTTCAGCTCACATAATTTCACAGTTACTCAACTAACAGTCTAATTCTAATAAAAAAAATTGATTATAAATTTATATGATTGTAAAATTGATTGATTATACTCATTTATTTAATTTCAATTTAACTTGTATGATTATGAGATATAGTTTGTTAAAAATTTAACAGCGTTACATTATTACTTATTAGAAAATTTTCAAATTTATTCTTAATCTATAAATTTTTCTTAAATCATAGAAAAATATGAGCAAGTACTTAAAAATAATTGATTTTTTTTAAAAAGATGTGAATATTTTGAAAATTAATATACATTTAGAAAACTCGATAATAACAAAACATGACACTTTTATCACTAATGATCATTTTTATAAAATTTATATTTATTGCACATTTTATCGATCGCTCCCCCAAACACAAAATTCTAGTTCCACCTCAGCATTTAATTATCCATACGTTAGTCAAAATAATAACAAAATATTATCAATTCAATTATAATAATAATAATAATTTTTTTTATATATTTTGCAATTATATTGATCATATGTTAATTAATAATTTAATTTATAATTAAATTATTGTTTGCAAACTATCTTTATTAATTAAATTCTAATTTAATTTATAATTTTTGTTTGCCAATTATAATTAAATTTATAATTTTGGGAGCTCCTACAGCAAGAGAGAGATAGAAGGGCTTTTGTGGAGAGAGAGCGAGAGAGTTTGAGTGGAACAATATCCATACATGATACAAATATGTAAAAATACTGTAGCTTGTAATAGCTTGTATCTTTGGCTAAATTCTAATTTGCATTTATCTTTGGCTACACAAATGTTAATGCTCTTAAGATCTCAATCAAATATTATTAGTGATGGAATATATATAATTTTATTGGACTAAAATTAGGTTTAATAAGCCCTAATGGATAAGCCCATGAGCTGTCATTTATTAAGATTGACTAGGGATTTTTTTTAACTAGGCTCGTCGGCCTAAAAGTTTGTTTCAAAGACCATTAAGGTTTACTGGATGATTATGGATGATATTAATGAGTCCATATTTTTTAAAAGTCTAATTAAGATTTATTAGATAATTTTAAATGGGTCACGAAATTAAAATTTATTATGATGTATTAATAGTTTTTAACCCATTTAATTAGAATTAAGCCCAAGAATATATTTACCCACATATATTTATTGGATGAGTTAAGGCTTTAATTTGAAATTTAAGATCGACCCATTAGAGTTGTTAAGTGATTTGCCCCATGAAAAAAGTTGGTCCATTTCAAGAGCCCAAAATTGGATCCAAGATATAGACCCAAAGCATGACCCGAGTAAAGAATCTAAAGATCCGAAGGACCGACTTACATTTGTATTTAAAATTTTAAAACCATAGACCAATCAATTATCCCATACACGTATGCAGAGGTTTATGCACGATGGAGAGCTATGAATTGTGTGATCAATTAAATTTTAGAAGTGTGCTATTTGAAAGAGATGCATTAACTGTAGTATAGGCTATTAATTCGTATGAGTTAACTTAGGAGTGGCATAGACAAGTGATTGAAGACTTCAAAAAAATTTTGAAGAATAGAAAAAGCTAGAATGTTGTACATGTTAATAGAATTTGTAATAATGTTGTACATAGTCTTGCAAAAGTAGCTTTACTTATAGATGAAGAGAAAGTTTGGATGGAAGGTCATCCACAACTAGAGATTCTTATATGTATAAATTTTGATAAACATTGCAAAGCAGTGAATACGTGAATACAAGATGCAAGTTATTCTTTTCAAAAAAAAAAAAAAAAAAAACAACAAACCGAAACCGCAAACCACAACGGCCATACACGTTGTGTAGTATGTACCACGTCGTCGAACGATATGAGTCTGGCTCAAAGTTTTAAAAATCGTATCGTACGTAAATAGTAATCTGAATAGAAAAGAGCTGTATTTCATATTGGATAAAATACTGGTCAGTATCAGAGTGTATTTCAGTTGATATATAGGCCGGTATTACAAATTTCAACCGAAATATCCATTTCGTCCGGTATGTTTATAGGAGCTGAAATTCAGGTGCTTTGCTTTATCTCCATTCAAACACTAGGCTTAAAATTTAAAAAAAAAAAAAAAAAACACATAACGCACATCTACTCTCACTCAAGCAGACGAAAATGGCGGTAGAATTACTGCTAGTGTCTGCTTCTTTAGTGTGTAATTTCAGTATATATTGATCTCAGAGAAGGGCTGCAATCCCTTTCTCTCCGGCTCGCTTTCTTGGTCTGCGTCCTCGACGACCACTCTCTTCTTCTTTCACTTCATCATCTTCTTCTTCTCAGTTCATTGACTCCGTGCGTTTCATATCAACTTCTTCGGAGCCCTCCACTTTGCGGAGAACAGATTTCTCAGTCTTCGCCATGGCTGATCTCTCTCTCTCTCTCTCTCTCTCTCTCTCTCTCTCTCTCTCTCTCTCTCTCTCTCTCTCTCTCTCTCTCTCTCTCTCTCTCTCTCTTATTGTGGTTAAAGCTCAATTTTTTATCATGATTTTCGAGTGGCCTTTTATTCTGCTTGTTAAATTATTTAGGATTTTTCTTTTAAATTGATGGGCAATTTATTCTTGAATTACTAGCAGTTCAATTTATTTTAGGTTTCATTTTCTTCCGCTTAAAGTGTATCCAGTTTTATTTTCATTTCAGAATCAAATAAGTAACATTTTGTACTAAGAAGTCCTCTTTTTGGTGTGCAAATGTTTGTTTTTTTTATTATAATTTTCATTCCAATTCTCATATCTGACCATTTTCTCAGCTCTATTTTAATCTCTTTTTCTCGAAGACGAAAAATAAAATCTGTACTTCCCTTTTTGTAATAAAGATAAGCGATTTTTATTATTTTAATAGTTAGATGGAGAATTTACAAGTATTATTGAGGTTTATAAATTTGTATTTTAACTTTTTAAGACTTGCATTGATACTATTTTAAAATACAATTTATACATATATAATAATTAATTAATTTCATTATACATAGACTATCCCGAATATTACTTAAAACGATATCACTACTAAAATATTTTATTCTACTACATTGATCAAAATGATCACCAAAGCGATGTTAAAAAATTTGGTCTGGCTTCCTCTGATGCACAACCTATGGACCACTGTGAATCTTGCTTTCATAGCACATTGATCAGACTTCTTGTAAAATTTTAATTGTACTTATAATTGCACAAACTGTAAAGAAGTATAGTTTAACAAAAAGGAGGTCGAACCTATAGGGATTTATAAAACCATAGGAAACCTACTAAAAACAAATCAAAGACGAATTCTAAAATAAAGTAAGAAATTAAGAACTAACAATCAATAAACCAAAGTAAGAAATAATTAATTTAATGAACTAATAACAATAAAAAAACTAAAATAAAATCTAAAGATGTAAATTAATCTAAACAATGAATAAACTATAAATAGATAATGAACTAAGGTTTCGGAATCTTCCGCATTAATTCATAATAAATTTTTATGATAATTGATTCATCTTGAACATCTACTTGATAATCTAGAAACCTGCAATCTTGTTATCATGAAAAATATCATTTTTGAAATCTCTTTTTTTAAGAAAATATTTAAATATATTCTTCACCGCTCAAAGATATAAATTTAGTTAGATAAGTTCAACAAAATAAACTCTAAAAACTAAATGTCAGAAAAAAAATTAATGCAGTATCTACAAGAAATAAATGGAAAATAAGAATTATAGGACTTTCAAAACAAACATAGATCGTAAAATTGGAGTTAGAAAGTCCAGTTTTTTGTCTTCAATTCGAGACTCTCCCTGCTACGGCACAAAAGCAGTTCTTTTACGTACAATGGTCCTGTACAATCGCCCCACAGTCGATTAATGCCACGTCAACTGTTATTAATTTAAAAAAAAAATGAAACACAGAGAATACTTGTTTTGGAGGAATGAATACAGGCCCATAGGAGAAATTGGAAAAGTATATAGGGGAAGTCCTTAAGGTGAATGTGCATGGCAATAATGTTAGTTGGGCAGCACCTTGAGTGAGGGTCATGGTGCACATTACCAAACTATTGGCTCGAGGCAGGTTTCCTACGTTGGGAGATTCGAGGCATTGGATACCCTTCAGGTATGAGAGGTTGCCTAGCTTTTGCCATAGGTGTAGGGTGATCAAGCAGCGAATTGGGAGATGTAATCGAGTAAACATGGAACCTAGCTCGATGGATCTGCTTTCTTAGCAATATGGTGCATGGGTACGTGCTAGTAATAAGCAGGGTTTCTCTAGGGGTCCCAACAGCAGAAAAGTGATCTCAATGGAGCCTCAACAAAAGTTGATCGAAAAGAGAAATTTGGCGAGAATCTTAGGAGTGAATACCAGAAAGGAAAGTTGAATAGGAGGAGGAAATCTCGAGGCCTCAAGGAGCATCCCATAATTACATGGACTGTTATGTAGTCAGTTGTTGATAGAGGCAATGAGGCAATTGAGGACTATGAAAGAGAAGTTGACTTTGTAAAGGGAGGGGATAGTTCAAAGAAGGCAATAATTGAGTAAGATTCTCGATTGGATTGGTGTGCCTCTCATCAAGGCAAAATCCATGGGGGGAATATCAATCAAGGTAGTGTTTATGGAATGAAGAATGACATGGAAAAGAGGCAAATGGAGTCTTTAGGGGGAGACATTTTTGCATGCTCATGGTCAGGTTAATATGGATTTAAATAGCCTTGGCCTTAATTCTGAAAGTGGGAAAAGCCTTCACAAGATGACTAACTAGAAGAGGAAGGCTAAGGTTGAATTTAGCAAGGTGGAGGGGTGCCACCTGGAGATTGCATTATGAAGGAATTGACTATTGTTATCAGAAAAAGGAAAAAAACAATTGGAGGATGGGTACAAGGGTCAGAAAAAAAGCAAAAGGTTCGTTGGTCTGGATGAGGACTGCTTAATGTTGGCAGATGCTGCTTAATGGCCTTGTTAACCCTCACGAGTCTCTTGTGTTGGAATTGTTGAGGGTTTGAAAACTCTCAGACAATTCGAAAGCTTCACCTTTTAATGAAGGAAAAGTCCCCAAATGTTGTGTTTATATCGGAAACTAATTGCAACACACACACACATATAGTTAAGAAGGTCATGAACATTTTGGATTTTGTTAATAGGTGGTGGACAATTTGGGAAGGAGTGGAGGCCTTGCAATGATGTGGAGTGGGATATTAAAGCAGAGCTATTCTCTTACTCGAGGATCCATATTTCCAATCTGATGACACATGAAGATGAAGATAGACAATGCCATTTAGCAAGTTTTTATGGAGACTCATTTGTGGAGAAGTTGAAGAATAGTTCAGATTTGTTGAGACTTTTAAGACCTACCAGTAATTGTCCCTGTTTATTCATGAGAGATTTTAATGAATTTTTTAGTATCGAGCAGAAGGTAGGGGTTGCAGATAGACATTTCTTTCAAATGGAGAGGTTTAGGGAGGCTCTTGATGAGTGCGAACTCTGTGACTTGGGATTTGTGGGCTTAAGATACACTTGGTGCAATAATAAGGAGGGGAGAGGCTTTATAAAGGAAACAATAGATAGGGTCTTTGATAATAATGCTTGGTCTGGTTTACATGTGAACAATCTGATTCATGTTCTGCTAGTGGTAACTTCAGACCATGCTATCTCGCTTGTTCAATATTTTAATCAAGAAGAAGAGAAATAAGCTCATAAGAGAATTTTTGGAAATGAGGCTTATTGGTCCAAGAAGCAGGAGAATCGTGACATTATTTAGAAGAGTTGCAAGACTAGATTGAGAAGTCACAATAGATTGAAAAATGTTAAATGGGCCTTGTCAAGTTGCAAGCCCCAGTTAAAAACTTGGTCAAAAGTGTCTGGTGGGAACCACAAGAGACAGGTTGGTCAAAAGAGGGGATTGATTCAGCGCATGCAGACTTGAATCAAGGTGAATTGATAGATCATATCAAGGCTCTTCAAAAGGAGGTGAATGATATATTGTAGGATAAGGAGTTGAAATGGAGACAAAGGAGTAAGCAACAATTGCTTCTAGAAGAGCATATAAATTCTACGTTTTTTCACAAGTGTGCCTCCCAAAAGAGAAAGATCAACACCATTTCAACGAATTCTGAAGAGAGGGAGAATTTGGCTACCAACCAGGTGGACATTAGCAATTTGTTTCAAGCCTATTATCAAAATCTCTTCAAGTCATCTCAACTTAGTGGCTTTGAGGAAGTTCTCAAATGAGTGGACAATGTGATAACAGATGAGATGAATAAGCAGTTGATGAAAATGTGTTCTATTGAGGAAGGTAGCAGAGGCAGTAGTGCAAGCTATGTCAGACTATAAAGAAGCCAATGTGATACCTGCTGGTGATGAAGCTAGAACACGACAGAGTGATCCCATTTGGAGATCCCCACTTGTGAATGTGTACAAAGCTAATTGAGATGTAATTGTGGATAAAACCAGGTGTAAAGTTGGTGTAGGAGTAGTAATTAGAAATTGGGAGGGGAGTGTAGTGGCTGCAATGAGATTTCCAAAAGATTTCTACCACGATGCTAATTTGGCTGAATCTTAGCAGCATTAAAAGTTATCATTCTTTGTAAACAAATGGGCCTTAAACACATTATACTCAAAGGAGATGCAAAACAGGTTGCATTGGAGCTTAACAACAACTGCCAGAAATGGAACTCAGCAAGGATGATTTTATTTGATGCTAAAGGTCTAATGCAGCAATTTCAAAAGTGGTCTGTGAAATTTATTTCTAAATATTGTAATGATTTAGCTTATATTTTTGTTAGGGTTGCACTTAAACTTTTCGAGGAGAGCATTACTTTAGGAGGACTTCCCTTATATTGTATTCATAATTTGTTCTTATGAATTGAATGAAGATGACTTTGTTGTCTTAAAAAAAAAACATTAAAGGAATCTGCATATTACCTTCAGTTGCCCAACTCATAAACCTGGCCACCATTGAATGTCGAAGGACCTTGAAAACTACACCACATGATCAGACCATTGCAGATACAGCCTTATCGCCTATGTACGAGTTGCACATGATCCCCGATGATGCCACACACTTCCAAAATTGACCTTCCACACACAAGTGTCCTGAACCTCCAAGGACGTCATTGGCCATGCCACCCTCACACTCTCAACCGTGGAAGGCCAGCCACAATCACTATAACTCTTGACTACACATTTCCTCTTCACGTAAGTCTATCTCTCTATTTTGATAATTAACACACACACTTTCTTTCTTACGTGATGTAAGCTCTCTCTCTCTCTCCACGTTAGTTCCCCCTTTATATTTATTTAAGTTTTTCCCCTTCTCTCCCTCTTCAAGATGGGATTTTGTATGTACAAGGGAATTCTCAGACCAATTTGCATACCAATGCCACTGCTTTCATATTTAAAATTTAAATCTGCACTGTTTTCATTCAAATTTGACTTTCTGATCAGTCACGTTGGATGGATACGTGTATTGGTGCGCATAATTGATTACAACCGGATTTCTCCCTCCAAGATATATAGCATGGACTTAAGGATGAAACAGTTGCTAATATGAAAGGTTCCCACATGTGGTCTAAGTGCTAGCTTATAGCTAAATTATAAAAATGTGCCTACCCAAATAATGTTGACCTTAGATTTTATTATTTATGATTATTTTCTATAATAGAATCGAGATAAAATAGATGCTTAAATGTAGAGATTTTATAAGGTAGCAAGGATTTTAAGCTTTAGGAAACCCTAGGTTATTTAATCATGTATTTAGGATTTTAACCGCAAAGTATACGTTTAATTAGAAATTTGTGTAAGACTAGAAATTGATGCAAGTTAGGTGCTTATTTTATAGGTGACCATTATATGCCGGAATATTGGACTACGTTATGAGATAAGCATCATAATCATATCCTTATATGCAAATACGCTGCAAAACTAATATAACAGCGCCGCCATTTCGATTTTTCAATCCGACGCTGACAGACATGCTCCAAAAAGTTTATCGCGACGAAATTAAATCCTCACAATTAATCTTCTAGTTGCTGGAAATGGTCATTGCGAACGATTTTTAATTGTAAGTTGGAACCATTTTTGCGGCGTTTATTGTGATTTATAGCAACGAACAAAAACGTCAGAAAAAAATGTATTTTTTGCGGCGAATTTCTTATTTTGCTGCTAGTAATCAAAAGTGAAGAATTAGTACCGGCGATATTGCAGTGAAGTATAATCGCTGTTAAAGGCTTTTAGTTGCGATTTTTAATGTTTTTGCATCCAAAATTTGCGCTGCAAAAAGTTAATTCTGTTGTAGTGTATGTACAATAAATGACATATTTTTTTTTTATAAAACTATTATGGATGTCTGTTTGGAGACCACGCTTTTATGTACCCAAGCCATGATGAATGTATAAATGCTATAATTTCAAGCATGGTTTGGATGACACGTGCAACTAGATATTTTATTAAAAGCCATGATTAAATGTGAGGAATATGCATCAAGTTAATTTATAAAAAGTCATGATTTTAAATTTTTATATGAGAATTCATGCATAAAAAAAAGGAAGTGTCATTATTTTATGTGAGAGGTCATTCCTCAAAATATTTATGAAAATTCATTATTTTATATGAGGTGTGAGAAAACATGTACCACAACATTTTATGAAAGGTTATGGTTTTATTTGAAATCTATGATCCGATAAGGTTGTGATAAGGTAATACATGACTAAAAAGTATACATTTATGATCATAATAAGATATGACTGTTAAAATATGTAATGCCCTATATTATGACGGTGAAGACAATACCATGAGGTTAAGAGGCAAGGGGCATATTGCATTGTCATATGGATATTTTGGTTGTACACCCATTGTTGGCATCCTTATGTATTGATTTTCAACCCGTAACCACGAACAAAATTGAAATATTCAATATTCGCTATTCCTAATTCATTAGGGTCAATAAAAAGTATTGGCCAATAAGGACATGTGAAAAAAGAGTTAAGGCATTTCATTCATGTTTCAAATTGATGTTCATGTTATATATATATATATATATAAAACTATGAATATGAATGTTTTCTAAGAAATCCCATGTTTATATTATATTTATTATATAATATATTACTTAGTGAATATTCAGTAAATTGTATATATTTTGTATTCTTTTATGTTTTACATCCAATGAGAATATTTATGAGAATGAAGCTATATGATGTGACTTGACCAGAGAGGTGACACAAGAGTCTAGATGTTGTGCATGGGTTTTATTTTATGTCTTCGATGCAAAAGAAATTTAGAAATTTTTTTTGATGCTTCCGCAAACTCATTTCCATCTCTCCTCTCTCACGCATATCTCTTTCTCTCTTCTTACTCTCTTTCTTCTTTAAAGTCTGATTTATTTGCAAAGATAAAAATAAAAATTTAAAATTTATTTTAGACTTATCATTATATATTTTTTAAATTTCTATATAAAATATAATAAAAAAATTAATTTTTTCAAATTTTAAAACATATTTTTTAAATCTTAAAATAAAATTAATATTAAAAAATATATTTTAATCATATTTTATTTTTTTAAAATTTTTTAACCTCATTTTATCTTATTTTATGGATTCTAAAAATAAACCAGACCTTATTCTCTTCCATCCGTCCTATTGTTGTTACAGTCTCTCTCCTTCTCACCGTCATTTCGAGGGCTATCTCTCTTTATAAGCTTTCTCTTATCATGACAGGTGGATGGCCCTAGGGCCAATCAGCCCTGCCCCCCGGTGCCCATGCGGGCTTGGGCTAATCCGATGGTTGCAAGTATCATGCACCCTTACCACCTATGACCCGTCATCCTAAAAGAAGTTTGATAGGGTGATGGCCTCTTCATTTCCTAAGCCTACTAAAGGATATGTGGCTCATTTGAACACTTGAGTATCTTAGAATTTTATGATTTTCACACATGGAAAGCCATGATCATGAGTCTCCGAGCGCAGATCTATTCTATGGTGGACTCCAATTGCATATGATTATGATATGGTAATTGTGATATGATTTTTTATCGTGATACGGTGTTGTTAGGGATAGGGATTCGGATGGTGGACCGAGCCACCCGTCTACCTGTTGAATGGACATACAAAGGGTGCAAGGGTGGCTGATTGCCCGTGCAGGTCGGGCTACACCCATAGCTACTACGTAATTTGCAATGGGTTTGCGAATTTTCCCCTGAAATTCTTCTATTGCGGAAAATGTACTATAGCAAATTGCAGTGATGAAACCTACCTGTAAAAGTAATGTAGCATGGAGAGGGAGGCACAAAGGGTAGAAAAGAAAAGGCCTTTGTAATTGGTCCAGTAGAGCTTTTAAGTTCAAGTATTAGTCTTGATAGCTTATACGCGTATCTGGCCGGCGATGAGGTCGATCAAGTCTATACATAAAGAGGGAGCGATGGGTGGTCGCATGCAGTTGATGAATCTTTATTAGCATGGCTATCGATTAGTTCTTTTGTTTTGATGCAATTTTGGTAAAAACAAAACTTGTGCGTTCCATCATAGGGGCCATTTTTGGCAACATCCAGTACTTGTTCGCGGCGACCATGATGATAGTTGGGAACTCGTGATGATTCCCTTAAATTTGAAGGTTTTTTTTTTTTCTTTTTATTTGTAATTTTAAGATGTATAAATCATGTATACTTTTATTTTTTATTTTTATCAACATTGATAAGTCTATGATATCGCTGATCCAATCCAGTCTACTCATTTCATTTAAGACTTGGAATTGTAAACCCTTTCATTTATTCAATTATTGATATAATTATCACTGAAAAAAAAAAGGCCCGGCGAGTTACTGACCTGGCCGGGTCATGAAATTTTAAAAAGTTCAAGTAGATCATGAAATCAAAGAGGTATTATATATATATATATATATCTTATTTATATAAATTATTACTATATATTTTATTTCTTTCTAAAATATATATTATTATTTTATTTATGTATTTATGATCATATAAGTAATTATATATATTAATATGAATTTATATTCATTAGAACAGTAAATTGGAGATATTTCTTTCGACCACTTAAAAAACATTCGTTAATAATGAATTTTATTTTATTTTTTAAATTAATAATGCATAATTTAAGATTGTATGTAGTACACAATCCTAATGTGAGTCTCTTAATTTGTTTTTTTCGATGACAACATAAAATTTTAAAATGTTCAAGTTAAATTATTAATAATAATTAAGACACATAATTCAAGCTTGTATATATATATATATATAGATATATAGCTAATATTGCTTCAGAGAAAAAAAGAAGAAGCTAATATTGCATGTGGTGAATACGTAAAAAGCAATTTAAGTGAGGTGTGCATTTATGCGTGGTTGGTGGTGGAACGTTTGGTGGTACGTCTTTATCAACGAACCCACATTTTCTGATGTCCTGTCGATCTCTTCGATTCTACGCATGCACCTCTGACTCTCTCTCCTGCATGCACCATGGCAGAAGAAAGCAATCCATGCACGAGATCTAGTATTGAACCCTCTATGTCCGATCCCACAATGAAATTTATATATTTTAGTTCACTACAAGTGAATAGTATTATGAATTATAAGAGTCGAGAGCCGTCCCTATTCCACCACTAAAAATTATGTGAATGATTCCATTACTATTATTTTAAAATCTGTATAGTGACCTGTATAGTGACTTGCATAGTAACTTGCATAGTAATTTCAACGCCTATAAATATGGGTTTCAATTGTAATGAAATTCATAAAAAAATATAGAGAGAGAAAGAAAGTTTCAGAAAGTTTCTTTTATATTTCTCTTGCAATAGTAGTAGTTTTCTTTTTAGTTTTATAACACGTTATCAGCACGAGGTTCTACCAATACTGAAGCTAGTGGTCTTCTACTTCAACTAAGTTTTTCAATATATTATTTGCAGTCTTTGAGATAAATATTAAAGGTAATATTGCTGAATATTACTTGATAAAATTTTATTTTTATTCTCATGATAATGTGAATATATTTCTTAAATTCACAGATTTATTTTTGTAATATAATATCAAATATTGAGATTTATTACTATTGACATTTCTAAAAAATGTTATTTATTCAGGATTCTTGATGAGATCTATTTGGATATGATGATGAACTTGAAAGATACAATCATAGAAGAAAACTATGTGTCCCTGAAGGACCGTGCTGTGTATCTTATGATGAAAAATCATCTTACTGTGTGAAATGAATTAAGAGAGTGATATAAGTACCAGAAGATGTAATCCTCTCAAAAGATCATTATGATTTATTGCACCTGAAGTTGCAAGATTTTAAGAGTGGTATTGAATATTCTGCTCTCTTTAAAATCAGCTCAATATTAAAATTATGCAATGAAAATGTCACTGATGATGATATATAAAAGAAGACATTATTTTTCATACTTCGAATGTGCTCCTGCAGTAGCAATATCGAGAGTGAAAGTTCAACAAATATTCTGAACTTTTGTTTTGTCTTCCAGTGATTGAGCTAAATAATGAGTTTTTACACCAGTTATGTCCTATTAATAATATCGAATTTACACAATTCTCAGAAGTGAACAGAGCATCCTTTCAAAGGAATTAAGGGCGTAGACGTGGTAGAAAAATTATAGAAGTGTTGGTCCCAAAAGCAACAACACTAAAGATGATAAAAATATATCGTATCACCAGAAGTGATCCAACTCAGAGAAAGGTAAAGGCCCTCAGAATAATTATTCATAAAAAGATGAAGATGTTTTTTATAGATGTAATATGACTAACAGTAGTCATGTACCTGTTGTACGGCCAAGCACTTGATTTACTTATGCTAAGTTTTTATATATAAGCTTATTAATATTTCATCATGTTTTAAAATAATGAAATATCGGTGCCCGAAGCACGACAAGAAATTACTTGGGATAATAAAGCCCTGTTTAAATTTGATCTTCTTACAAATAAATGTGAACCAGAAGTTCAGAAGATTATCTATCTGCAAAGTGTTGCAAATCAATTACATGATATATTTACTGTCACTAAATATGTTGTAAAATCATATATTACTGCTGTTAATGCTAAGTAAGAATTGAAGTTCCTGAAGGACGAGTTGTTAAAACAGCAATAAATGAGTCTAAGATACATCTGAAGCGTTGAAGACCTATTGGTGCACAAGAAAAATAAAAATTGGTGCTCATGAAGAGACCATATTTTCTGTATAAAATATAATCCTCCTGAAGAGGAAACCTCCTGAAAAGGTAACTCCTAAAGAGTGTAACTCCTGAAGAGTATAACTCCTGAAAAGAAAACTCCTGAAGAGTATAAACCTCCTGAAGAGGAACCTCCTGTAGAGGTGTTTCATGAAATGTTTTTCCCTGGAGAGGAACAATGAGATCTCAATACATTTCATAAGTACTGGAAAATTTATGGATAGAAATAAAACTGTTGTCGACAACATATATGATAACACTTGATATTACCAGAAATAATGAAAAAAGTGAGCCAAAAATCGTCGAAGAATGTCGACGTAGAAATGATTGGCCAAAATGGAAAGCAGTTATTAAAACTGAATTAAACTCGCTAGTGAAGCGAGATGCATTTGGACCTGTTGTCCAAACACCAAAAGGTGTAATATTTGTCAGATATAAATGAGTATTTATACGAAAGCGTAATGCAAAATGAAATTGTGCGGTATAATTGTCGCACAAGGTTTCCTGCAGAAACCCGAGAGCAATTATGAGGAAACATATTTCCTTGTTATGAATGCAATCACATTCATATTTTTAATTGATTTGGTTATTACAAAAGGATTAGATATGCAATTAATGAATGTGGTCTCTGCATATTTATAAGGATCATTAGATTATTACATATATAAAGATATACGATACTTGAAGTATCTAATCCAAGTACATTTAGGAGTATGTACTTTATAAAGCTTCAAACATCTTTATATGGGTTAAAGCAATCCGAACACATGTTGTATAATTGAATCAACGAGTATCTATTGAAAGAAGGATTTAAGAATAATCCTATATGTCCATGTGTTTTATCAAAATTCGGATTTGCCATTATTGCAGTTTACATTGATGATTTACCTTGTTAGAACTCTTGAAAAGATTACAAGGGTTGCTATAAATTCAAGGAATGCATTTGAAAAGGAAAGATCTTATTATTCAATTCATAGATGAGTTACAAGAATTTGAGACTTCTAGCCTCATCTCTCAAATGCATTTGCTCTTCATAAAACAACATACCATCCTTATCTAAATGATTAGGCAGTCGAAATGAAGAGGCAAGTAAGGATTTTAAATCCTTATTCTCCTACTTTAAGTCTGCAATTTTTCTGTCAGACTCTTGAACGAGTCGTTGAAGTACAAAAACCTTCTCGTTAAGCTTCTCAATCTCACGATTTTTGGATTGTAATCGGTTGGAAAATCCAACAATAGAGGAGGAGTATTGGGTGCCGAGAGTCACCAGCTCATAAACAGCTTCACGATTTGACTTATTAGCCAGATCATTTGCTTGCTGCAATATGGCACCTGCGGAAGATGCAGGAACAACTTGTAATTGAGGCGAAAGATACCTCATATGTTGATCGTGAGAAATAGTAAAAGGAAATTGATGAGCCATTGGAAATTTGTAGAATAAGAATACAAATACAGATGAATTATAGATATGAGAAGAAGATTTGATGCGTACTAAATGAAGCTAAAGACGATTCTTATAGAAATGGAAATAAGAACAAGACAAACCATCATCTCTTCAAATCTCACTTTACAAGATATGCTGGATGCATAATTTCAAAAGCCAGCGAGATTAATTACAGCTATCCCTATTTTCTTGTAAACGCTGAACCTCTGCCGTTAGCTGCTGTTGTTGACTTTGTATCTGAGCTCTCTCTCGTTCCAACTCTTCTACTCGTGTTTTCAGGTCACGAGAATATCAGTCTACAAGTTTCTTCAGCTCCTTGTTTTCTTGTTTTAAATCTTTATTTTTTCTATCTTTAGTTGCAAGCGTTTGATGCAACTCAGATATTTGATTTTTAAGATGATCAACCTCACTCGTTATCGCCAGTAGCTCTTGAGATATGGTTGTAAGAGAAGCAGCATATTGAGCACTGAGGGTTCTTGATGCTGCAACAATTTCAGGATCAGATTTATTAGATAGATATATCTCTGCTCCTATCATGGTGTTTATAGCCTCAGGAGAAAATATAAGTGGTTGAGGTATAAAAGGTTCATGGTTTAAATCTGGGACATTAGAATTTCTATCAGACATAATATCGTTCTGGATGAACAACAACTGAATCTATGAGGAATGCGAAATCTTTTTGCTGGAGTAAACCAATGGTAAAATTGGTTATATTTAAACAACAACCCGAAACTTTCAAATCTCTTCAAGATCTCGTTTGTCTACAATGTCAAGCGGATTTGATTTTCCGCCGAACCGATAATATTAAATCTCAAAGTTTTTACAGCTTTTATCATACATAGATGGTTTCCAATGTTATTTCCGCCGTATATAAACAAGTTCTCCCTAATAACGCCGAATGAGGGGGAGAAAATTTTAGATGAAAATATTATCATGTTCTCTCTAATGCATTATTTAGATGGAAATAATGTTTGAATTCGTAATCTGTTATATATGCTGAAATAATGTTTGCTTATTACTTGAAACACTAACGCATATTATCAGGGGGAGTTTAAGTATTACTGCAGGTATCAGATTTCTATTAAGTTTGTCAACCAGATATTATTTTTCATCTTCAAATCACTCAGAGATTATTGCAATTCATGAAACAAGTCGAGAGTATATTTGGCTGAGATCAATGACTCAACATATCCAAGAAAAGTGTGGTATTTCATAATCAATGATAGCTCAACAATTTTATACGAAGATAATGCTGCTTGTATCATTCAAATCAAACGAGGATATATCAAATATACAATCAAGTGATAATCTGGCAGATTTATTCACGAAGGCATCACCAACTGCGACATTCAAGAAAATTGTGCAGAATATTAAAATGTGAAAACTCAAAAATCTATCGTCATGCATTTTCCAGGGGGAGTAAAAGTCCTGAAGACTTGTGTTGATTGTACTCTTTTTCCTTCGCTAAGGTTTTATCCCACTGGGTTTTCCTTTGCAAGGTTTTAATGAGGCAATCTTAAAACACTTGTAGATATATAAGAAGACTGTACTCTTTTTCCTTCGCCATTGGTTTTTCTTCCCACTGGGTTTTTCCTTGGTAAGGTTTTAACGAGGCAGATTCTTTATGGGTGGTCATTCAAGGGGGAGTGTTATGAATTATAAGAGTCGGCAGCCGCCCCTGTCCCACCACTAAAAATTATGTGAATGACCCCACCACTATTATTTTAAAATCTGCATAGTGACTCGCATAGTGACTTGCATAGTAACTTGCATAATAATTTCAACGCCTATAAATATGGGTTTCAATTGTAATGAAATTCATAAGAAAATATAGAGAGAGAAAGTTTCAGAGAGTTTCTTTTATATTTCTCTTGCAATAGTAGTAGTTTTCTTTTTAATTTTATAACAAATAGATGTTTTTCATATCAATTTATCTCAAAATATCTATTTTTTATTTAAAATATTTTTAGATATTAAAATTATCTCAAATTTATCTAAAAATGCCTATCTTAAAAAATTTTTAGAGACAAAAACTAAATTTCATTTCTAAAAATTATTTTTAGAAACGAAATCTCACTTGCTTGTCCGAATCCATTCTTACGGTCTTTTTTATTTGAGACGAAACTTTTCATCTCAGGATTCCATTTGAATGAAACTTTTATCTGCTCAAACTAACACACACCGTTCAAAATGACAAATTTTTGATTCAAACATATTGCCACGTTCGAACAAGATCAATGTCCGAACATATATTCTCCATTCGAACAAATAAATTGATTGAAATTGTTCTCGTTCGAACAGGTTTGCGTGTTGTTCAAATAGTATACGAACGAACTCTTTTTCATTCAGATGAATTTTTAAATTGTAATGTACCATTCTACTAGTATTTTTTTTATTCGAACGAAATTGCAACTAGATTTCCATTTAATTAAAAAAAATACTATTATTATAAAAATGTAATTTTTACATCACAATTGTTTAAATATTATTGTTAAACATAAAAGTCCAACTAATAACAAACAAGTTTTAAGATCATGGTGGTAGCATAGAGTTTTGGGACACCCTCTGCCATTCTTCAAATATTGTTTGGGTCCTCAATTTCAGTCTCTCTTTTATTCTCGCCTCTAATTTTGCTGCTTGATCTAATCGAGTCAATAACTCTTGCTCCTTGAATTTCAATCATTCTATCTCAAATTTTGCTGCCTCTTACTTCTTAATCTTGTCTTCATTGGATCTGACCTTAGAAGATGATGATGAACTTGAGGATGGCTTCACGCAACGCCTTAAGCCCCTTAAATATCCAAAACGTGATTCAAGAACTTCAGATAGGATCTGAGCATCGTTGAAAGATGACTTATTGAATGGATATGCGGCAACTATTTTTAGAGATTTCATCTTCTCTTAAAAAAAATCTATTAAAATTAGTATAAGTAATAAGAATATTGTATTAAACTTGACTTAATAAACTTAAACTTATATAATTTGTCTCAGTTTCAGGACTAGTCCAAACACCATAATAATTTTTATGTGCTTTAGCATATAATTGAGTCAGATTAAAGTTACCAGAACTTTCAACTTGCTACAAAAGAAAAATTATATTAGAACTTAAATGAGATAAATGCATAGTTTAATATGAGACCAGGGCTAATAGCACTAACCATTTCTTGGTACAAATGATGAAAATATTTAGAACCAACATGATGATATATCTTTAAATTTGATCTATTTGGTTTGTTCACTATACTTCGTTGCTAAGAAAAAATATTATAAGCTTCAAATTCTAATACATCTATAATTTTCTATTAAAAATAGATAAAAGAGATATTACCTTATAAGCAGGATCTTCAAACAAATTACAAACATTTTTCCACTCGTCAGGTGATACTATTTAGAATGAATTTTGGTGCACCTCTCTTGCAATGCTGAACTTGGCGTAGTGCACATGGAATTGAGTTTTGTACTTCTGGAATGCATTTAACATCAGTTTCTCAATTGCTACTCAACCCTCTCACCGACTAAAATCAAAATCAAACTCATCTTTGAAAAAATTATAAATAATTAGTATAAGTACAATTAGTTTTAAATTAAATTTATACTTAGTATCTTGGGATATACCTCATTACCATGCAATGATTTTTTATGTGATCTTTTATATCTTGGAGAATGTTAACTCAGTAGGTTATCGGAGAATAAGTGTGAGTGAGGGCACAAACATAAGTAGCAAGTCAAGATGTTGAATTACTGAACCCACCGGTATGACCCTTTAAAATATCAACTTTAATTTTACCTATTTTTCTTACTTTCTCTATGCAGACACCCCTATTAGTGCCTCGCCCTTGGCGCTAGCATACAACGACTACATGTACAGAAATTAAAACAGATGTATATAATTTGGTAAATATATATTAACTCACTAACATGCGTTAAATATGATATTTAATTTTATAAAATACCTGATTTTGAGTTTTGTGATGTTGACCCACTATTGATGGCCAATAAATCACATTCAGGGGAGTCGACAATGGGTAGGGGTGGGGATGATGTACCCATTGTTTTGCGTTTAAGAAACATATCTATTTGAAATTATAATAGATTAAATATACCATATACAAACGTTATGGATATTCATAAGATTTATATTTACACAATAATTAGATTCATTTACTATCAGTTTTGCTGGACCAGTCCCATTCATCCTCACTAGACACGTAAGTATATTCTCAATCACTTCTGGCACAATGTCTTCTCTACGCAGTGGGACCATGTTATATTGACTTAGATCAATAAATAGATTGATCCCTAATTCATTTTCTTGATATACTTCTTTATTGGTTGAACCATCAAATTCTTGTGTGGTTCGTCTGCTTCTAGAATTTAATCATATACATTTCTTGGTGCAAACTTCTCCATCCTCGCTATGAGTTCACGTATTCTGGATCATCTAAATAAAAAAAACTTGATTAGCTTGACAAGCGAGAATGAAATGATCGTTCTCGTACCAGATTAGGGATGTATTCACACTAAGAAAATTTTCATCTTTATGCACTCCCAACCTAGGCTGAAACATCCCACTAAGTACATATAAACAATCAAACAATATATCCTCCCACATACTTTAACCCTATAATATCTTCTACAATTTCGTAGAAATCAATGTTATCATCTTCATGACTCTCTTTGACTGTGACCTCACAATTTTGAATTTTTCTATATTGTTCTCTGTCACATGTGTGAAATCTATATCTACACACCAAACACCTTCAGTATTGGATGGCTCGCTTGCCCGAACCACATGCCAATGCATAAAATTCTGATGAGATCTCATCAGAATTTTCAGTATATTTTGATAAAACTTACATCAATAAATATATTTAGTTATATATTAAATATCAATAGAAAAAATATTAATTTTTTGATGATACCGTATGTTCAAACCACGATGCAAATTCATCTTCATGCTTTTTTACTATATTAGTTACACCACTAGAGCAAAGTAATTGTAAATATTTGCTACATGTTTTCATGCGAAATATTAATTTTTATGAAAATAATATATTCATATGACTTGTGTATGGAAAACTTGATTGATACGTAGATTCATTACTAACTTCAAATAGTGCTCAATTTTTGCATAATTATTCAGGACAGATCATTGAACTCTTTTAAAATCTCGTCCGCACAGGTCATAGCCCCCTATGCGTCCATGGGACGTACGGTTTGGAAAAATATAGAAAATGGGAATGAGACACCGATTTATTCGCCTTTATAATTTTGATCCGATTTCGTAAATTTGGTATCAACCCCACGAAAATACATTGAACAAAAAGAGTGACATTCGTTATTAATATATGACTCTGCAATCGAACATTTTGGACGAGCTTTATTCCCACAGTTTGCTTAAATTTTCCTAAAAATCATTCAATAGGATACATCAATCTATATTGAATCGGGCCAGCAACTAAAGTCTCACGAGGTAGATGAACAACCAAATGAACCATTATATCAAATAAAGAAGGGGGGACAAACTCTCTAGCTTGCACAATATCACTGCAATATCAGCTTTCATTTTTAACAATGTCTCAACTTGTAATATCTTATTCCAAATGCCCCTGAAAAATGCTGCTAACTTTGTGAGAGCTGTACGAATATCTCGAGTAAACTTTTCTCGCATACCAACTACCAACAAATGTTATAGAAATGAATGATAATTGTGACTTTTAAGACCAGTTATCTTTCCATCATGTGTTCACACACATTTTGACATATTCAAAGTATACACATCAGTTAATTTGATTGTCAAGAACCAATCACAAATTTCTTTCTCTCATCACTTGATAGCATATACCATCATAGGGGCATGCATATAGGCTCGAGACTCATTATCTTGTAAATGCAACTCCGGTCTTATTCCTAACTCTTTTAAATCTTTACGAGAGTTAAATATATCTTTTATCTCCCCTTCTATTGACATCAGAATGCCCAAAATATTTTCACATGTATTATTCTCAATATGCATGATGTCTAGATTATGGTGGAATGTCAACGTAAACCAGTATAAAAACTTGAAGAATATACTTTTTTTCATCCAATTGAATTCTACTGCTTGTCATTTCCTCTTTCGATGCATCCTTCCCAAATTTATTTTCTGGAATCTCAAGTAGTTGTGCAAGAATATCATCTCCAGACAGTTTTGGCGACGATGAACTCTACTAAGTCTTCCCATCAAACTTTGCTTTGTTTGAATGACATCTATGATTATTAAATAAATATCGATGGTGTCCCATGAAACATAATTTTCTCCCATTTGTTAACCATTTGGATTGTGTATCTTTGTTACAAACTAGACAAACCCTTTTACTTTTTGTGCTCCACCTAGATAAGTTCATGTATGCTGGAAAATCATTTATTGTCTTTAGGACTGTGGCATGCATCTTGAATTCTCACGATAAGGCCACATCATATGTAATCACACTTTTTTCCCACAACTCTTTCAACTTTGCTATCAGTGGCTGCATATATACGTCTATGTCATTTCCTAGTGAACTTAACCCTAGGATCAATAGAGCCATCATGAAATAAGGGTCCTTCATACACTTCTATGGTAGCAAATTATAAGATATTAATATCATAAGTCATATACTATCAGAAGTGCTCATATAACCGAATGAATTAAAACTATCAGTTGCCAACCCAATGCATACATTCCGAGGCTCTTCGGAAAATCATAGATATTCTCCATCAAACTTTTTCTATTGTAAGAAATTTGTCGGATGCGAGAAGAATTGATCATTTTAAACTCTTTTTGCATTATGCCAAATCATATCTTTTGTAGTCACTAGGGAAGTAAACAACCGTCGACGTCAATGGATCAATGAAAGATGTCTTAACACTTTATTTGGTATATTGCTCTTATATATTTTCCATCTTGGCTAATGACACACTAGATATGAATAAAATTCAGCATATTGTTCTCAGAAGAGTACACAATCATTCTTATATGCATGGATAATATTATAATCAAATCTCAATCCTCGTTTCAATTTCTTCACTTTGTAAAAGTTACGAGGCACTATGTTATATTGCAGGAGAACCTCTATAAATAATTCTAGTAGTAGATCAATGGTCTTTACAGAAATCCAGCATATTGACTTAATATATAGCAACCTCACCGTGAATGACAAGTTGGTATGACAGGTATACCTCTCATATAGTTGCCGTTGTATAGGGGTGATCCCCGCCCTAGCGGGGGCGGGGTCCCTCAACAACCGCCCCCGCCCCCGCCTGGGCGGGGGGTCAACAATATCAACCGCACCCCGCCCCCGGTTGCACGGGGCGGGGTACCCCTCCTATTAGCGGGGGGAGCGGGGCAAGCCTCATCCGCCCGCCCCCCGCCACCGCCCCTGTTGGGCCTGTCTGGGTCTGTTTCGGCCCAGATCAAATTTTTAAGCCATTTTCCACTCAGAAAATCATCAAACCTGATATAATTTCACAATAATAAATATCAATATATTAAATACTAAATAATTATCATTACTAAATTCTAAAATGAAAAAATAATTTAAAAAAACATAACTAAAAATCTAAAAGTCTAAATCAGTTAAAAATTAAAATTTAAAAATAGAAACTACTAGAAGTCTAGACTAGTTACTAAACTATTACAATTTACAAATTTACAATAATATAAATGAATCCTACAAAATATAAAATTACAAATTGTACTATTAACTATTAACATTACAAATTTACAAATTTACAATTTACAAAATTATAAAAAATAAGATTGATAATAATGGTCCTTGGACACTGGTGATTGGATTTTGTCACGATAAAAGAGTCATAATGCAAACTTGGATGGGGACTGTGGGGTTGTTGGACCTTAAGGCTTAAATAAGTTAAAAAACAATTAGAGTATAAATATAATAATAAAGTTATAAACATGAAAAAAATAATAATTTATTAAAAATATTAAGTTACTTACCAAAATTAAATTGGGTTATTAACTTAAAAGATGAACTTGACAATTTGAATTGACATACAAAATAATACTGTCATAGAAATTAAAAAATGTCAAAAATCATAAACAAGAATTACAAAATAAGTTAAAAACTAACATTACAAATATTATTAAATTATAAATGTAAACAACAATTAAAAAACAATTGTGTAAAGTACAAACCATGGTGATGGGTTGGTAGGTGACGTAGGTCATACTGCAGCAGAGGTAGCTGTTGAAGGTGTCCCAGGTGTTGGCGTTACGGTCGCTACAAATTACAACAATTAAATGTAAAATCTGTGTAACATTAAATGTAATTAAATAAATACAAAATAATGTAAATATTTATTGCGTAACAATTTACCAGATCCAGACTGATCAATAGCCTCGTCCTCGGCCTCAACCGGATCATAATCAATAACCTCCAGAATATGAATTTCAGCACCCGTGATCCAATTCTGTGTGCAAATCAGGGACTCAACAATGATAGAATCTAATGAGCTCTGAAAAGGATCTAATACGCGCCCTCCAGTGCTGAAGGCCGACTCTGAGGCTACTGTACTGATCGGGATGGCCAAGATACTACGAGCAACCTTTGAAAGTACAGGATATTTGGAGACATTCATCTTCCACCAAGCTAATATATCAAAATCTCGTACAAATGGGTGAAGATCCAATGCCAAATATCTGTCTACCTCTGACTAGGCATCTGTGGTGGAACCCATAAAATCCAAGGGGGTCGACTCCATCTTGTCACCCCAGTCCATTTTGCCTTTTTTTCCACGCCTATCATCTGCACCTGGTGGGGGGATACTTGTGGCTGTAGGGGCTGCAACACTACCACCTCCCACGATAGTGAACTCATCAAATAATCTAACAAGTGTTTCCTGAGCTCGAGATGCAACAGCTGACGAACAATCGTTGCCAATTGCATCAGTCAACCCAAATACCATGCCTTTAACCTTAAATCGTGGGTCAAGGACACATGCAACATATAACAAGATATTGGCTTTATCAAACTCTTCCCCCCAATATTTGTCGAATTTCTCCATCATGGTCCTAGACATCTCCCGCAATGTGGTGTTACTACCTGCTGCAATATCATCTAATTCTTCTTTCACCTTGGCTATTTGTTGACAAAATTGATGTGCCGTGGGATATAGAGAACCAGATAAAACGTTGGTAACATCGTAAAAAACTCTCAGAAACTCTATAAAAATAGATACAACCTCCCAATCATTAGACAAAGGATGCCCCAACTTTTCATCAAAATACTTGACATATTGTATGTCTTCATTACCCAATGTATCAAATGCCAACTTATACTCCTGAGCTGCCTCCAACATCAAAAAGGTTGAGTTTCACCTTGTAGACAAATCAGTGCAAAGACCTTTTTTATATGTTATACCCACAGTAGTTGCAGTAATTTTGAACCTAGCCAATCTAACAGGAGAAGATCTGACCCATCTCACAGCAGTCCTGACCCGAGCAACCGAGTCACCAAACTTATCTAAGCCATCACCCACAATCAAATTAAGAATATGTGCTGCACATCGCACATGCAAATAATCCCCACCCAAAATCGTTCTATTCACATTATTCATGAGACTCTTAAGATGTCTCATTGCAACATCGTTAGCCTCGACATTATCAACCGTGCAAGTGCAAACCCGAGTTAACCCCCACTCTTTCACAGCGGCCTCTAAGGCCTTCCCTATCATCTCACCTTTGTGATCAGTTGTTTGACAAAATTTGAGGATTTTCTTATGCAATGTCCAACCCCCATCAACCCAATGAACAGTCATACACATAAAATTAAGATTATTACAAGAAGTCCAACAATCAGTGGTGAGGCAAACATTTTCCCCCGCCAATAAACCCCTCAACTTCTCTTTTTCTAATCGATAAAGTTTTTTAACATCTCTTGCCACCGTGTGGCGAGAAGGAATATTGAATCTTGGTTCCAAGTACCTAGAATAGGCTTGGAAACCCCTTTAATGCCAACTCCCCACTACTCCCCTCACCCATTTTTTTAAATCCAACTTCAAGCCTAGATTGGGCCTTCTCTACCAAAGACTTCAAAATTGGGGATTTTTTGCACTGTTCCTCCAAGTGCAATTTTATCTGGGAAGTGCCATGTCTCTTGTAGTGGCACCCATAAATTTTGCCACAATAGTTGCATTTGGCTTTTGGATCATTGGGGTCACCACCTTCTATCTTGGTGACATGAGCCCAAATTATGGATGGGGCTTTCTTGCTAGACTGCTTGGGGGCGGGGCAAGTAGTAGTGGTAGGAGTAGGGTCAGGGGTCTCAACCGGAATGGGAGTACTGGTAGGATTAGGGGTAGTGGTAGTAGTAGTGGTAGTGGTCGGGATAGGGTTAAGGTTAGGGTTAGGGCCGGAGGTACCCAAAGCGACCTCCGGGGAGCTCGCACTAGAATCTTCTGGACTTTCAATTTACAACAAATCTGAAATTATAATAAATGCAACACAAATGGTCATACCAAAATATAGTAGGCTCAAATCTCAATTCAAAATTAGACTCAATTGTCTAACTTTCAAATAATACTTAATGCATCAAACTATAATAATTTATATGATTATATCACTCATTTTGCCTATTAATTTAATATGACATCACAAATATATATGTGTGTATATATATTCTCATTTATTTTATTTTGAGATGTATAGACTTATAGTTAACAACTTAACATGTATGGTTAGTACTGAATACTGATTTTATTTTTCAAATAATAATTTTATTTTTTTTATTTTTTTATTTTTTTATTTTTTTTATTTTAGTTTATTTCAATATCTAAATATCATAAATTCAATTTTTTTTTATGTGTCAATACTTACAGTATGTCAGTCGATGTTTTATGGTTTCAATATATATTTTTATTTAAGTGATTAATCTATAAATTGGTTTAAAATGTGACACATTTAATCAATGATTCAATGCAACTAAAAATAATTTTTAATAGAATATAATGAGAGCTTTGTGCATAACTGCAAATTTAGGATCCTTACAATTTACATAACAAAAATATATATATACATTATATATGTTACGGGCTGCAAAATTGCAAATTTAGAATCCTTACAATTTACATAACAAAAATATATATATATACATTATATAGGTTACGGGACTACGGGTTACCAAATCAAGCAAATTCCAGAATCCAGACAATTGGACCTTAAGCAATCGGCATTCATAATCCAAACCCTCAAGTCTCAACACAATCCACTCCATAAACTCATAATCAAATATTCAATAAATTCAAGTTTTCAACACAATCATGTAATTTCAAATTTTGAAGAATCAAAACGAAAAAAATGGGAGATTAGTGATTACCTAACAGGAGATTCGGAGAAATATCGAGAGACCGAGAGGGAGAACGGAACCGGAGAACTATCGGAACGAGAGAGAGGGATGCTTCGCACTTGGCAGCGCCGGTGGCCAGCGGCGGTGACGACGGTGGCTTGAGGAGCTTATTAGGGCTAGGGTTTGCGCCGATTTTAGAGAGAGAGTGAGAGGGAGAAGAGAGAAAGGGACAAAGTGATCGACCGAGATCGAAAGGGGAAGGGGGGGCTTAATTCTTAAAGTCCTTTACATAAAACGACGCCGTTTTATATAAACGGCGTCGTTTTATGTAAGTAAAGTTAAAAAAAATCCAGATGACAAAACGACGCCGTTTTGAGTCATCTGAGTTTTTATATATGCGGGGGTGGGGGCGGGGTCAAAGCTATACCGCCCCAGCCCCCGCCCCCAACCCAAAATGCGGGCCGGTTTACCCCGTTGGGTTTCTGTTGTGCGGGTTAACCCGCCCCGCAAGGCGGGGGCGGGGCGGTTTGCGGGCGGGTTAGCGGGTATGGGTACCCGCTGACCACCCCTACCGTTGTACATCCTCCCACAGTCTTGCAAGTTTTCGTTTCCCTCAAAAGATTGTGAAGATGTTCATTCTATATCTTGAACCCTAAACATGTCTGCGCCAATATCCTCTAACATCTCAGTCATTTCCTCTTCATTATCATCACTATTATAAAAAATGGCGAACATATCGATCTCAGCACCAGTTTCCTTCATCTGATTGGAATGACTGCCAAATCTAACTCTTTTAGAAAATGGTTCATCATGTAGAACCCAAGGTGAGTATTTATGATTTATATCATTCACGAGCAAATGAGACTCCACTTTTACCAAGTTTAAATAACTCAGGTTTTTGCACTTTTTGCAATGACATCTTATAAATCCCCGACTATCAGCATTTTCTTTCACAAATTCTATGCAAAATTTCACTCCCCATGCATACTCTTTATAGTTTTACTCAAGTCTATTACCCAATATCATATACCTTTTATCCATTGTATTTTCGTTATCCGTCTACTATCTATTAAAAAAACCTAATTAATTTTATAAACTTTATTAATAAAATTATCTTCACATTCTCATAGCACTACTTTGATAAGGTAGTTGGTTCTATTCCATTCAAGAAACTATCATCTATATCATCTATATACTTTGTCTAAAACTCTAATGTTAGTCGGAATTTCAATAACATTTACCTACAATTCTCTAAATATATTAGTCACAATATTGCATACCCAAAAAATGTAAGGAAATGCATACCAAAATTTTATAAACTAACACAAAAGTTTTGACTAAATATATCTACTACATAGATGATAGAAACTCAAACTGTCCATTTTGGACAATTCAAGAGTTGTACCCAATTATTTTTTAAGAAAATACTTGGTCACAACTCTCAAAGAGGTTTAAAGTTCAATGTAATACTAAAATTAAGTCTGACATCTAACTATAATAGTCAAGTAAGCTACAAGATTATTATTAACACATAAGATTATTGACAAAAATATATTATTAACAAATATATATTATTAACAAATATATTTTACCTACACAATTCTCATCCAAACATTAATTTATATGTCCGAATGGGACTTGAAAGAAACCCAATTTCAATTTGCATGTGAAACTATCTATTCGAATGATAATCATGCAGACATAATACTATAATCAATCCTTAACCCCAAGCAACAAATACCCAAATAAATAAATCATACTCAAAATGATAAAACCCCTAAGTAAATAAATCCCCAAACTTTATAAAAAATCAATGCACATTCAAACTCTCTAACGATTAGAAATCTAATCTCAACTTTTGCACTTCTAACAACAAAATTCAATTCAACAACACTATCCACAATTAAAATCACAATATGAGAAAACCTCCAACCAGTTTTGATGGAGGAAAATAATAATAATACACAAAAAATGCTTAGAAATTAAACTCAACTCTTCTCTTTCAAGAATCTTTCCTCTCTCTCACACTCCCTGGCTTGTCATCTGCCTCTCTCTCAATCTTCCTCTCTAAAAAAGATCTCAAAACTCGCGTGAAAGTGAGCTGAAGACTCGAGTATTTAAATTTTTGAAGTAGAATTCTGACAGGAAAGTAAACCATTTGGACACAAAAATTTTAAATTGCCACCTAATTTTGCTACGAAGAATTTCAATTTTATCTGTTCAAACGGGAAAATTTTATGTTCGGACTCTATGTTCTAAGCATATTCTAAGTATCTTCTATTTGAACGAATGAGTTATTATTCGAACGTATAAATATTTTGAGTATTTGACACGAAATTTATCTACAAATACTAAACACAAACTACGAGATAAAGTCCGTTCGAACTATACTAGATTATAGTTCAAATGGGTACTTAATATTACTATACTAAGTAACATATTAGTAATATTATATCATTAGGTAATATTATATTAGTATTATAATATTAATATAATAGGTAATTTTTAATTAAATATTATAGTAGTATATATTATTCGATTGGTAATACTATACTAGGTAATATATATTATAAGTTATATAAATTGAAGAATGAGTGATGAAACTACTAATATACTAAGTAATCTATAAAACTATTTAAATATATACTAAGTATTACGTGTAAATAATATAATATTTATATACTAACTGATCTATACTAGTATAGATTAGCACAAGTACTTGGTATATACGAAGTACAAGTACTTGGTATATACTTATTATATATCACACTATCATCATAATGTTATGTATAGCATTAGCATATTATATGAAAGATATTAGTGTTTTTTATACTAAGTATTTTATAATACTATCAGTGTCATATAGTACATATTAGTATCATCATAACCACCAAAACTAATAGTGTATTGCTTAAACTCCAAACTCTCCAATTTTTGTTCGAACATATATCCTATCCGTTTGAACTTTTACCCTGCACATTCGAATGTGTAAGATTGAATCAAGTCTCAATATTCTATTGTAAAATCTTGTTTAGACGCTTTCGGACGGCTACTTGCTCGTCCGGACGAGTATCGGGGTATATAATACCCAGACCTTGCCGAATAGTTCACTTTTGCATTGAATGAGATATTCCAAAAACTACTCCCAATCAAACATGAATCGCCTTAAACCTCGCCGCATACATCCTCTATAGTGAAATCTAGAAGGTATGGACCCTCTACCTCAACCTGTTGGTTAAAAATGGATTATGAACACCTATTTTTTGTAGGGGTTAGATTTGAAATTGAATCCAACCTATTTTTCATAGTTTTTGTATTTTTTTCAAGTATAGATAATTTCAGACCTTTATTAGTGATACTAGGGTCGATTGGGTCTGAATAGATATGATTTTTGTAGAAAAAAAAGTAATATCAGAGTCAACTTGGACATTTTTCTTCATAGGGCTTTCTACTCATACGAAAATAAACCACGTCTGAATGAGACGTAGAAGATGAACTTTACGCGTTCAAATGGGCATCTTACTTGTTCGGACGAGTTATTTTCCGTCTGAACGAGTAAGTGCCAAATAAAACAGTTTGTATAGTTTTGGTTTCATTCAAGTATTTTGGGTTTGATAAAACCCTTCTAACTTCTTCCATTATCTATTTGTTGAACATTTTACAAATGGCAGGCAGAGGAAGAAAGCGTGGGAGAGATCAGATGACTAGGAGTAGCAGCACACCTCCACCTATTGGCTCCAATGGCCTCTACTCCTCTTGCTGCTACTCCCATTGCTTCTATTAACAGGCCTATTCTTGTAGAGTTGCCTGTCACCTTGGATGAATTCAAGGAATTGGAATGGGAGGGACACACCATCCACCAGATCTTTATGGAGCAAGGATGGGCTCGCTTCAATTTGCATATCTTGATATAGTATGCGAGTTCTACTATTTCTCGAGAGCTTGGAGATCTCTACCAATATGTGTTGACGGTGCGGGAAGTCGGCATCCCTTTCTATTCTCGAGTTATTGCAGGTATCTTTCTAGATATCCCGAGCGTGGTGAACTCATTTCCTCATCTGTCTATGGTAACAGCGACTAGCTTCGTCAGGATGGACACGGAGGCTGGATGCCCATTGACGGTGGCAGAATGGATTGCCAATGAGTTGGCTGGCGGTTTAGACACTGATAGCGATGAGGAGTACATACCTGATGATGGTCTTACAGATGATCAAGTACGTGTGCTATTGCGACAGCTTCTGCATATGATGGTGGGAAGGTGACCTGATAGGTCAACTACAGTCCATTCTTCATAATGCTAAATCTGATAGTCAGGTACAACTTGGACCCAAAGAAGCATAAGACAGATTTTAGGATGGATTAAACACGACTTCTATTGCAGGTAACATGGGAGTGCCTGTGATGCCCCTAATTTATGTTCATAATTCAACGCAAATTGAAGTGTAAGGGTAAATAACGCTAGGCTACTCACTCTCGTACTTATCGAAATTTAATACAAGTCACAGTGAAAAAGTTTTGAATAAAAATTAATTTCTAATGATCACATGGTAGCATAAAAACCATAATAACATTTTATCCTTACATACATAACCCAGTTAGTTTTCTTATATACAAATTTATTAAAATTTCGACGCCTAGGTTCCTTTTTCACTTCAGGAAACTCTTTTTCCATACCAATGCCATTCCCTATGACCACTAACTGAGTCAAAACTTCTACAGAGAGAGAGTACTTCGGGGACTCCTCAGGATTTCTCCGGGTCTCTCGAGTAACTAGGGTCTTGCCTATGCTCGACATCGAACTCTGCAGTGAAGTTAAAATTCCAAAAGAGAAAAGAAACATACAAGAATGATATTTCTTTGAAAATCTCAGTAAGTACATACTTAACTTAATAAAAGTATATACATCATAAAATAATCACATACAAGTCAAACAATGAGAGTGTGCATTTATGTCATGCTTCATGTGACTCATGCATGATTTAGACTTATCTCTTATGTGGACTTACACTAACAAAATTATTTCATGCATGGACTTTTTATTCTTATTTTGAAATTCTTGTTCTTATAAGTCTTTACTCATATCCACTATTATTATCCGTGGTTGAGTCATGCCACTATTATTACTCGTGGTCAGGCCATATCCAATATTGTTACTCCTGGTTGGGCTGTATCCAGTATTGTTACTCCTGAGTTAGGTCATATCCAGTGTTGTTACCCCTAGTTGGGCCATATCCAGTATTGTTACTTCTGGTTGGGCCGTATCCAGTATCGTTACCCCTGGTTGGGCTGTATCCATATTCTCGTCAATCGTCCGGGTGTTAAGTATTGTCGTCCCCGTCATGACGAGTTTTATCATATCCGTCATACGGGCGTTATGCATCGCCGTCCCCGTTATGACGAGACTGATTCTTAGATCTTTTCTTTTATAGGATTTTCTTATCTTATTTCTTAAATGCTCGTCATGACCCATGACAACACTTACATGACGACATGTAACATAAACTTTTCTTAAAAATAGACTTCGTGATTTATGAGGACACATATATATGACACAATGTAATATACACATAGCTTGAGATTATGACATGCATGTTTCATGTCTTCACCATTCATGTGATATATAAAATATAGCATAAGAACATACATCACATATACATGTACTTACGTCATATAAATTCGTAATATCAAAACTTAACAAATAATGCTTAAATAATTAAATAAAATATTATAATATTATAAAACTAAGGCTGGCCGAAGATCATAGGAGATTAAATCTTATTTATTTATTTATTTAGATTATTCAACTCAAGTCAAATTTTACATATTTAGCATACCAAAATTTCTCTTAATCAACTTATATATATTAAATTATTTTTCTTAGTATTTCTTCTATAGTTCTTAATAAAATGATTCTTGAAAAATTTCGAAGTAAATTAGAGTTTCTGAACTTACTATAATTATTAAAATATCATCAGATAATTAAAATCAAGTCACTAAAAATCTAGAATAAAAGAAATTCACCAATGAAGTTAATGCCTACTATGATAAATTTAGTTCTGCCACATTAATCCCCGTTTCGTCTTTTATTGAGTCTTTATCTCTTAAATATCAAAGTATAAAACTTTTAGATATTTATCTTAGTTTTCCATTACCTCTTGAATTATTTCATTCTGACATCACACTAATAAGTTATGTTTGATTTACTAAAGGATGTTAAATATGCTAGTAATACCTATATTAAGCATGGAATTTTCTAGAGTTGGTTTATCATTTTTTTACAAATCAAGACCTCATATTTTCACATAATACTCTTAATATAACATTATAGAATATATTTCTAAGGTCTCATAATTTTCTTAGTATTTTTCTATAACAAAAACCACTCCAAAATTTCATATTTTTCAATAGCTTTCAATTTAACACATAAACAATATTTAAGCTCAAACAAGCCCCAAATTAAAGCTATAAATCAAGTCACTTCTAACATACCAAGATTATGTTAAGTAGTGCACTTACAAATTTTTCCAAAACTTTCTTTGATGTTTGTGGTAGCTTTTGAACTAATTATTCTCCAACCCTCATAACTATCTTCCTTTTGAAGTTTGTGTGAGGTAAGTGAGTTTAGTTGAGTGTTTCTTCCTTTCCTCTCTTGAGTTGCCGTGGGAATGGGCTAAAAGGGGACCAAAGAACAGTTACACACACACACACACACACACACACACACACACACACACACACACACACACACACACACACACACACACACACACACATATATATATATAGAGGTGGCACCATGCATAGCAAGAGAACACTCCAATTTCCCCCTCCCATGACACATAGCTACACCCTTTGGCCTTACCTTGTGAGTTGTCATCCTATTTTAGGCCTAATCATGCCCCTAATTTAGATTTTTCCGATCATAATCTTCATCTAAAGGTCCTATATATCCACTTATAAACTCCATTTTTGATCAATGGCCTAAATTTTTCCAACACATGGGAAAAATCCAATCTAGAAGCAAGGATATCTTAGGATGGCATGAATTTGGTCACCCCATCCCCTTTGTGTCCCATGTCCCTTGCCACCTTTCCCTTCCATTTTTCACATGCTCCAGCTCCTATTCGTACACCTAGGGTGGCTGGGATGACATCCTATCATTTGTTTTTCAAGATTTGGTTACCAATTAGTTGGAAACAAGGGGGATAGTTGGCTATTTTGGCCAATCAAGTTAGTTCTAACTTTTGCTTAGTTTTAGACTAATTATTCTTCCAGAAGCTATTCCTCCACTTAACACATACTTTCATACGTGTATCTAGATGATATAAATGAGAAGAACCAATAAGATTTTAGGACCTAGTGAGGCGGTGGCATACTTTGTTTTCGGGTTCCAGTTTTCGTCCAATCCAGATCAGTTCACTTCCAGTCTAAATAAATTATTGATCCCGTTTAATTCATTAAAAACTCAAAACATAAAAAGTTTTAGATCATCTTCTTAAAATTGTATAGGATTTTGAATCACCTTATTCCGAGTTCAAATGAGAGAGATATGCTTAATTCACCAAAATACGTCAAAACTTATCCGAGAATATCCAATCTGAGTTCTCCATTTGTTTTACTTTGTTTTCTTGCCCACCAAAACTTCTAGATCAATTCTTATCAACTTGTCACATGTTCCCATACATTTCAAAACATCAGAAAATTTGGTGGCCAATCACAGTTTTTGTTACATGACTGAATATAAGACAACTCATCTAAGTCGGTTACCAGTTGACTCCTATTCCTGTCCGTTCATTTCACACAAGACTTAGTCCTTGATAAATTCCTTATCTTTAAAAATCTAAAACATGAAAGTTTTATATATGCCTCTAAGTGTTCTATAGGAATTGGAATTACCTTATTTGGATCTCATATGAAGGAGTTATTTTCATTTCCCCAAAACTCGACGGACTAGCCCGAGAATTCTTAATCCGGACACTAAGTGTTTGATCTTTGGTTTTATCACTTCCTTTTAGATTTCTTTCTCAAACTTCAAAAGTTTACCTTTATCTAGGTCCAAATTGAATTTTTCTAGTTTATACCTTGTTACAATTCCCAAAGGTCAATCCAAAATTTGTTTTAGAATGCATAATTTCACCTTTTTATAGCTCACAATTATCATCTAAGTTTCAAATTCTATTTCCATGGAAAAATATATTTCCAACAAATTTCTTTAAAATATTCTCAAGTAAATACTTTATCTTAAAAAACTTGAGCTATTACAGGACTTGATTGATCTAGGGTTGTATACTTTCTACCGCATTAGACATGAGTCACATGATATGGGAGTGGAGACAGTCTACCATTTTGACCGTTGATATTTGGCCTCGTATTACTAATTGAAGCTACAAAGCTGGTGGGTAATAAAAAAACCCTATAGATGGGGCTCTCAACAAAATACCTATTAGCAAAAGCAAGGAACACCCCTATGCGAAGATTCTAGGGTCGACTGTTACTACTACTAGTACTATAGTTCAGCCTGCTGAGAGCCAGCCTGCTAAATTTAAACTGGAACAGTTGGAGGCAGTGGTGGAGAGAGTGGCAAGACACATGGTAGCGGAGGCTGATGAGCGCATCATGAAGACGATAGATGATGTAGAGACACGGATCAAATCTATGCAAGATGATTCAGATTTCCAAAGATGTAGGATGTGTTTTTATTTTATTTTTCCTTTATATGTTGCATTGAACAATGTTTTTTTTTTAATATATTTTGATATGTAATTGATGTGTTTTTTTTTGTATTCAAAACAATGTTTACTTATTATTTTTCTCATCTTACTTATTACTTGTGAAATAAATAATATTTGAAATTAATTACATAAAATCAATTTGGACATTTATAAATATTTTAAATGCTCCGCAAATCATAATTTGTAATATATACATATTTTTTATATTTTGAAAATGATAAAATGAAATTAATGATAAATATATATATACAAATTAATGATAACGAAAAATTAAAATCTAATTTTCAACCTATTTACCATCCAAACAGTGTTTTTTTCTTTCTAGATGGTCTTGCAAGTTTTCCATCAGATTTCCCTCCAAATGTATCCCGTTTGGACAATTTATTATCCGTTTGAACAGTTTTTTATTTTTTGAGATAATTTTTTTGTCACCAAATGTTTTGTTCGAACAAAATTTTATCTGTCCAAACGAATTTTGAAACTTGTCCAATTTTTGGAACGAAATTTAAAATTTTTTAAAAAAATTACTTTTAGGGACGAAATTTAGTTTGTCCCTAAAGTAAAATTTCTTTTAGTGGTTGATTTTCACCCATCCACTCACTTTCTATAATCATAAAAGAATTATAGAAAAATAATTTACAAATTGATATAATTTGATGTGTTTCATAAGATTTATTTTATAATAAGAAATAATTTTATAATATAATGAAGTATATCAAATCATATTAATTTTTTAGATTACTTAATTGTGGCTAAAGAAAATTTCCTCGTCTATATATCTTTCATTTCTATTACACTTCCATTTCATTCTGTGTAATAAAATGCATTAATATTACGTGGAAAATTTAAAATATCTTTTGATTTATTATTTTCCTTTACATCTAGAAAAGTCTTGATTTATACTCTAACCCATTATAACCTATAGTGATATCATGATCTTTACATTCTTATTATTCTCATCTATCTCAATTCTCTAATAAAAATTAGTAATATTAGATACAATTTTAGAATTCATTCATTTTCTTTTTAAAGAGATTCGGTGCTAGCTTGCATACGTCAAGACTACAAGTATCATAGTCTAGGTAAACGTGCTTTTCATTTTTTAGACTGTACAGTGGCATTGGAGAAAACTCCCCATTATCTGTGATGTGTTTTATGGATATGTTGATGAACGAAATGAGAATTTATTCAAAAATAAAAACATTGTTTTAACTATATTTTATTCAATTAAGAATAATATAAAAATTAAAATTAAAGAAAATATAATTAGAATATAATTTTTTAATTATTGTTTTTTAAATTAAAAAAGGAGTTATTTATTGTATTTTAATAAAAATTTAAAAAAATTATAATAATTATATGAACTGAGATAAAATAAGATATTTTGAATTATATAATCAAACTATGAAATTTGGCATAATTGTGCTATTATGAGCATGGGTTGAAGCCCAATGCCCATTTTCTTTGCTGGCCTTCTATTTTTTGTCCTGTAATTCCTTTTAATTGAGCACGCTGTATTCAACCCATTTGTAGTTGAGTCTTTCAGCCTATCGTTAGTAACATGATTTTATGTACTAGGCCCATTTGTGTTAGTATTGAGCCACTCGTTTTGCTTATTGTTTCTACCTTAGAGCACTCTCATGGATTATCCGTTGTTAAATGATCATTTTAACTAATATAAAATAAATTTTATTTTTGACTATTCCATTTACATAAATCTTTACGTTAAATTAATTATTATTTATTATATAATAATAAAATAATATAACAATAATTTGAGTTTGGCTATTACATAAAATCTCCACATTCGATTATCCATTTATTTATTATATTGTAATGAGTAATTAATAAGTAAAGAAATATTTACTTTCTTGTAATTATTAATTTTTTTATATTTTATTATTCTACCTATTATATATTAATTAATAATCATATACTAATTAAATTCGGGTTAACAAATTAACTATTGATCATATTTTATTTAAATTAAATTATTATTTAATAATTTAATTAGTAATTATAGTCGCTTTATGATCAATTACTTGCACAAAATACTTATTTCAAACGAAGATGGAGGAAAGAAAGAGAGAGAAGATATTAATAAAATAGGAATTTGGCATGTACAGAGTGACTGCTAAAGATGGAGGAAATTTTGACAATACAATAGCTAAAGTTCAATCCAACCAATTCAATGTGACTTTATTTTAAGACTTATTGGCTAAATATATCTTAAATTTGACATTTAACCCATCCAATAAGAGTGTTCTAAACGTTTGCCTATTGTCTATTGTCCAATTATGAACTATTTTGGCCATTTGTAATAGATACCAGGAGACAGTAATCCATGTTTTATGGCATTGTCCAGCAGCAAATGATGTTTGGGTCCAAAAGACGAGTGAGCCATCAAAATGGGATTCAAAGGAGATTGAGTTTACCCAGCTATGGATAAAAATTGTATCAATGTTACCCCAAGAGAAAGTTCAAAGTGATCATGGCAACTGGCAAGTATATGGTACGGAAGGAATAAAATGGTTTTCGAAGGCAAATTTAACAGCCCAGAAATGGTAATCAAAAGGGCAAAATACATGCTTGAATTGTTTCTGGAAGCAAGCCAGAAAAACAGACTATCCCATCATAGAAATGCAGCTCTCCAGAGACAAGTCAAATGGCAGCCACCCCAAGTTAACCAAATAAAGATCAATTACGATGCAGCTAATGACAATTCAAAAAAGCATCTTGGAATAGGGATTATAGTAAGAAACTCAGAACGAGAAGTAATGTTCACTTCATGTATTAGTAAAAGTTTTATTGGGGACAATGAAATGGCTGAGACATTAGGATTGTGGCAGGCCATGGAAATAGTTGAGGAATTGCATGTTCAAGAAGCTATGTTCGAAGGAGACGCTCAGGAAGTTACAAAAGCAATACAAAAACAAATAACATATAAAGGAGCGACTAGCCAGCTTGTACAGGATATCAAAGAAGTCCTCTCCCATACACCATCATGGAATATTAATAATATGTATAGAGAAGCAAATACTGTGGTTCATAAGCTAGCCAAAAAGGCTGTAAAACAGTTCAATGATCAGCATTGGATAGAGGAAGCACCAGCAGAGGTGTTGCATGTGATAGAGTTTGAAAGATAGTGTAATGAGCACAATTTAAATGTTTATTAATGAAATGAAGATATAGTTGTTTAAAAAAAAAAACAAAAAAACTATTTTGGCCATTGCAGGTAGATCATATAGTTGGTCCTAAAACTTAAAATAGGGAGGACTTCGACTCCAACGGTGTCGAAGTTCGGAGTTCTCGACTCTGAATCTCGTCGGAGTCGAAATTTCATTCCGACTTCGACTTTGAAAGGAGTTCGATTGACTTCCGTTCCAACTTCCAACTGCAATGGGCCGAAATTGGTCCATTTTGAAACAAAATAGGACCAATTGGGCCATTTTGATTCGAAATGGGCCCAATTGAGTCCATTTTTTGATGTATTTTATCCGTTTTACATATAAATAATAAATTAGTCTTAAACAGTTAAACTTAATAAACAAATAATACAAATTATATTATTATAATTTACAATACTAATTGCTAAAACTAATACAAAAAATAGTCCAAACTGAATAATACAAATAATAGTACAAACTACAAATTAAACCATTCGACATAGTAGCAACTAGCATACTGCATACACTTCAGTACTTCACAGTTGAATTCGAGATTACTATACAAAAAAATCCGTTGCAGCTAATTGTAACTTGTAACTTTATAACTTTGTCGTCGGAGGCTTGAAGTCTGGGGCTGGTCATGCCTGAGAATATGAGATTAAGACAAAATTAAAAAGTATTATTATCAATAAAAATTAAAATGGTCCAAACTAGTAACCGTAAATTAGAGAAAAAATGTAGGCAGCTGTAATGTGGCGAATCAATCATCGGCAATTATATCGGGGTTGATATGTAGATATATAAAATTATAGATAGTATAAGTTAAATACATTTATGAAATCATAAAAAATAGTCATTGAAATAATTAAATAATTATATACACTTTGTTACTTTAATCATAAAAAATAAGAAAATAAGTTAATTTAATTTTATCTGACTCAGGTCTATAGCTGAAAGCATCGATGCCAATGCTCTCTAGTCTAGAAGGCATATCACTAATTCAATTCTGTGTGCAAATGGGGGCTTCCACAGTTGACGATGCCAATAAACTCCGATAGGCATCCAACACTTGACCTCTGATGCTAAACGCCGACTTCAATGTAACTGTAGTGATAGGAATGGTTAGTACATCTTTAGCAGTATGGGAGAGAATCAGGTACTTGGTGGAATTAGCCCTCCACCAAATAAAGATTTGAAACTCATCACTAGGCTCCTCGACCTCTGCTAATAAATATCGCTCAACCGCATTCGTATATTGCAATAGATTTCTCGCCGATCGTGCATTAAACGATGTCATAACATTGAAGCCTCGGGATCGACTGACATTGTTTGCACCGACCTGATGGGTACGGGCATCTGAAGGAGGTCTTGACCTCGAGCTCGAACGTGAGCTACCTGCGGTTGTTGAGTATGAAGGCTGACTATTGGTGCTGTGGTAGGCATATAAGTTGTTTAGATCTGTCTTAAGTGTTGTAATAAACGTGGCTGCTTTCACTGCCCCAAGAACTTTAGTTGCCCATCGTTCTATCACCGCCAACTTCAATCGGGGGTCGATAATCGACGCTATAAACAATAATCAATTTATCTTCTCAACTTGCCCCCAATATTTATCATATTTCCACTGCATCTGTAATACCATACCAGATAATAGTCCGCTTGGGTCAACACAATCTTCTTTCAAGTGATGGTGTACCACTGAGATTTCGCTAAATCACATATTTGCTATCGCATATGCGGATCCAAATACCCGCATAGTGATATCATAGAAAAGCTGTAAAAAGCTGACAAACTTGGATATATGTTGCCAATCCGTACTGTCTGGCGGACTGAGCCCCATTCCATTAGGCTCCAGCAAGGCATACTTCAGACCCCTATCCTCAACCTCCAACCGCACAAATGTCTTCTGACATTTCAGTGCCACATCTAACATCAGATATGTGGAGTTCCATCGAGTGAGAATATTTAGGCATAACATTTTTGAAGACTCAACTTTAACCTGTTATGCTACTACCATGAACTTTCGCTTCCTTTGGGGAGAAGTCCTTGCATACTGCACAATGTTGTGGATTTTTTTGATGGAGTCATCTACATTTTTCAACCCTTCAGCTATTTCATCATTGAAAAATTCTCAATTATCATAACAATATAAAAAATATCATAGTTTTTGAATCTTTAATCATCAAAATATTAAAATATAAAATACAAAATTAAAACCAAAAAGGCTTAGCAACAATAAGGTTGAGTATGTGAGCAATGCATCGAATATATATATATATACTGATGGTTTTTAACCACATCGTATCTCGCCCTTGTATTATGCGCAAACCACTCGATGGCGGTCTCATTGGTACTGGTATTATCAACTGCAATGCATAGCAATTTTTGGATGCCCCAGTCCATCAGACAATCATCCATCTCTGCCCTCATCGATGCACCCTTATGGTCAACTATTTCTTTAAATCCAATAATCATCTTTTTAAAATTCTACTCATTGTCAATGTAGTGTGTTGTGATACACATGTACGAGGTATTCCGTATAGACGTCCATGTATTGGTTGTAAATGACATTCTTTGGCCAGTAGTGATAAACATCTTCTTCATCTCTGTCTTCTCCCTCAGATGCCTCTTCATGCAATCGCGCATCGTTGTATAACGGAATGGTACTAGAAATCTTGGCTCAAGCAGCTTCATAAACTTGCGGAAGCCTCTTTTGTCAACCGTGTTAAATGGCATCTCATCCTCCATAAACATCTCTGCAAATGCCTCACGGTACACCTTTTTACTGTATTGAGGGACCACCAAATTCCTCATTTGGTTTCCTGTCCCATCAGTGGCTGTAGAGGTCTCGAGCTAATATTAGTCTGAGACCCACTTGCGGCCGTGTTTAATAATTTATGGCCCAATATTAATTTTAAGTTAAAATTAAATGAGATTAAATGAACAAATCAATTAGCATATATAATACATATGGCCATATGGGATTAATAAAACACTAATCTCTTGACTCCATCCCCTTTGCTATTTGGTATCGCTGGCAACCGTTAAGATGTGATGATAGACAAGCGGTGCCTTGCTTTTTGAATGACACCCAACTTGAGTGTCACAGTGGTTGCACTCAGCCCGTGGCTTCTCGGGATCCCCACCCTCAACCTTCATGAAATGTTCCCATATTCACGATTTTTTTATTTGATTATGGACGGGGTGGCCTTGCAGTTGTAGGGCATACTAAAACATCCAGATCTTGAGTCAGATCATCCCCAAGACCCATCTCCTCCTATTCCATAAACTGATCAAGATCTTCTGCTTCTAATCCTATGTTGAGTGGAAGTGGAAATCCATTACTTGCACACGAGGTCTGCACTCGAGTGGAGCTATGTAGTTGACTTTGAGTCCAACTCGGTGCTGCTACTTGGGATGCGAATGGAGTCCTAGCATCCAGAGTCTCATATGGAGTCGGAGTCCCATTAACACTATGTGAGGGATCTATAAGTGATGAAGCCTGAAATTCAAGTATAATAAAAAATAATAATAAAATATTTCTAAAGATAAACTTGTATTTAATTTTCAGATAAGAACTTAATTAAACAAACAAGAACTTAATTAAACACCTTCTAGATCTTGTCCAATTATTATCTGTCACATTATGATATCGCACTATTTCTTTTTCACATTATGATAGAGTTTAGATAAAACTATTTCTCTGTCACACTCCAAAGTCCAATACAATCAACCCCCATATATTATATATATATTAAGAATTTTTGAGTACTACAACAGTATCACATATAGCTATAGGCTTCCACAATAATTAGATATTAAGAGTTTTCATAACCAAATGCTTCAAATTAAACGAATGTTTCTATAGTACCATAGCTTAAAGCTTAAGCATGCATTTATGCAGAGTCTAAGCATCTATATATATTATTTTACTCTAAAAAGAGATCAAGAGAGGTGGGGAAATAAGTGGACTGTGGGACAGACCTTAATTATATATTTATTTTTGATTTATTCATTGATTGGACTTTAGTTAGACAGGTGCATGCTAAAGTTATATAACTATGTAGAATAGTACTTGATGGGAATTGAGCTTTGAGTTACCGTTTACTATAATGAAATCACAAGGAAACCTTCGCGAGTGATTCTCCGTTGGTTTAAAAGATATGATGAAGAAATGTTGACTAAAAAAGATGCATATAATATGACACCAAACATTGTTTTAAAGTTAACAGTTGCGGGGGAATGCATGGTGTCATATGTTTCCTTGGCATTTAAGAGAATTTCTTCTCTTTAGATCTTTTTGTTTTGTTTTTTTCTTCATGATTTTCTTGGTGATATTGTTTTCTTTTGTAATCTTGGCCGATATAGCCAAAAAAAACAAAAAAAATGCAAAGTACATGTAATTATAAAAATGTGGCCAAGAAAATACTAATCCTGAACCGTGATCTCTATTCTCGTTGTATGGGAAATCATGAGATCTTTGAATTTCTGTGAAGTACTCCTAATACATAGTATATTAGTAACATATTAAATCATTGATAGACAATATTCTAGTTCAGGTGAGATGTTTATAAGCACAGTTTTTGAGTACTACAACACTAGCACTGTTAGCACATATATAACTTATTCTAGTTCATGTCCAAGTCATGTACTCTCTAAACCAATACAAACCGGATACTTCCAAAACATGCCACCATGTATTTTGTCTAGCTGAAAAAAATTGTGTTAAAGAAGCTTAGCCCCGCCATCTGAACCATTTGGAAACTTGAACCATGGAGTCAGGACAAGGGTGCAACACATTCTTAACAATCATATGAAGTACAGTTCACTTAAGTTCAAACTAGAATTCAACACCTCTTCACCATCCAATAGACAAATGTACTAAGGTAGCACCTCTTTAAACCATTTGTTTTGTCCCCCACAAAGTAGGTAAAAGAAAGCTATAGATGCAGCAGGCTGAATTGATGCAGAAAATAGACTAGGGTGTCAATCAATTTTGTCTTCAAATTCATATAAAATAATTGAGTTTATGAAATGATGGAAATAAAATCACTTAAATAAAATAATTCACTTAAAACCATTTTACTTTCGCAGCTCTAAAATAGAGTAAGCTTGATTTATAATAGATTTAGTTCACTAACAACTAAAATGTCCGGTAAATATAAATTATTTAAGCATGTAATTGTATTTTTTTTTTCACAGTGACATTCCATCAAAAACATTGTTTACACTGTCCAAGCACAAACAACACCAAATCTCTACAAAGATTTCAAAATTTCCTCACTACAATAGCAAATACAGCCTAAAATTATCACAGTCCAATACAATCAAAGATTTTAAAAAATAACATATATTAAAATTCATAATTTTAAAAGTTAAAACCCTAAAAAGTAAAATCAGTTAACCTCTTGAATCCTTGATGGTTTGGCAATAGTTTGGACTTAGAGGGCTGTGACAGATCGTGCTGACTTCAGAACTCTAATGAGGATTATCCAGGATCAGGCCCCAATTTAGACCCTGGAGGGCCATGACAATTTCCTAACTAGCCTGCATGCATGCTTTAGCTCAGGTCTTGACACGCAACAAGCACCCAGTGAAGCTACTGACCATGCACAGTGCATGCACACAACCCTACGTGCGCATAGGCGTGCCCCACAGCGCATTCACCTACGCGCACACGTGCGTGTGCACCTGTGCCCCAGCATACGCGCATCACTGTGCACCACAAGCACACCATCCAGCACATGGCACCAACCCACGCCTTGCAGAGTAGGCTAGTGGCATGCTCACAAGGCATGCCATCCAGTGCGTGGCACCAGCCCGCGCCTTGCAGAGTAGACCAGTAGCAAGCACACCATGCATGTCATCCAGTGTACGGTCCCAGCTTGCGCCATGCAGCTAGTGTCCGGACCGCCAATTCGGGCCATGCAAGACTACCGCCCAAGCAACCTGATTGGGCCACCTCAGAGTGATGTGACTTGACCCTGTGCCTACCACTAGGACCATGCATGGCACACTACCATGAGCATTATCAGTTGGCCCTGCACAGCGCCATATCTCGTGTATCACCAGACGCCATGCAACCAGACAATACGTAGACCAACCTGCCCGCAGACCTTGTATCACACTAGCCCACAATGGAGCACATGCAACCCACGACCATCATCTAGCATTGGTGCCTATCATATTATTTTTATGTTATTTTATTTATTTTACTGCATTGGATATTTTCATAATTATTATTTTTTAATTAGGGATCTATTGGGGGTTTCTAAGTTGTAAGATAATATAAATAGGATTTTTAGGTTTCATTTTTTCATATTTTGGACATTTGAAAAATTGGATTTGCTCTCTAGAAGAGTTAGGCCGACCACTCACCTAGTGGTTTGGATTTCAGTATTTAGCATTTGGGTTTCAAAGGGTGCAATTCGTAAATCTCTTTGGAAAGAATCACACTATGCAATTCGTGAATCGGTGTGTTCCGCATCTATTCTTTATTTTCAGTTTATTAATAAAAAGTTTAAGGTTATTCAATATGTGTGTTTTGGGTTGGTCTTGTTCTTGTTTTTGTGTTTGTGTTCTTGAGTGATTGTTTGTTTGATTGTTGAGTGAGTTTGAGTGGTGAGGCCAAATTCACCTCACTGGTGAATTTGAGGATTGTGTGAGTGTTCCCAAGAGAGATTTGGAATTCAAAACCTTTGTGAGTTTCGGGTTTCTCAAGAGTATTGAGTATGATTGTGAGTGATTAAAGAAGTGTTGAAGTGTTGGAGGAAGTGTGCTAGTTGAACTTTTGGAGTCCTTGGAGGGTTAGCGTGTTCTTCATCCCATTTGAGTGTTCAATCTTATTTTTATTGTTCATTAAATTAAATTGTGTTTTCCTTGCCTCATACACCAAAAGGCAGCCCCATCAAAACCCCAGCACTACACGGCCTAAGCCATAAAACCCTAGCCAACCAAGTTGACAAAATCGCCCTCACTCCCACAAAACCTTAGCCGGCCATTGACCCTCCAATCCTTTCCTATTTTATCTCAACCAAACAAATATCCCCTTATCTTAATTAGCCAATCTTGACCACTCTAGCCCCTAACCAACTGACCACATCATTTTTCTCATTCAAACACTTTCCAAAATTCAAACCACCAACCACTTTCCTTATCTAGCATACTCGCCCATAATCCCTAACCCTAGCCAAATTTCCCCATTGCCACATCATCAAAACATCTCTTCATTCCCTCATTTGATTGGTCAATTAATTAAAGGACTGATCCAATCAAATAATCTTCCCAAAATAGCGTCACATATTCAGCCACAACCCTAGACCCTTTGCCATCCACTTCAAAATCCATCCATAAACCATAAGTCATACTCCTAACTTTTAAAAATTACCAAATTACCTAATAGCCAACAGACCAATCCTACCTTTGGCCGAAATCCTAATGTTGCCCTAGCAACATTTGGCCACCCTAAGACCCAAGCAACTCATCACATGCCCCAAGCCCTCATCCATTGTCGTGCACCTTTGCATGCACCAAGCCGAACCCCTATAGCCCAAATATATAACCTTTAACTCCACTAAATCCTAACCTCACTTTACCCTTTCCCTCACACACTTAACGCTTACCAAGCATTGGAGTCCGACTCGGTTATTGGAGGGAACAACAACACAAGGAGGACCCATTAGGTGATTAGAACTTGATCGAGGTCCCTATCAGTGAGGCTTAGGCAACCGACTCGGTTATTGGCGTGAACGCGGCGAAATTGAGGGACAAAGGCGGCGTCAATGTAGAGAGATGCAGAGATGAGAAACGAAGAAGAAGAAGAAGAAGAAGAAGAAGAAGAAGAAGAAGAAATTGAGAGAAAGAAAGAAAGAAATACCTGGCGGCTGGCCCTCTCGACTCTTAAATGATGTCGTTCATATTTAATTGGAATGACGTCGTTTCACTTAAGCTTAAAAAATCATAAAAGTGCAAAACGACGTCATTTTGTTTTGTTTTTTTAAATGTCAGAGTTCGGAGTAGTCATTGGATCTGATTGCGACTCCAAACTCTGACTTTCGACTCTGATTGAGTCGGAATCGGAGTTGACTCTGATCGAAGTTTGAAAATCAACAAATTTGTCCACCCCTAGCTCTAAATTTGACAATCCAATCATTAGCAACGTCTATCTCACCATATTAAACCTCCACTTTGGACTATTTTAAGAAGTGAAGTATTTTTAGAATATTATATTATTATTTATTATTTTTATTATTATTTAATATTTTTTATTCTCTTATTATTATTCACAAAATATGATCACCTAATATTCACTTTAACACATACGGTGCCTATATCATCACATCAACATTCTCATTAGATTAACTAAATGTCAAGTTCAATGTACTTTTAGCTATCAGGAACTTAGTCAACATTCAATGTTTAAATGCCAAAAATTTGGACTTATTATTATAGTAAAATCAGACAAAACTCTAAATTTGAAAGCTCCAAGTCAATAGCCAAAAATTTATTTTATTAGTCTCTCTCTTTCCTTCCTCATCGCATAGAATATGATTACTGATTAATTTTTTATTAGTTTCTCTTTTTTGCCAAAATTTTATTAATAATTTAATTTAAATATAATATGATTACTAATTAATTTTTTAAATTCATAATTTAATTAAAATATGATTATTAATTAACATATAATGGGTAGGATGGTAAAAAATGATAAAATAAAATATTAATAATTATAAATAATAAACATTTTGTTAATTATTAATTACTTATTATTATAGATGTTCTTAAATAGATAATTTAATAAGAAAATTTGAAGTAAATAGTCAAAATCAAATTATTATTATATGATTTTATTATTATATAATAAAAAAATAACTATTTTAATACAAATTTATATAAATAAAATGATTAAAAATTAAGATCTAAGTTATATTAGTTAAAATTATTTTTTAACAATTGACAATACGAAGAGAGGAATCTCAAATATCAATCTAGGGATATAAAAGTCATAATCTAGTAATCATGCATGCCTTTAACTTGTCGTAACAAGTACAGTACGTATGGTGATCATGTCCAGAGTACTTTGATCGCTCCAGGCAACGCCAAACCTATATAGAAACTCAGGAATTGAACTATTGATATTGGTATCAATTTTTTATTTTAAAATTTAATGAACAATAAAAATTTAATAGAAATTTGATATTTTTATATTCATAATTAATATTGAATTCATCAAATTAATATTATAATATATAATTTATGTAACTAATAAACATATTTATAATTTATTTATCTAACATATATATTATAAGATAATAAAAAAATTTTTGATAGATGAATAATAATCTTTCAAATATGAATGATAATGTTTAAATATTATAACTCAAAACTTGAGTGAATGAATTTTGATAAGTCTAATATAAGATTATTTTAAGTAAAATTATTAAATTTATAGTTGATAAGTCTAATAATGAGTCTAATGCTAATACTCTTAGAGTATTGATATTGGATCCATCAAAGTTTTCTTCAAAATTTGATGAAAAATATAAATTTGGTGAAAAATCAACACATCTATATCCATAACTCCACATTGGATACATCATTTGATTCATCAAAATAATAATATAATAATATATTGTTTAACAAAGTGAGGAGAGAAAAAAGAATGAAAAAAGTAAGGAGAATAAAACACATTAAATAATTAGTTTGGAGTGTGAATAATAATTTTTCAAAGACGAACCTAAATTATTAGAGTTCAAAATTTGACGGATCTAATGTGGAATTAGTTAAATAAAATTATCAAATTTATATTTACTAGATCATTTGATAGATGTAATGTCAATATTCTTATAAGGCTCCGTTTGGATTCGGAAACGAGTTGAGTTCATCTCAAATTCATCATTATATTATTTTAAATTTACATGCAAAATATAAATCCCGGCCAATACAATTTTTTTTTAAATTTAAATACAGTCTTTTCAAATTCCAATTCAATTTTTTTAAATCTTAAAATAATAATAATAATAATAGTTTATTCAATTTTTAAAACTCATCTCAACTTATATCAATTTCGAAACCAAACAGGCCTAAGTCTTTATGGGTTTAGCTCAAGTAAACGGGCAACGAACTCATTGCATGTTAGGAATATAAATTAAGGCCTAGTTTACTTTAATCTCATCTTATTTCAATTCCATTTCTAAAGAGAAATCAGGCCTAAAGTACATGATCTCATCTGCTTTCGGGAGGAGATTTTGATAGGATAACCTCATCAGTATAAAAATAAGAATAAAAATTATAAAAATAAATTATAAAAATCTCATGATCATTAAAGGCCCGCTTGGATTTAGAGACGAAATAAGATAAGTTGTGAATAGTAATAAAATAAGTGGTTGAAATAAATTGAAATTTGAAATGAGTGGTTGAAATGAGTTGAAAATACGAAATGAGTTATGAATAGTAAAATCTAATTTATAAAATAAATCTTGCTCTAGCTACTTTAGCTTCTCCTCGTGATCATGATGAGGGGTTAGCTCTAGGATAGAAGACATTAATAATAATAATAATAATAATAATATATATAGATGCAAGTCAAACAGCGGCCACATTGAAATTAATTTTTGAAAATGATAGATCAATAACGTTGATGATCACACAGTAGTACCAGTGCCTATTTATAACGAACATTAATATTATTTCGGTGGGGTATTTACAACTCAATTTATCTGACTTTCTGTCTCCTACGCGGTGTACCTCTCGTGTCTCGATCTCTTATAGATTCCTTTTTGTGCGTGTGTGTATATATTTCTATAAATATATTGGCCAACGTCCTCGAGTCTAATAAACTAATTCATGTAATATCTAAATCACCGACAATATATTGTTCCACCTTGAAATTGAGATTAAACAGATTAATTCAGTATTTTTTAAGCATTATATATATATAATTTAGGAAAACAATTCATGCATATATATATATATATATATGCATCATGAATTGTTTTTCCTTGGCCAGCCATACATATTAATTAGATTAGTCAAGTTTGTTAGCTGCGAAATTAGGGAAGAAATGAGAGAACGTACTACGTTTATAAAGAAAATACTGTATAATATATGAAGGAGCCAAAAAACAAATTCATGTCTTGGTTTATATATACATGTGACAACCGGCTGGCCTGCTCTGCATGCATCCATGGTTTCCTCCAATATTTGCGGTGTTAAAGTCAGAATTAATATATTAATGCCAGTTCTCAGCAAATATAGAGAAGCCCGAAATTTCCAGCTTTGATGTGAACTCAGCCCATTTCGTATCTATATTAATTTAAAGGTTAATGTGTATAATTATTTCCAAACTCGACCAGTTTCGTTGTAGATATGTATTTAAGATAGTGATAGGAACACAGCTATTACTCAAGTATTATACAACGTCTCTTTAATAAGATAAATGATTTAGATTCAAACCCATCAAAGTCAAATAATAAATAATTTTAAAACATTCTAGTATTTATTAGAAATATATTTTAATCATAAATTTTTTTATAAAAATAAATTCGCAAAGTCATGTATTTTGTTGTATTTCAATTAATAATAATATTACTTTTATTATAAAATAAATCTAACGTATCATCATTTTATAAGTTTCATTTTGTGAATTCTTTTTATAGATGTAACAATTCTGTTTATTAGATAGTTGTCTAGACTCATATAATAGTTTTGCATATATCATTTTTGCATCAAAAGCTCTATATGCAAGTCTCTGTATTTTGAAACACCGTAAGTACTAGCAATAGGCTCTCGTCTTAAGACTTGAGGTACAGTAACTGGTCTCTCCTTGTCAATATTGGCGTGCTACTGTTGCACTTCCAATCCAGCATTTTATGATTTTATTATGGAAGAAGACTTGCGAACTCCTTCCTTTCCTCGACATTTTCCCTCTCTTCTTCAACCCGAATGGTTACGCTGCTCTACACCCAATGTTGCTCCTCGATATTTTCCATCTCTTCTTCAACCCCCAAGCTTCCTCCTTTATGCCCTTCTCTCCAACGGTTGTTTTCTTCTTCGCCATCATCTTCCAGACCAAACGGTAAGAGTAGGTTTGAAAAGTAGAAACTTTCAAACACTCTAAACTAAGTTTTACTGCTATTTACTATTTCATTATTACTTTTTACCTATTTTTATTACTATTTATTACTTTTTATTACTATTTAATATTTATTATTATTTTTTACTTACTTTTTATTACTATTCACAAACATTCTCAAATCTCTCTTCCTCTTCTGTGCCTTTTCTTTGTGCATTTTATTTGAGTTTATTCTCTTCCTCTTCACTTGAAATTTTCTCCAATCATGTTTTCGTTTTTTCTCCTATAAAAATTCAAAAGTTTTGCTTGGATGTCCTTTCTCTTTGAGGTTTTTTTGAATCTATCACCAGAGGTGAAACTAGAATTTAATATTTGGATGAACGATTGACAAAGTGTATGGTATGTGCGAGTGTAAGTAAAATGTATTTTTTGTACGTGATTATATATAAAAATAATAATAATACATCATAAAATTGAATATAAAAAATACATGTCTATAAATAATCCTACAGGATAATTTTTCTAAGAATTTTTGTAGATAGCTAGAAACCATTACAAAAAAGAAAAAAAAATGAAATATGGACTTAGAATTTCTCTTTTAAATTAGACTCAATGATGATCTTTCATAGAAAAGACTTAATTTATTACAATCTTTGAAATGAGATTCTTGCCATTTTTTTTTCTTAATATAAACTAGCAAATGATTTATAAGAATCTCACCCACACTGACAAGTACCAAACCCCTCTTATGGGTTTCGCACCATTTCTTGCCCCCTTTTATTTTCTCGTGTGAACTAATTTTGTTGGGAATAAGTCTTAATTATGAATGGTGCGAAATAATCATACAAAGATCACATAATTTAAGTGGTTCGGCTCAATGTGAGCCTACGTCTACTATTGGAGTCGGTTGAAATGAATTTACTATCACAAAGATGGAGTACAATGACATATATTACAAATCCTCACAATCCCAAAATCTCAATATATCCAGTGCACTCTTAGGATTGTTAACAAAAGGAATTTCTCTCTTACGAAGTGCATGACTGCCCTCCAAAAGTGTCTCACACAATATTGCAATGAAAATCCATGCATTTATAGTGGAAATGCTGTAGAATCCTAGAAACAGGTCCAAATTCGTTCGAGCGAAGTTAAATTTCACTTAAGCAAAAACTAGGGCTTCAGTCTCGCTCGAGCAGAATGTCGAGCGAGTGTCGAGCGAAATCTTTGCCTAAATTTCGCTCAAGCCAAGGGTCGAGTGAGATCTACAGTGTCAAGCCACAATCAAGCTAGATCTACAGTGTCGAGCCAGATCAAGCCAGAGTCAAGCAATATCAAGCCACGCCTCAGAAAACACATTTTCACTAAAAAATAAAGCCAAACTCAACAACTTTCATGGACTAAATCCCTATGTTCTCCATTTTCCTTATATTTTGTAAAACTTGAAAAGCTTGAATCGAATATTTGCTTTAATGGGCCGGCAAATATGATTCTGGATTTCGGAGTCATTTTGATTATATGGTCTTCTTTATAAGTATTTTGGTTGCATTGTTATGGAATAAATTTGTTGTGATTTAAGTGGTTGAAATGAAATGTTTGGCCTAATGGTTGATATAGTACACATTCTTTCAGTAAAGTTTGTGTTTATAACTAAGATGAATGGGGTTAAACTTTTAAGTGTATAATTTATAAAACTTAATCGTTATTGGTGTTCATTGTTCAAGGTTGGGGGATTGTGTTTGTGGCTAAGAAGAAGTATAGTTAGGTGGATTTTCTCGATGGCTTCAACCTGGCTGGAATATGTTTTAATTGGAAATCTGATTTTACATCTTATGCCACCTAGAGTATGGTTTCAATGACTTAATTATGAACTTGTGTATATTTATATTATGAACTTACCTTATGCTCAAGGTCAGTTTAGGAGGACTCTATTTGTTCAATATCAGGTCGATATTGGTGTTCAATTATTGGATGTCAGAAATATCATTTATCTATTGATAAGAAGACTATAGATCGATATAATTCGGTTGTTGATAGTTTTTGTTGCATCACATCACATCACATCACATTCTCTATATCGGTAGTACTTGAACTCTAAAAGTAATGTGTTATGTCAGCCTATTGGTAGGCTTCTTCCCTGGTGTCAATTTTTTTTTTTCCACTGTCCTGTTTATTTTTCTATGGTACTGTTTTATTATGCCCATTCATCTAGTTGGGATTTTTAAGGAATTGGCACAAACTTTTTACCTGATCACATGGTTTAGGCCATCTTTTGTTTTCTATTGACTATTGCCCATGTATTTTTGGAATTTGGGTTGTTGTCTGGCTTCAATAATTTGGGTTGCTGTCTGGGTTCAAAATTTTATCCAGTGAGTGCATTGGATGACAACCTTTAAAAACACACAAATTGAGATGTTCTTAGAGTTTTAAGCACCTTTCTTCAGCTGCCATGTACCATTGATCTCATGTTTCGGGTGTCTATGCATGTGTTTTTATTGAAGTGAATTTGGAAATTAGCAGTCAGTCATGATTGGCACTCATTCATCACCTTGTTTAATACTTTATGGTTCTTTTCCCTTTTACAGAGCCAATGTTTCTTTGCTTCAATTTGTATTTATTATTTTATCTTCTTTTCATCCTTTCTTCTGAGTAATGATCAAATCTGGCCTTGCACGGATTCATGCCCACCAGCTCTATGTTTTATGTTGTCATCAAATCTGGCCTTCACATGAATATGTGATCAGCATGCTGCTTAGCTCTATGGAAGTTGATATATTTCTTGCTTGAGCGTGCTGTTAGTGTCTGGATGTCATGGCATTATGGGGGCAAGAATTGGAAATATGTTGTTGTACAAACAACATGCTGCTTTTTATCTAGTTACTCGTGAAATGTATAGTTCGAGTACTTATAATTATAATTCCGGTAGTTGTACAACAACATGCTGAAAAGAGTTCAAAGAAAAGCGAAAGGAAGCATTGATCATATTCTGATTTCAGTAGTGGTAGTGAGGCTTCAGTTTTCGAGACTGATAGTAGCTCTAGAATTAGTCCCTCATCCGATACAAACGTAGGTGTTGAACTAGACCGTAAAAAAAAAAAGAAAAAATTACCCAGACTTTGGGATGAAATCTATACAATTCTATCATCAAATTAAACTGAAATTAAAATCTGAATTTACCAATGTAAAACACCATTGTCATCTTCACTCAAAATATTAATAGTTAAAAGTTGAAATTATTAACAGATTAAACTCTTTTTGCCAAAAATTAAAAAAATATATTATTAAAATATATAATATTATGTTATTATTTGAATTTTGATATAGCTAGTCCAATGTGGATTATTTAACTAAAAGTTAATGTTATGGCCAAATAGAGAAGATATTAACTCCAATTTGGATTTAGTAAATAGCTAGACCATTGCTAATGCTCTAATACTTGTAAAAGATATTGAGAAGTGCCACATCAACTAATAATGACTAGAGGTTTAAGGCTTTTATAACTAAAGAAATCTCTACAATAAGTGGTGTATTAGCATATTAGACATAAATTAAGGATGGTAACATGTAATATAATTTGTGAATCTAAGTTCTAATACTTGTCTCTAAACCTGGAATTTGGGTTTTATATAAATGGGTTTGGGTTTAAATAAGTTAATCTGTTAAAATACGAATAATAAACGAGTCGATAATTGGTCAACTCGCTTAACACAAAATCAACCTGCAATGACCCATTTAAATTTTATTTCAAGATTAGAATTTTATTATTGTTTTGTTGTAATATTGATATTTCTTAATTTATTTATATTTTTATTGTTGATTGTAATTTTGGATCTATGCTCAATTTATTATTGTTGGGTTTGTAATATTAATTTTATTATGGATCAAAGTTTGAAAAATATTACTAGTTTTTGTTAGTAGGTAGTTTTATTTTTTTAAAAGATTATAGCTAATAATTAATATATGTTGTAGGAATTGACAATTCAACTTTTAGTCAATGACTCAATAATCAATTGCTTCAAGCCAATCTTAAAATAGTAATGCTACATACAGTCATGGAATTGTAAGCGACATATAGTGGTTTTGATAAAAAGTGAGATCTACTGTTAAAAAAGTTAACTTTTTTTAAGTGGATCTCATATATATTCAATTTTTTTCAAAATCACTGCATGCCGTTTACAAATTCATATATGCATCTATCATTTCTCATCTTAAAATATGTACTATGTATACAGGATTTAGTTTAAATAATATTAATATTCGAGATAATTTAAAATGGTCACTGGCCATTGATCACGCATAAGTCTCATCTTAAAGTCTAGAAAACAATCAATTGCTTGGCAGGGTCCGGCTCATCCATTAGACAAGTTAGACGGTTACTTAAAGTCTCATAATATAAAAGGTCTAAAAAATATTAAAAATTCATTATTAAAAAAATTTAAAAAGAAATTATCTAAATTAAGCAAATTAATCTTGAAAATTGAAAAAAAAAATCAATAATCCATTCTGTAAAAAAATTAATGTTAACAACCACAACCAATGAGTTTTAAATAAACTCTACATATTACAACTTCACTTAAAAAAATCAAAAGCAACAATGTTGATCTATAAAAGAAAAAAAACGTAGCAATTCATCTATAAAAGAAAAATCAGAACGTAAAAACTCACTATTTATACCTAATGTTTATAGAGTTTATTTCATCTCTCTCGACTCTAATCTGTAATTTCAAACTCTAATCTCTCTTACATCTTGATCTATTTTGTTTGTATTTGCATTGGAGGTCTCCCCATCGCTGTACTGGAGGCTTCTAACTTTGAAGAAGGCAGAGGCAAGAAAGTAAAGTTTTGAACTTCGAAGTCCTTCACTTTTGGTTTTTTTATATTATTTCACTTTTCCTGTTAGTTTTATATGTACTTGTGATATTAAACTAGCCACAGAAGTGATGCACTGTGCAATCTGTACTGAGGTCTGAGTGACAAGTGTAAAGTTTTGAATTTTTTTTTTTTTTTTACGCATCATAGATTTATATATGTTCTTGTGGTAGTATGCAATACTTCACATGATTCATGAACGCTGGTTTGCAAATTATAATTGAATCACAAATTATATGGGCATGTATTTCTTAATTTTATTTTTTCCAAGTCTGTTTATTTTTTCAATTTATCTAATGTTAATATTTTTTTTTTGATTTTGCCTATTAATATTAATATATTTTATTTTATTATGCAGATTAACAATTTTATATAAAATTGGAGCTCATTTATAATATTAAAGTGAAGCCCATTTGCTAAATCAATTTCAATTGTTATATGTTAATATTTATTTTATTCTAAAATATTCATAAGCATAGTAAATTTTTTAAGTAGATATTGTTCTTTTTTACTATAAAATATATCTAATAGAAAATATGCATTTGGATATGAAAATGTGATAACCCAGATCTTTTTTAAGTATCCGTTTAATTTTCATATTTGGTATAATTATGTTTCTTTAATATTATTTTAGGAAACTTTTAAAATTTTGGATATATGTATATTTTGTTAGTATTGGAGAAAAATCATAGGAGACACTAAATATAATGAGAAAATATGGTTTTTGAATATTCAAGAAAATATTGTATAGAAATTGAAAGAAATTTACAAAGCAAATCAAGTAGTATGAGTAAGAAATATACTCCATGATATTTTTGGATTAGGCATAGATAGTTTCAACATCTTTTAGTAATATGGACATAACTTACTCATTTTATGTCGAATTGAGATGATTCAAGATGATTTGGAAAGCTAAGAGGAATATGTACAATTATTATTTTCTGAGTTTTGAGAGATATGGAATTAATAAAATACGAAATTGAGATTGAAGTGGTAGATCTGAATTGGATATATAGGTATTGACTTAGAGTTGGCTAGTGACTTTGATTAAAATTAAGCATTTGATATATTTTCTCAATTTTCCTAAGATCTTACAATTGCGTAGAAATATGTTAAATGAAAAGATTTTATTTTGTAAGTTTCATGTGAAACAAGAGGGTTTATTTATCAAATACTTGGTGTACCCGGATTGGTGTCTCAAGCTTATCTATCGACTTTCAGTAGAAAAATCATAACTTGGTCATATGAGCTCCAAATGAAGTGATTCTAGTTCCTATATAACCTTAAGAAGTATATCTAAAACTTTTATGTTTAGAGTTTTTGAAGATAAGTAATGGATCAAGGACGAAATCTGGTGTGACTTGGACGGCCCTGGGTTGAGTTCAATTGGTAGCCAACTTTGAGGAATTGTATTATGTTCAGCCATGTGAGGAAAATTATGATTGGCTATCAAACTTTCTGAAGTCTTGACACATGTGGAAATATGTGACAAGTTGATAAGAATTTATCTAGAAGTCTTGATAAGTAAGAAAACAAAAGAAAACAAATGGAGAACTCGGATTTGGTGTTCTCGGGTGGTTTTGACGTGTTTGGTAAATTGATGATATCTCACCCATATGACTTCTTATTTAGGTGATTTAAAATCCTATGAATCAATAAGAGGATGATATAAAACTTTTATGTTTTGAGTGTTTGGATAATTGAAGTGTATTAATGGATTATTTGGGCTAGAAGTGGACTGATCTGATTTGAGCAAAAACTGAAGTCCGAAAATAAATCAAACCACCGACCTACTTTAGGAGCCTCAATCTGATTGGTTTTCTACATTTGTATCTTCTAGACGTGTTAAAATGTTTGTATTTGGTGGTGGAAGAGTTTATAGAAGAAAAATTTGTATATAACTATTAGAGAAGTGGCAACAAATCTGATTGGAGGAGAATTAACCAAACCTACCAAATTACCTCTTCATTCTTAACCAATAGCTAAACAAGCCTTAAGGGAATTCTTCTAATATGTTCTAAGGATGTCTAGGAAGGCTGGAACATGTGGCAAAGGGAGGGGGGGGGGGGGGGATGATCTAAAAACGTGGGAGCCAAATTAAGGCCAAGTGGGTAGTTTAAGCATAACCTAGATATGCTAAGATTTGTTCCATTTTTTTTACTTATGTGCTGTAATAATTTAAACCATTGATCTAAGATTATTTCAGATATGGAGGAAGCTTAGCCATGGGATGAAAATCTAGTGAAATCATGAGATATAGGGGTGATCATTACCTTGCAAATTAGGGGGAAGAGAAACATATCACTTGGCTAAAGAGGGGTGCTGAGATGCCCTCTCTTTTTTTAAGCCTTACAATACCTTTTTACCACTATAAATAGACTCTAAATCTTCCATTTGTTTCCTTTTAGAGAAGCCCCATGTTCACCTTGAGAGAAAATCAAGAAAAATGCAAGAAGACTCACCCAAAACACACATACCTCAAAAGGAAGTTAAGTAAGAGCCTTGGAGAGAAAGGAAATGCAAGATCCATTCACGACTACTAATTTAGCTTTGAAAAAATTTTTAAGTACACTAATTAATATAATATTGGTGTAGTATAAGTGGCTTAATTTTTAGATTTGGTTTGATACCTATTTGATGCTTGTTTAAGCCTATATATTACTTAAGAAGTAGCTTGAATGTTCTTGATTTATGGAGTGATTTTTGTTGTGGAAAAATACTAGGAAAAATTTTAGAACCTTATGAATATGTTTTATGATCTTATAATAATAGAAATATGTGAAATTATGAAGTCATGATTTGGAAAAAAATGATAGAACAACCCTAGTAATTTTTGGACTTCAAAGGAGTTAAATAGATAGATTTAACATTTTTCAGTAAAATGGTCATCACTTGTTAGTGTAATGTCAAAATTGAGTGATTCAAAAGGCTATGGAAAGTTAAGACATGGATATACAATTTTTATGTTTTAAATTTTAAGAGATAAGAACTATATGAAGGAAGAAAATGGAATTAAGTCACAAAACATAGTAGGTGAACTCTTAAAAAGGGGTGTTTTTCCTTCATTTTAAAATTTCTAGTGAATTATTTGAATAATATTTTTAAAAAGTATGGTAAATTAGGAATTAAAATATACTAGGAGGATTTTTTAGAATTATTATGATAAAAAGATAAAATAAAATAAAATAAGAAAATTATAAATATAAGAAAGATGTTTAAGAAACAAACAAAAATGTTTAAGCTAGATAATTATGTAAATCTTGGTTTAAGTTAAATAAGTTAAATAAATAAATAAGATTTAGCCCCCTTTGACGTTCGGCAAGCCTTAGTTTAATAATATTATGATATGTTATTTAATTGTCTATGTATCTTTTGTTAAGTTTTGACATTATGAAATTTATGTGACGTATGTGCATGTATATGTAAGATATGTTCTTGTGACATATTTTTATATGTTATATGAATCATGAAGTCATGAAATATACATGTCATAAGTCTTCGTTTATGTGATGTTACATTTCATCACATATATGTATTGTCATAAGTCATGACATCTGTTATAAGAAAATACGTTAAGAAAACTTTACAAGTGGAAAGAATAATAAGTCAGTTACGTCATGATGGGGATGGCGATATGCAACGCCCGTATGACTGACGTGTCGACGGGGACGGCGATACGTAACGGCCGTCAATGATAAGTAAGAGTTATGTCAAGAAGGGGACGACGATACGTAACGCCGGGACGACTAACATGACTAGCGTGGACGGAGATACATAATGCCCGCTATGCTAAGTATTATCTGTGTCATGACGAGGACGGCGATACGTAATACCCGAAAAACTAACATGAGACTCATCACGACGGGGACAGCGATACGTAACACCCATCGAGGATAAGAAATAAGTAAGTCCCACAAGATTAAGAAATAAGATAAAAGGTATAGGTTTTAAGTATAAGATGGGGGGTCCAAGTAAGGTCTAAGTTTGTATGAGAAAAGTGGTCATTGACATGCATAAGTCTCATAAAGTATGTTTATAAGCTATATGTCTATGATCATTGCTATATATGATACTTTCTAATGTCAATTATGCTTTATTTGGTTAACTGTGTACAATTGAGATTTCTTAAAAATCTCACTATTTTGAGTTTTATCTATCATTCTTTATGGAATGATAGATGTTGTTACAAGATTAGATAAATTGCAATGAGACTCAGGCAACACAGGAGATTCTGAAGTACTTTGAGAGTCCTATAGAATACTTCTCTTCAGGTGAGATGATCTCTTATGTAAGTGATCAAGTGGAATAATAAGATTATTGGATGATGATAGAATACGATATTTTGTTTTAAAAAAACTAATTGGGTTATGTAAATCTTGGATACAATATGTTTTTATAAATGTAAAGTTATGAAGGTTATAATTTTACCATGCCATGTAATCTATTTATGCAAGAGTTAGATCTCTTCGCATATATTGGAGATTTACCTCTTTTCGTTGTATTTCGTATTACATTTAATCAGTAAGTTTAGATGCATAGATGCTATTTCTTACGTTTATATAGAATAAGTAGCTTTGTGTTACTTATCTGGACGTTTCAATTTACGTTTTAATTTAAACAAAAAATTGGGGTGTTACAAAAAAACTTAAAAAAAAAAAGAACATAAAAATTGAATGAATCCCAAAAATGATCTTTAAATAAACTTGTTACTGGTAATAAATAAAATATAAGAAAAATTTAGGTGAAATATCTATATATGATCAAGAAATACACCTAAAAGAACTAAAAGATAACAAAATAAATCAACACAACAAAAATAATATGGGAATAATAAAACCATCCAACAAAATGAATCTGAGGATAGTGCTCAAGAATATACTATTATAGTTCTTGCTAGAAAATTTGTGAAAAGCGTAGAAGAAAATAAAAATACTGAAGATGTATCTGATTCTATTTCTTCAATGGAAACATGTTGATACAAAATTAAGAAATTTATTAGTAGAACAAAAGGTCCAATTAGATATAGCGATATAAATTTTCCTAAAGATGAAAACTCTAGAAATTTTTCTAATATATATTATATACAAAACTTGTCAATGGGAAGAAATATGATAGGAAATGGCTAGTGTATTCAAAAGACTTAAATAGAGTATTATGTTTTTGCTGTAAGTTGTTTAATTCAAAGGCTAATATAAGTCAACTAGCTAATTAAGGAACTAATGACTGAAAAATCTTAGTGTTGGGCTTAAAAAATATGAAACAACCAATGAGCATATTATTAACATGATTGCTTGGCTTGGTTTAGAAATGAGATTATTAAAAACTAAAATAATTGATAAAAAAGTCCAAGAATAAATTAATAAAGAAAAAGATCATTGGCAAAAGTGTTACTAGGAATTGTTGTTGTAGTAAAAAGCCTTAGTAAAAATAATTTACCATTTGGAGGACAAATGAAAATATCTGTCAAGAAAGGAAGGAAAATTTTTTAAGTTTGATTGAGATGATTTATGAGTTTGATCTACTAATGCAAGAACACATTTGACGTATTCAAGATGGTGAAATTTATAATCATTATCTTGGACATAATATACAAAATGAATTAATACACTTGCTAGGAACTGAAATTAAAAATCATATTATTAAAAAAATCAAGGAAAAAAAATTGTTGAATCCAAGGTTTCAAGTTTCGTATCTATATATAGATTTTGATGATAACAAATAAATTCAAATATCAAACTCAAGTTGTCTACGCATTGGAGCCAATCACATCAAACATTAACAAGAAAGAGAACAAGTCTATAAATGAAACTTATAGAGTAATTTTATACATCTATTGATAAAATTCAAAATTAGATTAAGGCTTAAAATTAATCTTTTCTTATAAAGCATCAAATTGTATTTTTTACATATGTATGACACTGTTAAAAATTTTAATTTTGAAAATTGTAATCACATGTTCATGACATCATTAAAAGTTTTAATTTCAAAAATTGTATTTTTCACATATGTATAACATTATTAAAATTTGAAATTTGAAAATTTGAAAGATGATTGATTATCATTCTTGACATGTGCATGTATTGATTGAATTTTTGAAAAATAAATGATGTCGTTTTTTACAAATGCAAAAATAAGATACTTTTATTTGAATATTTTGAAAAATAAATGATGTTGTCTTTGACAATTGTAAAAAGGAGATGCTTTTTTTTGAAATTTTTTGAAAAGTAAATAGTATTCTTATTTAAAATGTGAATATTTTTAAATTTAAAAATGAAGACTCATTTGCTTATAAATAGCTCACTTGAATTTTGAAAAATCACAACAAGAGCTTACACATCAATTGCTAAGTTTTACATCATTCATTCAAAGTTCTCATTCTCTATTTTCTAAGTATTGAACCTTAATTTTTGTTCATTTTGAGAGAGATATATGTTGTGCAGTTTTGTTCTTATTCCTTTCATTAAGAAGTGTATTTTGATAATTTACCTACTATCAGCTTTTGTATCAGTAAGAGAGTGCGTATAACTTTTGTGTGTGTAGAAGGTGTTCTACATATGGAATAGTTGAATCACTAAGTCTGAGGTGATTGTAAGTGTAGACGGTGTTTTATACGGATTTTTTATCGCGGTGTTACTCAAAGGTGTAATATATTTTTATCTCCACCTGAAAGATATTAAATAGTGAATTTGAGAATTTTCAAAGGGTAATTTGAGGCGATGATATAGGCAATGAGACTGAATCTCGTTAAAATACTAAATTTGCTTCTTTTTATCCTTACTCTTTATATTTCCTGCTGCTTCATATTTTGTTCATATGCCATGTGGTTGTCATAATTTTAATCTTGTTATATGTGATATGGCTAATTATTATCCTAAATCTATTTCATTTTTTGGAATAGTCCAATGTATTTATTCTTTATTTTCTTCATCAATAAAGAGATGGAAAATTTTGCAAGATAACGTACCGATTCTAACTCTTAAACCACTCTCACAAACACCTTGGGAAAGTCGAATTGAAAGTATCAAAATAATAAAATTTTAAACTCCACAAATAAGAGAAGGTTTATTGCAACTAGCAAAAATGACTGAAGATCCTAACACAAAAAGTGAAGCTAATTGTGTAATAGTATATGAAATTGAGAACTTTGAATTCATATTAGGCACGAGTATATAGTATGATATTTGCGGTTAATATTGTAAGTAAAACTATGGAATCCAAATACATGCATATAGATGTTGCCATTGATTAGTTAAAATGTCTTTTTTCTTTTTTTCAAAATTATAGAGAAAATGGATTTAAATCTGCCATGATTTCATCAAAAGAGATTGCAATTAGTATGGAAATAGAATCTGTATTTAGAAAAAAAAAAACGAATAATTCATAGAAAAAATGGCTTGATGAAAATGTCAACAAAGAAATAATACAATCTGTTGAAAAATATTTTAGAATTAATTATTTCTTATTTATAGTAGATCAAGCAATTTCCTCAATTTAAAATAGGTTTGAACAATTTCAAATATATGAAAATACTTTTTGTTTTTTATTTAATTTCAAAAAAATGAAATCACTTAGATGATGACAGTTTGCGAAAAAAAAATGTCAGTTTTGAAAGCTTTTTGAAAAATGGTATTGATGGTTTAGATTTATTTTTTGAACTAAAAGTTGTAAAATAATTTTCACCAATAGAAGAAAGCATCCCTATTGATATATTAAATTATATAAAAAGGCTTTATTTTTTTTCAAATGCATGTATTACTTATAGAATCTTATTGATAATACCTATTACTGTTGCTTTTGTAGAAAAAAAATTTTAAAATTAAAATTGATAAATCTTATCTAAGATCAACAATGTCTCATGAAATATTAAATAGACTAACCATATTATCAATTGAGAATAAGATATTAGAAAAACTTGAGTATAAAAAATTTGATTAATAACTTTGTATTTCAAAAAGCAAGAAGAATGATTTTTAAATAAAAATAGTTAGATATAACTTAGAAAGCCTCTATAGTCCAATCAAGCTTAAAAGTGCTAAAATATAGCCCTCCAATCTTTAGCTAACACATCACCTATTTCATATAAGCCCTCCAATCTTAAAAAGTGCTAAAATAGATTAGAACATATTACGTTGTCTTAGGGTGTTTGAAATTGCGTTTCAAGTCTTAAAAAGTACTCTTAAGTAGTTAAAAGCAATTTTATAGAAAAAATGACGTGTTTGGTAATTTTATAAAAAAATGCTTTAGGCGGTTAAAAAAGCTAAAATTCAACTTTTTCAAAAATCATCAAGTTAGAGTTTTTATCTTATAGATAACTATATATTTTAAAAAATTACCATAACTAACTCTAAAAAGTAATTTAGACATAAATCACAAACAGTAAATAATTTTTTAGTAGTAGAGTTTATTACATTAAATTTTAAGCTATAAGCCTTAAACTAAAAATAATATATTCTACCGCAACCCCAAACATGCACTTAATCATCACCCCGGCCCCCGAATTTCATCTAGTTCCCTCTTTGCTTCCTCCCTGTCATCGCCATCGGCACCATCGCCAATCTCGTCTACACTATCCATTCTCACTGCGATATCTTCGTTGCGGTTTGGAGAAAACCCAAAAGCAGCACCTCCCTCCCCCAAAAGCAGCCATCTCCCTTGCTAAGTTCATGGCCAAGCAAATGAAAGTCTTCTCTGTGCTTGGTCACATTTTGAGATAAACGCTGGTTTCCTTTTCCAATTTCTTGGTGGATAAATGTTTGCATTTGAAATGTTGTTTGTATATGGTTTGCAACTCGACGGAGAAAGAAGGATTTTTCTTTCTTATTATTATTTTTTATATTTTTCTTTTAATAATATTGGATGAAATTCTTATCTTTCCCTGCCTTTATTTCCCCTTTCTGATTTCTTAGCTCATAGGTTGATATTGTTCTTTCAAGGTTTGGGCTTTGCTTCTTTTCATCTGATCATAATAGAGGTTGCTCCTTTTCTTGGTAGTACTCCACTTTTAGGGGCGGTTCAACTATTGAGGAAGTTAATGGGAAACTTGACAAGGAAAAAAATGGAAAATTGTGTTTGGTTGCTAAGAAAAGAAAAAAAACATAGTTTTACAGTATATGCAGATAAAAATAGTTGACGATCTTTATTTTCCATTTGATTTTGTGTAGCATTTGTTGTACTCTTTGGTTGAATGTGGAGAAGTTAAGGGAAATTTAGAGAGAAATGATAGTAGGTAATATTTTTCATACTAGTCGAAAGATGGGTTTACAAAGTGAGGAAAATATGTTATGATCTAGTGAAGCATGGATCTTAGAGGCTTACATGAAATAGGTGACGTGTCGATTAAAGATTGGAGGGCTGTATTTTTGTGTTTTTAAGCCTGACCAGACCGCAGGTTTTCTTTATAACTTAATTTAATTTGATACAAGTAAAATGCCAAATTTTAACTTCTCGCCTTAGGCCTCAAAATCTGTTGAGCCGACCCTACTTGGCGGCTGGACATTATTATACATACCTAAAGAATGTTTAGTTCTACGTTTAGCATTTTAAACTATAGTCCGAAATAATATTTCTTGATTATAAAGAAAATATTCCTTTGTATTTTTCTTTTGCAGATATTTATATGAGCAATGTTATATATAATATCTAAATGAGGACTGTAATATAAACTTAGTGTAAAAAAAATTTATATTTAAAATTATATTTTTTTTTTCTTCTTATCCATATTTATCAATGAGACTGCAATGCAGTCTTCACTTAGAATTGCAAATAAAATTTGTCTATCGATATTACATACATACGTAAATGATGTGAATCATGGCTATATATGAATCCTTTCTCTCAATCCCTTTTGTTTGGGAGTATGGGTGAGATATTCTTCATTAGTGACAGCACTAGTTTTGATGTAATGTAAAATTCTAACCCTAGTAATGGATGATGGCCGAAACCCTAGCACATTTGAAATCCTAGCAAAGCAAAGAGTCGGGAGAAATCTCTAGAATACTTCATAATTATTTACAAAATGAAGCGTACTATTCATAACAGGAGATAGGATGCTATTTATAGTTATAAGTTTATTGCAAAATAAAATACATAAGAGAAAGCATATAAGTTGCACGTGACATTTACAGACTTTATAAACAACACAAACAAACACAAAATTTAATTCATGGTATCCCATTCAAAATGGAGAGTATATGGAATGTACTCCCATCTTGGAAATTAAATAATGAAATTGTTGATAACCAAGAGGTTTAGTCAATACATCAGCAAGCTGATGTTTAGAAGTTAAATGGAAAGTCTTTACGGTCCTTGCTTGTATTTTCTCCCGAATAAAGTGGCAGTCCATCTCAATGTGCTTTGTTTTCTTATGAAATATTGGATTGACAGCAATCTGTAAAGCAGCCTGACTATTACAAAAAAGTTGAGCACTATGAGTATGTAAATGCCAAAATCAGATAAAAGAGTGAGAAACTAAATAATATCACAAGTGGTAGAAGCCATTGATCTATATCAACTTTAGCAGGGGACCTAGAAATAGTGGTATGTTTCTTAATTTTCCAAAAACTGAAAGAATTTCCAAGAAAACATAATAATCACTTGTAGACCTTCTACTATTAGGACGAGAATTCATATCGAAATCAGCAAAAGTTTTGAGAGACAAGGAATTGGAAGTTTAAAACAAAAGTCCATGTCCAGGAGTACCTTTGATGTACTGAAAATTCTGTGGGCAGCTTGTAAATGAGGTTGTCTTGGCTGAGACATGTGTTGGCTGAGTCTATTAGCAGAATAACAAATGTCTAACTTAGTTAATATGAGGTAAGGAAGTTGACCTACAAGCCTTCTATACATTGTAGGTTCAGGTTACAAGTCTTCAAAGAATTTCCAAAGAATATTTCTTTGACACAATGAAATACCAGTAGGAGACCGAACCACTTCTAAACCAAGAAAAGTTTCTAGCTTACCAAGGTCCTTTTTTGAGCTTAAACTTTTCATTAAGCAAGGACTTTAAAAGCTCAATAACTTGAGATCATTACTGGAAATTAGTATATCATCACCTTATACAAGTAGAGCAGTAAAGGAAGAACCTCATCTTTGGTAAAAAGTGAATAATAAACTTTAGATTACTCAAAACCCAAACTGACTATGAAAGAGGAGAACTTGGAGAACCACTCTCTTGGGACTTGTTTTAAGCAGTAAAGAGATTTAGTTAATCCGCAAACTTGAGACCCTTCTTTACCATGAAAACTAGTAGGCAAGAGCATGTATACCTCTTTAGATAAGTCCCCATGCAGGAAAGCATTATTGACATCAAATTATATGAGATGCCAATCTTTCACAGCAACAATAGCAAAAAGACTTCTAATCATAGCCATTTTACAACAGGAAAAAACATTTCAGAATAATCCAATCCTTCAATTTGGGTATAATCCTTGGCAACCAACCTTGTCTTATATCTTTTAATGGACCCATCGATGCGATACTTGATTTTATAGACCCATTTGTAGCTTATAGACTTTTTATCTAGAGGTAAAGAAGTAATAGTCCATGTATTATTAACTTCTAAGGCTATAGTCTTAGCTGACATGACATCTCTCCAATGAGAGAGCTTGATAGCTTGATGATAGAACTTAGGTTCAGTATTGGCAAAGATAGACATGACAAAATATTTGTGAAGATGAAAGATTAGCATATCAAATAAAGTTGAAAATATTATATTTAAGAAAATTAGATATAATAGAAGAAGAACCTGATGAATCAAATATTATTGGAGAAATGGACTATAGTGTGTAGAAGGAAGGTTACAATGAAAATTTTGCAAGTAGGTACCTTTTTGATTCTAGATGATCTCCTAGGAATATCAAAAGGTAATGGAATAACAGTGAAATAATTGGGTGAAGACTGGTACTGGTGTAAATGAGGTGAAGGGGAAGAAATAATAGAAGAATCATGTGAAATGAGAGAAGGATCTATAGAAGTGAGAGAATAATCACATGCTGTTGAAGGTACATTTAAAAAATGTATTGTTAAAGACTCTTGAGAAAAATTAAAGATGGAAGAGAAGACAGCTCAAAATTATTTTTGTTAAAAAAAGAAAAATTATGTTCATGAAAAATAATATTTTAGGAAATAAAAGATTGATTAATTTGAATATCAAGAAGTTTGTTTCCTTTTACCAAAAGGATAACCAAGAAAAATAAAAGTTCTAGACTTAGGATCAAACTTAGTTCTATACCTATGTAAAGTGGAAGTAAAATAGAGGCAGCCAAAAGTTTTAGGATAATCATATGAAGGAAGAATTTTGAACAAAATTTCAAAAGGATATTTTTGGTTTAAAAAAGGAGTAGGGAGCCTATTAATGAAATAATATGCTGTCAAGACAATAACACCTCAAAAATTAATAGGCAGATAAGATTGAATTATCATTGATCTTGGTATATTAAGTATGTGATGATTTTTTCTTTCTACAATTGAATTTTTTTGAGGAGTCTCAACACAACTATGCTGATGTATGTTCCCTCAAAAAAAAAAAAAAATCAAAAGAAAATTTTGTGCCATGATCAGTTCTAATTGTTTTTATTTTCATATGGAATTGTGTTTTAACCATTTTATAAAAAAAACTTTGAAAAGAATTGCAACTTTAAATTTATACTTAAAAAGATAAAACCATGTAGCACTAAAAGAATCATCAACAATAGTAAAAAAATATTGTAACCTTCAACAATAGGTCAAAATAAGTTCCTCAAACATCAAATTAAATGGAGTAGCAGACAAATGAGTATTATTAGGAAAAGAGAATTTCTTTTGTTTAGCTACAAAACATGTCATGTAAGGATGACATGGAGTAGTCAATTTAGAAACATAATTATTCATAAACATCATCCTAGAAGTAGAAGGATGACCAAGTCTATTATGTCAAAGCTCAAAATTGGAGTATTTAGAAGAAACAAAACAAACATTTGAAAAAATTGTACCAGGTATGTAATTAAAAAATTTACTAGAAAAGCAAGAAGGTTTAGAAATAGAAAAGCCTGATTTTTACAGTATATAGAGACCTCCCTGCAATCTACCCACTCCAATTAACTTCTAACTAATCAGGTTCTGGATTAGACAAAAGTCAGAAGAAAACAATAAGTCAGTAATTGAGTTAACTTGCTAATAAAATCAATTTAAAATTTAAAGTTGGAACACATAAAAAATCATGTAAAACAAGATGTTCATAAATAGAAACGAAGCCAATATGTGTAATAGACACAGATTGACCATCAGGATGCTTTACATAAGCATTAATAAATCTAATTATAGAAGTAAAACAATCAAGAGAATGAATCATATGATCATTGACTCCAGTATCAAGAATCTAGGAATTGGAATCAAATGGAATAGAGTGAGTAATAGAAAAAAAAGTACAATGTCTAGGAAAAAAAATACCAGGACAAGTATGAGAAACAACGGCATTAACAGAAGAAAGAACTGTATCGATAGATTTAAAAAAAGGTATTATGGATAGAAGCTATTGATACTAAGCCTCAATCAAAGACAAAGGAGAAGCAGCTAAGGAATTGCTATTACTAAGGATAACATTACTAGCCATAAACTGTTGCTTTAGTTGTGGTCTATATCCTAGAGAAAAGCCTTGCAGCCTATGCATTTCTCAATTACATGACCAGTAAGTCCAAAATATCTACACATTGATCGATCATTCTTTTAAAATGATTTTACATTTATATTTGTATCAATATAAGAGGCAAAAACATGTGAATCAACAGAAGGCAAAGAAATAGGAGAAATTTCTTTCTGTTGTTCCTCTTGCAAAACAAGAGAAAAAAACCTTATTAATTGGAGGTAGATGCTTCATACGTAAAATCTGTGCATGAGCATGTGCAAAAGTTTCATTCAATCCTATCAAGAACTGTAAACTCTTTCCTATTGAACATAGGAGTTCAAGGCTCGTACAACACCACAAGTACAAGTAGAAATAGGCTTGTAATTAGTTCATTCCAAAATGTGCTTCCAAGTATAAAAAAGCAGTTTTTATAGAGTTAAGAGAGTTACCAAGGTCATTTCAACATGGACAACTTTAACTAACTATCTAGCAAAGAATCTCATTGGTCTCAATCACAGAAATTGAATGATACTAAAAGGAGAATTAAATCCTACACTAAAATCAAATACAAAATTTGGGAGGATGTTTAAATATTGAATTTTTACCAAAATGGGGGATGGAATGACGGATGGATTGAAGGGTTGTTTTGAGCTTATTTGCAAGACTATTTGAAAACCTTAAATTCTGTTCTTTTTTTAGTAAACTCACTCCAACTCCAAAGGTAAAAGTTAATGAAGGAAATCGCTAGAAAAGTATTTCAAGAAAGTGAACAAAACAATACTTGATAAACTCATAAAATAAGTACTAGGATTGCAAAGTTAGGGTTTCTCACTCTCTCAATTAAGGTTATTGGGTGAATTGCTTGAGTTTGATATGACAAGATTACAACTCAAACGTTATCAAATATTCAATCTCAGTTCGCAATACCAAAATTTAAGGAAAGCATTCTCTAAGCAACATCCATTTTCTCTTTTAGATCTTAGAGCTGGAGAAATCCTTGATTATTTCAAGGTTTTATTGTGCCTGAGTCTACAACAGGTCAAAAACAAAAAATTTAACCAAGCATTGATAGTATTCAAACGAATCTAACTCAGAAATGAAAATTAAAATTGACAACAACCATTAATCAAGTAAGAAGATGAGTAAACACTAAACCTTACAATCCTAGCAAAGAAAACTAGCCCATAATTATCTCAGAAGAGATGATTTCTGAACTCAAGAAAAAATCTAAAATTGAAATGTCTTTTTTGAGAGAATAACACAGACAATAAATCTAAAACATAAAAGAAGAAGTGATTACTTTCCCTCGCGTTCCACTTCCTTGCTTCCCTTCCATTTACTCTTCTCTCTCCTCTATCTGTCACCCTTCTTGGTATCATGATTCTACCCTCTTTGTCCCTCAAGTTCTTTGCTCTCCTTTAAGTTCTCGATCCTTCTACCAGATATGGAGGCTTAGGAAATATCAGCATAAGGCCTTGGGCCTATGGGGTCCTTCACAGCTACACAGGACTTGGGCTTCGATATGAGCATTTTTGTTCTTCATTTACTTGCTGGACAATCATGGGATTGGACTGGGCTCCTGCAAAAACTGAAACTTAATATAAGCCCATCTAACAGTTCTTTTAGAGGAAAGAAAATTGCTTTGCTTGTTAACACTCATTAATCAAATTGTCACTTAACACTCTTCTTTTAACAAATGAAATTCAATAAACTCACTATCTAAGAGTATTGAATCCAACATAATTGTGCATTTATCACATCCCCAATTTACTTGTTGCTAGTCTCTTAGCAAAAGAGGTGAATTGCAATAGTTTTTGGCTTCCTTCCATTTAATAGGAACAATGCTCCAACAAGACAAGATGTATAGAAGCCAAGGATTGGTTCACTAGGCATATTGTTTCAAAAAGAAAAGTTTATACACCAATCCTATTTCTCAAACAATTTGAATGCATCTCCTAACAAAATGAATACTATTGTTCTATCGAGTGTTAGTAATAGTGAGTATAATTTCCCAATCTAACCACTAGAAGGATTTTTACATCCTTCCCTATTTCAAAACCATCGTAATACCTTTCATGCTACTTCACTTTAAAAGATACCCCCATTTTTTTGCAAAGAGATCTTGGAAGTAGGCAGCCTTTTCTAAGACACTTCATCATCATTTTTTTTTAAACATTTGAGTAAAGATCCCTGGCTTGTCCCTTTTCTTGAGTATAATTTACACTTTGTAGTTTCTTCCTAAGCCATTAGGATATGGCTCATTAGGGATTTGTACAGCTGCTTAGTTTGATTAAGTTAATGACAATAGAGAGTTTATTCCTAGTTTTCATGTGTGGGTGATAACAATGCTTCAACATAATCCTTTTTATCTAGAGAACAAACTTCTTTTCGTTTTAAAACATATGCAAAGTAATTAAACCCTTCTTTTTATCTAACTTCCTAAGTGAACAACTACCAAATCCTAATTCATCAAGTCTGATTAAGGCATCCACATAAAGAATGGGAAGCCACAGCTACTATTCACAATCAATTATTGACATTCCCTCCCGTGGTTCATGCATCCTAATTATTTGGTCTGAGCAGTATTTAAAAAGATAAGCTTTATCATAAAAGAAAAACTTGGACTTAGCCTCATCCTTTTAATGTCTTGAACAACCCAGTGTGTTGGAGTTCTACCTGTTACAAGAAAATTCACCAAATCAAAGGCAAAGTATAAACTGCAAGGAGTTGTTCATCAAGAAAATTTTCAAAAATTAAGGGGGTGGGGTTTATTGGATTCAAAGTTAGTCGAGACAGGTGGTCTGCCACAACATTTTCTACCCCTTTTTATCTTTGATTGTGATATTGAACTTCTACAACAATAAAATCCATCTGATTAGTCTTGGTTTTGCATATCTTTTTGTTAACAAAAACTTCAATGCAAAATGATCAATGAACACCGTGATGTGTGACCCAAGCAGATAAGCCCTAAACCTTTCTAATGCAAACACTACAACCAAGAATTTCTATGAATCGTCTGTAAAAGCCAGCATGTCCTAAAAATGATCTAATGTCTTTTACAAATATTGGCACAGGCAAGTTTTCAATCAGCTCTACTTTAGCTTTATTAACTTCAATCCCCCTTGCAGACACAAGGTGCCCAAGGACCAACTTGTTGCACCATGAAATGACACTTTTTCCAGTTCAGAAATAATTGTTTTTTCTCACACTTGGATAACATCACTTTAAGGTTAGCTAAACACTTCAACAATATCACCAATTATATCGCTAAAGATACTCAGCATAAATCTCTGGAAGGTGCAGGGGCATTGTAGATGCCAAAAGGCATTCTTTTGAAAGCAAAAGTCCTAAATGGACAATAAAGGTTGTTTTTCGCTTGATCCTCAAGGGGAATATCGATCTGATAATACCCAAAATACCAATCCAAGAAATAATAAAACTCATGACTAGCTACTCTCTATAGTATTTGATTAAGGAAGGGTAAAGGAAAGTGGCCTTTTTTGGTGGTTGCATTCAGCTTCCTATATTCTCCACCCAATTTTTATTTTGGTAGGTATCAATTCCCCTTTTTCATTTTTTACAATAGTGATACTAGACTCCTCTAGTACTACTTGGATGGGACTTACCCATTGGCTATCAATTATTGGGTAAAAGATACCTATATTGAATAATTTAATACCTCTTTCTTAACCACCTCTTTAAGAGTAGGGTTTAACCTTCTTTACATTTCCCTAGATGGTTTAGCCCCCTCTTCTAAATAAATTATATGAGAGCAAGTTAAGAGGTTTATACCTTTCATATCAGAAATAGTCCACCCAATGACAGACTTATGCTATTTCAGAACCTCTAGAAGTTTACCCTCTTACTCTGTAGTGAGTTGGGATGAGATTACTACTGGGAAGGAATTATCGTAAACATGCTTTAGTTATGCTGGTAGTGTCTTTAGTTCCAAAGTTAGAATTTCTACATTCACAAGTCTGGATGGCTCCTCAGTTGGTACGAGAGGTTCAAATTTTGGCATCCATTGAATGCCTTTCTGTCCTCCTACAGTGGACATAGAAAAAATGTCAGTTTCTTCTTCCAAGAAGTTTTCACAATGTAATTCTTCCAATAAGAGTTATTTTGAAAAAAATGCTTCGAATGAGTTGACTCCCTGTATTTCCTCAACTTCTTGAGGTTACCTACACAAATTGAAAATTTTTAGTTCCAATGTTATATTGCCAAAACTTAATTTTAACACTTACTTCTACAATTTATGATTGCATTTGAAGTTGCTAAAAAGGTCCTTCCTAAAATCACTGGTGCAGAATTCATGTTAGGTTTAGCAGTGAGTTTCATATCCAGGACTACAAAGTCCACAGGATAATAAAACCTATCCACTTGTACCAACACATCTTCTACAACTCCTTTAGGATTTTAATGGACCTACTAGCTAATTGTAAAATTATAGAAGTGGGTTTTAATTCACCCAAGCCTAGCTGCTCATGCACACTGAAGGATAACAAATTTACCTTTGATCCCAAATCTAACAAAGCCTGACCAATTTTTGAGTCTCCTATTGTGTAGGAAATGGTGAGTGAGCTAGGTTCTTTGTATTTAGGTGGTGTGTGGTTTTGGATGATTGCATTGACTTGTTCAGTGAGAAAAGCAATTTTTCTTAACATTAAATTTCCTTTTGACAGTGCACAAAATTTTTAAAAAATTGGCATAAGCAGGGATTACATCCAAAAGAGGGATATTTATGTTGACTTGTTTAAAAAATTCAAAAATTCAGCATTTTGTTTCTCTTTATGGACAAAAGTTAATCTCTGAGGAAAATGTGCAAGTATAGACACAAGAGTTTAGGATTCTCAACATTTTGCTTTTCAATTTCAATTTGGTAGTTAGATATGTTACTTGAGTTATCACCAATCAGGTTTTTCTAGAGTCTTACCGTTCTTCAGGGTTGTAATGGCTTTGATAGCCTTCACATTACCATCCTCCAGCATGTTTTGAGGCTACTACACTTGGGGGTTGGGTTGTAGTTAGGTTGGAAACTTGCCTTTCTCTTGAGCACTCAGAGATGTAGTTACTTTGGTAAAGGTGCTTTTGATGTCATATATGGCTTGGGATGTCTGATTGTTTATAGTAGCCTGCCCCTACATGAATTGTTGTAGGTTTGCAGTGAGCAGTTGCATGGATTTCTCTAAATTCTTTTTCTGGGTAAAATGGGGCTGGTTAGAACAGTGGGGTGCCCCTTGAAACTGTGTGGGGTGTGGGGAAGGTTACATAAGGTGTTGTGGAGGAAGAGGGTTGGTCATTCCTCCAACTGAAATTTGAGTCGTTCTTCCAACCTCGATTATAAGTGTTAGAGAATGGTGCTGAATAAAACTTAGTAACATAATGACAACAATAGATTGGTTTAACAATACTTCTTTAAAGGCATATAGTTGGGGGCATTCACTAGTGTCATGCCCTTGCCTTTCACAGATCCAACATTTTCCAGGATCATGAGTCACAACTTGTAACTCATTGACCTTTTTCATTTCAATAGACTCCATTTTTTTTTTAAATCAGAGCTATTGAAGCATGCAAATCATCCACTTCTTTGAGATTGTATTTTCCACTCCTAGTTACACTTCTTGAACTCTCAGACCAATCCCCTAAGTCAGAAACATCCCATGACTGAGCATTCTCAGCCAAGTAACCAAAATACGCAAAAGCCTCCTCAAGTTATTTATTAAAAAACTCACCATTGCACATGGTTTCAATAAATTGCCTAATCTTGGACAGTAATCCTTCATTAAGAAAAACTTATAGTCCTCCAATGCTCATACCCATGATCAGGCATTCAATAAATCTCAAAGCTTTCCCAGCAATGATAAAAAGTTTCATTATCTTTTTGTCCAAAATTTATAATCTGTCTTTTTAGAGCATTTGTTCTATGCATGAATTTTTTTTTTTAGAAATTCCTGTCTGCATTTCCTGCCAAGTTCCAATGGATTGAGGCCTTAAGGAATTTAGCCATGTCTTGGCTTTATCCTTAAGTGAAAATGGGTACAATTTAAGCCTTATTACCTCCTTAGTACACACCTTGTCCATGAAAGTATAACATACCTCTTCACTCTTTAATATGTAAATAAAGGTTTTCTGATTCCATTCCATGAAAATGAGGTATCGAGGGAATTATCCTAGGTTTAAAGTTGAAGTTATTTACATTTAAAGGCTTAATGATATATGAAGGAGGATTGGACCTTACTAGTTGCAAAGATTCCCTAAGTGTTCTATTCTGATTCACTATTTCATCATGTGGGTCATTTTCAATCATATTGCTCAAGTTTTTAGAAGATGATTTAAAATTAATAGATGTTGATTTAGTAGATGAAATTGACTCAGTCCAAACGAATCTTGACACTTGATCCCTATTACAAACAAACATGCATACTTCTATTAAATTAGAAATAGAAGTAAATGCTAGCAAAATAGAAAGCAAATATTCCAACATTAGAGAACGTTGAAATGACAACAATTACCTATTATGGGAAGATGTTCATAGATTAGTTCCTCTTTTTTTTTTTTTTTTTTGCTACAAAGAAACTTGTTTCACCAGTTTTCCCCGGCAATGGCGCAAAAAATTTTTTCATTCCAAAATGTACTTCCACATATAAAAGAAGTTTTTAACGTGCTAAGAGAGTTATCAAGTTCATTTCCATAGGGACAACTTAACTAAGTAACCATCTAGCAAAGAATCTCATATATCTCAATCACAAAAATTGAATGATACTGAGAATTAAATCCTACACTAAAATCAAACACAAAATTTGGGAGGATATTTAAATACTGGATATTTACCAAAATGGGGGATGGAATGTTGGATGGACTGAAGGGTTGTTGTGGGCTTATTTGCAACACTCTTTGAAAACCTTAAACTCAGTTCTCTTTTTGTAAATTCACTCCAACTCCAAAGGTAAAAGTTAATGAAGGAAATCACTAGAAAAGTATTTCAGGAAGTGAACAACACAAGACTTGATAAATTCAAAAAACATGTACTAGGATTTCAAAGTTAGGATTTCTCACTCTGTCAATTAAGGTTACCAGGTGAACCGCTTGAGTTGGATCAACCAAGATTACAACTCATAAACATTACCAAATATTCAACCTTAGTTATTTGTTTGTTGTTCTATTGCAGCAAATTTCATTTCGTTGTAGGAGATGGCATCCCAAGAGTATGCCTGGTAGTGCAAGGACTAAATTGGCTCTCCATTGAGGGAGGGGTTGTGATGACTTAAGCCAAAATTTCCCCTTTGGTCCCCTAAGGAGGTAATTTGCTCGAGCGGTTAGGAAGCCGGTCCGCTCTTCGCTGTGATGGAGGTTGGTGGATATCTACCCAATTGAAAAACTATTGCAGTAAGAAAACAACTAATAAGTAAATCTTTATTCCTTAAACCCATCTTCGCCTAGGGCCTAGGCTAACAGGGCCTTATTAGGGGGACTATCTATCTATGACAAGTGGTTGCATTTAATGGAACGAAGTACTCCATTTTTTATAACAGCTTCACGATGGGAGCCTCAAGTTGTGTTTAGACTAACCATACTACGAGTGAAAGAGAAAATGTAAAGACCACTATTAAAGCTACCTTAGTGTAAGTTGTCGGGTAGTATGCAATTGGACCCACTTCATCCGTTGACATCACAAGGAAGGTAAGTACTATATCAACCTAGTACTGAGCCTACTCTTCATTGTGGCAGAGGTCAAAGTAAGTTTTCGGACAGTCAAGGGACTGAACTAGTTCTTTGCTGCTAGAGGGTTAAGGTGGCCTTAGGGAGCAACTCGCCTTCGGTCCCATGAAAAGGTAAGTACCGGGTGATTTGGGATTTTACCAATTATCGCCCATTGACACCCACAAAGAAGGTAAGTGCCAGGTAGCGGAGGACTGGATCACACTCTATTGCAAGAGGGATAAAGTAGCCTTTGGCCTAACTCATCCCTTTGGTACTTTGTTGGGATGTAAGTTTGGATAGTTGTACAGTCAGTCTGCTCTTTGCCACAATAGGGGTCAGGGTAAATTGTCAGATAGCTAAGATGTTGGACTCACTCTTCCATGAAAGGAGGTTGAGCCTTTTGCTCACCTATTAATTGTCACAGGGAGGTAAGTATTAGACAATTTGAGACTAGTCCGCTCCCACCTATCGACATCAAATGGAAGGTAAGTGTTAGTTTAGACAGTGCTGAGCCCACTATTCATTGTGGTGGAGGTCAGGTAGATTGTTGAGTAGTTATGGTGCTAGACTCGCTCTCTATCATGGGGTAGAAGATGACCTTTTAGGCACATCCTGCCCTGTAGGCCCACGAGAAGGTAAGTATTGGGCAATTTAGAACTGGACCTACTCCCACCTGTTAATGCTCATGAAGAAAGTAAATGTCAGGCAACCGAGGGCTAGCACACACACTCTATTGTGAGAGCGATAAGGTAACTTTAGGCGTAACTCATCCTTTCGACGCCTCACAGGGAGGTAAGTAGTTGTTGATAGAGATTTTCTTGGTGGAGATTACTTTGATGGAGAGTCTGTTGATGGAGATTCTATTGATGTAGATTATATTAGTGGAGATTACTTTGCTGGAGATTTCATTGATAGAGATTATGGTACTAGAGATTTCATTGATGAAAATTCTATTGGTGGAGATTACGTTAATGGAGATATTGAGGCGTCTGAACAATACCTAAGTAGGACTGTGCAACTGGTGTTCCTGGCGTTCTTGGCTATAGGGGATCAATTATGTTAGTAAAATCAAAATCAAAATAACTTATGATAGAGACAATCTAGGGTGTTAGCCATTATAACTGATTTTTGTTTGACTAAAATTTCCCCACTATTGGTTGCCATTTCTTCTCTTTCTTTTATTCATGCTTCTCACCTCCCTTTTCTTATGAGTATTCTCTCACATGCATGCTTGTTCATGGTTTGAGTATGGTGGCTAATATCTGTTGTCGGTTGCCTGCTTGCAAAGGCCAAGACGGCAGCTGTTCGAGTTGTGCCTACGACATGCAAGGTGGTCGGAGTGTGTGCGTGTGACACACAAGGTGACTAGGTCATGCAAGTGGCAATCGAGCAAGTGAGATCGGTGAGCACATTGCAGAGGCCATGTAACATGCCTTAGAGGCGACTCACGTCAAGTACAACCATCCCATGGCTGTGAAGTGGTTGGATGAAGAGTGATACAACCTTAGTGTGTGCTTGTCCACAAGTCCATGCTCGGGGTTGGGTGATGAGTTTTTATTAGCTGAGGAGTGGTGGACCAGAGGTTATTTTAAGGTGGTGCATGGCTTTGGGCTAGAGGAGAAATCTAACCGTGATGCTTGACCGAGGGCAAAGAGAGAAATATGGTCACGAGGAATGGCCGAGGGCAAGAAGAGAAAACTAGCCGTGATGCATGGCTAGGGTCGAGGAGAGAAAATTGGTCATGATGCTTGGTCGTGGTCCTGGAGGTCCTCTAGTAGGCGAGGAGTCCTCGATTGTGAGTTGCCGAGGATCCTAGTGCATGTTTCGTGTATTAGGTGCTTGGTTTCAAGCTGTTGTTGCCCATTGTGGGTGATCTAGTCATGCCTCGTTGACCATGGCTTCCTTTGGGCATTCAGCATGCTTGAATGCGGGGAAGGTGGCGGCCTCTTGTGCTCGCCGTGGTGAGCACCTTGTTTCGGTGTGTCAATTGTGTGCTTCAAGAGTGGGTATCTCAGTCGTCGCGATTTTCCAAAAATGAGAGGCCTATTTGGATACAAAGGCTATCGGCGACCCTAATGGTGGTTATCAATGGTCGTCTCAGGTCCCCCTGCTGGCTAGCGGGATGGATCTTGTATCCCGTTCGTGTAATGCGCATCCTGGACGCAAGCTCTAGCTCCTATCAGCAATTGGAAAGCAGAAGGTCCCATCAAAGATAGAAATCAAAAACGTCAATAGTGGCTCCGGTAATTGTCTCGAGCCTCCTTTGTGAATAGTAGGATGGATCCCACCAACTTATGGGTCTCATGACATGGGTCAGGCTAGATGATCCCCACTATCCACCAGCATGGTCTTCATAGGTGGCCGTTTGCATGGAGCGGTGGGCTAGTTGCTCATCACCATGTGCCACTATATGCACTTATCTTACACCCATGTGCTGCCGTGCATGGTACAGTGCATGTCATGCACGCAACACCCAAGCTTTACGTGCACAGTGCACTTTGAAAATGCATTGTGTTCTTCATATACTGTGGGTGCACCCTGTCCTTGCTCTTTAAGTAAACTAAACCCGAAGTCGAGTATTTTGCAACTCAAGTGGCCTAGGTATTGGGCTTTTGCCCGAGCAAAAAAGAACTGAGACCCATTACTTGTTAAATACTCATAAAAATAAAAGTTGAAGAACTAAGAACACTTATTTGGAAGATTTTCATATGCTCATTCAGAGATTAGTTAGTGCGCTATGAAATCGTCCTTTCTCCACTTTTGATGTAAAAATAATCTCAATCCCAAAGATTGTGCCTTTTGTAAACATCTAAAACTAGCGCAACAATCTAGAAGAGAGAAAGATCCATTACGGTCCTCTCTCACCCGACACATTGCCCTCCCTATGGCTTTGTCTTCTCATTCCCTCTTTGTCTCTTCTCTCCTAATGAATCTTTATTGGACTGGGCTTAGGAAATACCATGAGCCCGCTATATTTATCCCTTACACATCCCTTCGAAAGTATAGTTAAAAGATGACGATTCATAATGAAATAGATCTAGAAGTGGCTTGCAAGAAGAGATAATAACTTTATAATTAAATAGAGAAAGGGTAGGTTCATGAATAATGGGGTATGGAGATCCCATGTCAATGATAATGCTCTCAATTACTTCGATAGGATGAGATAATACGAATGAAAAATGTTTATATATATAAAGAAATTTTATAACAAACTTAAAAATAATGCCCGTATATGTAAAGAAATTTTATAACAAACTTAAAAATTGATGTAATTTAATATAGTATTCAAAATTATAAATTCAAGTATTTTTATTACAAAATAAATCAGACATATCACATAAATCATGTGATTAATTTGTCATTATAAAAAATAAATATTTATGATGAATTATTTATAATAAAAATAATTATTTATCATATAAGAAAACTTATTTTAACTAAAAAAAATTGACAATAAATAAATTATTTTTTTGCATTATGTACTAAGTCTATCAATTGTAGAATATATGCCCTGCAGTATGTATATATATATATATATATATATATATTAATAATCAAATGATCCTCGGGGCTCGCAACTTTAGATGGGTGTGATGGTGGAGTTGCTACTGTAGAAACTGCTGCATGCAAGGCTGTATGGATATCCAGAGCAAGAGTACCACACCCCACACCCACACCCACACCCCTCCCATTCCTAAACAGAATGGCTCCCAATCTTAGAATTCTTAGTTTGCCAACTTTTAGCACTCAAATTGGAAGTGGAACTTCTAAACCCAACCATCCAGTAGAACACACTCTATTTTTTTTTTTTTTAATGTCTGATAAAAAGAATATTATTATTTCATTACCATATGTACATAAAACTAGTTATAAATACAGATACATCCAAACATCAATTAAAACTCTTTTGTGAAGCCAAATAGGACCAACTGTGCTACTCTCCCCTAATCAAGTTCGGGATCATGTTTTGGTTTTAATTTATTTTAATATTTTTATGAGTCTTTTTTGTATTTTGAGGCTTTTGTATCCTAACTATCTATGCATTAATTCTACAACAAAAACTAGAAGAAGAATTAGTTAATAAATGTTGTAATGTGTTTTACATCAATTTATCCTTTTTCTACTTCTATATTATTTAAATATTTTTTATTCTTTCCCTTAGGTAAAGTGGTTTACGAAATATTTTTAAATAAAATTTATAAATTTATAAATTAATGTGATTATATATGATATGTTACATCTGCCATACTTTAATAAAGAAATTTTACAATCTGCGTGGCCTATTAATTAGTTTGTGACTTTATTCTAATAAAATTTCTTTCTAACTAAAATTTCTCTTTCTTTATCCATTTTAAATATATCCTCTAATTTCAAATATTTGCAATGTTCCCAGATGTTTCAATAATTGCAATATCTTTATTTCCTAATGCAGTGGCCTGATCAGTAAAAAGGATAAAAACAAGCCAACTAAAAATTTAAAAGAAAGAATAAGAGCTGGAGGGGGTACGAAGAAAATGGCTGAAAGGATGAAAGAGAAATAAAAGTAAAATATTTTTACCTGAATGAATAGTTCAATCCAAATTTTATGAGTTAGAGCGCTTGTAGTGAGTTAAACAAAGTTAAAATTAAGCGAAAGTTTGGCCAGAGAGTTGAAAACATATAGAAATCAATTTAGACGTTAAATAAACAGTAATTTTATTTTTGGCTATTTGAGCTGATAAAATATGACTAGTAAATACAACTGGCCATTTATTTTTCACTATTATATTTAACTTTTGATGTTTTTGACGTAATAGCCATTTTCTTGTAAGCTTTGAATTTTGGCTTCTTGTTTGATCTAGTGACCTAGAGAGAATGGATTGAATGTCAAGTTGGCTTTCTTGCGAGAAAGACTTAACTATTGCCTACTTAGTTTAATTTGACAGCAAAATATATTAAATATATATATGTGTGTGTATGTGAACTCTTTGGGCCCTTCTCCATCATCCTATCCGCCAATCAAGATGGTAGCCTAGTTGATACGAATTAATATTTAATGATTTTGAGGTCAGGAGTTTGAGTCAAGACATAAGTTAAAACAACTTATAACAACTTATAGTAGTAAAGCCTAACTTTTGGGCGATGTTATGAGATTTGGACCAATTAGATATTTTGGAGATACTGTGATAACGAGCTTATTGTTGGTATAGTATCTATGGCAAATCGGACAGTGATGATAGTTATACTAGTCGACCCTGCCTCACATTCTACTAAGAAATAAAAAGGACAAGAAAAAACAAAGTTCGGTAGGATGACTAGTGTACGTAATAGATGGCAAAGGTGAAAGATTCACATTGGAGCACCAGAGAGAAGGCAGCTTTCAAAAGCTTCTCCCACACAAAAGAAAAAGCAATGCTTATAACCTTCCTTTGCAACATTCGAGGCAGATGCTTACACCCCTTTACCACCGAAGATTCCATCCTTCTCCAACCCTTTTTCCCCTTTTTCCCCCCATGAATGCATTTTGATCGATCCTTTTCATGCTTTTGTAGGCTGCCCAATGTTGTTTGGATAATGCAACTCCTTGGCCACCACCACCCTCACATGTTGGTGGTTCATATTAACCTTTGCTCTACTGCTTGTTTGCCATACACATTGTGCCTATACACATTTGAGCTCTACACTTGTCCTTCCCTAAGTATACAGAACAACAGGACTGAATAAAAATTCAGAAATACAAACTTCGAATCCCACTATGGCAAAACAGAGTCATATTCAGATTTTATTTTTAATTTTTCAGTCGAAGTTAGAAGTGTACGTCGCTAGACTGACTCCAACTTTGATCCGCTCTTACTCGGACTTTATTTTCCGACTCCTACTCTAACTTTGCCCTCCGACATCGATTTGAGTATTGTACATATGTTACAAAAATGTGTATTTATCTATATATTTATCATGTATTAGTAGTATAGTTATATAGTCAAATTCAATAATATACTGATATGAGCTAATTATTATAAATAATATACTTATTCTATAATACAAATAGACTAATGATAGTTTAGCATACAAATATACTCATAACACCATGCAAATACTAATCAATAAAAATGTCACAACTACAAAACCGTAAGATAAATAAATATTCTTGAGTCTTCACTCATGATGCTTCAATATTCCTCAATGATTGTGACATTTGATTGTGCGCCAAACTCGATATGAAAATATATAGGTAAGAAGAAAAGTTTGTTAGTAAGTTTTAATGATGAAAATGTTAAAAATCAAATAAATATTGAATGAATATCAAAACATTAACAGAGCCCATAAAAAAGCTCTCTATATTATCCATGAATTCTCGAATATCAATAGGTGTCGACATTTGTTTCAACCAATTTTGAGCACCATTAAAGGCTTCCTTTATTTCTGGAGTCAATTTATGAACACTGAAACTAATCAAGCACACAACTTGTTGTACATAATATTGACTCAAACACGATGATGGAAATATTCATGGCCAAGAAGTCTTATGCAGTGATCTTTAGCGTAGGATAGGTAACCTCTTTAAGTTTCCACGAAATCAACAAGTCAAATTAAGATATGGTTCTCGACTCACAACCATATGATATACTAATTCACCTCTATTTTGGTAGTGATAGATCCTAAAGTGGAGGATGTTTCACTACAAGAAGTTTGAGCTTTTGTGACAGACAAAAGCGTCACAAAAAATGGTCAAAACATTACAAAAAACTTTTGGTGACAGTTTGAAACCGTCACGGCAAACAAGAAGTGCGTCATAGATAAGTATTCATGACATTTTATTGTTCAACTGACACAAAAATATTTTTTGTAACGGTTGGTGTTTTTTCATTCGATGTAACCTTCGAATATTAGAACCTTTAGTGATAGTTGGAATGTGTCACCAAAAGTCATATTCGAACGTATAAAATGATGTTCGAACGTAAACCCATCTGGTTGACATTCGAACGCATATGACGTTCGAACGTTTGTGTTGTCATTCGAACATTTCTCTTTTTTGATGTTCGGACGTTTCTTGCAAAATGTTCAAATGTAAATCCATCTGGCTGACATTCAAATGTTTCTTGCAAATGATGTTCAAACGTTTCTCATTTTTGACGTACAAACGTTTCTTCCAGAACGTTCGAACGTAAACACATCTAGCTAACATTCAAATATTTCTTGCATATGACGTTCGAAAGTTTGTGTTGTCATTCAAACGTTTGTCACGTCCAAACGTTTTTTGACGTTCAAACGTTTCTTGCAACGTTCCAACGTTACACATGACACATTGGAACGTTATTTTGCTAAGCATTTGAACGTTTATTATGTATATTCGCATGCACTAGTCAGAATTGATAAATTATAAAATTTATATAATTACAAATTGTATCATGTTACAAATAATTAGAAAAAAAAAGCATACAAAATTATACAATGCTCCATATTTAAAAGTATATCAAAATTAGATACTAAAAATTACAAATAAAAAATAATAATTTATCTCTTCCTTTTTCCTTGTCCACCGCATTCTTGCTGTAGTGACATAACACACTTCATCTGGGTTGCCATCTCCCTTTGCACTTGTTTTTGGACTGCAATGCACAAATTGACGTACCCAATATCCTTAGAAAAATTTACAAAATAATATACCAACATATATTATTATCATAAGATACATTCAAATAATCACTTCTCATTTTGTTTAAAAAATTCCATTAGAAATTAAATAATAATCAAAATAACCTAATATGCACAATCACCAAAATATGCACAATCACCAAATATTTTTAATCACTCAATATTTATAAAAATGCACAAATATAGCATATCCAACAATAATTACCATAAAAAATAAACGTGCTTGCAATTGGAAAAAGTCTCACAAAATAGTATAAAACACATTCAAATAATCACCCAATATTTTGCAAACTCCTATTATTAAAATAATACAAAACAAATTCAATGTGCACAATTGCAAAGAAAACATAAAAAAATACACTTGAAAATAAAATAAATCCAATAAGACACGTTTATAAAATTTAATAATTAAAAAAATACATAAATATAACACACACAACTATGAAAAAAACAAAAAACACACAATGAAAAATTAGGAAATATACACAATGACTAATATATGCACAATTACCAAATATTTTTAATCATTCAAAATTTATAAAAATGTACAAATATAATAGACACAATTATAAACAAATAAAAAAACATAATAAGAAATTAGAAAATATACATAATGACCAAAATATGCACAATCACCAAATATTTTTAATCACTCAATATTTATAAAAATGCACAAATAGAACATACCCAACAAGAATTACCATAAAAAAAATATACATGCTTGCAATTGGAAACAAATCTCACAAAATAGTATAAAACACATTCAAATAATCATCCAATACTTTGCAAACTCCTATTGCTAAAATAATAAAAAAAAAATTAATACGCACAATCACAAAGAAAACATAAAAAAAATACACTTGAAAATAAAACAAATTCAATAATACATGTTTCTCAAATTTCATCATTAAAAAAATGCTTAAATATAACACACAACTATAAAAAAAATAAAAATACAATGAGAAATTAGGAAAAATACCTAGCAAATCCTCACTAATTTTTTTCACAAGGATTCTACCCATTTCAACTTCTATACCACCAATCTTTCAAAAAATATACAATGAGCTATTAAATAAGGTTAAATACTAAAAATCATAAGAGACTTTAATAAATATGCTTAAATAATAATGTAAAAAAGAAGCTAGAAAAATTACCTTTGAAGAGTAAAAACTCAATGAGAACTCTACACTCTCACCCATCTCTCTCTAAACCTCTCTCTTTTTCTCTCTCTCCCTCTCCCTATTTCTCTATCTCTCTCTTATGCATGGGAGAAGGCAGAAATGAGTTTCGACCATTATCCTGTGCCTATATTTGAATCTGTTTGAATTACTAAGAACGTTTGAACGTTATAAGTCTAACGTTCGAACGCACTTAAAATTCTCCCGATATGTTCGAACGTGCCTATGTGTCATTCAAACGTCATAAATTTACGTTTGAATGTTTACTAAAATGCTAGAAAATTACATAAATTCCAAAAAAATTATCGAACGTAAAAAAGTTACATTACAACATTCTAAAAAGTGCGGGAAACTTTTTACACTTTTTTTCAAACATTGGAACGTAAGTACATGACATTCGAATGTTATTCATTTGTTATTTTTTACTGATTAAATCTACATATTGCTATATTTATTAACCAAAAAAATATTAAAAATATTTAATAAAATTAAAACAAATCCAATAATAGATGTTTCTCAAATTTCATAATTACATAAATATAACACACACAACTATAAACAAATAAAAAAAACACATAAATATAACACACAACTATAAACAAATAAAAAAAATAATGAGAAATTAAGAAATATACCTAGCAAATCTCTACTAATTTCTTCACAAAGGTTCTACCCTTTTCAACTTCTACACCACCAATCTTTCAAAAAATATACAATGAGCTATTAAAGAAGTTTAAATACTAAAAATCACAAGAAAAGTTAATAAATATGCTTAGAGAAATAATTATGTAAAAAAGAAGTTAGAAAAATCACCTTTGAAGAGTAAAAACTCGATGAGAGTTCTACACTCTCACCCATTCTCACTCTCTAAACCTCTCTCTCTCCCTTTCTCTATTTTTCTCTCTCCTTCTCTCTCTCTCACTCTCTCTCTCTCTCATGGACGGGAGAAGGCAGAAATGAGTTTCTGCCTCCATCTCATGCCTATATTTGAATCTGTTTGAATTGTTATGAACGTTCGAATGTTATAACCTTAACGTTTGAACATACTTAAAAATCTTCCGATACGTTCAAACGTGCTCTTGTGTCATTCGAACGTCATAAATTTACGTTTGAATGTTGACTAAAATGCTAGAAAAATACATAAATTCTAAACAAATTATCGAACGTAAAAAGGTTACATTCCAACGTTCTAAAAAGTACGAAAAATTTTCCACACTTTTTTTTGAATGTTGGAACGTAAGTACATGACATTTGAATGTTTTTCATTTGTTATTTTTTAATGATTAGATTTACATATTGCTATATTTATTAAACAAAACAATATTAAAAATATTTACAAAAATTATATTAAATAGAGCTACATTACTATATCTAACTAGAGTATAATAATATTATGTTTTAGTGATGTTTTATATGCTATAGTAATACTATAGTCAACACCATATAGTACTATAGTATTACATATTATATAGTATTGCATCTTAGGTTACTTAGTGTTGTAACACTATAGTCAACACTATATAATAAATAACACTATAATATTATATAGTGTTAATTAATCATATTTTGAACATTACTTTATATATTTTATCTACTATAGAAACATTACACAATATTTAAGGTTATAGTATTATAGCAAGTGGACTATTATAATATTATTTACAACATTATATAATAACTAATACTATAGTATTATATGGTGTCGACACACCATATTTTTAGTTTAGTTTTAGACTATATAATATAATATATTTAATTGTGTTATAATATATTATAATATAAATTCAATATTAAATTTAAAAATGCACTATATTTAATGTAAGAATGTTCGAATGTGTCTTGAAAACATTAGAAGCGTATCAAGTGCACATTCGAATGAAGTGGACACAGAAAACAAAATGCTTACAAAACGTTCGAACGTAAAACATATGACATTCGCACGTAAGATTAACGTTCGAATGTTAATAATAAATGTTGAAACGTAAGTACATGACATTCGAATATTTTTTATAAATGTTTGAATGTAAAACATATGACGTTCACACGTAAGAAAATAAACGTTTGAACGTTACTTGTATATAAACAGTACCCCAACGACAGTTGTCATTTCATGCAATTTCTCTCCATCATGAACAATGCTGTAATCGTCCCCAAAGCCACTGCAACTGTCATCACAAGGTAGGGAACCCTAATCCTGCTATTTTTATGTGTTTTTTATTCAATTTATTTTTTTGCTTTTTCAGTTTTAAAAAATTCCAGTGGCCGGAACTTTAACTTAATATTCCAGTCACTATTAGTCTCCATTAGCCAAAAGGTCATTGTAGATAGGTTCCTTGAAGTGGGTACTTCATTTTTATGGTGACTTTTGGCCTTAAAACTCCATAAAATAGAATTTCGGGAATGGCTGAGTTCGACTCAGCCATTCTTGAATTTACGTTCGAACGTAAAATTTTCGAATGGGGAAGACGATCAATCACGTTCGAATGTATTATGTATACATTCGAACGTGACTTTTCATACGTTTGAAAGTGAAAAGTCACGTTCGAACGTACATATAGTACGTTCGAACTTTACTTCATCAACGTTGGAAGACCAAGAGTTACGTTCCAATGTAAATATGTTATGTTGGAATGTAACTTTGGCAATATCAGAATTCAGACAATCACGTTCGAACGTATACAGAATATGTTCGAACGTGACTACTTCCAATATTGGAAACCAAAGTCACGTTCTAACGTACTCTATGGGTGCATTCAAATGTACTCACATATCATTATTTTAATTCTAAATTAAATTTTTATTGCCTCTAATGTTTATTTTATTTGCATAGATGTAATATGGCTCAGCAACCAAAAACTACATGGAGGAAGGGCCGAGAAGGAGCCTTAAGGAGACACACTAGATTGAACCCACACGATTACACCGGAGCAGAAGGTGATGATTAACGAGTTTGACTCGTTAAACTAGCAGGGGAGGAGCCTCAAATCAGTATTCGTGGATAGGGGTTGGGCCTTGATATGCTCGTTGAAGGGTATCATTTACCCGAGTATGGTCCAAGAGTTCTATGTAGCCAAGACTAAATTGCCAGTTGATGCAGGCTTTCACACGATCGAGGTCCGCGGAGTGTAGCTAACGGTCTTGATAGATGTCATCGCTGACCTGCTGCAGATCCCACGACTGCAGCCACAGCCGGTAGTGGAGCAGTCGATGGAGGACGCAGCAGTCACAGTGGCCCCGCCACCTGATGCTGGCATCGCAATATCCTAGACTGGCCCAGTTCACTCCACTGGCAGTCATGATGTCGGCCATGACTCAGGCAACGATGCTGAGTTAAAGCAGGAGGGTCCTCAACAGGATGAAAATTTCTACATCCACACTGGTAGAGACTGGGAGGCACATGAGATGTCAGATGTATTCTGGCAGAGTACGCTTGAGGGGTTCTTCTGTATATTGCATCTGATCGTTGCAAGAAATGTGGATCCCTTGGCACACATGGCGACATTTAATCGAACACACGACCAGTTTCTGATTCGGTTGGCATGTGGAGACCCGATCGACCTACCATGGGTGATATTTGAGAGGATCCACTATGAGGCATGCACTCTCCCGACAGACAACCTCTTATATGGAGTTATCATCACCCGACTAATCCTAGCTGTAGGAGTGCAACCTCGGATGTCGGAAGCAGTGCGTCATCAGAAATGCCCTATCAATATCCACACATATAACCAAAGTCAGGGGCAGAGAAGGCGTGTGCCTCCTCCTGTAGCAGATATGGTTTCACTTCCCTAGCGTCAGACCGACACGGGAAATCCTGCTAACATTGCTGGTACCAGTGGACAGGCTGAGAAGGGACAAACTGCGAATGGGGAGATGCCCCTTGCTTGGGTGACAACCATGCTCGGAAAGCTGCGGGCACACATCGACCAGTAACTCACTGCACAGACTGATGCAATCACTGTACTTGTGGATAAGCATATGGAGAAATTGTCGACTAATATACAGACCTTACGTGTCAAGGTCGAGACGTTGACTAATGAGTTCACATCATTAAAAAACATCATGTAATCGAGTAATTTTATGTTTTTTAAATTCTTTTCGTATTTTGTTTTTAATTTATGTAATAGACCAACTGCTAATGTAATGTATATATTTTTTTTCTCATTCTTATTTTTCTTTAATATTTAGCATATTTAATTTTAATTTTAAATCATTGCACTTCATATCTTTCACAAATTAAATTATTGTATAATTTAATGAAATACAAAATTTGTATAATATTAATAGAATCCTGCTAGAGTAGAATCTTATTTTAATTTCTTTATTCATATTTAAATTATTTTAAAATATTTAATAAATAAATAAATATCAATTTAAATCCTACACTATTAAATAAAGGAAAAAATTTAAAATATATTAAAATATGAATAAATTAATTAATCTAAGGTGTCAAAATAGCAAAATAAGGTGTCAAAGTAATTTTTTTTTTTTTAATTTAATGTAAAAATTTGATCGTTATTTCATATAATTAGAATGTTGGCACAAAAAACAACATTCAAACGTCAATACTACATCGTTTGAACATACACTCAATGTTCGAATGTAAAATCATCTTCATTCGAACGTAAAAAATTTCAACAATTGTTTTTAGTGACAGTTCCAATAAACCGTCACAGAAAATGGGTTTTAGTGACGGTTTAGAGATTGTTACAAATTCTAAACCGTCACAAAAGCCTAAATTTGTTGTAGTGTTCGATATCACTTGTCATACTGTCATTTCTTACAATCACTTTACTTTCTTCTATGCAACTCTTAAACTTATCTAATGTTGCAAGAGAGGACCGCACATATATAAATTTATTATAAACCTTTTTGATGGTATCATTATACTCACTCAGACTCTCACTCATAATAAGTATCAAAATAAGTGCATAACATCCCATATGCATATATTTTCACCTTAATGTAGTACTTGTCCAAAACTGTCTCAAATATTCAATAGCACATACCTCCCACTAGTCTGCCATCAATGATTATGAATTAAATAAAAATTAAATATTTTTTTGTGCAATTTTCAATCCCTATTAATGATTATGCGATCAGACATATAGAGTTAAGACTTTATATAGTTGTCCATCTATCGGTATTCAATGAAGTCCTTATACCACTATCTCTAAACAACTTTTTGAGCTTTTATTTTTTAATACAAATAATGTCATGCAATTTCTAGCAACTGTAACATGACGTGGTACTTCAAACCTAGGTTCAAGGGACCAACATACCTTCCTAAACCTTTTCCCTTCTACAACTCTAATTGTCAACTTATCTACAATTACCATTTATACAATAGCCAACACCACATACTCTTCATTGTACTTGCAGGTTACAAACTTAGAACGGTCCTCATCATACTTCTAAAATTATTTTTAATCCCCTCCTTGGGTGTTGCCTTGCCCACCAATTTTTTGCTACCTATACAATGGCCCTTATTATAAGAGTTTTTGTGACATGTAAGTAAATGGTTTTGTATGGCTGAAGTCTCGGAGTGGCAAGCGTAAAGCTTGCTATAATAGTTAAACTTAACCATAGGCTCATCCATGGGACAGGCCTCTACCTTCTTAAAATGGTCCCATAAAATTGATAGATCCATCACATTCCATTTCTTTTGAAAGAGTATGAGTATTATGGGTAAATGCACTTAGGGTAATCCTAATGTTTTGGTATTTCTCAAATCATATATTGAGTTTGTGGTCGGTTTGTCTAAGTCAACAAGAATTCGAGTTGACAAAAAATCTATCTAACACATGTAGGAAAAAACTCAAAACATAGAAAGAAAAAACAAAGAAGAAGAAGGCTAGGAAAAGATGGCTATTAAGGTTGGGGAGTTTTCTATGTCTAAGTTAGTATCATATTTTGGAAGCTTGCTATTTATATTGCGAGCCTCGGATGGCAGATTGTGTCTATCTCCATGAGACTCATGTTCTTTTGAATATATATATATATATTTTTGTCAGATCCCTTTAATGCGGAATGGCCTTTACGATGCCATCATTCATGTTGTGTATTGTCCGGGTATTGGTGCCATTAATGTGACATGACTTCTTGACTTTCTTTATTCTGCGGGCATCCTTGGTGGTCTGTCAATGTTCTCTTATTAAAAGTTTAAGGGCTCTCTTGATTTTTTGCCCGCCTAGTACACGTCTCCATTAGTGGGGTGCCTTTGTAAAACGTTAGACTTGCGTATCCCATCAGCCACTACTGTTTACTTTACTCTATAGGTGAATTACTTCATGGGCAAGTTAGGTTCTTGGGTCGGGTACTTCAGAAAGGCCCATTACCTCCATTTGGTGAAACGCCTAAGTTCGATCGAGCCAGACCAAGGGGGCCTTGCAGTCTATAACCTTTCATGGATATCTACTGGGCTTATGGGGTGAGGGAAACATCTCCTTATGGTTACTCTGCCAATTCCTATAGGACCAGTCCAATGAAAGTTCTTTCTTCTTTCCTTAGTTCGTTGTTTCTTTATGATTGTGGTTGTGTGGCCTTTTCTTTTCCCAATGGGAGGTCGCAAGTTCCCTTGGTGTCCATGTATTGCATTCCTGGCATTTAGCCGCGCCCGAATTGCCTTTTCATCATTCCATGGTATCTAACAACAATTTACCCTCAGTCTTTATGGTCGCATTTTTACGGTTCAGCTCCATATTCAATGGAGTCATTTCAGCTCCTTCATCATTAATTGCATTAGACAGTTCCCTCTAAACCCATGTTGCGTCATATGATATGCGTCATGGCTAGTGCGGTTTTGTCAACTTCGGCTACGCCCGAGCGTCATGCTAATCGTATACACGAAGTGGAAAGTAGGCTTAAGAGGCTCTTTCTGGGGTTAGTGAGTTACCTACAGTGTTTTTGCGCGCCTTTTGGAATGCTTCCTTTTTGACATTAACATGAAATTTTTATGACCAGACTTGGAGTGTTTGGTACCATTCATTGTAGATGACCGAGCGGAGGTGGCGGACGAGATTCGGGCACTCCACTCTCTCACATGATTGGCCTGCGTTGTGATAATGAGGAGTGTAAGAGGAAGGAAGCATTTAGGTGGACCTCATGAAAGCACACCTTCATCGACGACAAATGAGGGAGAGGATCCTGCAATTTTGCCAGCAAAGAGACCAGCTCAAATCTAATTTAGCGAGGTCCCAAGATGAAGCTAGCAGGCGTTGTTGAGCTTTGGGGCGAGGGACAACCTACAAGGGTAACTGGATAGTTGTTAGCTGGAGCTTGAGCCGCTATCGGCTATAGCTTGAACAACTTTGAGTTGGCAAATCAAGGCTGAGTAAGTAGCAAGATTTTGATGCCCAATTGATCAGATGGTTGAGGGAGAGGTTTAAGAGGTTTCCAAGTCCCTAAGACATAGAAGAAAGCCCTCATAGACAAACACAAGCAGATGAAGGACCTAGGATGATTAGACCGAAGCTAGGCATGCAATGGTACTTGGTAGCCCTCAATGCTACCATCCAGGGCTTACCAGAGGAGTTATAATATGTTTATTTTGTCCGCGATGACGCCTGACGATTTGGTTACTAGGTGGGCCTTAAGAGAATGAAGAATGAAGGGCTCGTAATGTACTTCTTAAAGGTCTCAGATGCTTGGTCACACTCATCATCCCATGTTCATACTTTATGTAGAACCTTAAAGAAAAGGTAACACTTGTCAGTGGCACTTAACACTTGCCTGACCGGCTTTTGCACTTCCATTTGTATTTCGACGTGGAGCCATGTTAAGAGTAGCCACTCACCCAACCAATTTTTGTACTTCATTTATATTTCAAGGTGGAGCCATGTTGAATATGGCTTTTACCTTTATGCGTTGGCTTCAATTCAACGTTTAGAAACCATACATCCTAGAAACTTGCAAATTGTCTAGGTGTTACTTTGGGGTCCCATTTTTTTACTAGAGGTCATCCACGTAGACTTCTATGTTTCTTCCTACCTGGTTTTTGAACATGTAGTTGACCAGCCTCTAGTATGTGGTCCCAGCATTCTTTAACCTAAAAGGGAAAACTATGTAGCAGTATAACTTCAGTCAGTAATAAACAAAGTCTTCTCCTGGTTTTTAAGTCTATGTGAATCTAGTTATATCTAGAATAAGCATCCATAAAGCTAAGCGTGTGTTGGCCTTCTGTGGATTAGATGTTCAGGTCAATGTGAGGAAGCGATAAGCTTTCTTTGAAGCAGACTTTGTTGAGGTTGATGAATTCAATGCACATTCTCCATTCATCATTTGAAACTTTTACCAGTACCATATTAGACAACCATTTCGGATAGTGAGCTTGTCGGACGAATTCAGCTGGCTGTAGATAGTCAACTTCCCTGGCTATTGTAACGTTTTTCTCTGTGTTGAAACAGTGGTATTTCTACCTTATTCCCTCGACCTTGGGGTCCACACTGAGGTTGTACTAAATGATTTCCAGGTTTATGACGGGCACATCTTCATGACTCCAATTGAAGTCCTTTTGGTGCTCAACGAGGCACTATTGCATGGTGTTTCGCATCTCAAGCGTCTTCTCACTGCTGAACCTAGAAGTGGCTTCAATTCACCCACTACCAAGGCACGTTCGGGTGGCGATGGGAGGGTGCGATTGTCCACCATGGGGTGTACCACAAGCACCCCACCACTCTGAGGCACCCCTTCTTGAGTGTTATCTTTCCTTTCTTCCGAGTCATCTCTCCCTCCAATTCTAAACTCACCATTCTTGTGATCACTAAGTCTTGCTTCATTTCAAGATTCATCGATGGTCATTCTAGGAGTTCCACTTTCATGATGGTGAGCTTTTATGTTTGTCAGCACTTCTTTTTGTGGCTCCCGAGCTGCCAGAAATGGGTTGTTGGAGGTGTACAAAGTACACTTAAAATCTATAACGATCCAACAAACAGCATCACTATAGACATCATGCTTCGTACACCTTGGGCCAAGTTTCAGGAACTTGGGTCTTTTGGACTTGAACCTACACAAACAAAAAATAATGTTGGGAGAGGGTGGCTTTTGAAGTTGGGAAGTTTTCAATACCAAAGCTAGGATAATATCCTAGAAGCTTGTAAATAATTGAAAAAGTACAGAGAGCTTTCTCATACTTGGGATTTGCTATTTGCACTGGGAGCTAGGAGGACAAATTGTGTTTGTCTCCATGGGTACCATGTCATTTTAGTTGTTCTTTTTGTCTTTGCTTTAATGTGGTGTGACATCTATTGGGAGCGTGTAGCTTGGGTAGTGATACCACTAATGCGGTATAGTTTCTTGACTTTCTTTATTCTCTGGACATCCTTGGTGATCCATCAATGTCCTCTTGTAAGAAGATCAAGAGTTTTCTTTACTTTATGCCCGCATAGTACAAGTCCCCATGAATGGGGCATCGTGGGACAACGCCACGCCTATGTGTCCCATCAGCCACTGTTACTTAATTTAATTTGTAGGTGATTCATGGGCAAGTTTGGTCCCTGTACTGAGTACTTCGAGAGGCCCATTACTCCCATTTGGTGAAACTCCTTGGGTTTGATCGAGCTCGGCCTAGGGGGGCCTTAAGGTCTAGTAACTTTTCATAGGTACCTTGTGGACTTATGGGGTGAGGGGAAAATCCCCTTACAAATATATAATCATTTAGTTCACTAATTTAAATCCAACCAATTTACATGGGTTTTATCTCTTTGGACTACTAACTGACTAATTCTCCATCGCTCTCAGTCTTTTTAGCCATCTATTAGCTTTTTATTTAATTTTTGATTTTTAATTTTTATTTAAAATCATCTCATCTCATTTTATTATTTAAATAGAGTCTAAAAATTTCTCATAATAAATGTTTCAAACAATAACCACAAAGACCAACTATGGTCCAGGCTTTTTTTTTATGTTTTTAGGAAATATTATACTTCATTAAAACTCATGAGAAAGTTACACATGACATGTTTGAACTAACAACCAGATCAACTACATTCTAACCAGATCAACTACATTCTCCGGTATCAATATTGTTGCTTTTGCAAGATTATAGGCATAAGCATTGTTTATTCTTTTTACATGTGAAACCCGCCAACTAGCAAAGGAGGATAGCCTCATTTTGGTGTCACTAAGTATCATTCCCACTCTATCTCATCTAATTGTTAGTGTTCTAATCCTTTAATAATTGTATGAGAATCACTCTCCAGTATGACTAATCTATATCCTAGGTCAATAGCCATTTATTATTCTTTGTTTTGGTTTGTTATGTTTCACTTGGTATTTGGATGTTTACTAAGATTTCATTTATTGACATATTTCTCTTCCTATAAAAGCACTCAAAACCCTCTCCCATAATTTTCCCAAATTATAACTGAAAACTCCACTTCCTATAATTTTTTCTTAAATTATAACCATCTTCAAAAAATCTCCTACATCTTATCCTTTATACTTTCTCTCATATATTAAAATAACATTATTCTATTATTTCTTTATTAATTTTTTTCTCTCACCTTCATTTCCATTCTTAACAACATACTCTTTTGTCTTTTTCTTCTTTTAATTATTTCCAACTTAAATTGTCTACAAAAAAATATGGTATAGAATTTTGTGTTAATTCTTTTGAGTACATAAATTTAATACGATAATAAATCAACCTAAAAAAGCCTTGTAATATGTAGTGTTTTATAATTAAAAGAATAAGTACCAAAGAAATTCCTAAATAATTAAATTTACAAAATATCCATGTAATTAAATTGTATAATTACAATCCAAGGAGTGGGCAATCTCACAATTTGTCAAAATACAAAAGTATTACAATTAACCAACTCATCAAAATACAAAATAAAAAACCTCTCTTCTCCACCGTTTGTTTATCCTTCTCCATGTCAATTTCCAAACAGTGTCTACTATTTTGAATATTCAACGAGACTTGTATATTCAAATGATTATTCTTTAATTTGTTAATTGTCTTTTGGCCATATGGAGGTATTTTAGAGTCATACTACCAAAAGAATCCACATGTCTGGCCAACCTTCATTGAATTTACAATTAATCAAAAATGGTTAAAGAAATAAATTTTGGGAAACAACTAGAACGAATACGGAACTAACCTCATAATTTTGACAACCGAAAAATCGACGAGAATCATTCTCTTCAGTGTGCATTGTTTATTGACAAGTTTTAATGCCACATAAACACACTGGTTATTCATTGCGACGAGTATTTCCTGAGCGTGACATACTGGTTGTGTGACTACTTAATCCAGACATTGGGTTTTTTTTTTTCAAGTTTGTAAAAAACAAAGTAATAAAACACACATTGTAGACATACTAAGGTATGTAGATTAGTTGTAATGGGGCTCGGAGTGATAAAATGTTAATGTGATATCAGTTGTACAACACAAGGCATGCATGAATGGCTGCAAAGTTGTGAAAATCGGTTGCCAATTGCTGGTGATCCAGGCTTCACGGATTACCCACCATATCAATAGCTCCCCATTCCTGAATATTCGTTAATTGAACCTACTCATCACAGCCTAAAACCTAGACATCTATCCCATAGAGAGACCTAATATGAATAACTAAACCCAAAAGAAAAATAAGTAATCATAAACAAATAGACAAGGGCTAGCCATGAACATATAGACAAGGGAATAAAACAAAGGCAACAAAAGCAACCCAAGCAATAAAGGCAATAGGAAATATCCAATTGGAAATGCCTCATAATTCCAAACAACTTAGAGCTATAGAGGCAAAGCACAAGTAGGTGGCTCAAGTAAAACCATTAAGGAACTAGAGGATGTCACAAGAAGGCTATAGTTGGATCCAAACTCCATAATTATAACAAAGTTAAAGTGCCAAGTTCGAATTGCCAAGTGAAAACAAGTAGGAAACATGTGGCTCAGCACACAAAAAAAAAAAAAAAGTAACCATGAAAAGTTGGTTTAGAATTGGAGCCCATTAAAAGGGTTGGATGCTAATACAACATATGCCTCAAAGCAAAGATTAAAATTGAAATATCTAATATAATTAGATCCATTCAGGGTCAACTTGAAGTGGCCTCAAATGTAATGTGATCCTAACAAACTTATTGAAACAATCAACTAATTTCTCCAACTTCATAAAACCGAATAACAAGATTAGTCATTTTAGTACAAAGTAGAGACAACAAACTTGTTTGAAAGCAAATAAAACTATAACATATTGTAGGATCAACTTTGCCTAGAAAATAAAATATCTAATTAGGAACTCAAGTTAAATCATATCCACTCAAATACATAGCAAAAAGAGAGCATAAGAACAACATATAATCAAAACAACATATTGTTTCACATCCACTCAAATACTCAAGATACTCAGCCTTGTTTAAGCACAATCCTCCTAGCACAATAACATTAAAGTTAGCCAAAAAAATACTAGCAATCAAAACCAACCACTTTACATAAAAATACTTGGAAGGAATAAGTGAAACAATAATCAAATTCAATAACACACAAAGGTCAGCTATGAAAACAGAGTAGCAAGAACACCATGTAATAATCAAATTCAATAATCAAATGTACATGTAGGACCAATTAAAAACACCCTGTACAATAATCAGTAGTTGAAAACAGAAAGCAAAATCTCACTTTCAACTATGAAAGCAAGGAAATGGAACCCCATGAAATCAGCAAAACCTTAGAGAATCGGAAAATCACAAGACCAAAGGAAAAGCAAATAATGCAAGAATACATTTGAGCATCAAGACCACAAGAAAAGCCAAACCCAAGAACATGTTATTGGACATATGGAGAATCAGCGTAACCTTAGAGAAAACCCCATGAAATTCCCTCTAATCACCCCAAAGCATCATTAAATCAACCCAATCAACGTTTATAAACCCTAGAAATAACCAAAATCAAGCAATATTTCAAGTAATATTAGGTTCAGCGTAACCCTAGAGAGAGGGCGCAAAAATCGCAAAAACTAAGCAAAATGGTGTTGCTTTAATCTTACCGGCGTAACCTAGTAGAAGAGAGGAAGAAATCGCCAGTGGCAAAGCACAAGAATGGAGACGAAGGAGGAGACTACAATGGAGAGGGTTGGAAAGAGAGAAATGATGCAATGGAGAGCAATGGCCGAAAGGGTTTGCCATGAACAGTTGTTAGGAGCCTAATGTAAGCTGGAGTGAGGCTTAGTGAAGTGCTACATTTTGTCTTGTTGAAGGAAATCTGAAGACGATGTCGTCTGAGGGAGCTTCTAGAGGTTGCTTTACTTTTCCAAAGAGGGACAACTCGTTTATCTCACTTGTGATGGAATAGAAAGTAAGTGTTTTAATTTTGTCTTTTTCTTCTTGTAAATTCTAGCATCCAGTTTATAAGGATGAAAGAATGGAGCGTTTGGATCATCTTGGAACTTTGCAAACTGAACTTTTCTATTTTGGAGGATAGGGTCCCTTGAAGAACCCGTAGCTAGCTCAATATCCAGTGATTTCCATTCACATTTCTAGCCATTTTCCTGCTCATTTACATCATTGTTTGCCATCAATACATACCAATCATTCACCTACAGGTAGCTCCATAACAATTGATATCCAGAGCCAATGATCTTGCCATGGATGGAATCTGATTACTAACACAACAAGAAAATGGGTTTATCATTAAGAAAATGATTGAACTAATTCAACAGATGTAGAATACGATCAATCGACACCATGAAGAATCCAAGCAGATAGATGAATCTCTAGTTGAATGGCCAGACCAAGAGGACGACGACGAAAAAGACTCGGAGGATAAAATCGACAAAGAAACACCAAACGTAGAAATCGATGAAGAAATGGGACCGACGGATGTAGATGGGGTTGTCAAAGACGGAATAGAAAGTGCAATAAAGGAATCTAAGATTGTGGAGCCATGTCGTGAAAATGCACTGGATGTTAACAAAATTTCCTACGACAAGGCAATCGATTTTGTTGGTTTGAAGGCAAGCCAAACAGAGGCTACAAATTAGATTGACCAACAATACGATTTTGTTGATAAGGAGAAGAAAGTCGCAAAACCATTTATCATGGCCTCCCCTCACACCCAAACTATAAGCCCCCATTCAGAACCAGTGCATGTCAACTTGGATGATATCCTCTGCTCCGAACCAGAACAAGAATGACGGAAAGGAGTATTTTCATCCGTTGTTTGTCGATTGTGTATTTTTGACCCTGGCATCCTTACCGTCGAAGTGAACAAGCTCACTCCCGATCCAAAAACCAGGGCCTACTCTATCACTGCAGTGGCTCAGGAATCCACGAGACTTTCTACCAAAGAAGAAACCCAGAACACAGAACAGCCAATTTCGAAGCAGATAAATACAGGACAAGAAGAACAGCAGAGGCAACTTCCATCGAAGATGCACAAACAAGCACAGAGCACTAATCCTATCCCACAACCAAACCATCATCAGTTGCTTCAAACCACGACAACAACGACACTGGAGTCGTTTTCCAAAAACCAACATCCTCCAAGGCCATCTCAACATCCCCAAACTGTTGGTTCCCAATTTTTCCCTGGTCAAGCTCAAATGCCGACATCCAGATGCAATCCACGGCTTGGTTCTTGCACCTTTTGATAGAGGACGAGGTTCCGCACCATTGATTCACGAACCTCAGACTTAAGTATGCATTGTCCAGAGTCCAACCATCTCACCCTCTTTTCCTTCCAAAACCAAACCCAAATCCCTTGTTTTGACTCGCAAGAAGGACGACCCTTCACTCATTTTCAAGCAATTTGAAAATCTAGCAATTCGAAAATTTATGGGGGAGTTCTAACGTTCGTGAAGCAACTTGAAGTTAGGCAAGCTAACGGGGATCGAATGGAAGTTTTTTCTATGAAGAGATCAATAATGCTTAGTCTTAGATACCAAGATTTTGATGTACGACTTGTATGACACCCCCCATGGCAGACCCATCTCTTTCAACTGATGCTTAGGGGCGATGACTCCACCTCTCTCAATTTGGTCCATATAAATCTAGTGCAGGGGATGCTCAAGTTCGCAGCAATCATGGTGGAGTTGGCTGACAATTTGATAGGTAAGACACACGTTACTCACCATCTGCTTGATTTTTTGTTACTCAAAGTAGTCTTTAAGCCTTTTGATAGAGGGAGAGGAGATCATTTCAATGAGATGAAAAGGTGTTGTGAGAGCTTGCAATTTGCTATTGAAAACTATCTAAGGCCGATGGCACCTCATGTAAAGTTTAGTAAAGGGGCCTTTTCCTACGTGTATTACCAAGAAGCCAGGTGGAGTGGTGTGGTTTTTTGGAAAAATTTTGAGTTACTTCAGAAATTATGTGGAGATCGGTACCCCATTGTTGGAAATAGTTTTACTCACTACATGTCTGAATTATTACCACTGAAAGTGGTCTTGGAGCCTTTTGGTAGAGGAGAAGGAGATGGATTAATTTTATTGCTACTTTGTTCTCTATCCTCACGGACCTTGAAACCTTACTCGATCATTATTTTCTTCTCGAATGGTCTTGGAAACTTTGTTAGAGAGATAATCATAGGTGATTTTGGGGCATCTAAGATTAGAAATTTTACAACTTGCTCTCAGGTTACTGTGCTTTATATTCCCTATGGGAGAAAAAATGGTGTTTTAATGTCATACTGAGTGATTTACATATGCCTAATATGGATGGTTACAAGCTTCTAGAGCATGTTGGGACTAGAAATGGATTTTCCTGATATTATGATATCTACTGATGCAAGAACAAGTGCTATCATGAAAGGAATCAGACATGGGCCTTGTGATTATTTGATTAAGCCTATACGTGAGGAAGAGTTCAAGAATATATGGCGGTTTGTTTTGAAGAAAAAGAGGAAGGAAAATAAAAAGATGGAACTCATGGCATCAATTGATTCGACTTCATTTTCTATGACAAGGTGCAGACTTCCCTTTATCTGGACCAATCTCACTGCTGGCAGCTTTAAAATGATGAGGAAGTGCAAACATGCGAGTGAAATGAACCTTGAGGACAAGGTTGTATAAAGGGAGGGAGATTATTAAGAGCCTAATGTAAGCTGGAGTGAGGCTTAGTAAAGCGCTGCATTTTATCTCGTTGAAGGAAATCTGAAGACGACGTTGTCTGGGGGAGCTTCTAGAGGCTGCTTTACTTTTTCAAAGAGGGACCACTCGTTTGTCTCACTTGTGATAGAATAAAAAGTAGTTATTTTAATTTTGTCTATTTATTCTTGTAAATTCTGACATCCAATTTATAAGGATGAAAGAATGGAGCGTTTGGATCATCTTGAAACTTTGCAGACTGAACTTTTCTATTTTGGAGGATAGGATCTCTCGAAGAGTCCGTAGCTAGCTTAATATCCAGTAATTTTCATTTACATTTCTAGTCATTTTCCTGCTTATTTACATCATTGTTTGTTATCAATACATACCAATCATTCACCTACAGGCAGTTTCATAACAACAGTCTAATAAGAGACGACTATAACAAAAGTGAAATTCAAGGTTAATATGGGAGATCAAATGTGGGGACAAATTATAACTAATACAATGATACGACGGATCGGATGATGTGAGTGCTTTAAGAGATTTTATATCTTTTTTGACATATTTTTAATTTTATTTTTTTGTTATTAGAAAAATATACTGAGTCAAGTCGTTGCGCATAGAACAAGTTTTTTTTTTTTTTAATTTTTTGATAAGTAATTGCGCATAGAACGAGTCGTACAAACAAAAGCGACAGGAGACGGTGCCACTGCCACAGAAATGGGAGACAACAATTTGTCAAATTCAGTAAAAAGTTTGACAAACATCACATAATCAAAGGAATCCAAGATGTTCATGGCTCATTTTTCACGCGTAAAAGTGATCCATGAATTATTCCCAATTTTTATTTTTCTTTCCACCTCTTATCTCGTCTGTTGAAACTTCCATCACCCTTTTGCACTTTTTCTTTTTCCCTCTTACTTGCAACCAGCAATTTATTGGATGGATAAAGGGTTTTTTCAAAGGCCGCAAAAGATTCATTAAATTTCTTTTAATCTATTAATCTAAACAATATCAATCATTATAGAGAATATACTCTTATGTAATATTAAAATCTATAATATGTATATGAGTAAATATTTAATATTATAGAGTTTACAAATAGAGTATATAAATCTCCCGCATCCCATTTGAAAATTAATAAAACTCATCATCAAAAAAGTGCCACTAGAGACAACCCTACCGCCAACCAACCAACCAACCTTCCTTTAATCCACCTAAACAATCTTCTAAAGCCAAATGAAATTACTAATTATATCTATCATCTTTACAGTTAATGAAAAAATAAATATTCTTGCAAGCGTACGGTTCACTATCATATGAACAATATTTTTATTATTTATGTAAATAATAAAAATACTATTTATATGAGAATAAATTGCTGACTTGTATGTAACAGTTTTCTTAATAAAATACACAACAAATTATGACCAAACAAAAGATAGAAAAAGGCCAAAAATAATAAATAATAGAACCCACAAATAAACAAAAACTAATAAAAGTGCGTGGATGATTCTTGATGTCATCATTTTGACATTATTGTTGTTGTTCTGTCACGAAAATTTCTTTCTTTCTTTCCTAATTTCTTTTACATCAATTCAACGGCTAAGATCTGCAATCAGTTTTAGCAGATCTCACCGACAAATTATTACAGCACAGCAAAAAGCTCCCTTCCCCAACCCTAGTTCACAGATCTACATTTCCTCCAACAGCTTCTTTCTCTGTGCTGCTTCATTTTTTTCTATAACAAAGTTAAATCTATATTGTACAGCTTGAACATATTGATCCAATTCTTTTAAGGATCACAACAATAACTTTAACAAAATATGTAAATGGAAAAGAAAGAACAGAAGTTTTAATTCAAAGAAGAAACGTGACCCAGAATGATGATTGCCAATATGATCTTCATCATCGTCAATCGGAATCTTCGGGATGATCATTATTTCCGGTACCGGTTTCCTTCCTTAGTTTCGATTGAATCCCATAATAATTCACGTACCACTTGACAAACTTTCTTAATCCGGTGGACAGATCGGTGGTGGGCTTGTACCCGAAGTCACTGAAAGCCAAGCTCACATTGGCATGCGTGTAAGGCACGTCTCCATTCCTCGGCATCTTGATCACGTGTTTCTTGGCTTTCGTGCCCAGCAGCCCTTCCAATATCGACACCAACTTCGCCACCGGCACCGGTGATGTGTTTCCTAGATTGTAGATCCTCAGCTGCGCCGGTCCCCGCTTCTTTCCGCCGCTCCCGGTGCTCTTCTTCGCCGTGTCTAAGGCCCCAACGCACCCTTTCACGACGTCGTCGATGTACGTGAAGTCACGCGCCACCTCCTTGCCGTCCTGGGTCTTGTACACGTTAATGGCCTTACCATGTAAGATGTCCTTGGTGAAGAAGAAATAGGCCATGTCTGGTCTACCCCAAGGTCCGTACACCGTGAAGAACCTTAAGCCAGTGAGGGAGAGGCCGTAGATATGGTTATAGGTGTGGGCGATTTCTTCGCCGGCTTTCTTTGTTGCGGCGTAGAGACTGGCGGGCTGGTCGGTCCGGTGCGACTCGGAGAATGGGTTCTCGGTATTGAGGCCATAGACGGAGCTGGACGACGCCCAAACGATTGCCGGTTGAGGATTCACCGCCTTGGCAACTTCCAAGAGATTCACAAACCCGGCAATGTTGGAGTTCACGTAAGATTGTGGATTCTGCATGGCGTAGCGAACTCCGGCCTGGGCAGCGAGGTGGAGGATGTGCGTAAAGGGAACGACGTCGAATAACTTATTGAGCAGTAGGGCATCGTTCAAATCTCCTTCCACAATAAAGACCTCGTGTTTGAGTAAAAGCGCCTGCCGCGCGCGCTTCAACGAGGGGTCATAGTAGTCGTTGAAGTTGTCAAGGCCGAGAACGCCGTCGCCGCGTTTCTTCAAGGCGAGGGAGCAGTGGGAACCAACAAAGCCAGCAGCGCCGGTAACGAGGACAGACATGCCGTTGGGGCGGCGGGGCGTGGAGGAGTGGCGGACTTGCTTCTCCCATGAGGGGCCGCCGGCGCGGGGACCGTAGAGAGCGGAGGAGAGGAAGTTACGGCGAGTAGCGTGGAGATGGTGGCCGGAGCTGGGGACATCGGAATGCGGAGGGTAGTGAAGGACGAAGTAAAAGATGAGGGCTAGAGCGATGAGAAGAGTGGCGCGGAACAAGACCTTTGAGGAGGCGTTAATTAGGAGCTTTGTGCTGTTAACTCTGCGAAGGTAGCTGTTGTAGCGCTCTATCTTTATGGTCTTGCTCGTGTCTGCCGGAGAAGACGCCATTTTGCTTAGCATAGCTATAGCTAGTTTTCTTTGCTTGTTTCTTTCTTTGCTTTTTTTGTTGTCTAATTTCTCGTGTCAGAAACAAATTAGAACAGAGAGGGAGGGAGAGAGAGAGAGAGAGAGAGAGAGAAAGAAATGGCTCAAAAAGTGTTATGTATCTGCGTGTTTGTGTGTTTGAGAGCTGGATTGGGATTGAGCTCTGAAGTTGTGAAGGATGTGGAAAGACTTAAATATAAAGAAGAAGAACAGACAGATATGGGTTGGTGTTGGTTGGAGACCACTTTCTTTTTTCATTTCTTTTTGTTTTTTTGTTTTTTTTTGAAATTTTTCTTTCAACTCTTTGTGCTAACTACAGATGGAAAGTGGCTTGCTAGCTCATTAATATATATATATATATATATTTATTTATTATGGCATTCATAATTAAATAATTTCTTTCAATCTACAGTTACTTATATGTACCATAAATACCCTCCTCTTTTTTCCGTTGCTTCTCATCCTCCCATGATTAAGGCGGTCTTCATAATTAGAATGTGTTGATGACATTTGTATATTATTATTATTTTAATTTTTTAAAGGATTACTAATTTATTAATTACGATTGAAACTCATCAAAACAATCGAACCAACCACCCAACAATCACTTCTATCCTTCTTAATGAATGATACGTGGATTATTAAATTTATTGTTTTTAAAAGAATAAATAAAAATGAGATAAAAGTGTAATAAAGAGTCATAGACCATAGAATATAACTCTATATCGAAAGAGTAAAACTAGAATCTGAGTGGCTCTCTTTAGAAAAATAATTTGTTGTTAGAGGCGGTGGTGGTTGATACCGCCCATCACATCGGGATTAGCGGATTTCGGCGAGTTCACTTTTGCGACGGCAACCCACGGTGACCTCCAACGAAACTCCAATAGCTTTAAATCCGAAATGGGTCCGTCTTTAGTAGCTCTTCCTAAAATTCATTTTAATTTTATTATTTTATTGTGTTGTTTATTATTTTTTTATTTTTTATTGTATTTTTTATTATATTTTTTATTGTATTTTTTTCATTTTATATTTTTATTATATTTTTTATTGTATTTTTTTTTATTTTATTATATATTTTTTTTATTTATTATTGTATTTATTATCAAAAAACGGCCCGAAATAATTAAATTACTTTTAACATTAAAAACAACTCGACCGATCTCCAGTATCATTCAAATTGAAAATGCAATTATGATCGCTCCTAAATAAAGAGAGGATAAGCTTTTATTATTCAACAAAAAACTAAAGCCTTTTTGGTTATATAAATTATCTGATTTCATTCTATCTTATATCTTATATAATATAGTTAGTTTTCAAATTCTCATAAAAAAATATATCATCAATAATTTAATTTTTTTTAAATCTTAAACTAAAAATAATTTTATAAATTATATTATAATAATAATTTATTTAATTTTCATCTCATAACCAAATGATGTTTAAAAGATCTAATGTCTAAGATTTGCTTATATTCATTATATGGATCAACTCGAACATCATAAGAATACAATTATTCACTTTAAAGGATTAACTTATATAATGAATTAAACCGTTATTTTCACTAATTTGAGATAATGAAGACAAAAATAATATATTATTTATGCACAATACATGAACAAAATATATATGATGAAAAATGCTAGCATAATTTTCGAAAGTGTTCATCAAAGATGTCAACTCATATATTTAATTCTTTTTACTTTTTATTTTCTCTTAAGTAAGGTTAAAGATGTTTGAGAAAAATTAAAAAGAAAAAGAAAAAAACCCATTTGTATTATGTGCATATTTTGTATATATCTTATAACACTCGCAATGGACTAATTAAATAATCTACTACTTAAGAAGTACTAAAATATAATAGTCTCAATAACTCTAAAATAGATTTAATTTTCTCTCTCTTAACTTTTTAAATATAATTAGGGATGAGAGCTCACCAAATTAATTTTTAGAATTAAAATATTTATACTCATCTTTTTTTTTTTGCCCAGCCGAATGTTATAACTTATAATAAAAGTATGTATAAAATTAAAATAACAACTTTATCAAATTTTTAGATTCTCACTTGAAAATAATAAATATTAAAAATATATAAAAAAATATTTTAATTAGAATAAACGATAATACAGTTACATGTCAAAAGAAAAAAAAAATATTATAAATTATGCTAATTAAAATAAAATATAACTTGTAAATAATTAAATCTTTTAAATCTGAAGGAAAAGAATTATAGTTAATGTAGGCTATAGTTATAATACATCAAAATTATAAATCGTATAGTTGATAAATTACTACAAAATGCAACATATAATTCATTCAGCATATATTACATATTTTTATTTTATTTTTTTTAACTAATGAATTCTTCTATTTATCATTTATATATATATTATATATTTGATAAAATAAGAAAAAAAATTATAGATATGTTAGAATGATAAATAAAAATTATCTAAATCAAATTGAAGTGATTCATTATTATTATTACTGATTAGCCCATCAGTCATCTGTCTATTATTTAAACCGAAAAAGTTTAATAACTTATTGTATTAAGCATAATCCGAACAAGTCCATTGAGCTTCAAAATGCAGAGAATCAAATCGTAGCTGATAATTGTTTTTTGTTTGTTTGTTTATTTGTTTGAGTAAAGGTCAAAAGTGTACTGTAAAAAGCAATTCACGCGGACATGAGTCGGCATATCGACAAATCATCCATCTATCTAATGTCTATCTATATAGCCAGTTTGCTGGTACGACACCCTTTCTTACCGACACGGCATTTTAATATTTTTTTAGTTCTCTAACAATAAATTATGCAAAAATCTTTCCTTATTTTGCCGTTGTCTATGACTACTCGTATGTTGCGTTGGCGTATGTTATTTGTTTATTTGTTCAGTTCAAAGTTAACTCCGTGTTGGCTGCACATGTTCCCGTAGAGCCAGCGTACTCAACCCTCTTGCCGGTCGGTGCTGATCTCAATCATGCTTCTTGTACGATAAAATATTAAAACGTGGTGTTTTTATTATTTTAAAATATTTTTATTTTTTTAGAAAAATTTAACAGTTTATAATGAAAATATAATATATAGACTCTCTTTTTTTTTTTTTCTAATCTGCTTAATTTTATTTTAAAACTTTCTACCTTTGATTTCCTATTAACGAAAAAATACTTGTGCAAATCCAAAAAGTTAAAATCTTTTGTAAAGGAAAAATGTCCTCCACTCAATCAACATTTCTTATATAATTCCGTTTGGATGGTGAAATCAAGGATAGTAAACGATTCGAATCAAGTTGAACTTTTCAATTATCGAGTAGAGTTAGGCTCAAATAGTTTGACTTTAAACTCGAGTCAAGTTAAAAATTTGTCGAGTCGAGCCTTGTTTGAGCTGATCATAGACAAGTTCGAGCCGATCAAAAATAAATTCGAGTCGAATCGAATTATTTATCGATTTTTATTTTTGTTGTTTAACGAACTATGCAAATCGAGCTAAACTGAATCAAGTCAAGATTATAACAGTTTAACTCATTTAATATTCGAATCAATATTAGTGATCACGAATAACTCATTTATTAAATAAATCGAATTCAAATCGAGTTTAGAAATTTTAGAATTGGAAAATGTTAAATTATTTATTATATTTTATATAGAAATTTATAAAATCTATAATGATGAGATTAGATAGATAAAATGAAATGAAATAGTTTTTATATCCAAATAGGTCTAAATGATTAAAAGATGAAAAAAAAGATGATAAATAACTTCCCAATAATTTAAAAATGCATTAGATGATGATGTACTGTGGATTATGATTAAAAATACAACGAAAATGAATTTTTTTAAACAAGCAATACGTGATTAAATTTTAGTTAAATAGTAATAATTATACAAGATTTGCACACCCTGAATTATTATCGACCATTACTCATACTCCCTAATAAGATTATTTAATTTTATAAAATAATTAAGAGGATCTCAATTAATTATTCTCCAACTCTCAAATTCAATATCTTATTTACAGTGCATAGACTAAAATTAGTTATTGGTATTTAAAAAAAAAAATTGACCCATTTAGCTGGTCAATGTGTCCTTCATTCTATAAATAAAGCATTAAACCTTTCAATTCGCCCAATTATAATCACTCTAACCGATCTTAAATTAGTTTTCTGTGTGTACATGCATGGTTATATGTTAGACTTTTCAAAGAATTCAAGATATCAATGTTTGCTGTTGATCATAAAACTAATAATATTTTCATAATAGTAATGAAATGTGAATCATTTCTAATATTTAATACACACCTAGATAGCTAGCTTCATCGCGAAGAATGGTGAAAATAGTACTTGCTTATTTCTCTTAATTCGAATTAAACTTATCAAGCTTAATTAAGAACAAAGTTACAAAGTCAAGTTGGAATAGGAAAATGGTATAATCCTAATCCCAAGTTTATCCATCGATAAGAATCAAATCCCTCTATTCTTATATTACAATATAGCCTAATCTTGATAACTAATTTAAGAACTTGACTCGGATTACGTTCCTATTAAGACTGATAGGGTGCACCCTAAATGTGCACTCCAAATATATATATATATATATATATATATATATCCACTAATAGTCATATATAATCATCTTCTTTAACTATTAATATATATATATATTAGACATATTTGATGAGCATATTTCAGAGTTATATTATAATTTTCCTTGTATTAGATACGAGGCATTTTTTTTTTTTTTATGTCAATCGTAATGAAACGCATGTCCCTCATTTAAGGGATCTAACTCTCACAAAATTTGGACCGTTCATATCTTGCCCCTAGTTGGATTAGTGGTTTTTTCTTAAATAATATTCTGACTTAAAATTTGAGATTTTAAAATTAGAGAAAGATAAATACATAAATCGGTGATCATTATTATAAGAAAAATGCTATTTTGCTCACTAAGTTTGACACCTAATATATCTTTTTTTTTTTACTTAATGATTAAGAAAATGATTACTAGAGTATTGATATTTTTTTTCTATTTTTTAAAAATATTTTAAAATAAGAAAAAAATAAGAATACGAAAATACAAAAATAAAATAAAATTTACATTAAGTGTCAAACTGAGCGGTACTATTCAAATGACAAAGTAGCACCGCATTTATTATAATATTTATTAAGGATAAAGCTATGTACTCCTTTGGTGTGCACCATTTTCTTTTCATTTTTTTTTAACTTATTGATTTAGAAAATAGAGTAATGTTACATATAAGTTCACAGTACTCTACATACCATATGATTTTTTTATTTTTTACAATTTTTTTATAGAATTTTTCTTTGTAAATTAATTGAATTCTCTACTTATTATTTATGTATTAAATATTTTATGAAAGAAAAAAAATTAAAAAAATATATATATAGTATGTGATGTATAGACTTATGTATAGACTTTTTCTAAAAAGAAAAACAAAAAATTAAAATAATTGATGCATTGCAACGAGATGTTACAATCGTAGGTGTAGCATCACCTTTTATTAAATAATGACAAATAAATATTGTAGAACTAACTGATAATTATATGTTTATTTTTTTTACATTCTGAAATTCAAATAAAAACTTAAAACTTTGATTAAAAAAATTAAAAAAATCCTCTCTCTATTTTTTTTTTTTTTAAATTTCCCTTTTCAAGAGTATATAGAATTAGTGTGCACGGTGTAGAAAAAATTATAAATAGATCATTTATATCCCACTCACCCAAATAATAGTTATTATTATTTTTTTCTTTTTTCAGTCACCATGATTGCCACATGATGTGCGCCACTACTCCTATCATTGCACTGCATGTGTTTGAGAAATCTGATCTTCTCCCGCGATTAACCCAACCCACCGACGATTAACATCGATCTATTCCATGCATCGCGTCAAACCAAAAGAAAATTAAATTAAATAATTTATTTTTAAATATAAATAAAATAACAATGTTCACAATTCACATGTTTGTGTAATTCGTGCCAAGGGACATCTAGATTTTTTCTGAGTTAAATTTATTTTTCAACTTCTATATTATTATTTACTTCTTAATTTAGTTATTTAATTTAGACTGCATGCCAAATAGAATTATTATATTAATATTTATCAAGCAATATGGATAATATGTAAATTAAGAAAATGATGGGGAGAAGAGAGCAGATGATGGTGGGGGACCAAAAAAATGTCACACTCCAATTGGCAGCAGAAGCTAGAGAGAGGGGAAGGTTCGTAGCCGACACATGCATGCATCGTTTCTGGCCTGAGAATGAGGGAGTGTTCACATGGAGAGGGAGGGGGGAATCATGAGAGAGTGTACATTAAAGTTTTTATTTTGAAATTTTTACACATTACATATTATATATATATATTTTCAATTTTCTTTATTATTTCTTTTATTAAATTTGTAGTATATGAATGATAAGTAGAAGGACTTAATTAATTAAAAAAAAAGGATAAAAAAAAATGTTTTTTAAAAATTTTATAGTATGTGAGGAATGTGAGTAACAAGTCACTTTTGTTTTATTGGTTAGGGATATCTTCACGTGAAATAAATATTCATGTAGCTAGTCGACTCGAGTAGTGGGAAAACTTGACTTCACTTTAATGATACTTGACCTTTTGAGCAAGGCATTCCCATGTGCCAGTCTTCAATTCGGTCCAAGCTTTCATATTGCTATCATCCTCCAGCTTATCTGTTTATTTAATTATCTTCTTGATTTTTCTTTTCTTTTAAAAAAAAAAAGAAAAAGAAATTATTTGTATATTTGACTTTTGAGCATGTGTAAGTTTTGTATTATCTTTTTAAAAAAAGAAATTAGCGAGATACAACAGGAGACCCATATTGAAAATATCTATTTTTTTTTTATGATAGACACCAATTTTATTCAAATGGACAACATGAATATGCATACCATAACATTGTACACTCTTTTCTTCTTGAGTAGACATGAGTTGACCTGATCTTTTCTTTTAGCTGGAAAAAAAACATAAAATTAGACATTTATGATCTGAGCAATTGTGAAGTTGCTCAACCAATGAGGCAAGTGGCGGATAAGGTTTTGAACCTCTTAATAAACCACATTCGTGATCATGGTACTATTTTTTGTTTTTTGTTTTTTGTTTTTTTTGTTTATATATATATATATATGGATAGTAAATGCGTATCCCATGACCAGCGTAGTATTTATAGGCAAGGGCGGACCTACTTGAGAGTTTGGGGGGCTACAGCCCCCAAGATTCTTCAAAAAATATATATATATGATATATAAGTTTATATATTTATATATATATATATAATATTAAATTATAAAAAAATTAAAAATTGCCCCTCCAATTTTTTATTAAAATTAATCTCTCAAATGTTAATACACATGTAATTTTATTCTAACTTTTAATTTTATTGAAATTCAAATTCTAACTCACCTAATCTCATAATTATTTTAACAGTCTAATTCTAAAAAAAATATGATTATAAATTTATATGATTGTCAAAATTGATTAATTATACTTTCTTATATAGTGTCACTCTAACTTGATTGTATGATTATGAGATATAGTTTGTTAAAAATCTAACATCGGTATATCAGTAGTTATTAGAAATTTTTTATATTTATTCTTGATCTATAATTTTTTTTAAATCAAAAAATAATATGAGCAAGTAAAAAAATTGATTTTTTTTAAAATAATGTAGATAATTCGAAAAGTAATACATTTAGAGAGTTCGATAACGAAAAAATGTGATATTTCTATCGAGTTCTTTTAAAATTTATATATAGTACACATTTTATCGATCGCCCCCCCAAATACAAAATCCTGGTTCCGCCCCTGTCTATAGATAAGAAAGTTGTTATCAATCAAGGGAAATGTGGAGCGGTTCAGCCATCTTATGGTAAGTTACCACATAAAAAATTTCACAAAATAGACATTAGAGGCACCCACACCGAATCACAATCCTAGATCACTCAATTTCATCTTTGAACCAGAATTCCAAACACAAAATAACTCTCTTTTTTGTTGTACTTGAGCCTCCCTTTCGTCTCACCATCGAAGCAACATTGCGTCTCACCGTCACACTTGAGCCTCCTTCCCACAAAAAATTAAAACTAAGCTAGCTGAAAATGGAGTTTTAACATTAAAGACTTGCATGTAATTTGATACCAAAAATTAATGTATATACTATGAGTAATTCTATAAGGAGTTGATTTTAGGGAATCGATAGTGAGTCGGCTTTGATTTAAAAAATAAAAAAAAATAATGGAATTCATTAGATCCATAAAAATGAGGTTGAAGAGTAGGGATTTTTTTTTTAATCAAAGTCGACTCTCTATTGACTTCCTAAAATCGACTCCCTATAGAATTACTCACATACTCTTATTTCAACAACTATTCCAAAATTTTACAAGCCCCAATTATATTCCCCTTGCAACTCAGTACCAGAAAAAAAGACTCAATAACCAAATAAATCTGAACGAGAAATTCTTAAAGCTTGATCAGAGAGAACGTTAGATGTGTAGTCAAATCGAGCAAGAACAACAGCATTCGGGAGGAATAAGCCCAAGCCGAGTCTCCAAGAGGAGATTTTCCTTTTTTGGCTTAGAAACTAGAGCTCCACCGCCACCAATCCGACGTCGTGCGACCGTTGCCCACCATTGTAGTCCGTTGTCAGCAAGCTCCCTCTTAACCTTTATTGGTATTCACCAGCCTCGGATTTGGATCAAAATTTGCAAACCCTCCTTTGTTGTCGTCGTCTTCCAATCCAACTGCAGAAAACAATAGTTACAAGGAGTGTAGGAATCGGGATCTTTGGATTGTATATATGCAGCGCGGTCTAGCATGAATTGTCATGTGATGCGTAAAGAAGTAATTCGAATTAATCTCATCTAACATTGGTAATATTAGAGGCAAGTTGCTTGTTTTCACTCTTATAAAAGTGGTTACAAATTGTTTGATGTTTTGAAATGAATTTAAAAGGGAGATTGATGATATACCATGTTAGTTTGAGTTTCAGAATTTTCATTAAAGGATATGTTATGACATATTTAGGGTAAAATAATTCACTATATGAATACTCCCTATAATTTTCTATATATGTTCCTTAAATTTGATAAAACTCTATTTCATGTAGATGGATAAATCCGAAAACTTTGATAATGGGATTTTGTAGGCGACTATCAGCCCAAATAAAATCCTGGTGGGTAACTGATTATTTACCTGCCCATATTTGGGGGCAAGTATTAAAACTTGGTATCCACAACCCAAATTTAATTTTAAAACAACTAAGTTGTGCATTCCAAGTACAACACAGTACCTAAATTTAAAAAATAAAGACAAAATTAGAAAAATGGATTTTTTTTTATTTTTCCAAAATTTGGTCCGCTTGGGTCCTGGATTTCAAAAACCTGGATTATTTTGGGTACCAAACCGAGTTATGACCCAAAATTATAAGTTCGGGTATAGTTGAGTACTCAGATCCATACTTGGGTCAACAGTTTCAACGGTATGGACTTGAAACAAAATTATAAATCCAAAGACATCAAACTAGTAGCTGGTGGAAAGGTGTAGATTATAAGTATTTGATGATGCATCATTCTTATTCATTTATTTTTCTAGAATGTTTGTAGTTTTATTTAGAAATTCAATATTGGAAATATATTGTTGGGTCTATGTAAGGGGATGTGTTTCACCCTTATCTATATATTTTAAGTTCATTTAACATGATGCACTAAATTACCAATAAGGTTTCAGTTGGAATCTATGTTTAACGTATTAGCGCAACAACTATGTATTTTCTATTCATAATGACTAAATCATATGTGCATGAGTTTTGAGTCATTTATATTCCTCTATAAAGTTTATTTAAGATTAATTAGATGCGGTATCTTAAATTGTATAAAGGGAAATGCTTACTAGTTTTTTGAAAGACTTCATCTCATTATGAAGAAAGAAATTCTATGATCTAGTTAGATTTTGGAATAAGAATAAATATGTGCTAATATCAATCTCGTGCAATAAATATAGTGCCAATGGCTACTAAGAAAGTAAATACTGACTTAATAAAGGAGAAAAACTGAATGAGACCAATTGTAGCATGTAGCATAGGAAAATCTCATACATGCTTAGTGTACAAGTGGCCTTTAAAAATTTGTTCAAACTTATTATACAGCCTTGAGAATGGGATATTTTCCAACATTGTCATGATATGGAAGCCTCGCTATGAAGTATGAGCAAAGAAAGATCATTGCGCTCATTTGATCATGTTCAGTAGCATGCATATTGATCTTATTAGAGAGTTTAAGAACTTCCCAACTGCCTATTGTATGTGAAATTGGATGAATATTGCTTGTGCGTGGACATCATCTATTAGGCCCCCTGTTCTTACTTGGACATTTGAGCTTTATGTTATCTATCCTTAACATACCATAATTGAGCATTTAAGCTCCATGTTACTTTGATTTGTGATCAAAGCTGATAGCAATAATCTCACCGATGAGCGGTAGCAAGTTACCGTTGTGATACGAAGTATGAAATGCTGCAAAATCAAATTTGAAAAATTTTCATCCTTGGGGCGCTCACACCACTTCCCATAAATATGTGAAACTTCATCGTAGAGCAAATAAGCATATCATCATAAGATATTCAAATAGCTTAAAAGATTATATAATATATGGTGAACATCCTCATTGAAGAATGATAGAAATAAAGTCGCATAATGTCACATTTTTTTAGTATAGCTTTTCAAATATTGGTAAACAAAACAAACATCTTGAACTTTTTGAGTTGCAAGAACTTGGAGTAACACCATCTTTTGGCGAGAGTAGAGAATTATCACATTTTAAAGTCACAAAAGATAGTGAGAAAAACTTACCTCCTAGTGAAAGTGTACCATTAGAAAGTGACTCGCAACAGTCTTATATACATAGAAATGAACATGAAACCATTTGTCGTCCTAGCTTATTGAAGAGCTTTTTATGTGTGTTCTACATAACCTTGATAAGCCTACTTTTTATAGGGAAGTACTAACTTCACCTTCTTCAGAGAAATGATTGAAATCTATGAAAGATGAGATGAATTATATGGCAAGGAACCAAGTTTTGATGTTAGTTGATCTTCCACCTAGGCGCAAATTTATTAGAAACATATGAGTTTTAAAAATTAAGCATCATATAAATGGATCAATTGATAAGTATAAGAATCATCTCGTGTCAAAGGGTTATACTCAAAGAGAGGGTGAAGATTACGAAGAAACATAATGAGATTTGTTTGCCTTCACTTTATTCTAGCTATAGTTGCACATTTATAATTGTGACTTTTTCAAATGAATGTGAAGATTGCATTTATCAACGGAGAAACAACCGAGAAGATTTGTATGAATTAGCTTGTTAGTTTCGAGGTTGTCAACCAATGGTACAAAATATGTCAACCAAAACATTCCATTTTTTGCCTTAAATAATCTCTAAAGAAATTTTGCTTCAGATCTCATGAGTCCATTACTTCAATTGGTTTTCAATTGGATAACATTCTTTAGCTGGAAAGGCTATAGAGATAATTGTTGTTACAAGAGTGTAGTTCTATACTTTTGAGATGAAGGGCATAGATGAAATAAATTATGTGCATGAAGTTATAATTACAAGGGATCAATTTAGGAAACTTTTTGGTTTGCCTCGAGACTTATAGTAAGAAGATTCTAGAATGGCTTCATATGCACAAGTCTATAACAATAGACACTCCAATTGAGGAAGTTATACATTAAGCATAGTACATTATCCTAAGAGTGATAAAGAAATAATCGTAACTCCTTATATAGGTACAATTGAAAGTCTGATGTACACTACGATTACAACCTAGCATTTGCTTTGTGTCATTAGCATTGTAACTAGGACTTGCTCATTGCAAGCATTTAACGTGATTTTCTAATTCATGGAATAACATATCTTGTTCTTTGTTATCATGGTGGAGACATAAGATTGTTATAGGTCACATTTTTTTTTTTTACAATTCCAAGATTATAGAAATCATTGACAAGAATTTGAAAAAACTGAAATAAGAGATTTTACAAGCTTATACTTGTAGAATACAAGATTGACTAGCGGTAATATAAATTAAAGAAATTAAGGAGATTAGGTTAAGCTTAAGTAGGCTAGAACTCGGATGAGCAAAGTAGAATTAAAGGTCATATATGTATGGACTGGGAGCCTTAACTTGATCATTTAAGAGGTGATAGGATAAGCTTGAATTACATATATCGAGGTTACAGTTGACATAAGAATAGGTGAAAAGATGCTGACCTTTCTGAACGTTTTTATGAGAACCCAAGAGGCATCTCAAGAACAACTTTCTAACATTTGGAATATCTGAGAACCATAATCAGTTGACAAGATCTTGATTCTATTTTCATTTGCAGTAACAACCAATAATGTGTCCTCCTTTTTGAAGCTGTAGCATATATGTGGATTTGTCTAAATATCTGATAAGATTTTCATGTGCAGCTTAGATCATCGTCATTCTTGTTTGGTATATATACGCACTACAAGAAATAGTGGTTTTTGCCACAAAGGATAGTAGTCACAAAAATATGGAATTAGGTGGCAAAAAGATTTTTTCCCACAAAATATTTTTGTGGGAGCTTCGTGGCATATAATGAGTGGCGAATACTATTTTTGCCACAAATTTTTTTTTTTTGTGGGAAAAGATAGCTTTTTCCCACAAATTCGGTTTATGATAAAAACTAATTTAGTTTGTGGCAAAAATTGTTTGTATCTAAGCCTTTATGGTCCTTTAAACTTATTTATCCACTAATCTTTTTTGTCAGAAATAAACAATTTCCACGATAATATTCATGAAAAATATGGTGGCATAAAGTTTTTTGCAATGTATTGTGTTGTGCCAAAAACATGTTTGTAATAAATTTCATTGATGCCAATTATATTACAAAATGCATTATGGTCGTCAAAAACAATTTTTTCCCACCATCTTGTATGGTTGCCAATGTTCATTTCTAATAAAAGTCAGCAGTAGGAAACTATTTAGTGGCAAATAAGTATTAGCTATCACGTATCTAGTGGTAAAAAATATTTGCCATGAGTTATATTCATGGCAAATGCTAAGATATTTTAGAAAAATAAAAATAAAAATAAAAATGAGACAAACCTAAAATAATCATAACAAATTGTCTGATATAGGCTAAAAATATATATATCCCAACATTAGAGATTGAAATTAACACTTACAATAATTTAAAAAAAATATATTAGGAAGATTTATATTTGTTTTTACAAACTTCCAATTTCTTGTCATCATCAAGTTCAACCCCATCTTCAAAGGCATTGTCATCATCAATTCCAAATAGATAACAATAGAGCCATTTTGACCAGTTTCCCATCTGCAAGTGCAAAAAAAGGAGAGCAAAGAACTTTAATCAAGAATTCCTCCATAGTAATAGGACTTGAGACTATCATTTACTTTCATACATTTAGAGTAGTCCAATGACAGAACAAGAAACTTCAAACAAATTCAAATGGGTTGTTAAAACTCAACACAATGTAGATTAAACTAATTCTCAAATGATGCTAAAAAAGAGCAAATTGTAAAAAAATGTCTCAGGAGCAAGACCCAAACAAAAATGTATAAGCTGAGATGGAGCATTATTGCTTGCTATCCTTAAGCTAAAATAGTGATCATGAAGACATCTCATTCCACATGCACATGACCCAAACAGAAAAGTCTACAAGATATACATTTTCAATGATGCATATTCCCAAATAGACATTCAAAATTATCCTTGCAATTTATTCAATATTCAACATTTTAAGTTGGTTTCACAAATTGAGGAAAAATTCAATCAATTCCCAAAACATGTATGAAAAAATGCCAATAGGACTAGAATAGAGTAAATACCTTACAAATCCTTCCCACTAGCGGCAGCAGTAAATAAAGAAATATATATATTTCTCTATCTTGGGAAATAGCTGCAATGCAATTAAACATGATAAAAAAATATGAGCCAATAGATTATCACTGATAAAAAGTCCTAACACACAAAAACGAACCAACTACTATTTGATATATATATATATATTTATATAACAACCAAGATACCCACATCATAATAATAACCAGATTTTTTAGACAACCCCACACATACACTATAGAGTTTAAAGTAGTGTTTTCTGACATATATTTTCCCTGCATTTATCCTGTTTTTTGGCAAAAAGATTTTTAATACAAACATGTATAAAGGCATTGCATGATCTTCTATATTCATTAATGATATAAACCAAACAACAATGAAATACTAGTTATAGCAGTGACATCATGATTTTGTGGGTTTATGATCTACTAGGTGCGTGCACAAATTATCAATTAAAAAAATGCATATCACTTTGGATTGGGTAAGATTAAAAAATGTATCATCATTTTTGGAGGTTTTAGATACTTTCTACTTTTGGCTTGGGTTTTTTTTTTTATTAATAACGGATTAGAGTTTTCTATATCCTGTGTATGCCAGTCTTAGACCTTTCCTTTGATTATAAATAAGGACATCACCAATCTACTTGTAACTTTTCATTCAAGTTTTTCTGATATGCTTTTATTTAGATATTAATGTAGTACTATGTTGGTGTTCAGTTTGTTCATTTTTTTTTCGCATTAACAGAATCTAATCTTGTTAGTGATCATGGAAATTTTATAGTCTAAATTATTTACTGCAGCTCTGCTTACTATTCTCATAGAATTGGCCATTTAAACCACAGCAAGAAATTGAAAAAAAGGAAAGAAATTGAAACTAGTTATTAAGGAATCAGTTGTACTTGGGGTCATTCCAAGTTCATACATTCTGAATAAAATTTTCTTCAGCAGAATCAGCTGTTGGTCTAACCAACTTTGTGGGAGTAGTCCACCTTAGCAATAATGAAGATTTTATGGGTTAAAACACAGAGAAAAAATCCAAAAAACAAGAAAACAAACAAATAGGCACAATGGGGAGCTAGTTTTCATGGATTATGCCACTCTCACTCAAAAAACAAATTACTAGGAATTTACTTAGAAATGTAAGGGAACAAGGAAGTATAAAAAATAAGGAATTTTCACCAAAGTGATAAACCTACAAGCGTCACTAGCCTAATATATTCATAAAAGATAACAATAGAAATTAAATAGATTTCTTTGGCTGAGATTTTTAAGGCAAACAATAGTTTTAACAAATACCTGTTGTCTTGCAATCCATTTAATAATACTTTAGCAAGTAGCTTCCCAGCTTTGTCCAATCTCCATGTGGTTGCCATAGTTCATGTCTTTAATTTTCCTTTTGAGAACTGGAATTATTGTGTAATTTCAAAATATTAATAAAATAGTACAACTATGTTATTGGATGGATAAGTTGTTCATAAGTTTGAATTTTGACACGCATATAAATTAAATAGTGCATAGAATTCCCTTTTATTGACCTAAAATTCATAAAAGCTGATGAGTGACAGATGCATGATTTCTTTTCATAAGCATAAAGGGTATACATACAGTGAATAGATATGGGTAGAAATACCTAAGACATCACAATGCATACAGACTGTAATAAAAATGTAGTAATACCTGAAACACTATTTAACTAGAATGCTTTAACACTACCAAAAAAAAACTCTTATGTTGAAGAAACCTTGGTGTTAATACCTGAAACAAGATGTAGTAAAATTAAGACCAAAAACAATCAACACAATAGAAGTCATAACCAATTGCCGGAACAAACAAAGTCAAAATCTAAAATCAGTGAAAATGATGCAATAACTCACAGATATTACAAGTTAGTGAGGTCTCCAATCTTTAGTGATAAGGTACCACATAAGCTATGGCTTGGCAATCCCTTGTTTAAAAAATAATATTGATGTTGAACCTTGACTGAATTGAGTTCAAACTGAAATGAGTTAATTAAAGACATTTTTTAAACTACTATAATATTACTATAAGATAATCTTTTACAAGATTGTACAATATTAATTCTTCCACCAAAGCAGATGAGCAGAAAAATAGATTGAATCCCAAAGCAATAAATAGCAAACTATTATGAAATAAAAAAATATATGTAATAAAGAAAAAAATGAAAAAGAAAAAAGAAAAAAAAAACAGAAAGGAAAATGTTGTAAGTATAATATCCTCACTAGGACAAAATATCCATGTTTTTCCATTTTCATTTTCCTAAAACGTGTAGCCATCAATTTTAATAAATGGGCTAGAGGATGATATATAAGAACAAAAATAAACATTAACTCTATAAAAAGCTTACCAGGCAAGCATCAAATCCTCACATCAGTATGATCTGCTTCCATATCATGTCAAAGAGTTTCAATAACATCAATTTTCAAATTTTAAAAAGATATGACACTACAAGAAAAATGACTTTTTGTGTCACCTAAAACCTGTAAGCATAACACACTTGATAGCATAAATATGTATACATGGCACTAGATTAAAAACTAACAAAAAATCTCATTTACATATAATCGATGCACAAGTGATTTTCTCAGTTTTCTCCTCAAAGCTATACTTCTACAAAGGTGATTATCCAACTTCGACTGTGATGTGGTGTTTTTTCCTAGAAAGTTTTCATTCCAACTAACTTTCATCTACATTAATAAACAAGCACACTAAAGAGATTTTCATTCCATGAAATATGCTAGCCCATAAATGCCAGAACAGAGTATCATCCAATGGAAATCAATTTATTCATCAACAAATAAATAGGGAAGAACACCAGCATAGGTAAAGCAACAAATAACTTCAACAAAAAATTAGAAAATCAATTTGTTGCTAGGGTAAAGCAACAAATAAATTAGGAAGAACATCAACATAGGTAAAACAACAAATAAATTAGGAAATCAATTTGTTGATAGGGTAAAGCAACAAATAAATTAAGAAGAACACCAACATAGGTGAAGCAACAAATAAATTAACCCAAGGAAGCAGCGTCGGGAATAACATTTTGCTAGTATACAAATACCAATACTACTAATTGGTAATATGCACGTATCGTTCTATAATATCTCATCCTATAGTCCTGCTTATGCACATAACCTAGCAACAATACACAACAATTTTACTCTACCTTTATATGTATCTTAAAATTGCACTGAACAACTAAACTATGAAGAACATTTCCACAAGAAAATTATAAAAGAATACACTCAGATACAGAGAAGAATAACCACCAATGGAGAGATTAGACAAAAGTGATTTGTAGACATACCGTGGAGATGACTAGGTTTTTGTGGAAGAAATTGCGCTGGGGGCTAGGAGAATCGGTGTGGAACAACCATAGCCCGTGGTGGAAAGTGTATGCGCTGGGGGCGACAGGGGGGAGGGCTTGAATGGGCACCGTGAGGGAGAGAGGATGGAATCACACGAGGTAAGGTGAGGTGGCAGCCGTCGGGGTTGGGGGTTGTTTGGGGGGGGGGGGAAGGCGGGGGGGTTGGGGGTTTGAGCCTTCGGAGGGAATGGGGCTGGGGTTTGTGCCGTTAGGGCTAAAGGGGGAAGGCTTCGGGGGGAAAGGTGGGGTGGGGGATTTGTGAATCGAACAGATGGGAGGGGAAGAAGAATTGGGTGTATTTATAGAGGACATTTTGCGGCGAGTATAATTCGCGGCAATTGCTTAATGTTTTCGTAGCAAATATATATGACCCACGTTAACTTAAGAAATCTGAAATATTTTTTTGTTGTCCCTGCAATCTACGGTAAAAAGTCACATCAACTCGTAAGAATAACTCTTTTGCAATTAAAAAATTTTGGGATAGTCATATCTTTTTTTCATAAAATAATTTGGTCACAAAAAGTATTTAAGTTGTAAGAAAAAAGTTTTTGCCATGAAATATTTTCCACCACAACTATTTCGTGGAAAAATATTAGTATTTATTCTTTCCAACAAATTTAGTGGCTAAAAGTGACTTTTTTACATGACAATATTTTGTGGCAAAAGAACTCGTGGCAAAAGCCACTAAATGTTATAGTGACGAGACTTAATAATCAGCAACTCTAACAAGTAAGATCAATAAAAAATAAAAAAAAATTAAAAAAATAAGACCACTAAAGAACGTACTGGGAGGCCTCCATCTACATCAATAGTTGTCAAAACTCAACATTGTCTATATCCCAAAATCTAAGCATGTGATTATCACGAGCAACCAAAATACCACATCAAGAGTTGCCAAGGCCACCATGTTAATGCTTGCCTAAATACCACATGATTTCCTAATTTAGGCAACCAAGAGAGTAGTTTTAGGCCTCATTTGGTTGTTGAACTACAATGAAATCAACTCAGTTCAATCTAATTTTAAATTGAGTCTAACATCTAAACACCTAACTCTCAAACTATTACACTCATTTCAACTCAAAAAATTTCTTTATACGTGAGATCCATAACTTTTTTCAATTCAGTACCCTTTTACATGTGGGACCCGTATTCTTTTCAACTCAAAACCTTTTTTAAATTTTTATAAATATATCTAAACTCATTTTAACATCTAAACACATATAAATTCATCTAAGTGTGCCTCACAAAACTTACTGTATTATCTTCACTCATTACTATTAATAAAGAACTTAACTCATCTCAATTTAGCTCAACATCCAAAAGCAATCTAACTTTCTGCTTTTGTTTATAAATGTTATTTTCATTTTGGGGGATACTAGGGATATTTTGGGATCCCTACTGCATCCCGACGGATTTTTTATTTTTATTTTTTTTTAACATGATTATTAAGCAAATATTTTTTTATTTTTAAAAAAAATATTTTAAGATGTTAAAAAAATCATGTAAGAAAATATATTACTTAAAAATCATATAAAAAAATTAAAAAAAAATCTCATTGAAACCCCAAAATTGGGATACCAAGCATTTTCTTTTCATTTTTGTCAAACTAAGTTAACATATCTTAAACACTTCGTTCAAATTTTTTCATCATATTGCATCTAAGAGGTGGTTGATGGTTTCCTCCAATTGGCAAAGTTTGTTAGCCATGCCAAGCTCCATCCATTGTAAACCACCTAAACTGTACCGAGTCCGGACTCTAGATGCTCAATGCGTTCTTTGATGGTTCCCATTAACCTGGTTCTAAGGCCAATGATAGTTCCCATATAAATTGGTTGAGAACGAGGATCACTACATTGATGACATTGATATTATGTTACAAGACTTTCGAGTTGGGAATTTTCTTGATAATCCTTCAACCGAGTCATTCCATGCTGGGGGTTTGACCCCAATCCCGAACTTGAATCAATCATGAATTTTGACCAGTTGTTGGTTGATTCACAGCAACAACTTTATGAAGGTTTTACCAAGTATTCTAAACTTTCATTCTCGGTTAAGTTCCTATACATTAAAACACTTAGTGGTTGGAGTATTAAGTCATTCGACATGCTTCTTCAATTACTTAAGTCGGCTTTTCTGGATGCTTTCTTGCCGAACTCATACCAAGAGGCACGGGACTTGGAGAACGGCCTAGACTTTACTTACACAAAGATCCATGCTTGTCCGAATAACTACATACTTTATTGGAAGGAACATGCAGACAAACAAGAGTGCCTTAAATGTAAGTTGTCAAAATGGATATTCAGTACGAATAAGCAATGACAAATTTCTCAAAAGGTTATGCGAAATTTCCAGTTAAAGCCAAGATTGCAGAGATTGTTCATATCTCAAAAAATAACAGGTAATTTGAGGTGGCATTGGGATCAGCGTATCAATCACGAAAGTATTCTAAGACATCATGCTAACTCTAAAGTTTGGAAGGCATTTAATCGCAATCTTGTTGACCACGACGGAAGCACGGAAGAAGACAATCTTTTGACTAACGAAGAGGCGAACTAGATGTACAAATAAACTACGAAAGTTATGTGAATCATTAACACAACCCAATTTTTTTTGTTGAATGGAGATTACATTTTTTCTTAAATTGAAACATGATGATTGTTTTTCTTTTGTGTTATTGTCATCTTTGCAATTTGTGGTTATTGTTATACATTCTTATTGAGCAAAAATAGTTCATATTTCTTGTGTTGTATTTATAGTTTGGATTAATAGGTGTTGTATTTATATTGTATGCAGGATATGCCTGTAACTGGAAAAGGACGAGGAAGAGGCCGATCACACAGTGCATGCCATGGTCGAGGAAGATCGTCATACGACATAGAACTTAGAGGTAAAAGACCCATTGCTGCCTTGAATCTCAAAGACGAGGCTCTGCCAACCTCGGATGACTTTCTCAAGCAACCTGATGTAGATCCAGGCACAAAATCGCAAGAGTAGTTGGTCGAGGAGGACTTGCCTATCCTGACTAATGGTAATGTCTAATTATTCTAACCACCTTTTATATGTTAATGTAATTTTTCATATCTTTCATTTTCTCGATTCAATGTGTGAATAACTAAATGGTTTTTTTGGTGGGTTTAGTACCACCTAGCCAAAAATGTGGACAGGGAGCTATAAAGAACTTAGAGTTTGACAAGATTTGAAAGTTTAGCCCGATACTGCTGACCGTTAAGAATGGTGAAGCATCACCTTGTTGTGAAAACTATACTTTATTCATAACAAGGCTTACATGATTGGTGGAATATTAGACCTGAGTCAACCTAGCTGGCAAAGAAGATTTCAACTTGTGCCAAAGAATGATCACGGCATGCTTAGGAAACCTTAGTTACTCTCTATTCAGCACTTTTAAAACAATATTGATATATTGTGAGATGTTAGTTTTGAGTAAACTGTTGTGAACTTCAATTTGAATTTTTTTCAATATGAAATGATGTTTGGGATGTTTAAACCTTCTATATATGTAGTTTATTGTTGAATTCATGATATTGTGATATTTTTTAGGAAATATTATGATTAGATGCATAATGAATTAAATTGCTATTGAAAGCAGGCTGAATTATATAAAATTTACAGCATTTATTAAAAAAATAATAAAATAACGATTTAAATATTTGAATTGTAAAAATAATTTTCGAAACTACTATTTGCGGCAAAATTTGGTCGCAGCAAAAGATCAATTTAAATGCAGATAATGTTGCCTACGAATGTTGTATTTCTGGCCATTTCACCACTTTTTGCGGCGACTAGATTTTGCCACAAAATATTCTCCTCCGGCGTTTTCAAACCACGCTGTAAAATACGAACCATTGAAAATTTGGAACTAAAAAGATAAGACAAACAATTTGAAAGTAAAAAGATAAGATCGCGCTTCTGGAACTATGGAAGGCAATCGAATCCGGCCAAGAAAGTAGGGTTAATGGGGCATAGAGGAGAATGCATGGGAGGGTTAAGGAAGATGTAAGCTCATGTGAGGAGAGACAGAGAATCAAGAGAGAGATCGAGATATCAGCTTTAACAGAAATTGTTATTAGGGTTTTACTATTCATATATATATGAGAGTCTATGTTCATGAATTAGGGTTATTAAAACTTACAGTTCTATTTAAAAATAAGAGTAATGATACAAAATAATTTTCACAACACGTTTCAAACTTTTGTCTCAAAATTATAAGGATATTTTTATTTGAAAAGTAATGTTACATGCATATACCAGATATTTCACAAAAATACTCTTCATTTTAAAATATAGTTGTGTAAAGTGTTATGTAAAGCATAATGGACAGCAGCAAAAGGAGACTTTACTGTGAAAAATGTCTATTTTAAAGAATCAATGCAGTTAAGGAGTAATTTAGGTGAATCTTCTTGAAGTGGGAAGAATGAAGATCAATGGAAAGAATTTTGGGAATTTCGGATTCAATGTAAGGTAAAGCAGGTGATATGGAAAGGCCTAAACAACATTCTGCCTGCTAAGATAACATGTTCAAGAAGCAAGTTACTGATAGTAACTTATGTCCTATCTGTGAAAGGGAGGTAATTAAAGTCGGTTGTGATGTGATATGGACCTGTTCTGCAGCGGCCGACGTTTGGGGTGGAAAGACAAGTCCTTTCAGGAAATGGCGAAGGAGTTTTGATGACTTTCAGCTTCTGCAGGCAGAGATATATTCGAGATGGGATCAGGAAATTCTAGAATTGGCCTGAATTATTTTTCATCAACTTTGGACTAGGAGGAATGCTTCTGTTTTTGGGAATAAGTTCAAGAGTCCTGCTGCTATTTTAGAGATGGCTATGACTGATTTAAATATTTTTCGATACAACAATTGTTGAGAAGCAACCCTGTGTGGAAGCTCTCTTTTGTTCATAGACCTGGTAATAAGGCAGCTCATGTAATAGCTAAGTTGGCTATAAAAGCAGAGAGTGAGATGGTTTGGTTAGAAGATGGGCCTATCGAGGTCGTATTTTGGCTGCTAGAGTTTGTATTGCTTAAAGTTTATGAATGAAGCATCCTTTCAAAAAAAAAAAAAATTATGGATATATATGGTTAAATAATCCTTTACAGTAAGACACCTTTCATGGGTTCCTTTCAAGATTTGAAATTAAGGTCCTAGAGGTTGTTGGATCATGAAGGTAATTCAATGAAAGCAAAGGCCAAAATCATTGGAAAAGAGAAGGATAATTAGAGTAAAGTTTGTCATTATATTAATATGTGCATAAAAATAAGGCTCCATAGGGCCTGAGCCAGATTATATATATATATATATATATAGCTTTAATATGTATCATAATGCTTGTGAAAAGAAAGGAATAACCCATATCAAAATAAATAAATAACTAATAAGTTCCTATTTCCTCCGAGACAAAAGTCTATTTGGTTGGTTGGATTTCCCACAGCTTTGCACATGTTTAATCCTTGAATTGAATTCTAAGCTAAGCAAACCGACAAATTATGAGCTGGACGCATAGTTGTTTGTCCAAATAACTTATCAATCATATTATTTATTGTTATATTTTAAATTGATTAACCTGTAAAATAACTCTAAAATGTGAGATATCAGTCTGTGTGATTAAGGTCGTAATAGAGATCATCTCTTTTCATCTAAAAACTTATTATAATACAAACATCACCCAAACATAAAACACTTTGATTTCAAACATTCATCTTTTTCATCTAATAATTATCTAATAATTACAACTTTTCAAATTTTAAAACAAAAACAAAAAACAATACAACTTTTTAAAATTTTAAAATAAAATTAAAATTAAAAAATTATATCCAAATAATATTTTATCTTTATAATATTTTTATTTAAATTTTTCTTTCTTCTTTTCCAAAACTCAATAAAACATCTTAACTCAAACTATTTCACAACTATTCATAAACCATTTTACTACTATTCATTATGAAAAATGATATGATATAATTCTTATCTCACTGTCCAAGCATCTCCGAACATAATAAAATCAAAGATAGAAAATACTATTGCTTACCTCATTATAAAAAATCTATGTACAAATTTTATATGAATGATTGATTAACATTTGATCAAAGTGTCTTTCAGCCACCCTATTTTACCGGTGTAATCGGTTTGATTCAATCTGATTTAATAGAATTTTTAAAACCAAATCGATATATACTAGTTTTAAAAATTTAAGAACCGATATAAATAGATTCATCATCAAAACCGAGACTTTTGATTTTTCTAGTTTCGGTCTATTCCAATCCGATTTTCCAGTTTACCATTTACACGCATAACACTATATATGTTTGATTTTATAATATTTTAATACTAAACTCACTTGTGAGAATTTAGTATTTATTATTAACAATTACGAATTCATTAATGTTTAATTATATTAATATAATATAAATAGTGTCTAACTTATTAGTGAGATAAATAAACTTGAATAATAAGATTAAAATCTCATGTTATATATAATTAAAAATGTAGCGTATAATATGTATAATAATATAAAAATTATATCATATAAAAAGTTAAAAATATGTGTACCGGCCCAATTCAGTTTAAACCGGATTTTAAAATATAAAAATCGTTACCACACCGATGCAGGACTGGTTTTTGTTTTTAAGAACTGGTACCACACCAAATCAATTACAAATCGGACTGGTTTGGTCAATCCAATTCAACCAATTTTTTTTATTTTTACACCCATACTTATTATAAGACACTCGTAGTGACATTAATAAGGGAAATACTCTAATCACAAATGAATTAAACAAAAGTAATTTTATAAATTAACATGAAGTAATATGATTCGTCAGATTATAAAATTATTTTTATTGTAAAGTAGATCTAACGAATGAGATGAAATCACGCCAATTTATAGGATTATTTTTGTATAATAATTTATTTGTGGATATAGTAGTGCTAGCTCCATGAATAAACCCATAACAAGAAGTTAATACCTAAATCTAAATATGTACCACAAAAAGAAAAAATGATATACATCACACTACTATTTCACTTTTATCATACTATATAAGATATGACACCTTTAGCACACATATACATATACATATATATATATGTGACACTTTTATCACATATATAGATATCAGTAATGTTATATAAGATGTGAAAACAATAATAAATGTCACATGTTGTGTAATATGATGAAAATGAGATGGCAGTGTATATAACATTACTGAAAAAAATCAGTCTTTGCACCCCCAATTATTTTGGAGATGATCTCAATATCACATGGTATCTATATGAGAGAACATACCCGTTTTCTTTTTCTGTTTTCGTAATGACAAAACTTGTAATGATGGGGACCAATACGTATGCCTAGCTATCGCCATATCTTTTATATTGCCTAATATACTTTGATTAATCCCATAATTTGTATGAAATATCTAATTAATTAATTAATTAATAAGTACTATTATTGTTATTTAATAAGGCCTAAACCATGGGATGTGGTATATTATTTTGTTTGTCGTCATTAATGTCGGTATAAGCAAGCATGCATGAATGCGCCAAGCATTATTGATCAAATCCGTATACGTATTAAAAAAGGGGGTCAAGATCGATGGGAAATAAAGGAAACAAAGGGGCAGAAACGGTAAAGAATTAACAGGCGGCAAAATATCTGCTTTCGATTCTTTCTCTAAGTTCTTAACACCTAATTAAAATAAAATTGAATGAGTATTGGACAAGTAATCAAATATATATAAATTAAATAATGAATCTCATTAAAAATAAATAATTAAATCGGGAAATTACATGGCCGATATATTTCATTTAAGTTCAATAACATTAGACCAAAATCAAGTCTTTTAAAAGAGTATGACTTTGCTTAAAAAAAAAAAAAAAAGAGTTTGACTTTAGTAGTCTAGATGGCATAAAATATGAAATGCACAATCTGTTCTTTCGCATATAAAAAAAGAATATTAAGTTGCTCATAAAAAAAAAAAAAAAGGAATATTTAGTTGTTAGACATGAAGTGATATACTTTTCCTCTTCGCTTCAAATGTCCAATATTCCATTGAGATATTATAATGTGTCAAATGTCAATTGTTACATGTCTAAAACTCATTAATTATTGAATAGTTATAAGCATTTTCTATGTCAACGCAACCAATGCAAGGCTTTGATTCCAATGAATCGAAATGTTTGAAACGTGCTTCATCCTTCTTCAACTTGTTATGTCCGCCTTTTGTCAGCCGATCTATTTATCAATTTTCTTTTTATCATTTTTCCGATCATCTACTCATCATTTTTGTATAATGTGTTTGTTTGACTTTTAAGAGTAAATTAAAATAGATTAAAGTTGGGGAAATGAGACGAGGATAACACAATAACATCTACTCATCTACGATAGGTGCCATTTCTTTGTTTTGCTTGAGGGTTTTTTTTTTTTTTTTTTTGAAAACTCTGTGTTGCCACTGTTAGCCGAGCCGCTAGCTGGAAGCACCAGTGGTGCTGGCGTGCTGCGCATAACAACAGTGGCACTACGCGCACCACTCCTTTTGTGGTGTGCTGCACTCACCAAAAAGGAGTGGTGCAGCATCACCTAGTTGCTGGAAGAACGCTGTCTTTTCAGTGGCAGCGGCAACAACCGCTTGTGGTCAGTGTCTCTATTGCGGTGATTGTGTGTTGTGCTGTAAAATAGCATTGTTCATATAAACAGTATCCTAACTGAGGTTGAAGATGACTTAGGTCATCTGGGGCCCTTCGGCCCATTCTACTTAAAAGAATATAGAGCTGGGCTAATCTGGTGGGCTAGAGGTAATAAGCCGACCGTTTTGTTTTGTTTTGTTTAAATAAAACAATGAAGTGGCACAGGACCACCACCTAAAAATCAAAGAGCTGGGCGCACTATTGGCCTCTATTTTTCTTTTGGTTTAAGTGGGGTTTTCAAATGTATTTATTATACACTTTTTTTACTTTTAAAAAAATTTGTGTGATTTATTTGTTTAGATACATGCTGTTTTTTATATTATTCCATAACAAAAATACTATTTATACATAGCTTGTGTACCTTTTTTATATATGCCATATATAAATACTATTTTTATGCATCTTCTAATTTAATTATTCGTGTTTTTTATTTTTGTTTTCTTCTTATCATGTTTTTATCATTTTTTTACTATTTCAACTGACATGACATTATTTCCACTAATTCTACAAAAGGTATGCGGGGCCATGTACATGTACTATTAGTCATATTGTAAATGAAATGTGATTACATGTATGTGTGAACTGAACATGTGAATATATACTTATTTTATCATCTATGTATATTAGGCTTGAATGCTTAGACATTAACTTTAATTTTTTTTAGTGATAAGATAGAAAGCTTAGGAGTGTTCAAGCGGGTTCCAAACCAAGAATTCAGGTCAACTCGACCTGGAACCAAAAGACCATACCTGGTTTGGACTCCAACCCAAATTCACCCAAGTTGAAATCCGGATTGAATCCAGATCAATCCGATTTTTTTAAAAATGGGAGATTCGGTTTTCGAATTTTAAACCTTTTTTTTATATATATAAAATGGGGTATGTTAAAACTTAACTGTTTTTGTCACTGGAGCAACAAAATATGCAATTGGTCTATCACATTTAGAAGAAAATTCCAGCATCAAACTATATTTCTTCATTATTCATTTCCTTTTTTTTTTCTTAAATGGAATATTTGGATGGAATTCCAGCATCATCCAGGATACAACATTTCATTTTCTTTCCTCAATATTTGATTTGTTATAATTATTAATTAAAATAATATTATATTCAAAATTCCAGCATCAAACTAACTTCTCGTAAAATCCTTGCATTGAGGTATTCAAATAAACTTTCAATATGGATTCATGGAGGGCATCAGACCTCGCTTTGGGACTTCAAATATATAAAACAAAGAAATATATTTGCCTACTTAAGTCGATACCATATGTAGGACGTCTATAACTTAGCATTCATGTTTTAGTAATAAATGTATAATTAGATTCATCATACACTGTAAGTGTACCTAGTTTAGTTGATACTTATCAGCCATATGTTCTAGCTGAGTTGGCCGGCTGCTAAGTAATACCTCAATGCAATTTCAGTGCAAATGGGTTCCTAAAGAAATCAAGGTCTTCAAGAGTCACAGAAATGAAGCAATTTAGCATTGATGTTGGGTTTCATATCCACAATCCCTATCACTTTGCACTTCAATAATGAATGCCAACGTAACAAACATAATTTACTTGCCCCCTATTCCACTTCAGTTTCTTAGAAATAAAGAAGGAAGATAATGCACTTGAAGATGAAAGATAACCCAGTTGTAAATCACTCGAAATTTGCTCAGTTAACACTTTGAAAGTACTTTAATTTTTCAGAAAGCAACATTTATAGTGATTTTTGCTCATAATAAATCAAGACAAGAAGCCTGAAAGGGCTTTCCAAACAATTCCCAACAAAACCCCAACTAACTTCTCACAAAATCCATAACTTATCCAAGTCAAATACTAGCCAAAAGGAAAAAAGTTTGTTCCACCAAGTTGATCGATAATCTACAAAGAAAAAATTATAACTACATCAGCATCAAACTTATTAAAAGTAAAAAAACCCACAACATCAAACTTATTAAGAACATGAAGATATTATAGCACAAACTTACTCTAGATTATCATGAATGGGAAAGAAGACTCACAGCAACTTTAGTTGAAATTTCATCTATATCATCATTTAAAAAAGTATTAAACATTGAGTAAGATAGATAATAAATTGATTTCAATAGATATTAAAAAAATATTTTAAATTTTAAACTTACCTTCAAGGTCCATCATCTACACATATTCTTTCCTTTAGAGCTATGAATTCTACATTCAATATCAATATTTTCTATAAGTGTCTCTCTTCTTTTGTGCTTATAACTATCATTTCCTTACCTCTACCATTATCACCTATTCCATCATTACCTGCAATAAAAAAAATGGGTGTGGTTTTAGAGAAGATATATTTGAAGTTTTGAACCAATGCATCAATAAGTAGAATCAGTAGTACTTAAGATTGTTAATCCATGTAGCACTTGAGAGGTTGACTTATTATTGTAAATCTTTTAGGTGTGGAGTAATGTTGCATACAAATGAAGGATGCAAATATAAAGAACAAAGTATTGGAAAAACGTCCATAAATAATCAATAGTATGGTTCATAACTTTGGAGGTTCATAATCTAAGAATTTCATTTTCTTAACTACATTCATTTTCTCAATGTCCATAAGCCCTTTGAGCACGAATTTAAGAACAAAGTTTTGAGGAGAACAGAAGAAACAAAGGAAGAATGAGGTGTTCTATTACTGCATCTCTATCCCATGCTATATGGATACAGACCAGTAAGCAAATTTCATTACCAAGAAAAAAAGTATAAAGATATCAGACCAACAGGAACAAACAAGTTGAATATGTCACCAAATGCAAAGGAAAACATAAGTAAATTTATATTTATGTCTAATATTTGCCTAAACCATAGACCAAGTAACATATACTTCTTGTTCTCTCTGCCTAAATACATAAACATTATTACTATAAAACAGAGAAAATACACCAATAATCCAACAATAAAACAGAGAGTTTAATGGAGGACCATAAATCCATAAGACAGATGCATACCCATAAACGCACGATGAAGATAAGCACAAGAGAGAGCGAAAAATCATGCCAAAGAAACATAGTTACAGGGGGAGACAGAGAGAGTACCTAGAAGCTCACGGCGATTTAACAACGAGATCGACGACGACGATTTAAAGACGAGGTCGGTGATGGCGATTAAACGACAAGATCGCCGACGACGATTACGGATTGAGAATAGGGAGGCTAGGGTTTCAGAGAGAGAGCGAGATATATCAGACTTCAATAGAAAGAATGCGGTAAGAATATTTTTGGTTAAATCCGGGTACCGGGTGTTAGATCTGGTACCGGTTTTTAACCCATATCTGGAATCCATGTTAAACCATTAAACAGGATAGTGTAAATATGGTTTCCAGATTTAAATTAATTAGGGCCGAAATCCAAATCAGGAATCTGGATTTTCGGTATTTAAATTGGACAGGAAAAAAACTAGTCCGCTTGAACACCCCTAAGAAAGCTCCCACAAATAAGTAGTGTTAGTTAGGATTGTCAATGTAAATAAAAGATTAAAAGACTTGAAGTGACCCTAGTAAGAACTGTACATGAATCATATAGCCAAAGAATTACGATGGCTCTTATAAGGACTGTAAATGCGCTATATAGCTAAAAGACTATGGTGGACCGATAAGAACTATAATGCACTGATCGAACAAGAAAGGGATTGTATTGCTATTAAAAGAACCATCTTTGTAAACTGGCCAAATAGGTTGTTGTAGTAGTTGTCCTTGTAAATTGGCCCAACAAGTTGTTGTAGTATGAATTGCTGTCCTTGTAAACTTGTCTAAAAGGTTACAGCGGCTTTAATAAGATTTTTTTTTACATATACTAAGGATATGTGACTACTTAAGATAGTGGAAGTATAGTTGAGATTTATAAGGATTTGATCTCCCATATAAATTCTTTAAATTTTCGCAAAAAATAGGTTATAAATTATTAATTAGACATTTAGCGCAATAAATGATTATGAAACCTAGCGAGTTTTCAATCTTTCGATGTGTTTGCAATATTTTTCTCCTAGCTTGGATGGATATGACATATTTCTTAGGAAGGGGTGTGTGTGTGTAATATCCTTTTTTTGTTCATTTTATAATGAAATGACATCCAAGAATGTAGTTGTTGATTTAAACAAGATAAGAGATTGAATAGAGAAAATTATGACATTTAGTATCGCAAGATCCAAAATGTGTTAGATAAGCAGGAGGTCTTGAAAGCCTTAATTCATTCCCTAACAGAGTCTGAGAATGGGGACTCAACCAACGCAAGAGAGATCATGAAGCCTATAATGAATGGGCTTAGAAGAATTGTTGTGCACACATTATCATGTTAAGCAGCATACACAATGATCTCATGTGTGAGTTCAAAACCTATGACACTACTCAGAATATGTGGCAAGCACTAAAGATGAAGTTTAGTGAAACTTAAACCACGAGGTTGTCGATTGATTATGAGGTTTGATTATGTCGACCATAATCCTCAAACTTAAGGTGGCAGGAAACAAACTAATTGATGAGCAACAAGTTCAAACAGTGATATGCTCACTACCAAATTCTTAGAAAACAATGAGCCAGAATCTAACGCACAATAAGAACATCAAAGACTTTGGTGATGTCTCGCGTCACTTAAAGCTTGAGGTTAAGCGCCTAAAGGCTATTAAACCCAATCATTCAGCTTATATGACTGAGTCTGATTCATGCAAGAAATCTAAGCCCAAATGCAAAAAGTTTAAAATAGGAGTAGCTAATAGACAAGTGAAGAAAGGGTCAGGAACTTCATAACGTAGCAAGAGAGGCAAGCATGGAAAGAACAAATCAGAGTTAAAATGCTTCAATTGCAAAAGAAATGCTATTTCGCTTATGACTGCACTGGATCGAAGAAGGTACACTCTGACTATTCTTGCATTATTTTTGTAACAAGTCTTGTGATAGTTGCTCATTCCTATCATGTCTGGACTGTTAATTTAAGAGCAACAAGCACATAGCACAAGATCAATTCATCTTTTTTTAGTATTGATTCAACTCATTGGAAGAGGGGCCTACCCCAAAGCAAGGACAAGGGCTCCAAAGAACCAAGAAGCCTATCTACCCCTACGAAGTGGAGCCTGTAGTGCTTTTACCCGCAGAACTCAAACCTATTCGAGGGTTAGGATCAAGGGTTCGTTCGATGAGCAGTAAGGCTAGAGAAAAGTTCTTGTGCTTCCTCCATGAATCTTTCTCCTGTATTTCTTGACTATGGGCCTAGGTTCGGGTCAATTTCCATCCCTCTTTTAGTGGGCACCCTATTTATGGCTCTATATTGGAATTCACCTATGGGGCCTTTCCTTATTTCAAAGAAGAAGTGGGGGGAATAGGCGTCTTCCAATATAGAACTGTGCTTGTGGCTGAAGCAAGAGATGAACTCATCTATTGAGCTCTCGTCAGATTCCAGCTATGTTGGGATTTTGTACCTAAAACCTGGATTTGCAAGGTGGTGGCACTCTATATCACCCACAATGTACTATACGCTTTCGAAATCCGACAAAACATACTTTATATGGTTACTTTATTAAGTCTTAGTTTTTGAATTGTATTTGAAAATAATGGTGTTTTCTTATATTTGAACAATGTTTCTTATGGTTGTGCTTTTCTATCAAACAGTTTTATGATAATGGATTTGGATTATTTAAGTATGAATAAGTCTATTGCTTTTATTTCTGCATCTGATAATTTAAATTCATATAAGTGGCATGTAGGCTTGGCCATATAGGAAAAGAAAGAATGAGTAGGATAGCTAAAGAAAGCCTAATAGGCAATCTCGTTAAGGTCACATTATCCACATGTGAACATTTTCTAATAAAAAAAGTAAAAAGGAAATCGTTTGGAAAAGCTACTAGGGTATGTTTCTGCAATTAGTTCACTCAGATATTTGTGATTTAATGAGTGTGAGGTTAGAACACAAAGGTATCTACTTAATCTCCCATAAGTCTTAGAATGGTTAAGAATCAATTAGACAAGAGCTTAGAAATTCTGAGAATTTACTACGAACGTGAATATCTCTTCGAGTAATTCAAAAGACCTTGTGATGAAAAATGAATCAAAAGATAATTGATAATGCCAAGTACACCACAACAAAATAGCATAGAAGAAAGGAGAAATCAAACAGTACTTGAGATAGATAGGTTAATGATGGCGCAAACAAACTACCAATTTCATTTTGTGGGGGATGTAGTTCTGATTGCCGCCTATATTTGTAAACGGGTGCCCTCTAAATTAATATCTTCCACCCTATATGAACCAAAGGAAATAAGTATATATTTATAAAGTACTCAGAACACTCTAAAGAATATGTGCTAATTGGTGACCAATCTGATTGAATTGTTACAAAGATTATTGAGTAATAAGATATGGATTTCATAGAGATGAGTTTCCCAATAAGGGTTAGATTTATAGGATTTTAGAACTTCATGAGATTTTAGAACTCTAATATTATATAATATTAGATTTCTTAATATGGAACTTAAACTGAAATAAATTCAAAAAAATTATTGAAGTTTGATATAATCTATATGTAAAATAATTGAAAAGTTGTATTCTCCTAGAATTCATCGAGTAAGAAAAGTTCATTAAAAATCTCAATTGTAGTATTATATACTTAATGTGACATTAAAATATCTAGATTTTGTTTTTATATTAAACTTAATAAGCTAACTTACAGACTAGAATGAAAGATATGCTTCTCAAACATCACTGACCTTTTTTATGAAAACAATAAATTATAAATATTTCATTACAAATATGAATATATATTTATACACACACATATCCATGAAATATTGTGGTCTTAAATCAACCCTTTGTCATTTTCAGCTAGTATTATGTCGTCAACATTCAATAACAACATAATGAAGCTCTTATTGAACTTTTACATAGACATAATAGTCATTTACGGTCATCATAAACTCATTCGAAAGAATATCTTGACGGAAACTGAGATACCATTATCTAGATGACTGCTTTAAACTATATAGAGATCGTTTAAGTTTGCACAGCATGCACTTTTGACTTTTGACGACAAAGCCTGCAGGTTGATCTATATAGATCTCTTCATCTAGCTCTCCACTAAGAAATGTTGTCTTTTTGATAGAGTTTGAAATCCATGTACGCTACTACAGCTAGAATTAGACAAATTGAGGCAAACTTTACAACTGGTGAAAAAGCTTACTCATAATCTATACCCTTCTGTTAGATATATCCATTCACTACTAAGCAAATTTTGTACCTTTCTATTAATCCATCCAATATTGTATAATAAAAGAATTTTGGGATATAAATTAATAAGTATTGTTTTTTATAAACTTTAACTTAATTTTGGATGGGCCACATCATAGGAAATGAATAATGTATGAAAATTATACAAAATTTTAGGACTATCCAGGATTTTGGAATGTATGGGAATTATAATATTTTACAGGAACCATTTTATGTGCGTTTATATAAATATATTTAATTACAAAAAAAAAAATAGGAGATATTTTGATTTTTTTTTTTTTTGAAAAAAGGGGACCAGATAACGTGGCTCTGTTACTAATTATAATCATGAACATATTTTATAATATGAGGTTAAGAATTGTGAGGGATTAAAGATCCTTGGTAGAGATTAAGGACTCTTTTGTTTTTATAATTCATCTTATCTCATTTAATTATTATAATTTTTCTATATCTTCACACAAATAAAAATAAATTAATTAATTTTTTAAAACTTAAAATAAAAATAAGATTAAAAAATATATTCTAATAATATTTTATTAAACTTTTAACTTTTATGTCAATTTATTTCATCTTACCTATAAAAATAAATGAGACCTAAATAGTATGGGACATAGACGTAATATTATAAGTGATGTACTATATTAGCAAAATGGTGACTTAATATAGCAATCCTACCTTTTACCTTCTCACAAGGTTGCACACTTTATTTTTCATATGAGGAATAATTAATTGAGAGATTAGGAAGAAATTGTTAATGGGCATGATACCCATTGTGTACAAGTGGGAGATGCTAGACTAATCGATAGTATCACATGGTCCGTTTAGCGTCCACACGGGTGGTGGAATTATGAGCAGTTAATTAACTTCTAGGAAAGTTAACTAACTACTCCATCAGGAAACTCTTCAAATAAGAGTTTTATGCATATTAGTTTTATAAGTTTGGAAAAAGTGAAAGTAAAATTTAAAAAAAAAAAAAAAAATCCTCTCCTCTCTACAATTTTCTAGAGCAACCATCTTTAACTCTTTTGATCTTAAAGTGTAGAATTATTGTAGGAGAATCTAGTAGCCTCCCAAGTGCCGTAGAGGTATAATCACAACAATTTAATGTGGGCTGTAAAACAAACAAAGATCAAGACTTATGAGATAGTTCGAACTAATCTTATCTAACATGTCCGACTGTCTATGCTAAACTTTCAACTTTTAAAGATTGGCTTGCTTTGATGCCATCAACTCGGTTTGCAAGAACTCATTATGGAAACTGGCTCTTTGTTGGCTATAAATTTGTTGAAGTCAAATACCATCACGCAATGGAAATACTATGAACTATGGGATGATATACTTCAGATTTAAATCTTGGTTTAAATGCATTGGTAGATAGCTTGGAAAATCATGGGGCGCTTGGCTTTTCTTCTACCTCTCATAACTCCCCAAGAAATCAATTGGTTTCTAATTTAGGGACTACGCAAGTTTTCCAAATTTCAGGTAACGGATGGCTGGTAGGCATCCTCTGATACTTAGTATTTTGTTTTTCTCTAAATGTTTTGTTAAGAACCAAGTCTTTTTTATCTAGTATTTCCCAGGTTGATCTTTTTCTACCAGCGTGGTTTTGGAATTTTTATAATTTCATGTTCTTACTTGTAAGAGCTATTCCTCCACTAATAGCAAGGGCATATTAATAAAATTTGGGTATTGGCTTCTTCTATTTTCTATTTTTTTTATATATATATATATAATTTTTTAGTGTTGATAGCAAATTTATGCGCAGAGGCTCAAAAAGAGAGTGTCGAAGTATATAAGATTTGAGAAAAAATAAACTAATCAATATTTATAACAATGTTGTCAAAGCTTTTTTGCCACAAAATCCTTACATATTATATTACTTCAACGATATTCTAAATTAGTTGATATTTACCACCTTTCAAAAAGAGAAAAAGTTCATATTTACCAATATTAGATTACTTCAAGATGATATTGAGTCATTGACCCATCTTTTCTTAGCAGTTCATCCAGTTCTCAAATCTATCGAATCCAATTTCCAAACCAAACTCCTACACAAAATCACAATCTCATATATTACCAACCATTATTAGTAACAAACAGAAAAGGAAAAAAAAAAAAACAGGAATTGTAATTTATTGTTCTATCGAAACTAAGTAGGATAAATGAACGATTTAAATATATATATATACATATATATATATATATATCTCTTCTACCTATGAGACGAAGATAGGTCAAAAAAATCTGGGTAACACAACAAAGGTTGCTACTGCTAGGAGGATATTTATACTCATAAAATAGACCAAGAAACACATTAAAAAAAGTGGGGTAATACAGCAACTAACCCATGCAAACCAAGCTTCTCTTTTCCCCTTCAGTGGACCAAATATAATAGGAATAAATAAGCACTAGACCTAATCCTTGTACTTCATCTCAGATACCAGGAAGCCGGGCATGTCAAAAGAGGATGAGAACTTCTCAACATCGACCTTGAGATTCTCAATGTCCTTGTTGTTCACCAGACCTTTATTGAAGTCCTTCAATAGCTTTCCAAACTCTTTTTGGATCTTCAAGGTGATTGTCACGGCCTGATGAAGGAACTCTCCTATCTGTTCAAAGTCCTTCTCAACCAACCCTCTTGAAGTCATGGCCGGAGTACCTGTCAGAAAACAATCACTATTAATTCTTCATGATTGATAAAGGAGTATCAATTATAATAATACTAGCAAGGACAGCTAGGGATATTACTGTGTGACATAAGTAGTTCACAAAATTCAAATACATGAGAATTATAACAAAAGAGATGTGCATGAACGCTCTGTTCATAATCCTTCTTCCAGGTGAAAACTGATGTCTGATTTCTAGTGTGATGTCCTTTTGATAAAAAAAAAAAGGCTGAAGAATGCCTTCTCTATTTCAAGAGAATATAAGATATGGAACTGTCACATATGCATACAACCATTAAGAAAAAGAAACTCACGATATCTCATCCCGGAGAACCAGAGAACGAGAACCTAACATCACATCTTATGAAAACCTCACTCTAACATATTCATTGATAGACCCTAAACATGAAATAATTTTATACGGTAACTCTTACCTATCCGTACTCCTCCAGGAGACAAGGCACTACTGTCACCAAACACGGCATTCTTGTTCACAGTTATATTGCACAGGTCACAAAGTTTCTCAACCTTATTGCCTGCAAGAAGGCCATCAATAATTCATATTCGTATTAGCAGAATCAATTCCCATAACAGTTACTTTTTCTAAACTGACTAAATCATTTATTTTACCAGTCAACCCAAGAGGCCGAAGATCCCACAGGACAAGGTGGTTTTCAGTTCCACCAGTGACAAGCTTGTATCCCTTGCTCATCAGGTAGTTTCCAAGGGCAACAGCATTGGCCTTGACTTGTTTGGCATAGGTCTTGAACCCAGGTGACATGGCCTGTTTCAGAGCAACAGCCAGGGCACCAATCTGATGATTGTGAGGACCACCCTGAAGGGAGGGGAAAACAGCAAAGTTGATCTTGTCTTCAAAGCCGTAAACTGCATCCTCTGGCTGGCCCTTCTTGGCTGGCTTTGGGCCCTTCCTGTAGAAGATCATACCAGCCCTAGGACCCCTCAAGCTCTTGTGAGTTGTGGTCGTGACTATGTCACAGTATTCAAAGGGATTTGCAGCTTCCTACACACAAAAGGAAATTAATTATACAGACAACAATCAGATCTTGAAAATTTTAAGTAGAAATCTAATATGCATAGAAACTTCACAAAAGAAAATGCAAATGTTCGAAGGAATCCAATAAGCAAATTACTAATTTTTGAGTAAAATTTGAAAATGAAACTTTGAGCACAACATTAAGCATGCTTCGGGCTTCCCATAAAAAACTTTTCAGATTCAATTTAACTTTTAATTTTCAACTTGACTTTCTGTACGAGACCAATAATAATGAAGCCTTGTATACAGAAAAATTCATAATACCTCCACCACAGATCAACATATTTTGCAAGCAACCAAAACATCAACCCATGCACTTAGAATTTAGAAACTTGAATGAAATATTTTTTGATAGGTAAAACTTGCATGAAATCTTACTATGGCAGATCTAAACTTTTATGTCCACTGCATGTCTACTGCACGTAGCAATGTAATAGACAGAACAGAGTTTCAATACAAAATTACAATCTCGCATTACATTTATTCCAGATCAGACACTAGAAGACGGTGATTTTTTCTTTTCTTTTCTTAAGTAGAACTAGAATGCAATGACCCAGTATAATTTCTTCCCGCATCACATTTTTAACATACGCTAAACTCATAATTCACTCAATCTAAAAGATGTGGAACGATTTCGCATCACATAATTGTAACTGATTGTTTGATTCCCATAGACATAATTAAGACCTCAAAGTCACAGCCCTAATGCAGATCTATACAAGCAATCACTCAAAACTCAGGTCTACCAACCTACAATTAATGTTAGATTTGTCCTCTCCAAAACAACCAGACACCAAGTGACATGCGGATCTACTCCCAGACCAGGCAACAAGACCAATCAAATTCCAACATGCATCAAAAGACATCGGCAAATAAAAACCAAGACGAAGAAACGTTTAATGTACCTGAGCAGCAACAAGACCACTAATGTGAGCCATGTCACAAAGCAAGAGCGCACCGCACTTATCAGCAACAGAGCGGAACCTGGCGTAATCCCAGTCCCTGGGATACGCACTCCCCCCGCAAATGATCAGCCTAGGCCTGAAATCCAAGGCCTTCTCCTCCAACTTATCGTAATCAATATAACCGGTGGTGGAATTCACCTTATAGGGAAGGCTCTCGAAGTAAATCGAGGTGGCAGAGATCTTCTTCCCTCCGGAGGTGTAGTAGCCGTGGGTGGGGTGACCGCCAGAAGGAATATCCAAACCCATGATGCGGTCATGGGGTTGGAGAATGGCTGTGTAGGCAGCGAAGTTAGCAGGGGAACCGGAGTAGGGCTGGACATTGACGCCCCAGGCGGTGGGGTCGAGGTGGAAGGCCTGGAGGGCACGAGACCGGCAGAGATTCTCGATCTCGTCGATGAACTCGTTTCCACCGTAGTACCTGTTGCCGGGCATGCCCTCGGAGTACTTATTGGTCAAGGCGCTGCCGAGGGCCTCGATGACGGCGAAGGAGGTGAAGTTCTCCGACGCACTTAGTTCGATGCCGCGGCATTGCCGACGCTTCTCCTTCTCTATGAGGTCATGGATTTCTGGGTCCACGGTTTGGAGGGGTGTGTTTCCCCATTCGTTAACGGGATCCATCGACAGACAGCGAGAGTGAAAGAGAAGTGATAAGAGAGCTGAAAGGAAAAGAAGCGAGGACAACGAATAAGCAGCTTGATGCCAGGGGGTGTTTAATTGTTTATACTTGTAGGAAATGCATCAGGACATAAAAGTACGTATCTACCCTTTTTAATTTTGACTGATATTTTTGAATTTTTTGTTTAGAAAATAAATCTGCACCTGTCACTATCTACAGTATTCACAATCAGCCCTAAAATATTATTCAGAGGCTGCTACGAATACGAATGTTGTAAACAGTAAACTGCTTTCCAACTCCACTCTTTTATTTATTTTGTTGGTGGGAGTTGGTTGTAGGCGTGTGGAATTCATGAGCTGGTTGTCAGGCCACACAAGATTTGGGCTTGATTTGAAAATTAAAAATTATTATTATTATTTTTTATTTATTATTATTATTATTTAATATTTTATTATTATTATTATTATTTATCTATTTTTTATTACTATTTACAAATACTTACAAACACAACCAAACGTAATCTTAAGATTTGTACAATTTAAATTTTAAATTTTAAATTTTAAATTGTTTATGGTGTTTTGTATAATTTATTATTTGATGGATTTTGTGTTTTTTTTTTTTTTTTTTAAATACAAAAATGAGGGCCAAGGCCCCGTCGATTGCTGCGCAATGCAATGTGAGCCATGATTTTGCAGATTTGTCGAGTTTGGTTAGTTTGTTATAATTATGTAGCATTTGGTTACCCAATTTGCTAATCCGTCAGACTCACAATGATGACCTTCAACACACAAAAAAAAAATTATAACAATCAAAAAGACAGAATCGACAGTAATTCTAGGGGGCCACCGTTGGAGCTTCTTTGTGCCTCCAAAGCCTTTTTTTTTTTTTAATTAAAAAAAATGAAAAAAATAAAATATGCTTTATTGCACACCATCTTTTTATCATTTTTGAAAAAAAAATAATGCAAAATATAGTTATGCCTATAAGAAGGCAAAATGAGTCCAGTAACATACTACCATATAAATCAAAAATTTTAAAAATTCGTTTGAGTGTTCAATGATTGCAAGTGAAGAGCATTAACAGAAAAAGACTGTTATATGGCAACATGAAAATTCAGTTCTCACCACAGTCTAGTCCTAATATATTCTAGAATAAAATTTTATTATTCTCTTTATAAAGTGTATAAATGCACACTTCCTCAAACAATGAAATATAAGTTGAATATAGTAAAATTATAGCCTCCTAACATGCAATGGCAGAACTATATTGGGGCATGGGGCTATGGCTCCCCTCCCCCTCCCCCTCCTCCCCCTCTCCCTCTCCCTCTCCCTTCCCCTCTCCCAAAAATTAAAAAATAAAAATAATATATATTAGCTTTTTATAATTTAATAGAATAATATGAATTTTATCTCATGTTGACCTCCTCTCTCAAATTTATTATATATATTTTTATTATGATGACATATTCTTGAAATATTATATATTTTTTTTAATACATAAGTGGTATTAAACTTATTTTATTTTTATTATAGATCATACTATCAGATTATTTTATACTGCATAAAAAATTATATTAAAATAGAAAAACAAAACACATTTTATGTGTTTTGTTTTAGTTTTGTTTGGCCCCCCAAAGTAAATCTCTGACTCCGCTACTGCTAACATGGTATTAGAGTTGCTCGACTAGTAATCTCTCTAATTCGTGGCTACGTGCCTACATCATCCTTTTCTTCTTCTCCAAATTCCTCCATCATTTCTTCCTTCGTATTGTCACTATCAAATTGACAACAAAAAACTATCTGATATGGAATGTTTAAATTATAGTCTACTTTGGAGGACAAGATCTTTACTCCCACATTGATGGAATACGTCCAAGCCCCTCTGAACTTCTCCCTATCATCTCTGACATCTTTGATGGTGCATGCAAAACAAATTCAAATTTCTCTCTTGGAGATGTACAAATCAGCTAGTCCTAAGTGTTCTTTTTTCTTTATCTTCTAAATCAGTTATTCGACATGTACTCTTTGCAAACACTACTCGAGAGCTATGGCTTTCCTTTCTTCTATATTGCCTCTCACTTGCAAGCAAAAGAGTTTCAGGTACACTTTGAGCTTACCAATCTCCCACAAGGTGACAGTCTATTTCTGAATATTTTGGGACGGTTCAACACTTGCTAATGTTTTAGCTAGTACTGGTAACCTTCTTCTCAATAAGAATTTGTCAGTTACTTGCTTACTGGATTAAGATATGCTTATGAATCCTTTATCACCTTTGTTATTGCGAAAGTTGAGCCCCTCTCTTCTCATGAATTGTATCAATTACTCTTATTCATGAAAGTTTTATATCTCACACCACAAAGAGCATTTTTTAACCTTCAGCAAATTCAAGTGATACTGGAAGCAGAGACTAACATGGACATGGATTTACTCATGGCGATTGTCAAGGTCGAAGTAGAGGTCGCTTCAGCTACAATGGTCTCGGTGGACGACATCCTCCCCCATTCTTAGGCAACAATCAACAAATATTTGCTACTCATCATCCTACACGCTAGGTCTACAACATATTAAGACATGTTGCTCTTCAATGTTGCCATCGCTTCAATCATTCTCTACAAATTACACGCTCCTAACTCCATCATAGACACCACTTGATATCTTGACTCAATTGCTGATAATCACATTACAAATAACTTAAGTAACTTGAAACTCTTTACCGAACAATACATTTGTGGTGAGAATATCCAAGTTAGACATGGTTCATGTCCATTCAACATCTTGATGACTTTTCTCTTTCTTCAAACTCCTCATTTCATTTGCATAATCTACTCCTGTGCCATCTATTACAAAAGCTCTTATTTTGGTGCTTCAGTTTTGTATAGATAACTATTTTTTCTTTCAATTTCACTTCTTTCACTTTTCTGTGAAGGACAAATAAACAAGAAAACCCCTCCAGACCCACGCAAAATTGGCTTTACATCTTTCCTCATGCACTTAATGTCTTTCCTCCTACACTTAACTCCTCTTCTCCATCTATTCATCTTGGCTAGCATGCTTTTCTTCCTGGATGGCACCGATGACTGGGTCATCTCTCGCTTGATCTTATATCTTGAGTTTTGCACGCCAATTGCTTGACAATTTCTCAAACTCAGTCTCACTTCCAATGCTCAGAATGTCCCTTAGCAAAGAGTCATCAGCTTCCTTTTTTCTCTAGTCGAGCCTCTTATTCTAGGCCTTTAGAAATTGTTAGTGCAAATAATTGGGGCCTAGCCCCATTGTTTCCCGTAATAGCTTCAAGTATTATATATTCTTTGTCGATCACTCTATTAGATTTTCTTGGTTTTTTCCTCTTAAACTTAAATCTGATATGTTATATATCTTTTCAAATTTCTTGTCATTTCTTAAAAGATTATTCAATACAAAATTAATTACACTTCAAATAGATGGTGTGGTGAATTTAAACCTCTTACTATACTGTATCAAAAACTTGGCATCACTCATAGATTCTCACATTTTCTTACACACCAACAAATGGATTGGTAGAATTAAAATATTGACAAATTATCGAAACTTGGACTGCTCTCTTACAAATATTGGGCCAAGAATTTTGAAATCGTTGTCCACTTAATCAATATTCTTTCCTCTCAAGTCCTCAAAAATAAATCACCTTATTTCCTTGCTCACAATCGTGTTCTTGATTATAATTTTTTAAAAGGTTTTGGATATGAATGTTAGCATAATTTAAGACCTTATAATTCCCATGTATTAAATTTTCATTCTATCCCCTCTTTATTTTGGTGCTATTGTGCAGCTTACAAAGGATACAAATGTTTAGAGCTCAAAACCAATAGACTTTACATCTCATGAGATGTATTGTTTTGTGAGGTCCCATTTCCTCTTTCAAAATCAAGCCCAACCTGCAAGGCTCTTGCTCGTTACCAGACACAGCCCAACTTCCCTTGTTTTCCGCTTCCATACGTGGCCCAAGCCCAAGCCTATTTTCTAATACACCAACCTCTATCCCACAACTATCATCTTTTACCTCTTAAGTCCTCGTAATCCCTTCCCCTTCTGTGCATAATTCCTCACTACTCTTCCTAACACCTCTCCACCTATACTTCTGCCACCACGATCTCCAATAATAACTTGGAGCCACACGAACTCCTCTTGTCCTTGTGTTTCCAATGAAGACACCATCCCATATCCACATTGGCAATGTTTCATCACCACAACTATTGTTTCGAAAGAACCATCAAGTTAGTTTATTGCCTCAAAGTTCTCTAAAGGGTGTGATGCAATGACTCAGGAGTACAATACTCTAATTCAAAATCAAATGTGGAGTTTATCCACCAAGGTAAATTTCGATGGCTTATTTGAACTTAGGAAAGCACGAGCCAAAAGCTACCATCAGCAACCTGGTATTAACTACTATGAAACTTTCAGTCTCGTAGTCAAGCTATCCACAATCTATTTGGTTGTTTCACTTATTGTTAGTCATAGATGGCTCTTGCGCCAATTGGGTATTCAGAATGCTTTTTTACATAGCTCACTCACTAATATTGACTACATACAACAGCCTCAAGACTTCATTGACTCGGATCACCCCACCCATGTATTCAAGCTTCCAAGGCAATTTATGGGCTTAAGCAGGCACCAAGGGCCTGGTTTGCTCTCATTTCTTGATTAATTGACTATGGTTTCACTGCTTCTTCAATAGATCCCTCTATTTCATTTTAAGTCATGGTGATCTTCATATTTATGTTTTAGTGTATGTTGATTGTATGGTCATCATTTCATCAAAATCAACTAATATTGACTCCCTTATTCATGCATTGGGGACTACTTTTCCTATTGAAGATCTAGGGCATTTGTAATATTTTCTTGGTCTAGAGATTGATTGTTGAGGATGTGGATTGTTTCTCTATTAACAAAAATAATAAAAAATCTACTTACTAAGAGTAATATGTTTCATGCCAAACCAATGACTTCTACAATGGCAGCCTCACTTAAACTATCACAGTTTGATTCCCCTCCTTTTGAAGATGGTACATTGTTCAAGAGCATTGTAGGTTATCTACAATACTTGTCCTTAATCAGACCCGACATATTGTCAACAAGATTTGTCAGCTTATGCACTCCCCAAACTTCCTTAATGTTCTGTTGTTAAAAGAATCCTATGATATAAAGCCACTATTAATTATGGTTTTAATTTCAAATATGCATCTACTTTTACTCTTTAAGCATACTTAGATGTTGGCTGGGTTGGATGTCGAGATAATTGAAGAATCATAGTGGCTTCTGTGTTTTTTTTGAATGCCATCTCATATTTGGGAGCTCCAAGAAACAAAGGAATGTGGCATAATCCAGTACGAAAACAAAACGCAAACAAGTCCCTTTCGTCCATTGCTGCTAAACTTATCTAGTTACAAACACTCATTCATGAGTTAGGTCTTTCCTTATCTCAGTGTCCCACACAATGGTACGATAATATTGGGGCTACTTATCTTTCAGATAATTCTTTCTACTACTTAAGAACAATGCATATGGATGTTGATTATCCTTTATTTAGAGAACAAGTAGGTGCAAAAGCACTATGGGGTAATCCTTTTGCATCTCCAAAGAAGATCAAATTGTTGATGTCTTTACAAAGCCTCTAGATTCTGATAAGTTCATCTCTTTCATATGAGTCTCACTATTATTACCCTATTAGACTCAAGGGAGCGTATTAACATAAAAGACTCTGTTATGCAACAAGATGAAAATGAAGAGTCCTCACCACCGTCTAGTCCCTCACAACAGTTTAGTCCCAATAGATTCTAGAATAAAACTATGTTATTCTTGTTATTCCTTTTCAACATTTTGTAATAAATTAGATTTCTTTTTTATTCTCTTTGTATAGTGTATAACAGCACACTTCCTCAAGTAATGAAATACAAGTTGAATATAGTAAAATTATAGTCTACTAACAAATGTTAGGACAGGATCAGAGACGAGATAGCACAAGACAACCCCTACCCAAGCAAGGTTAGGGTTGAGAAAGGCAGCTATCCATCGTATAGGGTGAGTAGCAGTCCTAGCACTACAAGAAAAATGAACATTAATGGCTAAACGTTTGCGATCGAAAGACTATATGCGACTTAAATAGACTAATAGCGATTAAAATAAACTATTTGCGACTAATAAATAATAGCAAATAAGCAGTTTTCTTATAATATAATTTTTAGTTTACTATTTGAATTAAACTATTTACTGAACTTTTATTTACTTTCACCTTGTTATGTTAATGTTTTATTGTTTACTTATTTTTAAAACTTCTGCTTTTTTAAAAAATAAACAAGAATAAAGAACAATGTCACATCAATATAATACAATATAAATAGGATTACAATGTAATATGTAACATTTTTCTAGTTTTACATGTTTACATATTTGTAGGATTAAGAATCTTTGATATGACTTATAAATTCAATACGGATACCACATGAAATAATGAGATTACGATCAAACTTAATTATATTTGGGTCACCTTGACCCAAAACCGAGTTAATTTCAATTAATAATCTTCTCATATTCGAGTCATGTAGATTGGCTTGACTGACCAATTTATTTGATATATTTTTAAATAGCTTTAATTAATTCATGAATAAATTTATTAGTGATTCGTGTTTTACTCTTGAATATTAAAATGTAACAAAATTGCATGGGAAATGCTAATCAGACCGATCATTGATCGATAGTTGACCGATGATTTTCTTTTAGCTTTTGCTTAATAATTAATGAAATGAATATTATTTAACATATGTATTTTTTATAAAATAATAATAATAATAATAAATCTTTAGAAAAGGTTGAAAAAACCAAAAAAAAAAAAACACTACCGATATGAATTCGGTTGGAACCTTGGTCCTAGTAGCACTGTCAAGCATCTATTTTCAAAACCAAATGAATTTCCAATGGCACTACAGCTACCGAGAATCCCCACCGAAGTATGCCCCTGACAAGGCAAAATGTCTTCTTTTTTTTCATACATTGTTCTTAAATACTTTTACATAATCAAAAAAATTAATAAAAACAGTACTTAGAGTGTTTTAGAAATTACTCCTAAATATAAGAGTTGTTAAATAATATTAGAGAAGTTCTTAAATTATTTCTTCAAATAACGGTTAATTTAATATGTAAATTCACCCATGACTAAAAATAAAATAAAATTACAACTTAAAACTATCTACAATGATATTCACGATGAGAATTGTTATTTTTCAATATTATAAAATGTCATGTTCTTTTTATTTGAGATGGTGAATAGTCGCAAAAATATATGCAAGGAAAATAAAATAAGAGATTTGTCAAATACGGAGCAAAAAACAAAAATAATTAACTAACTTCTAAGAATTTTGCTTTAATACGTGCATTGAATAATTTATAAGTATCCTTATTTTAGAAGCTAAATCACTATCATCAATGTCATCTAATCCAGCATTTCAAACAATAAATGCAAAGTTATGAAGTTTACGTTTTAAGGGACATTTTACTAAACACCTTGTGTGCAAATGAGAAAGTTATTATTTTCCATTTAATGGAGTTCCAATCTAAGCCAAATAATCAAAACAACTACTGCAAAAATCAAGTTGAGATAAACAAAATAAAAGCAATAACCAAAGGAAATGCAAAGCTGCCAAAGAATGAAAAAGTAAGCTAACGAAAGATGAAGCTTACAAGAGAGTAACGACAATGCAAAATACAACAAATATGCTACTAAAATAAATTGAATTGAAAGACATCGACAATATAGAGCAATGGAAATAAACATATACTACTAAACTAAACAAACAGAAAGCTGATGAAAGAAACTAGTCCAAGGTGAGCTAATTAAACAAGATAGAATGCAACACATATAACGTTGGAAATTAACTACGTCTAAAATGAAAACAACTAAAATCTCAACAACTTAAAACTAAAGCATTGAAACTATAACTCTAATCCAGCCACAAGTGGTCTATGGATTGAAGGTGAACTGAAAAACCAACAAGAAAATAAAATCTGGGTAAGTTTCAAAAGGGGTTTGGCCAAGGCTATATGGTCTACGAAAACCCCAAATTAAGAAAAAACCAAGTGATTTATTTCCCCTCTCATTTCCATTTTCTTTTGTTCTAATCTTGAAGTAAAAGTTTAAGCCCCTTTTCTTGCACCCAGAAGATCGAAGACACTCCCAAATTGGCATCACCGGCTTGCTTCTCTAGCCAATGGACAATTAATAAACTTCATACTTGGCTTGATGGAATGAGTTGTCATTTGAGCATGAGGTGTCTTGGTGTAGGAAACTTGAGATATTGCTTGAGTCGTTCGGTTGCAAGGGCTGAGTTTCCGTGTATTCAATTCAATGCAGAGGGCTTTGGTGAGGCAGACTAATTTGTGCAATTGAACTACTAGTTTTGCAATTAAATTTTTAAAGAATGATAAAATAAAGTAAAAAGGTAAAAACTAAAATATAAATAGGGGTGAAGGATTTTCGGTCGGAATGGAAAAATCGACCCGACCAGACTAAATTGAAATGTTAAAATATAGAATTTTTTTTTAAATATTTGTTATATATATTATATTTGTTGAGGACGTATCTCGCCTGCCTCCTACTCCCGTTACCTGCAAGAAGAATTAAGGGAAGATGGTGGCTTTCCACCCGGGGTAACTCCGACGCTCAAGTTAGTAATCACGTATATACGGGAATAATTCTTCCTTCTCCATAGTTGAGATTTACCTGGTCTATTTATAGGCCTCTGGGGCGGTACATGTCCCTTCTAACGCTTTCCGTAATCATCGTGATTGCGTATCTGCAAGATATATCTTTCCGAGTTTGTTGATATCTCATATCTGCTTAAAATCCCGATGAAGGTGGCAACGGGTTTAATATATATCTTGGATTCTGTAGAGTTGTGTCCTTAGTATGATTTTCCTTCCTGGTGGGCTCCCTTCGCTGTTGGGCCTTTTCCTTCCTGATGGGCTCTCTTGGCTGTTGGGTCTTTAGGCCAAATCTGATCTCACAATTACCTCGCAAATTTTCTTCGCCTTTAGGCGTAAAAATTTATTTATTTATTTATTTATTTATTTATTTTATTTTCCCGCGAAGGCAAACTTGGGAATTCGCTCCTTTTCCTGACCTTTGCTGTCGCGTGCTTGTGCTTGTTACTGTGTCCGTCTTCTGTCTGTTTTAAGATGGCGTGGTCATTTGACTCTACACTCCTTTGCTTCGTCTGAAGGTGGCGTGGCTATTTGACTCCGCGCCCCTTTGCTTTGCTTGAAGGTGGCGTAATCGTTTGACTCTGCGCCCCTTTGCATACTTGAAGGTGGCGTGGTCGTTTGACTCTGCGCCCCTTTGCTTCGTCCGAAGGTGGCGTGGTCATTTGACTCTACGCCCCTTTGCATGCTTGAAGGTGGCGTGGTCGTTTGACTCTGTGCCCCTTGGCTTCGTCTGAAGGTGGCGTGGTCATTTGACTCTACGACCCTTTGCTTTGCTTGAAGGTGGCGTGGTCGTTTGACTCTGCGCCCCTTTGCTTCATCTGAAGGTAGCGTGGTCATTTGACTCTACGCCCATTTGCTTTGCTTGAAGGTGGCATGGTCGTTTGATTTTGCGCCTCTTTGCTGTGTCTGAAGGTGGCATGGTCGTTTGACTCTGCGCCCCTTTGCATGCTTGAAGGTGGCGTGGTCGTTTGACTCTGCGCCCATTTGCTGTGTCTGAAGGTGGCGTGGTCGATTGACTCTGCGCCCCTTTGCATGCTTGAAGGTGGCGTGGTCGTTTGACTCTGCGCCCCATTGCTGTGTCTGAAGGTGGCGTGGTCGTTTGACTCTACGCCCCTTTGCATGCTTGAAGGTGGCGTAGTCGTTTGACTCTGCGCCCCTTGACTTTGCTTGAAGGTGGCGTGGTCGTTTGACTCTGCGTCCCTTTGCTTTGTTCGAAGGTGGCGTGATCGTTTGACTCTGCGCCCCTTTGCATGCTTGGAGGTGGCGTGGTCGTTTGACTCTGCGCCCCTTTACTTTGTCCGAAGGTGGCGTGGTCGTTTGACTCTGCACCCCTTTGCTTTGTCCGAAGGTGGCGTGGTCGTTTGACTCTGCGCTCCTTGGCTTTGCTTGAAGGTGGCGTGGTCGTTTGACTCTGCGCCCCTTTGCTTTATCCGAAGGTGGTGTGGTCGTTTGACTCTGTGCCCCTTAGCTTTGCTTGAAGGTGGCGTGGTCATTTGACTCTGCGCCCCTTTGCTTTGTCTGAAGGTGGCGTGGTCGTTTGACTCTGCGCCCCTTTGCTGTGTCTGAAGGCAACGTGGTCGTTTGACTCTACGCCCCTTGGCTTTGCTTGAAAGTGGCGTAGTCGTTTGAGTCTACGCCCATTTGCTTTGTCCGTAGGTGGCGTGGTCATTTGACTCTACGCCCCTTTGCATGCTTGAAGGTGGCATGGTCATTTGACTCTGCGCCCCTTTACATGCTTGAAGGTGGCGTAGTCGTTTGACTCTGCGCCCCTTTGCTTTGTCTGAAGGTGGCGCGGTCGTTTGACTCTGCGCCCCTTGGCTTCGTCTGAAAGTGGCGTGGTCATTTGACTCTGCGCCCCTTTACTTTGCTTGAAGGTGGCGTGGTCGTTTGACTCTGCGCCCCTTTGCTGTGTCTGAAGGTGGCGTGGTCGTTTGACTCTGCGCCCCTTTGCATGCTTGAAGGTAGCGTAGTCGTTTGACTCTGCGCCCCTTGACTTTGCTTGAAGGTGGCGTGGTCGTTTGACTCTGCGTCCCTTTGCTTTGTCCGAAGGTGGCGTGATCGTTTGACTCTGCGCCCCTTTGCATGCTTGAAGGTGGCGTGGTCGTTTGACTCTGTGCCCCTTTACTTTGTCCGAAGGTGGCGTGGTCGTTTGACTCTGCACCCCTTTGCTTTGTCCGAAGGTGGCGTGGTCGTTTGACTCTGCGCTCCTTGGCTTTGCTTGAAGGTGGCGTGGTCGTTTGACTCTGCGCCCCTTTGCTTTATCCGAAGGTTGTGTGGTCGTTTGACTCTGTGCCCCTTAGCTTTGCTTGAAGGTGGCGTGGTCATTTGACTCTGCGCCCCTTTGCTTTGTCTGAAGGTGGCGTGGTCGTTTGACTCTGCGCCCCTTTGCTGTGTCTGAAGGTAGCGTGGTCGTTTGACTCTACGCCCCTTGGCTTTGCTTGAAAGTGGCGTAGTCGTTTGAGTCTACGCCCATTTGCTTTGTCCGTAGGTGGCGTGGTCATTTGACTCTACGCCCCTTTGCATGCTTGAAGGTGGCATGGTCATTTGACTCTGCGCCCCTTTACATGCTTGAAGGTGGCGTAGTCGTTTGACTCTGCGCCCCTTTGCTTTGTCTGAAGGTGGCGTGGTCGTTTGACTCTGCGCCCCTTGGCTTCGTCTGAAAGTGGCGTGGTCATTTGACTCTGCGCCCCTTTACTTTGCTTGAAGGTGGCGTGGTCGTTTGACTCTGCGCCCCTTTGCTGTGTCTGAAGGTGGCGTGGTCGTTTGACTCTGCGCCCCTTTGCATGCTTGAAGGTAGCGTAGTCGTTTGACTCTGCGCCCCTTGACTTTGCTTGAAGGTGGCGTGGTCGTTTGACTCTGCGTCCCTTTGCTTTGTCCGAAGGTGGCGTGATCGTTTGACTCTGCGCCCCTTTGCATGCTTGAAGGTGGCGTGGTCGTTTGACTCTGCGCCCCTTTACTTTGTCCGAAAGTGGCGTGGTCGTTTGACTCTGCACCCCTTTGCTTTGTCCGAAGGTGGCGTGGTCGTTTGACTCTGCGCTCCTTGGCTTTGCTTGAAGGTGGCGTGGTCGTTTGACTCTGCGCCCCTTTGCTTTATCCGAAGGTTGTGTGGTCGTTTGACTCTGTGCCCCTTAGCTTTGCTTGAAGGTGGTGTGGTCATTTGACTTTGCGCCCCTTTGCTTTGTCTGAAGGTGGCGTGGTCGTTTGACTCTGCGCCCCTTTGCTGTGTCTGAAGGTAGCGTGGTCGTTTGACTCTACGCCCCTTGGCTTTGCTTGAAAGTGGCGTAGTCGTTTGAGTCTACGCCCATTTGCTTTGTCCGTAGGTGGCGTGGTCATTTGACTTTACGCCCCTTTGCATGCTTGAAGGTGGCATGGTCATTTGACTCTGCGCCCCTTTACATGCTTGAAGGTGGCGTAGTCGTTTGACTCTGCGCCCCTTTACTTTGTCTGAAGGTGGCGGGTCGTTTGACTCTGCGTCTCTTTGCATGTTTGAAGGTGGCGTGGTCGTTTGACTCTACGCCCCTTTGCAGCTTGAAGGTGGCGTGGTCGTTTGACTCTGCGCCTCTTGGCTTCGTCTGAAAGTGGCGTGGTCATTTGACTCTGCACCCCTTTACTTTGCTTGAAGGTGGCGTGGTCGTTTGACTCTGCGCCCCTTTGCTGTGTCTGAAGGTGGCGTGGTCGTTTGACTCTGCGCCCCTTTGCATGCTTGAAGGTGGCGTGGTCGTTTGACTCCTTTGCTTGAAGGTGGCGTGGTCGTTTGACTATGCGCCCCTTTGCTTTGTCTAAAGGTGGCGTGGTCATTTGACTCTGCGCCCCTTTGCTGTGTCTGAAGGTGGCGTGGTCGTTTGACTCTGCGCCCCTTTGCATGCTTGAAGGTGGCGTGGTCATTTGACTCTGCGCCCCTTTACTTTGCTTGAGGTAGCGTGATCTTTGATAAAATGCGATTGGGGGAAAATTCAGAAAAAATATAGCAGTTATGACTAATGCAAATTTACGAAAACTTAAATAAAAAGCATATCTGAAATGACTATGAGATTTCTACTGGTAAAATTTCTTCAGGTGTTCTGCGTTCCATGGTCGAGGTAGCTCTTTCCCTTGACTGTTCTTTAGCCAATACGATCCTTCTATACTGTTTTTTACCACTATATAAGGCCCTTCCCATTGAGGTTCCAATTTTCCAGGACTTTAGGTGGTCACCCCGCATTTCCTTAGAACCAGGTCTCCGACCTTGAAGGTCCGGGGCTTGACTCTTTTATTGAAATATCGCTCGGTCTTGGCCTTTTCTTGCAACAGTCTGGCTTCTGCCTTTTCCCTTTCTTCCTCCACTAAATCCAGATTTTCTTCAAGCTTGCTGTTGTTTTGGTTAACCGAGAAGTGACTTGTTTTGTGACTGGGCAGCCCTACCTCCACTGGCAGTATGGCCTCTATTCCGTACGCTAGGGTGAATGGGGATTCCCCGGTCGGCGTTTTAACTGACGTCCTGTGCGCCCAAAGTCCTCCCGGAAGCTCGTCTGCCCAATCTCATTTCTTCTCTGTGACTTTCTTTTTTAGGATGGAGAGTAGAGTCTTGTTGGTTGATTCGGCTTGTCCATTAGCTTGGGGGTGGCCTGGCGAGGAATACTTGGGTCTGATTCGTAGCTCGGCACACCATTCTCGGTATTGGTCGGAGTCGAACTGCCACCCGTTGTCTGTTATTATACTGTGAGGAATTCTGAATCGGCAAATCACGTTCTTCCATAGAAACCGTGTTACCGCTTTGCTGGTAATCGTCGTCAGGGGTTCGGCTTCCGCCCACTTGGTGAAATAGTCTACGGCTACTATCATGAACTTGACGCCGCCTCTGCCTGGTGGGAAAGGTCCCACTATGTCCACGCCCCACTGGGCAAAAGGCCAGGGTACCGTGATGGACGTCAATTCCTCTGGCGGGGCGTGAGGTATAGGCGCATATTCCTGGCACTTGTGGCATTTTCTTGAAAATTCCTGCGCATCCTTTATTACATTGGGCCAGTAATAGCCCGCTCTGATTGCCTTCCTAGCAAGGCTCTTCCCCCTGAGTGGTTCCCACAGATCCCTTCATGTATCTCGGCGAGGACATACTGCAGTTCCTATGGCGAGACGCATCGCAGTAGGGGAGCGGAGAGTCCTCTCTTGTAAAGGATCCCTTCGATAAGCACAAATCTCGTCGCTTTCCTTCTTACTTTCCTTGCTTCCTCTCGTTCCTCTGGAAGTTTGCCCGACGTCAGATATTCCACTATTGTGTTTGCCCATTCGGGGGAGCTACGGTCTATTGTTGCTAATTCTGCGCCCACGGCGGGTATCTCAATGACTCTTCTTTCTACTTGCCAGGGAAGGGGTGCCACTTCCGTTCCCGAAGCCGCCCTGGCCAGCTTATCTGTCACTTCATTGTCAGCTCACGGGACCTGGGTTATGGTAAAATATGAGAAAATGTCTCGTACTTTCCACACCCGATCCAAATAATTCTTCAGCTTTACGCTCTTGGTGGCTTACAGTCCCAAGACTTGGTTGACAACGATTTGTGAATTTGATCTGGCTTCAACTTCTGTCACTCCAATCTGGGCGACTATTGAGAGACCGGTGATCAGTGCTTCGTACTCTGCTTCATTATTCGTCACTCTGAATGCAAACGTAGCCATGTAGTATCTTTCTTCACCGTTAGGGCTTATGAGGTGTATTCCGAGGCCGCCGCTAGTCTTGCAGGAGGACCCATCTATGTGCATTACCCATGGTGCTCTTGTTTGTGCCGTGGCAGCGTTTTGAGCTTCATGGGGGAAACCTGTGAACTCAGTTACGAAGTCTGCCAGTGCTTGTCCCTTCACTGCCTTCCTGGGTTCGTACTTCAGGTCGAATTCGCTCAATTCGATTGACCATCCTATCAGTCTTCCCGTGCAGTCCAGTTTCCTTAGGGTTTTTGCCAGCGGCGCTTCTGTCAGTACCCTTATTGTGTGGGCTTGGAAATACGGCTGTAATTTCTTGGCCGCCATTACCAAAGCAAAGGCTAGCATTTCAATCTTAGGATACCTTACTTCTGCTCCTCTGAGGGCTCGGCTTACGTAATATATGGGATGTTGCTCGTCTCTGTCTTCTTTTATCAAGACGGCGGACACCGCATGCGGGGAGGCGGCTAGATAAGCGCAGAGCACGTCACCCCTCTCGGGCTGCTTCAGGAGCGGTGGGTTGGCCAGGTATTGCTTTAGGTTTTTGAATGCTTCGTCACACGCCTCATTCCAAGGGTATGATTTACGCAATACGTGGAAGAAAGGCATGCACTTGTCGGTTGACCTGGCTATGAACCTTCCCAGGGCGGCCACTTTCCCTGCTAACCGTTGGGTCTCGTGCAGGTTCTTTGGCGACTTCATATTGATTATAGCCTCTATCTTCTCAGGGGAAGCCTCGATTCCTCTCTCTGATACAATGAATCCCAGAAATTTCCCAGACTCGACGCCAAAGGTGCATTTGGCTGGGTTCAGCTTCATCTTATACTGACGCAACACTTCGAATGCTTCTCTTAGGTCAACGATGTGTTGGGACGGCTCCTTGCTTTTTACTAAGAGGTCGTCTATGTAGACTTCCATGGTCTGCCCCATTTGCTTCGCGAACATTCGGTTGACTAACCTTTGGTAAGTTGCTCCTGCGTTCTTTAATCCGAACGGCATTACTTGGTAGCAATATAACCCCCGGTCGGTTATAAACGCCGTCTTTTCCCTGTCCGCTGAGTGCATTTGTATTTGATTGTATCCTGAGTATGCGTCCATGAAGGTGAGCATTCGGTGCCCTGCTGTTGCATCCACGACAAGGTCGATGCGTGGCAAGGGGAAACTATCTTTTGGACAGGCTTTGTTGAGGTCGGTAAAATCTACGCACATCCTCCACTTCCCGTTGGTTTTCTTCACCATGACGACGTTAGATAACCATTCCGGGTAGTGGACTTCTTTTATAAAACTGGCGGCGAGTAGCTTCTCGACCTCCAAGCCAATGGCGGCGTATTTTTCCGCGCTGAAAGACCTCTTTTTTTGGCGCATAGGTTTATGCGTTGGGTTCACGCTCAATCTGTGTTCAATGATGGTGCGGTCTATCCCTGGCATTTCTTCGTGGCTCCAGGAAAAAATGTCTCTGTACTCTACCAGCAGCCGTTTCAGACTCTCTCTATCCACAGGGGAAGAGTTTGTTCCTACGCGCACGGTTGTCCCTGGGCGGTCTGCGAACAGTGTTATAAGTTCCAAGGGTTCATTGACCTCAGCATGCTGCTGAATTGGTTCATTTCCGACCTGTATTTCCCTTTGCAAGGCCTCGACCATGGCGGGGGGAAGTGGCGGGAGGAAAGCTTCTTCCGGTTCCTCGATTGCGCGAACTTCGTTTCCAATTTTCTTCAACTCCTGTACATAGCACTCCCTAGCCAGTGCCTGCTCTCCTTTTAATTCTCCTACCCCGCTGTCGGTTGGGAATTTCATCTTGAGGTGGTATGTGAAAGCTATTGCTTTGAGGCGGTTGAGGGTCGGTCTCCCTGCCCGTCGACTGGCGGTACGGCTGTGTTGCTGGATTCAACGTTCCTTTGTAGCAGGATCTCGTTCTCTTTCTGAAGTGCTTCCAAGGTTTCCAATGTTGTTCTCAGTCTTTCCTTCGCCGCTGCTAACCGTTGTTTCCATCGATACTCCTGTCATTCGGCTTGCTACAGAACGTGTCACAGTAGGCATGCGAGAACCACGTTAATCGTCTGTAAAATCGAATCTCACAGACGGCGCCAATGTTGAGGACGTGTCTCGCCGACCTCCTGCTCCCGTTACCTGCAAGAAGAATTAAGGGAAGATGGTGGCTTTCCACCCAGGGTAGCTCCGACGCTCAAGTTAGTAATCACGTATATACGGGAATAATTCTTCCTTCTCCATAGTTGAGATTTACCTGGTCTATTTATAGGCCTCTAGGGCGGTATATGTCCCTTGTAACGCCTTCCGTAATCATCGTGATTGCGTATCTGCATGATATATCTTTCCGAATTTGTTGATATCCCGTATCTGCTTAAAATCCCGATGAAGGTGGCAACGGGTTTGATATATATTTTGGATTCTGCAGAGTTGTGTCCTTAGTATGATTTTCCTTCCTAGTGGGCTCCCTTTGCTGTTGGGCATTTTCCTTCCTGGTGAGCTCTCTTGGCTGTTGGGCCCTTTCCTTCTTGGTGGGCTCTCTTGGCTGTTAGGCCTTTTCCTTCCTGGTGGGCTCTCTTGGCTGTTGGGTCTTTGGGCCAAATCTGATCCCACAATATTATTTTATATAGTAGTGTAGAAGTTAATAGTATAATTTTCATCTAATCTATTACTATTGATCGTTTAAAATAAAAAATAATATATTCCATTAAATAACTAATATATCATATGATAAATAATGTGATAATATATGTTATTATAGATTATAGATACAAACTCAACTATTTACACCAAGTTAAAGAAATTAGGTAATTTTTTTTTAGATAGCTAAGTTGCGAATAAGCATGAATAATCCTTACTCCTTAGACAATGAAATGAATTAATTTTTACTAAGCATATATAAAATGTTAAGATTGACAAAAAGAATAGAGTGTGAAATTTTCGGTCCTACCTCCCAAACCGAACCGGACGCCCGACTACATCTATATGCATCGAGCAGAAAGATTCTATACCGGTACAAGAAAAACAGTAAATAGAGGAAATGAGCATTGACAATGGTCTAGTCATTTTTAAATTTAAATTTTGACAAGAATTTCAAGTTATGACTATGACTAAAAAGTTTTGTATAGGTGAATTCACAAATGGATTAGCTAACTTAAAGTCAAAATAATAATAGAATATCATATATTTTAATAATATTTTACAAATTATTTTAATATTTTGCAAATATACTTTATATATTAATTAATAATTTAATTTTTACTTAAAACTAATTAATCAATTAAAATATTACTTTAATAATTAAAATATGATTAATCATATAAGTGAAATGATTAAAATATTAGTTAGTAAGTGAATAGTAACTCTTCAAATTTAACTAACCTCCTAATTCATATAGTTCACATATTGAGCTTTAAGTAAATTTGCTTATCCAATACAGATAATTTTTTATTATGCCTAATCAAAATATAAAAATATGTGTAGTTTGTTTATAGAGATGAAATGAGATGAGATGAGATAAAACTAAAAAAAAGAATAAAATATTATTATAAAATATTTTTTTAATATTAATTTTGTTTTAGAATTTGAAAAATATATTTTAAATTTTGAAAAAATAAATTTTTTTATTATATTTTATATAAAAATTTAAAAATATATAATAATAATTTTGAGATATATTTTAAAATTTTAGTTTCTATGTCAATAAACAAACCCAGCCTTAACTAGTCCAATATCAATTCTTCTACAAGTTTGAGGGTTGGTGAGTGGCAATCTGGTCATTAGACGTCACGTCTCCAGAATTGAAAGTGGCTTTACGCAATTGCAGTGCATGCGGTTGGTGGTGGATCAGCACTAAGCCACTATTCCATATTTAGCCGTAATCCATTTCGTTTTCATACAATTTTTTAAATATAAACTATAATTACGGAATTTAGACTTTAGAAAATAACATCATCACCCACAATAAACCAACCTACTTTGTCCTAGCAGATATATATATATATATATATATATATATATATATATTATATCGACAGGGATATTGATTATAAAAAATCTACACACTAGCTGGAGCCGGCTGTAATAAATGAGCACATGTATAATCATTTTTATAATTTATTATATAATTATACTTTAAATTAAGTTTCTTTAGCTATCAAAAAAAAAAAGTTACTGTAAAATATTATTATTTGTATAAATTATTTTATAAAATACTTAAGTCATTTAAAACAAGATTGTGAAAAGAGTTCCGCCATTTTCTATAATATATTGCCTCCACAGCTTTCATGATTTTTGGGATTGTTGTATCAGTCGTTTTTATGGCATACTTTTTAGGCATTTCACTTTCGGAGATCTTGACTGAATTATATGGTGTGAGAGAAAAATAGATGCATACAGTTAATTTTATAATATTTATTAAATTTTAAAAAGTTACTTAAAACATTTATAGATGATGGGCAAGATTTGAATTCAAAATATATTTTATCTCATCTCATCTATGTTATTATAATTTTTATAAATTTTTATATAAAATATAATAAATAATTTAAATTTTAAAATAATTATAATATTAAAAATAATATTTTATTCAACTTTTATCTTAACTCATTTCATCTCAATTCACTATCTAACAATACCTAACCTACATGTTTATCTCTTTATTATTTTACGCCTTTTAACTTTTAAGTTCGGCCAAGAAACCCAAATCCCTTTTATACTTGATCGATCGAGACAGTTATTCTTTTGACTCCATTTCTCAATTTTTTTTTTTATATATATCCGTTTATTATATTTTTTATTATGTTGTTGTGGCTTTGTTATGGAATTATTCTTGGATCTCTCCACCTTTTATTTAAAACAAAGTATTTTTGTGGTTTGGCTTGCCTACAGTAAGAGAATTTTCTCCCCCTTCGTAGGCCGAAGAAACAAGACCCAATTTGAATAAATGAGAATAAGAGCCAGAAGGCTCAAGCTTGCGCCAACCATCCATTTTAACTAAAATTGAGAAAATCCAACTTATCGAAGGCCTTAAGTGAAGACATTACAAAAGATACTGTTCGACACTACCATGCCAGATGAAGAGCAGGCACAAAAGATGGAACCAACCACCTTGAACCATCTCGTGAATGTTGTTAGGCACTTGAATGTCCATCCAATCAAAAGACAAAGGGAATGGAGAGCTATTGATTCGTTGGCGCAAAGATATCAACAAACGAATATAGAAACTAGCAAGAACACTCCCATAAGAAAAACACGTCGTATTAATGGAAAATGCGAGGGAACAACACCACATTAATAGTGCTCCTACTCGGACTCCACATCACATTAATATCGCGGTCACACAGACCATTCCACATTACAAGATCTAACAGGAGAACAGTACTAGAACAGAGATCTCTTGGACATAGACACACTCTGTCCCTCCCTTCACATTCCAAGTATAAATAAGGAACTCAGGACTCTAGTCACTCTTACTAGTGACGCTAAAAATAGGGGTACTCCCCGCCCTACTGAGAGTGGGGCCACCCTCTCCCTGCCCCCCACCTCCATATGGGCGAGGTCTCTCATCCTCGCCTCCGTGCTTCGCTTCCGCTCACGCGGGAGTGAGGTACCCCGTCCAGCAATTGGGGGTAGGGATAGACATACAACCATCCACCCTCCATCCCCAAAGATCTAGCACCATCGCAATAAACAAAGAAAAACCCTAGAATCAAAATGGAAGTGGATACGAAGCCATTATTTTACAAATCTAGAAAGTGGAGAAAAATAAGGCCAAGAAGAAGGGGATCCTCATGTAAATCGATACCAATAATTTAGAACATAGAAGAAGAATCTACAAACAAACCTTGAAGTAGATCTCTCTATTTGCTAGAAGTCTAGAACTTTCCTAAAAAATCTCTTGCTGCGTATCGGTATTAGTCCAGTCTCCAGATTTACTACTAAGTGCTGAGAGAGATCTTTATAAATAAATGGCGCTATGTTACTGCAACAAAAAGGTATAAACAAGTGATTTTAAATAGACCTTGAATAAATAATAAAGAGACATTAACGATTTTAAATGGGCCTTAATTGTTATAACAGGGACGTAGATTTTAAATGGGCCTTGAATAAACAATAAAGACTAAAGAGAAGAAGAAAAGGCCTTGTGGTACTTGTCGATATTTCGCTGCATTGGGATTTCATTTTCTTCAATTCTTCTTCCCGAATGTTCATCAGATCCCACTACCCAATTTAGTCTTCTAGGGTTACAACCCTTCCTCAATCCACGCTGTCGGTACCCTAACACTCTTAGAATGAAGATTCTCGACGGCTCGACCTATTGAAGTTCAGCCCAATGTTGCATTGGAAAATTGGAAAGTCTCAAGAAAGAGATCTGCAACTGATGAAGAGATGTAGAATTAGATATAGTTATATATATGTAAAGGCAGCAGGGGTAGGGTATTTGCGGGACGGGGGTCACCCTCATCCCGCCCCCACCCCCGCCCTTGCCCTTGCCTCAGCTTTAGGTGTAGAAAGCGCTCCCCTTTCCCCCCCAACGGTGGGATGGGGTAATCCATCCCCGCCACATGAGGCAAGGCAGTGAGTACGGATACTCGTTGCCCACCCCTAGTCAAAAACTTCACGCCTCTTATTACTTCTAAAAAAATTCTAACTAACTCAGGCATTGGAAACTCCTGACTCCCAAGGATGATTACCTCTCACCATTCGGCTACATCATTTTTGCAAGCTTGGAGCCAAGAAGACCTAAACTCCTAAGAATCCGGTTCACAAGTGTGTGAAACACGACATTAATACCAAGCATTACAATAAGATTGACTATTCCACAATTATGAGCATGAAATCTTCCTCATTTCTCTATGTTATTTTAGGAGAAATGTTAAAGACATATATGGAATCTCTCGATTAAGGATCCCTATGGACATTTTTTTTTACTTAGTAATTGAAGAAATAATTTTCAACGATGTTATAATTTTTTTTCATAAAAAACCAATATTTAAAAGTATGTAAAAAAAATTAAATAAAAAGTAAAAAGAATGTACTATAGAATCTCAATCAAGATCCCCCATGTATAATTGTAAAGCCACTCTTTTTTTAATTATTTCTTTTGGTTTGTGATTGAAATTCTAACTATAACTTGACAATTATGTACTTTTTTATAGGAATTTAAAAGGAATATAAAAGGAGTGAAACATGAGGACTTTTTAGAAAGTCACCCATTCTAGTACTACTCTCGTTTGAGTACGTTTAACTGTAGAGTTCTGATAAGATCTGATGCATTAGTATTGGTATGATGGCACCCGACGATTATGTACTTTTAGGATAACAACAATTGGTATGATTATAATTTGAGGTTGACTTTTATTTAAATGACTGACTTATAAAATTAGGATGAATAGAAGATTAGGGATTAAAAAAAAAACTAATATGAGGAGAAGCATTATTTTTATTCATGGAAAGTTAAGATTAACTGATGCAACAAATACAGTTATTAGTATTCACAAAAGTAACATTTAACCCTCGTGCAACTGTCTTAGACTGGGTTTCTTCTATAATTGAATTGCCAAGTTCAAGGCTTCTTTCAGTTTTTATTTCACAATGTATTAATATCCATAATTTGTATGGAGGTTTTTAAGAATATTTTTTTATTTCTTGCACTAAGAGGGAAAATAAAAACTATGCAGGTGAAACTTTTCTTAAGTTCAAGTTGGCCTTTGACTTGTGATTGAAGTTTAGTTGACTTTTAGAAACCAGCTCATTTCTACATTAAACTCCTATATTCTTTTGGCAAGCACGACCTCATTTTGTTATGCTTTTTTATCCTACGAAAATGATGTAAAGTGATGGCCTAGTGGAGAGCAAGATTGGGATTATGTGCTAAAGAATAATTAAATAAGTTCGATAACAAAGGTTTCAATGAATATCCCTCTTCCCATAATAATATAATTAGATGATCAAAGCAAGTGGGTTCAACTAGCACTGTACATCTGTTACAGGTTTGGGTATCCGGATATCCGACTATACTTAGATTTGGACTCAAATCTAGATGTGTAATGCGGTCTTGGTACCCACTTGGATTGTACCCAAACGTTTCCAGATTTTTTAAATGTAGAAATTTGATTTGTGATACCTCATACAATAAAAATAAGAATGTGTTATATATGAGATTTCATATTGTTTGAAAACAAAATGTTATTGTTTTTTATAATATTTCAATAAGATTCCAACGATATTATTCATGACTAATCTTTATAATGTTCCAACAGATCATGTAGCTTGAGTTTTTTCATTGGAGCAATGTATAATTAGTACTTGGGTTGCACCGGAATATCCAAGATTTTGCAAAAACCTTTTTTTTTTCTTTTTTAATGAAAAAAGCCCTTTTTTTACTAAATTTCTCTCAAGAAAGAAAATAATGTTGAAAAAATAATAGAGGCAATAAAATAAATCTTAAAATATTGAACACTATCCATTGTTTATAATAATACAAATATATCAAAGTGACAAACTAAATTTTATGTCAAAAGAATACTAAAGATATAAAACTAATCACCTTTTTAACTAATTGCTTGTAAAATAAAAAAGAATCCAACATTTATCATGTAAAATTCATGCAACACAACACATGCATAAAATAATATTAGAAACCAAAATGATGTAGTTGTTTTTACATAAAATTTATTTTTTTTTTAAAGAAAAAACTCGTGTCCCAAATTTTTATCCAATACCTATATATTCTATGATCGTAGTTGTGCCTACCCTTAATTATATGAGCGTGGTAGGGAATTCAAGTGTCAGGATAAGCTTTATTTTAATCAATAACCGCTTATACAGATATGAGTTTTAGAGCACTCACATTGGGCTCCCTAGCCCCCTACTATTTGGGTAGTTCCCACATCAGCTCCCCCAAAATGGAGGAAGATTTAATATTGTGAACAGTTGTCCTCCATATATGGGGGACCACTATTCCTCCCTATCTCTCGTTCTCGTTGTTCCTCCGCCCTACTCTCTCTCTCACGAGCCGTTTTAAGCAACTGTAGTGCAATTTTCTTCCATTCTCAAGCTTCGTCGCTAGCCATTTTCGTTGTCTCCTCCGTTCTTGTTGTGTCGCATGACTATGGCTATGTTCTCCATTGATTTGTTGGGTTTTCTATTTGGCTATGTTCTCCTTTAATGCCTATTACCTTTATGCACTCATGGATAAGTTGCCATTGATGTTTTCAATTACTGTTGGGCTGCCATTGATGTCCTTTCCTTTTGTCTACAAACTCGATGGCCACCATATTCATTGTGATTTTCTTGTTGTATACTTGCTGGCATATAGTTTTGTGCGTGAGGTTGTATGTATATGGACTTTGGTGCTTCTATTGATCTGTTTGGGAGCTTTAAAGTATTAAAATTGATGGCCATTTTTACTTGTTGGTGCTTCTATTGATCTGTTTGGGACCTATATTGGATATTTCTTATGCATTTTTGCACTTGTTGGTGTTTATTGGGCCCTTGAATTTCTACCTTTGATGTTCTTGGCTTAAGTTGATACCTTTTAATGCCTATTGTCATTTGTTGGTGCTTATTGAGCCATTGCATTGTTGCCTTGTTGTCATTTGTTGGTGCTTGTTGAGCCCTTGCATTACTGCTCTTCGATTTTTTGCCAAATTAAATTGAGTATTTCTTATGCCTATTGTGTATTGTTGGTGCTGCTTAAATTCTTGCATTGCTGCCATCGATGTTTTTGGCTTAAGTTTAGTATTTTTTATGCCTATTGTGTATTGTTAGTGGTGTTTGGATCCTTGCATTGCTGCCTTTGATGTTCTTGGCTTAAGTTGATACCTTTGATACCTATTGTGTATTGTTGGTACTTTTGGACCCTTGATTTGTTGTCTTTGATGTTTTTGACTTAAGTTGATACCTTTTGATGCCTATAATCATTTGTTGGTGCTTATTGAGCCCTTGCATTGCAGCCTTCAATTTTTTGTCAAATTAAATTGTGAATTGTTGGTGCTGTTTGGACCCTTGCATTGCTGCCATCGATGTTCTTGGCTTAAGTTTAGTATTTTTTGATGCCTATTGTGTATTGTTGGTGGTGTTTGAACCCTTAGTTTGTTGCCTTTGATGTTCTTGGTTTAAGTTGATATCTTTTGATGCCTATTTTGTATTGTTGGTGTTGTTTGGACCCTTGCATTGCTGTCTTCGATGTTCATGACTTAACTTGATACCTTTTGATGCTTATTGTCATTTGTTGGTAGTTATTGAGCACTTGCATTGCAACCTTCGATTTTTTGCCAACTTAAATTTTGTATTGTTAGTGTTGTTTGGACCATTGCATTGCTACCATCGATGTTGTTGGCTTAAGTTTATTATTGTTTTTATGCCTGTTGTATATTGTTTGTGGTGTTTGGACCCTTGCTTTGTTGCCTTCAATGTTCTTGGCTTAAGTTGATATCTTTTGATGCCTATTGTGTATTGTTGGTATTGTTTGGACCCTTGCATTGCTGCCATTGATGTTCTTGGCTTAAGTTTAGTATTTTTTATGCCTATTGTGTATTCTTGGCTTGATTGATATCTTTTGATGCCTATTGTGTATTGTTGGTGCTGTTTGGACCCTTATTTTTTTTGTCTTCGATGTTCTTGGCTTAACTTGATACCTTTTGATGCTTATTGTCATTTGTTGGTACTTATTGAGCCCTTGCATTGCTTCCTTCAATTTTTTGGCAACTTAACTTGAGTGTTTTTTATGCCTATTGTGTATTGTTGGTACTGTTTGGTTTGAGGTTGCTTATATGTCTGTTTTTGGACTATGTTTGATACTTTTTCATGCTATTTTCACAATATTTGATCTAATTGGGTTCAAGGTTACTGTCATCTCTATTTGGGAACTTATTTGGTTGTTGGTGATGTACTTCCTATCAAGACGATTCTCGAGATGGATGTCTAGTGTTAGGTTATGATGAGTGGACTTAATTAAAGAGTGTTCAGGCATGGGGTGCCATCGATATGGCAGGGTAATTCATGAAACTCAGATGGCCAGCAATTGGTAATCAGAGTTCATGATTTTGCAATCATTCATGCATGCCTCATGTCAAGCAATTGCTATTACGTTAAAATATTACCACTGAGTCTCAAAGTATTAATCAACATACTCTAGCGTGTCTACATAGATTGCATCTGTGTTTTATTTATGTTTGTCTACATACTTGAAACAAATACCACCCAACGCCTAAGTCAAGTAGTAACACCACTAGTATCTCACACTCAGGAAACAATTGTCACAATGAATACCTAGTATGTTTCTATTGTCTTAATGCATGTAGTTGAACAGCTCACACTGAAGAGAACGAGGAGCATGATTTTTCGATTGCCAAACCTAAACCTATGAGGTTAGTTTTGGCAACCTCATTGTTCTTAGCAAAATTTATGTAGAGTTAGTATTTATGACTAATTGTAAGTTTTGTAGGCAGGTTAGGCTTCTGGATTCTTTTACTGGTATGATCCAGAAATACCACTTTCTAAGTAGAAGATAATAAACTGACTAAAGAAAAAACTTCATAAGAAACAAGACGTCCAAAAACCAATAGACATCATTTGGAAATTGACATGGAGAGTCGTAAGCGAACAGTGAAGACGACGGATTTTTTGGCTTGTATTCCAATGTCATGATTACTTGTAATAATTTTGTATTTTCAAAAATTCTAAATGAGTCTGGCTTTTGTTTGTAATTAAATAATACATTGGATTAGTTATAATATATTTAATTGTATATCAATTTGTTTGGGACTTATATAAAGACTATTTGTTATAATTGTATTAAATTTATGTACTCGTCTATGAGGGAAAAAATATTATACTGTATATTTTGGTGGCCAATTGAAGTTGGAAATAATTAAAACAGAAAAAAGACAAAAGAGTAAGTGGTTAAAAATAGAAATGGATGTGAGAGAAAAAATTAATGAAAAAAGAATAAAAGAATTTTATTTTAATAAAATAGGGAAAATATAAGAAATGGGATGTAAGAGATTTTTGGAAGATGAGTAAAATTTAAGAAAATATGTTAAGGAGTGGTATTTTAGTTAAATTTTAGGATTTGGGATGCAGGACCCAATGTGAGTGCTTTCAATAATAAAAAAAAAAAATTCAATCTGAATTAATAATTTGAATTTGACAAAAAAAATCAATGAGTTCAAATATAAAAATCATAAAACAAAATGGTAAGTTAAAACCTAACAATAGTGTGTGAAGTAAAAGAGGGATTTGTATATATTTATTTTAAGTGACATAAACTTATAATAGGATTTATTCATGACTCTCTTTATAACTTTAATTTTTTTTCTAAGAATAGTTTTATTATAGTATCCACTCGATTACCAATAATAATAATAATTTATTCATCTTTCTTATTAGATGTAAAGAAATGTCATCACCACTACTTTTTAGAGTAAGGAAAAAACCATACATTATGTTCTTTTTTTCAATTTTTGTTTTGTTTTTATTTATCTATTTTTTATATAAAACCAAATTGCATTAATCAAAAGTAGACATTACAATTGGATCCGAAACATATATTATAAACCTACTACAATGTGTAAAGCTCCCAGTACACTATAGTGACTGACATGGTTTAGTCCTTACTGCAAATCTCTTCAGATTATCATTTGATAAACAACACAAATATTGTCCAAGACAGAGTTAAATCAAACCTCATCCTGTTTTAAGATGGAACAAGGGAAATTCACTCTTTGGACAAAAATCCCAAAGAGACCCACTCTACGAACCAGAGGTCCTAAAGACACTATATATTTTTTTTTTTTTACTAAAAAACATACAAAATATAAAGTAAATAACATGAACAAACTGAAATATATCTTAGAGACATATATCCAATTTTCAACCTTGGAGGAAATTAAAAAAAAAAACACCAAATACCATGGTTGTAAATGGCGCGTGAGGTATACACGACACTCTTTAAGAGTTGCGGTTGGTCAAGTTCAAAGCATCCGGTTGTCCTAGACTCAGAGGAGCTGCACATGGCATCAGAAATCCACCATTGGAGGTGGTGCATGGAAGACAAGCTCTCGCTTTGGATCGCATGTGTGGCTCACACTCTACTCTATTTGGTGAAACTCCACCCCTGACTGAGAGATCAACGCCTTGGGAGGCTTGCGGTGGGGCGTGTTAGGGGCCCTAGATGCCGAAGGACAACAAATCTGCCTTTCACCATTTAACTCCAAGAGACCAAAATAATCATTGTCAGTGTTCTTGTAACACAAAAACAAAAGGAGACAAATGCAAGAAAAAGAGGGGGAGGGAAGGAGGCGAGTGGAAGAACAATGAAAAAAACCAAAACAATGAAAAAAAAAACAAAACAAAACTCAAAAGAAAAGGGTGGGGAGGCAGGAGGAAAGGGGAAGGAGGGGGGGGGGGGGAAGGGGGAGGGGGGAGGATGGAGGGGTAGCCGAAGCTCCCACCCCCCTTAGTATTTTTTCCTTAAGGTTTTCTAAAGTTTTTTTAGAGAGAGAGGAGCCAGCAGCCCCAATGACAAGTATCCATTTTTAAATAGTACTTGTTATAACAAAACTTACAACATCATTTCAATTTTTGTTATTGATTGATTGTGTTGAATCAATGAGATCTGAGTGACAAGTCTTGAGAATCTGTTATGATAAAAAGTATCCTCTATGGTGCTCCCAGAGGTGGTGTTTATGTTTTATCTCCTATTTTCTATTCATGGTGAAATTTTGTCTTAGTTAAGTATGGAAGATCATCTTGAAAATCTATGGAGTCATCTCAGGTTGATTGATGAAGAGGAAGTGGTGGTCCCTAATCCGAAGGGTTGTGAGGAAGAAGTCCAATGAAAAGGGGAATTAAGTCTTATTGGAAAGATCTATTATGAGCGTACGGTTGAGAAAGATGCCATTTCCAAAACCATGGATAGGATTTGGAGAATTAGCAAACGTGCCATTTTTCAAGAGGTGGATAGAGATGTTATTGTTATAACTTTTGCTGCAGATAAACATCAAATTCTAGAGGAAAAAACCATGGTTGTTCAATAATATGCTATTTGTACTTATGCCATATGATGGAGTTATGCAACCTGATTACATTCGTTTTGAGTCTGAGGCATTCTGGTTGGAGTTGCATAATTTGCCATTGGGTTCAATGAAAAGGGACTGGGGTTTTCAGATACGTTCTTTGGTGGGGCATGTTTTGGATGTTGATGTTGTGGAGGATGGGATAAGATGGGGCAAGTTTTTTCTGGTTGTAGTGGAAGTCCAATTACAAAATGCCCTTGCTAGGGGAGGTTCATTTGTATGCATGGAAAGCAAATATGGATTCATTTTAAATATGAAAAGCTCCATAGACTTTGCTTCTCGTGTGGATGGTTAATGCATGGGGCTGAAGGGTGTACAAAGAGTGGCAATGATATGAGGACTGATTCAAAGGATGATTTATAAGTTGGTTCTTGATTGAGGGTCAATGATAGCCTTCAACGGAGATCTACATTCCAATCCAATTTTGGTAGTTTTGGAGATGGTGAGGGGTTGAAGCTGGCCAGTTATTTGACCTTGGGTGGAAGGGTGCAAGATTCACTTGGAGCAATTGACTTGAGGATTCAACTTTCACAAAGGAGAAATTGGATAGAGTTTTAGTTAACAATTTTTGTAAGGATGCTTTTCTTGATTCAGGTGTGGAAACTTTGACAGCTTTATGCTCTGATCATAGATGTATTCTTCTTGATTATACAATTGGCAGGGTTATTAAAAGAAGGAAGCATTATCAGTTCAAATATGAAGCAAGTTGGAGTAAAGAAGAGGGTTGTAGTGAACTTATTGCATCATAATGGCAAAAGTTGCTAGGATTGGTAGTTGCTTGCAGACTGTGCAATGGAAGCTCAAGGTATGTAGTAAAGGGCTAAAAGGGTAGAGTAAACATTTGATAAGAAACGTAAATAAAGCAATCCGAGAGAAATCAAAGGAGATCAGTCTACTACAAACAATCAGGTGGTTTGGAGGGAAAATGAAGTAATTAAAAGTTTTCAATATGAGTTGGGGTTTTTGCTAGATCAAATGACAATGGCTGGCACATGATGATAAAAATATGAAATTTTGTCATACTTGTGTCAATAAAATAAGGAAAACGATTTTTATTGAGAGAGTGATGAATAATGAAGGCAAGTTGTTGACTGGTCAAGAGGAGATTTCAGTGCGTTTTGGAAACACTTTTCTCTGGTTTAAATCCTTTAAACCTTCCAAAAGCTTTATTGATCCGTGTTTGAATAGTGTAAATCAGAGGATTACTATTGATATGCACGGTTAGACTTAGCATTTACTAAAGATAATGTAGAAGTTGCTATTAACCAAATGTCTCCTTTTAAATCCCCTGGACTTGATGGATTTAGTGCAACATTTTATAAAGAACATGGAGATAAAGTGGGAATTGATGTGAGGCTGTGTTGGAGCTTCTTAGAATTAGTGTTATGCCTCAAGGTTTAAATCATTCATGCATTGCTTTGGTGCCTAAGTTTAATTCCCTTAACTATGTGCATCAATTTAGACCAATCAACTTATGTAATGTTTTATATAAGCTAATTTCTAAAGTCTTAGCTTATAGATTCAATGTGGTATTGTCCAAAATCATCCATTAGAATCAAAGTGCATTCATCCCTGGTAGATTTACTAGATAGTTTATGCTAAATTGGGGTTCTGTCCATCTAAAATTTGGAGTGGTTTATGGTCAATTTTAGATTTAATTAAGAGAGGTATTGATGCTAAACAGAATAATGATTATTTTGCAAGTTAGTTCCAACAGATAATTCATAGGGAAGAACACAAAAAAATCGTCCAAAACACAGAGAAAATGTAATTGAGATTCAACTGAATATTATGAAATCAAGCAATATCGAGAATTAGTCCACAAGCTAGAATGTATAGCAAAAAATCATCTATATCAAAATTTTTTCAAAAATAGCAAAATCCCAAAAATAATTCCTTCAAAATGAAATATGAAATAAAATAAATACTTTACCAAAAATGGGGCCCAAATCGGGTTCAGAACCACTTCCTAATTGACAAACGAAACATTACAAAAAATGACAAAAATTAACTAAACATAAGTTTAAAAGAAAAAAAAAAGTAAAATTTGAGGTCGAAAATGACACACACCGAGCATAGCTCGATGGCCACATTTTTTGTGCCGAAAAATGATTTCCAAATTGCAGTCTTATGCACGATTTCAACACCCGTAGTCAAAGTTATAGCTAGAAAACTGAAATGTTCCAAAAACTATCCCAATTAAGAAAAGTTCATGATCATTGTCACATTTGCGCTGATCTACCAACTCATAGTACTTTAGCGCCATCAACGTATAATTCGACAGCTCAACATCATCTGACTCAGATCCTCCTACATAATTCGGCCCGAGTTGGAAAGAACTCATCCTTGAGTTCACAGCAGTCTCATCGGGATGCACAAAACAAGGACTCAGGTGCTCACAGGGTCTAATCTTGCACTCTTTAAACTGATGATGATGATTGTCGGTCTAAGCCTTGTACTTAGCTTTACGCCTACACATGGACAATTTCACCTACTCATTCTTATCTAAAATCTTGGACATAAAAAGCAGGTTAGTATTAATGGCTACCGGGGTAAAAATGGTTCATTCCCAAAGATGTGCCAACACAATCTTCTTTCCTTTGAAAAAGACACTAGGCATCGCCTATATGCTATTACATTACTGTTTTTATCCAGCCACAATAATTGGTAAGGCTTAGGGTGACGACCCGTCTTCAACTACAGTTTTTGAACAGTCTCCTCAGACACTACATTCTCACAACTTCCACTGTTAATGATCAACTTGCATACTTTATCTACAACTGTGCAGGTCATGTGGAAGATGTTGGTTCTCAACCAATCATTCCCCGAATCGCCCTTGGGAGTCAATAGATTTTTGCGAACAAACAGGTTCATATGGAAATCTCCATACAACATGTCTCCCTCTTCATCATCGTTATACGCAGGCTCTCTCCAATCTACTCAGTGTTGTCTACCAAGTCTTCCTCAATTAGGAGATTTTTGCCCTTCTGACTAGTAGGCTTCCTGCATTCAATGGCTCTATGCCCCTGTTCACCACATCGAAAATATTTAATATTAGGGTTAAAATTACCCTACAATGGCTACTGGGCAAGACAAAAATCTTTAGGGCGAACCAGCTGACTGTTTTGGCTCCTGATCATTGACCTCATGTTCTGTTGTTTTTCAATAGCAAGTGCACATTGGTATGGCTCCGAAATAGTTCACAGCGAGTGAAAGCTAAGAACATCTTGTAGAGGGGTTGTCGCAATCCATCCAAATACCGCGCTACCGTCTACTCTTTGTCTCAGATAATTTCGAGCTATCAACTGGTAGAATACTCCAGCGTAATCATCGACCGATCTCGTGCCCTGCCTCAATGAATGAAGTATGAAACAAGATTTGGTGTAGCCGAAGGGAAGGAAGTGACCCTTCATTTTCTTCTTCATGCTCTACCAATTAGTGATCTTGGAATTTCCCTGTCTGTCTCGTGAGCGCCACAATTGCTCATACCATGCAGATGCTTTGCTTTGAGTTTGATGGTGACCAATTTCACTTTAACACGATCCGAGACTTCCTTGTAATAAAAAGTACGATCCACTTCGTTTATCCAATCAATGAATCCCTCATCCAGTTACATTCCAAAACACATAGGCAGATCAACCTAAAAATTGAGATCTCCATGACGCTCCTCCTGACCACGGTACTCCCAAAATAAAGCACGATTGTAATATGGATTTTCGAAAGTGGAATTAGAATCATGATCGGAGACCTCATGATCTTTAAAATCATGCACCGCCAAATGCTAGGTTAACTCTGCGATTTGCCTCTGAATGCTATGATCACAGTAGTGGACTTCCTCATTCGGATCCTATCCACAACGACCACAACCACTAGTCATTGAGACTAATGAAACATCATCCAAGGAGGATGCTGAATCTCTTATGCCAACTGATGCCGAACAGAATAACAATTATTCTACAAGCTAGTTCCAATAGATGATTTACAGGGAAGAATACAAGAAAATCGCCCAAAACACAAAGAAAATTTCTTTGAAATTCAACTGAATATTATGAAATCAAGCAATATTGAAAATCAGTCCACAAGCAGAATTGTATAGCCAAAATTACCTATATCGAAATTTTGTCAAAAATAGCAAAATCATTCCTCCAAAATGAAATATGAAATAAAATAAGTATTCTACCAAAAATCTGGCCAAAATTTGGCTTAGAATCACTTCTTAACTGACAAACGAAATTTTCCTTAAAATGGTAAAAATTAACTAAAAATAGGCATTCCAAAGGGAAAATAGTGGAATTTGAGGTCGAACACAACGCATACTGAGCGTGGTTGGGTGGCCATGGCGTGCTCTCTAAAAATGGCTTTTCGAATTAGGGTCTTATGTGCAATTCCAACACTCGTAACCAAAGTTATGGACAAAAGACCGAAAAACACACAAAACTGCCCAAATTAGGAAAAATATCATGATCACTTGTCGCATTTGTATTGATCTGCCAACTCATTGTACCTCAGCGCCATCAACGTGCAATTCGATATCTCATCATCATCTGACTCAGATCATCCTACATTAGGTATAGTTGGGGGGTCGGAAATGGGAAAAATATTAATATTTGGAAGGATAAATGGTTACCAAGCCCAACTACTTTTCAATTTCAGTCTGTTCCTAACAAGCTTGGTTCTAATGCTACAATTTCTATTCTTATAGACGAAGGAAGTCGGATTTGGAAGGAGTTGGTTGATGAGGTTTTTAACAAGGATGAAGCAAGCTTAGAATGCAGTATTCCTATCAGTTCAAGAGGTGCAGAGGACAAGCTCATATGGGGTTTATCAAACAAGGGGAGTTTCTTCTATAAAATTGCCTTTTTTACTGATTTAGGAGTCAAAAAAGAAAAGTTGGGGGAGTCCTATGGTGCAAAGCAGTTTTGAGTTTCAGTTGAAGAAGATTTGGAAACTTGGAGTGATTGTGAAGGTAAAACAATTCATGCGGAAAGCTTTGGACTTTTGAATGTAATATCAAAGACCAATTCATTCCTCATAGTCCAGAGTTTGTAACAATCTTCAGAAACCAAATCCAAACTATCACAATCTAGCCTAACATGAAAATCAAACCACGATCTCTCCAAATCTTTGTAACTCCTACTTCATTTTTGAGAGAACTTCCTCTTCCAACCTCTCTCTCTCTCCCCCCTCCCCTCTCACACATCCACTGCTGCAGGACATCCCCATAAGACATGTAAAACATGCTAATATGTTTCTTGAAAAGATTTGCTTTTGTAACTTCTGCTTACTTAGTTGAGTGTTATGTGCTATTAACAACAGTAACTTTGTATAATAAATTGGGTCTTGAATATGTTGAGTTTGAAGGTGATGGAAAGGCTGTAGTGCATGCAGTTAATGCTACTAGTTCAGATTCTTCATGGACAGGTCAAATAATTAATGATGTAAGGCATTTCATGTCTTGACATTCAAGGTGGAAATTATCTTTCATTCGAAGACAAGGCAATCAAGTAGCTAATATAAAAGCAAAATTTGCTATGTCCCTAGATGCTGAGTTTGCCTAGATGGAGGAAGGACCTCTTGTAGTTCTTCCTTTTATGGCTTTTGATATGTCATGTATTACTTTATTATTATGAAATGAAAGTTTCTCTTTTAATAAATAAATAAATAAACTTGAAATACCCAATTATTAGTGGGTTTCGCACGTGAAATAATAAAAAGGGGAAATGTTTTGAATCCTGATAATAGGTTTTTATATATTTTTAATTTAATAATCAAGTCAGTACTTTTTAATAATGTTATAATTTTTTAAAATATATTTAAAAGAATTAAAAAATGCAGAAAAAAAAGTCAAATTATAATCATATCGTCAATAACTCTTTTTTTTTTAAAATAGTTTCATTCATAGAAACTCAAGATACAAGAAGTCTATTGTGATCAACCGATCAACTAATTACATAATGATGAGCAGCTTCTATATCTTTCAGAAAAAAATCTAACACAACCAAATACTGGAGGCAGTTAACAAGTTTCTCCATAGGAGAAAACTAAAACTCTAAACAGACCTTAGTCCGGAAGACTATTTTTCACTTTTTACATTTTCTCTATACAGACAACAACGACAACAAATACAATACAACACAACAACAAAACAACAACAACAACCACAACAATACAATATAACAACAATAAAATATAACAAAGGCAACAAATGGCTATTTGTGGTGATGTGTGAAAGTCACGCGCCACACTAGGAGTTAGAGTCTTACTGGAGAGAACGCAAGCATAAGAATCACCAACGGCTAGATGGATTCGCCGAAAAACATAAGCGTGTAAGAATCGGCATCTGCGCGTTTGGAGCACGCGCCACTTTGTTTGGCAAAAACTTTGAACGACAACTAGATCAGCAGGATGAGGGAATGACGTCTAAGTGCGTGTTGGCCTTATGAGTTCCAATTTATCGGACTTGTAACAGCCATCAAAATGGAAAAAGAAACCTGAAAACCACCAGTACCACAATGGTTGGAAAAAAAGAGAAGGAAAATAAAAAAAGAAGAGAAAAGGAGGAGGATCAGCTGATTTTTAAGAAAACCTAAAAATCTCCTTCAAGAGAGACGAGAGAGAAAAGAGAGGAGGTAATCCTTGTATCCTCAGTAACTTTTATCCCGCTAGCAGTGTCCAATAAAATGACAAAGAACTTTATAATAGTAAAATGGAAAATCCTGGTGGCTAGATGCCATAATTATTCGTTCAGCAGGATATATTGGCACTTTTGTTTTTTCTATTTTTTAAGGATACATTGGTACTTGATGACATGCCAAGTACCTGTTGGGTTCGATATATTTATTTGTCTATTAATTATCATTCACTTTTATGAGAAGTGTTCCGGGCTATAAATATATTTTATAAAAATAAATTAATATATTGATATAATTTTATTTTATAGTTATATTTATTTTATAATTTAACACATTACATTAAACCATGTTAGTTGGTGGATTAACTTTTATGTGATTTTTTTGTAGTTAAAAATTATATTTTTTAAATTTTATGTACTCTTTTTTTTTTTGCAAAACTAAGATAGTCACATGTCTAATAATAATTTTCGCCCAAATTTACTGATAATCCCTTACTTTTAGCGAAAAATCATAGTAACAACCTCAAACGCATGAGGGTTTACAAGATCACACAAATAATACCAAACCCAAATGCTAAAATAAAATTTAGAAAACAAAAGACCAAATACAACAATAAAAATCACACACTAAAAAACACCTCGGCTAAATAAATCTGGAAACATCATCCCAATATGATATAAAGCATACCCAATCTATCCATGTGAATAAGCCCTCGTATACGACCATGTAAGTCCTTAGACCCATAAAATTTTGAATTTATGCCTTGAATTCTTTCTTTGGCCAAATAGTCCGCCACCGTATTTGCTTTACAATAAACATGACAAAAGCGAGTATTAAGCTCATGTCCAAGCTCTTTGACTTCCTCCCAATAATTCTATAAAAACCAATATCGACAAATTCTTAAGGCTGACTAACCAATAATAACAGCTAAGTCCGATTCTACTAAAACATCCCTCAATCTCAGTCTCTAGTATGGTCGAAGACTATTAAGTAGCGCTCTACATTCTGCAATAGTATTCATAGCATGACCATAATATTGTGCAAAATCTGCTATGGTTTCTCCATTAGAATTTCTTATGTTATCTCCACCCCTGAGTCTTCTGGGTTACCACAAGAACCACCATCAATATTCAATTTCACCATTCTTCTTACTGGTGGCTTCCGATTAATTAACGTCGGTCTTTTATTAACAGTAGGAACAACCAATATATTCAGCTTTTCCATCACCATTTGATCATTATTTTTCAAAGACCAATTTTTTTTTTAATTGACAAGAGGCATCTATAATTAAGAAATTCACATTACGAATAATATCATCAATCTTAAAAGACATACTTTTCATTCTTGCCGCACATCGTAATTTTTATATGCTGAAAATACCTCCCTATGCAATAAATAATCATGCTATAAGAGTAACTACGCCAACACTCGTTAAAGTTTAGTTATAATGCTCGTATTTCATATTTTAAATTTTCTTTACCCTATTTAAATATTATCCTATTATTTATTTTTTACTTATTAAAAGCACATGCATTTCACATTTTTAAAAAAAATCATATAATAATAAATTATCTTGAGGCACGAATACTACCTTAGAAAGGAGAGAAGTATTGGTGATGACAAGTGATGGCCTATTTCTAGAGTACCAGTATGCTTGAAACTTCTCTTCTCAAGAGCACTTACATCGTTACTTAAATCACTATTATCATCATAATTTGAGGATTAATTTAGGATTTTGACTAAAATCCTCCCTACATCTGAATCCTCATTTTAGAGAAAGGTTTAGGGGATGAATAATGAGTCTCCAAATATAGAGACATTATTCATCCCCTAAATCACTTTTATCAATATTTTATTACTTCCTATTAAATTAAGTATTCTTCTAATCATCTACATTTTCTCTCATACTCATATTTATTATAGTTTTAAATAATAATTTTAAAAATAACTTAAATAACTACAAACATATTTTAAAAATTAATTTTAAAAATATTACCATACCCCTAAAAAAATAATCTAATTGTTTTTTTTAAATATTCACTAGAGTAATAGTTCAAAACATAAGTAAAAATATTGAGTAGATAAGATTTTTTAAAATGAGTGAAATTTAGAATAACAATTATAACAAATGCCTTTTTTAGCTAAAATCTGGAGAAAATTTTAGGGAGCCCAATATGGATGCTTCAAGGTAATTTGACTTTTGCAGCACCAATATCTTAGAAAGGGTACATGAGAAGAAGAAAAATTATGTATGCAATCCTTGAATGAGGACTACTTGCACACGACTGAAGCACACCATTTCAATAATTGTAAAAGCACCGTCATTTCATTATGAATTGGGAAAATGCATAGCTCAAACAAAACACTTCACTATATTATTGTAGTAGAGCCCTTCAAGCTCGAGACCATCATAACTAAACGGAGTGTCTCCTTCGAGCTCGAGATCTCCAAAGCACCATCCAGGGTATTGCATAGTGCCCTAGGCGAAAGGGAGCCCCACGTTCTCCCTCACCAGACCCATTCTCATCTTATTGCCTATTTCTTTTTCATTTTTTTTCTTTGGTTTCACAGCAGGAAAGGTTCCAACCTTTTCATGATTTTATTTTAGTTTCTTATAATGTAACTCAAATTTCTTTTAAGAGAAACATACTAAGGGGAAAATATATATATATATATATATATATATGGTACCCAACAATTTTTTTGGGCCATGTCTTATCTACAAAGGAATCAATAGGGGACAATGAACGTATTGTTCCAACCTATCATGCCATGCCCATGTTCTATTAGATATAGCCGATCTTCAGAGACATTAGCGGGGAGAGCAAAAATGTGGACAAGGATTGAAGAATGGACAAAGACAGAGTGGAGAGAAGGAATTGTTTGAAAACTCAATAAAAAATGGACTTAGGGGCTAGAAGCCTGGAAGATGGCCTTAGGGCATTTATGTAATTTAACCACATTTTTTGAAAACCTACCATGGGTGCAAGAGAGAATTTTATTGGACTGGCATGAAACATGACATCAAGAAGCTGATTAGGGAATGTCACATTTGTCAGACAAATAAGTCAGAAACTATGCCATACCCAGGTCTGCTACAACCTTTTCCGATTCCAAATCAAGCTTGGGAGGCCATTTCACTAGATTTTATTGAAGGGTTGCCAAACTCTTTGGGGGCTACAATTATTTTTATGGTAGTGGATAGATTAATAAAGTATGGCCACTTTATTCCACTTTCTCATCCTTATACAGCGGCAGGGGTAGCAAAAAAAAATTTTTAGGAAGTTTTTAAATTGCATGGCTTGCCTAAGGTGATTGAGTCAGATAGGGACCCAATTTTTCTCAATTCTTTTTGGAAATCCCTGTTTGAACTACAAGGTTCTACTTTGAATTACAACTCAGCTTATCACCCTAAAACTGATGGAACTTCTAGTAATGATGCGGTGGATACTCACTGGGATAAAAAACGCATTGAAAGAGAGTTTCAGCTGGGAAACTGGGTTTACCTTCGACTCTAGCCATATCGACAGAAGTCAGTTGTTTTCCGTATGAATCAAAAGCTCTCACTTCGTTTCTATGGCCCTTTTCAACTGATCCAACGTTTGGGTAAAGTTGCCTATAAGCTGGATCTTCCTCCCTCTGCACGGATCCATCCGGTTTTCTATGTTTCCTGCCTGAAACAAAAATTGGGGGATCACATCTCTCCATTGCCTAAATTACCACCAATCAACTAAGAGGGTGAAATTTTACCTGAACCAGAGAGGATTGTTGAACGAAGGATGACCAAGCTTCGGAATCGCGCCATCACTGAAGTTCTCGTAAAATGGGTTGGCACATCGGATGATAATAACACTTGGGGAGTCCCTCTGGAAGCTTCGACAGGATTACCCCCACCTTATGGACAAGGTGCTTTAAGTGGGAAGGTTTGTTATGGTCCTGAGAAGTTAGGGTTCCATGGGAGCTTTAGGAATCGCAGATGAGAATGATCTAAAGGCTTAGAAGTTTGAAGTGTTGAAGTGGTCAGTTTAAGTTGAAAGCAACTCGCTGCGCACCGTTTCACTCAGAGCTGAGATGTACGTTGCTGGGATTTGTCATCAGCAAAACTCACCGTTTGGTTAAAAGTGGAACGCACTGTTTAATAAGTGCTGCTGTCGTTTGCTGCTTAGTATTTTCGTTCCTTTGTTGTTTTAATTCTACCATTTAGTTGTTAGAGTTTGTTATCCCACTTTACACGTGTATTACAATTACTTGTTCTGTTATGGGAATAAGGAATATGTAAGGTCGTGCTGGCTAGTGGGAGGGTAGGAAGAATCATTTTGAATTTGGCACTTTTGGAGGAAGCTGACCCTCGAAGAACAGCTGTGTGATTTCCATTATTTCCTTGGTTTTATCCATTATTTTTATCTCCTTAATTTGTTCATCACAAGTTGCAAGAACCCTAGAATCCTACCCAGAAATCCTTTACACGTACACTCCCTGAATTGGGAATGTACGTTGACAAACTCTGAAAGAAATCTGAAAGTCAATCGAAAAGGGGCTTACATTGATTGTATAAATCCTAGCTTATATGTAATGTGATCAACCTCTACGAAGGAAGTTACAGTCACATAGCGTTTGTCTATATACAGTTTTCATTCGGGGACTGCTCACGCAAGTTCATATAATTATTTTTTTTTTAATTTAAATTACAATAATATTCTTCTCAAAATGATGTTTTTTCTTCTTTTGTTTCCATACATCAATGGGTCTACACATGCAATCCTTTACTCATAAATGCAAATAGAATTTCTCAATTTGAAAATATTTGCATTGCTTTATGGTATTACCACGGTACTATCAAGGCCTATTTGAATATAAAAGTAAGATGAAATCATAGCATCTTATCTCAAATTCATTTCAACTCATTTCAGCTCCACAATCTCACCACAATTCACAAATCATTTAAACTTATTTCATCTCATATCATTTCACTATCTAAACGGGTTCTTAGAGTACGAACACTTAGTACTTCTATCTTATCACAAAATGCTACGAGTGTTTATATTACGTTAATCATATTTTAATAAGAGAAATGATAATTGTAATCGTGATTGAACAAATGATGCATAACAATTAAAAAATAAAAAAAATAAATACGACACCCAAATAAAAAGAAATTAATAATAGTCTCGACTATTTTTTAAAACGATTACAGGATATTTAGACACTCCACAACTGTATGTGATATTACGCTTTTAATAAATAAAATAATATTTCATTAGAACAAATTACAAAAACTAAGACATGCATCTAATCCCTATCAAGGGACTTTACCCTTACAATGCCTCATTCCTAGTCTTTTACAATTGGAGCAACAAAAATATCTTAGCATGATGACGTCTGCCTCAATTAATATTGCTACAATCAAAAAGAGGTTTATAAGAAAAATACTTTGATACTTTTCTCTTCTAAACGATGGCATAAATAGCCACTCTACTAAGGTCAAATTCTAAAGTTTAGGATTGTGATAGATTAATCTAGGAAAGCAATAACTACCTAGACACAAACTATCAATTACAATGATCCAAGTCTATTATGTACAACTAACGATAAACTTACATGTGAGGTCTGGACATTAGGGCACCAGCTTGGAGATAATTATGCCAGTTGTCAACACTCCTTTCAAGTTGGTGTATAGATGTCTCTCATTCCTAACTTGTTGAGATGGCTGAAACGCTTGGCTTGACATTGCCTTGGTCAGCACATTAACACGCTGGTCTTGAGATTGAACATGAGGCACTTCAATAAGCTTTGCTTCTAGTTTCTCCATGATAAAGTGCCTATCAACTTCAACATGCTTAGTTCAATCATGTTCAACTAGATCATCGGCAATATCACATGTTGCCATGTTATTGCAGTATAACTTCATAGGTCTGGTATGCTTAGCATGTAAATCTTGCATTATATTTCTGATCCACAATAGTTTACATATTGCCTTAGCCATTCCTCTATATTTGGCCCCAGCACTGGATCTAACTACTACCTCTTGCTTCTTACTTCACTAAGTAACTATATTCCCACATGCAAATGTGAAATACCCAAGCATAGAATGTCTAATTGTATAAAATATAAATAGTATTAATTTTGTACATTGGTGCGAATGTCTCCATATAATCAATTATGTTAGTTTGAGTACATCCCTCGGTAATGACTCTTGCTTTGAACCATTCGATGGTTTTATTAGTTTTGTATTTAACGGTGAGGACCCACCTATAGCCGACATATGTCTTTCCTTCAAGTAAGTCAACAACTTCCCACATTGATTTCTTTTATGGGGACCTCATTTCTTCATTCATCGTTTCCCTACGTTTAGGAAATTTAAAGGTCTCCTATAGACTACTAGGAATAGATTCAACAGATAATTGATTCATAAATGTTTCAATTTCCTTTGAAAATCTATGGTAAGATAGAGAGTTTCTTATGGGATACTTAGGTTTGGAGTTATGAACAATTTCTTATTTGACTTTAGGTATTCCTTTTGTGGCTCGATGAGGTATCACTTTTAGGTGGGTTTAGGATTTACATGTGGCCTAGACATGGAATCAGCATGAGAGAGCAATTGATCAACTGATACCTCATGAAAGGGGGAAGATAGCTAATCCTGACTATTCTCATTCTCCAAAATATGCCAATTTGTCTCATTTGGACATTCACCACTTTTTTTTTTCAATGGAGGACATTCACCACTTGGATATTCATTTCTTGGACATTCACCACTTGTAACCAATTTGTCACATTTTATAATATCCAAGGTGTTCAAAGGGTGATTGGGAGTTTACAATTCATTCCTACTCTCCCCTTGAAGTGGAGACTCGAGAATAGAATAATACATATCATCCTCATGAAATACAAGGATCACAGACAACTCTTGAGAAGGGGTGATGACACCAATAGCCTTTCTGGTGTGAGGCATAGCCAATTAATACACATAAAAAAGCTCAAGGTTCCAACTTATTTCTTAAGGGTTTGTGAATATGCACAAATGCTACACACCCAAAACTCTAGGTGACATATTCAACACTATAGGAGCACTTACAATCTCATAAAGAATGTTAAAAGGGCTTTAAATTGTATTTGATTAGAAGGTATATGATTGATGAAGTAGGCTGCAGCAGTGATGGCTTCACCCAATTAACTAGTAGACATGTGAGCACCAAACAAGGAGGCATGTACAACTTCAAGAAGATGACGATTCTTGCATTTTGCAACCCTATTTTGTTGAGGGGAGCAGGGTCAAGTCGTCTGGTGAGCAATGCCATGTAAGTCCAAGTATTGATTTAGGTCTTGATTAACAAACTTTCCACCATTATTAGTGTGGAGAACTTATATATGAGATTGATAGTGAGTGGCTATCATTTTGTGAAATTTATGTAATAGTGAACTAACTTAGTTCTTTGATTTTATTAAACAAACCCAAGTCTTACGAGTGTGATCATCAATAAATGAAACAAACCAACATGCACCACAAAGAGAATAAGTATTTACTAGACCCCATACATCAGAGTAAATAACCTTAAACAGAATCAACTCTTATTCATACTGATTGGAAAAGGAATATGATGGCCTTTAGCCAATTCACAAATGTCACATTTGTAATATCAAACAGTTGTGGAAAAAAAAACTTTGGAAACAATTCTTTTTTTTTTTAAATATTCAAGAGATGCATGATCTAAGTGCCGGTGGCACATCTATATTTCTAAATTTTGAAGTTTTTCAAACTCATAAATCGAAAAACTTGAGCTGATTGGAGCTTGTCGTCAGTAGATCAAGATAATAGAGCATATCCCCCTTCTAGTATCATAACCATTTGTCTTCCACAGTCTTAAAAGCATAAAGGTTAGGCCAAAAAAATCACAATACAATGCAAAGCAAAGACTATTTAGAATATACATGAATAAGTTATGGTTAAGGGCAAGAATAACCAAAATAAAATCCAAAGTAAGAGTAATCAAACCTTCTCCAACCACAGGAGAGGGTGTACCATTAGTTGTGGACACTATATGTTGCTCGAAAGGTTTCATCAACTGGATATGGTTATTGTCAAAGGTCATGTGATTTGTAGCACTAGATAAAATTATCCATTCACTATTACTATCAAGAGCAGAAGTATGAAGAGCCTTACCAATATTACTTGAAGTTGCAATTAAAGAAAAGGCTTCCTCAAGAGTATTATTGGAAGATTTGGCAACAACAACAGAGGCATGGTGATTTGACTTTTTGAATTTTGTTTACGGGGTGACTTGTAGGATCTGACCATTCTCGATACCCGATTAGCTCAGAGCATCATGACTTAGTATCTCAGTTTCACCACAATGCGTACAATTCTGAGCGTGCAACTTCTATTTCATAGCTATGATTCTATGATCCAAACAATAGATTATGGTTAGTGGTATGATTCAGTAAACCAGATATACGATTGGGTTTAGGAATGGCTTACAATTGTTGAGACTTTTCTTGATGAGCCACCATAACAAATGACTTTGGGTGATCAGGTTCTCTACTCAGTGTTGCTCTACGAATAGAATTACTCTATACATATGCATAGGTTTCTTCAAAATCCAATACGAGATCCTTCCTGAGAATCTCACCTTGGATTTGTTCAAATTATGCATATAGCCCATTCAGGAAGATGTGCATGCATAATCGTTCACTTGATTCGTTATAGGTGATAACATCATTGAGATCTTTCATTACAATCCTATCACAATGATCCAGCTCTTGAAAGATTTCTACAGGATCACATAATGTATTGATAGAGGACAACCAACTTGTTTAATAGAAAAGGCTTGCTGATTCAGTGCAGAAAGTTGTGATTCATCTAACCTATCATAAAAAGCTTTAATGAGAGCATTCCAGATTTCACTTTTGGTGCATAATCAAATATAGCACTTCATAATGTTCGGCGACATAGAAGTCAGCAACAATCCCTTGACCTTTTGATTTTCAGCATACCACTTCACATATGCATCAATAGCTTGTGGAGGGATGTTTAGCCCATAATATACTCAAGATTCTCACGTCTTGCAATCTGCATTTCCATGATTTGGGATCATACATCATAGTTGACTTTAGTAAAAATAACACTGGCTGTGAAACTAGAGTTTTATTATTGAACATGTATAACTGGTACAAATGATGATTTTGGTGTATATGACTAAGGTGTGCCATTAGTCATGGGACAAAGAATATGAGGAAGGCTGTGATGATATGATATGTGTGATATGAGACAATCTCTGATACCAAGTCAAAAAGAGATTTATGAGGAAAAGGCTTTGAGACCTTTCTCTTTTAAACGATGGCATAAATAGCCATTGTACAAAGGTCAGATCCTAAAGTTTAGGATCGTTATAAACTAATCTAAGAAAGCAATAACTACCTATATAATGTATGGGTAGAGGACAACCAACTTTTTTAATAGAAAAGGCTTGCTGATTCAGTGCAAAAAGTTGTGATTCATCTGACCCATCATAAAAAGCTTAAGTGAGAGCATTCCAGATTTCACTTTTGGTGCATAATCAAATATAGCACTTCATAATGTTCGCGACATAGAAAGTCAACAAAAATCCCTTGACCTTTTGATTTTCAGGATACCACTTCACATATGAAGCATCAGTAGCTTGTGGAAAGATGTTTAGCCCATAATATACTCAAGATTCTTACGTTTTTAAATCTGTATTTCCATGATTTGGGACCATACATCATAGTTGACTTTAGTAAAAATAATGCTGGCTGTGAAACTGGAGTTTTATTATTGAACATGTATAACTAGTACAGAGGATGATTTTGGTGTAGATGACTAAGGTGTGTCATTAGTCATGGTGCAAAGAATATGAGGAAGGCTGTGATGATATGATATGTGTGATATGAGCCATGCTCTAATACCAAGTCGAAAAGAGATTTATGAGGAAAAGGCTTTGATACCTTTCTCTTCTAAACGATGGCATAAATAGCCATTGTACAAAGGTCAGATCCTAAAGTTTAGGATCGTGATAAACTAATCTAAGAAAGCAATAACTACCTACATACAAACTAACAATTATAGGGGTTCTAGTCTATCAAGTACAGCTAACAATAGAGACAAATGTGGAGTCTGGATAGTATAGCACCAACTGAGAGAACATTGTGCTAGTAAGATAGAGGCGAAAATGTACTCATTATAGTTTGAACAAACTTCAATAGATTTTGAAATTTGTGATGATGCATCGGACCCACATGCCTTCTTGCAGTTGCAACAATTAGATTTGATGGATTTGACTGTGGTGAATCTGTTGGTTCGACTCATATAGTGAGAAAAGCTCAAAGAAGAGGTGGCACATGAGGCTCATGTGAGACGATTATCACAAAATCACAACTTCTTTTTGAATGATTGGCGACCTGGAAGCCTTCTCGTACTGCGTGTGTCTCTTGAATATTGTAGGAAAACTATAGAACCATCTTTTTTAGCCATCGTCTTATAAAAAAAAAATCTTTTTTAGCCTTAGAGAAACTAAAACAACCACGAAAGTATATCTAACTTTATAGATAAAGTGAGTATATGGAAAATGAGAAGGGGAAGAGAAACCAAGGCTTTCCCCTCCTCTCTGACAAAAAAAAAAAAAAAAACCAAATTTAAGTTGAGAGACTTTTTTGCGAGAGAGAGAGAGAGAGAGAGTCTACCATCAATGTGTTACACATCACGTTTGAAAACCTTCTATATCAGTTGTTATAACAATTATAATTCTGATTTATATCAAATTCTAATGGATTCCATAATAAATAATATATTTACATGCTAACTTTCATATAGAAAAACTCTATGAAAAATATTTATCAGTGTCTTACCCTTTTCTTAAGTGACTTTTATGCTTATATAAATAATGCTTGGTTATGGCCTAAAGTGGTCATTTAATGGTCCTCTTAATCGGTTTTGCATAGAGATAAGAAAATATAAGACATTCAACTTCAAATCTGATTTCACTCTAACTTTTTTTCGATTCCAACTTTTTAGTTTTTTATTTGGAGTTAGAGTATATCTAGTGACACCTCCGACTTTGACCACTCTGACTTCAACTTAGACTTTGATTTTGACTAAAAAATTAAAAAAGAATATGACTCTAATATTGTCCATATGTTACAAAAATATGTATTTATTTATATAGTTATCATATATACTAGCATATTTATATAGCTATATGACTAGATCTTATATAGGTAAAAATAAATTCAAGTTTATATAAATTGATATTCTTTTACTTTTTAAGCCAATTTTTATAAAATTTAGTTTATTTTAATTAAATTATGTGATTATTTTGATTGATTTAATTTATTTTTTTAAAATTATGTAAGAATGTCATGTTCTAAGATTTTTAATTCAAATTCAAATAATAAAACCAAAAAAAAAGTTAAGTAGTAAATTATTAGTAAATAAGTGTAAAAAATGTTTACTAAAAAAAAAAGAAAAAGAAAAACTAACCCAGAAAAAAAGGGGACCGAGTGCAGGAAGGCACACTACATAATTGTACATCCTTGTCCAATCTGCTTACGTCTAGCATCTTTGTCCATCTGGTTGAACCCAGACATCTTTCCCGCATGATATTCCGTATCGTAAGCAAAAACGTTTCGTTGTCTTACCAAATCCACCAACTCAATAGAGAGATCGGGACCGTCAATCCTAGAGCTCTAACCTATTTAAACCAACTCTTGCTTCTATCATTCCTCGCTTCGCTCACTCACTCTCCCTCCTCTCCACAGTCTGAAACTCTCACTTTGTCTTTCCGTCTCCATTCCAGAAGATGGCTTTGGTTGTGGAGAAAACCACGGCTGGCCGTGAGTACAAGGTCAAGGACATGTCTCAGGCCGACTTTGGCCGACTCGAGATCGAGCTCGCCGAGGTTGAGATGCCTGGGCTCATGGCCTGCCGCTCCGAGTTCGGTCCCTCTCAGCCCTTTAAGGGAGCCAGAATCACCGGTTCCCTCCACATGACCATCCAAACAGCCGTCCTCATCGAGACCCTCACTGCCCTTGGCGCCGAGGTCCGCTGGTGCTCTTGCAACATCTTCTCCACCCAAGACCATGCCGCAGCCGCTATTGCTCGCGACTCCGCTGCAGTTTTCGCCTGGAAAGGCGAGACCCTTCAGGAGTACTGGTGGTGCACCGAGCGCGCCCTTGACTGGGGCCCCGGCGGCGGCCCCGACCTTATCGTCGATGACGGTGGTGACGCCACCCTCTTGATCCACGAGGGTGTCAAGGCCGAGGAGATCTACGAGAAGACCGGGACACTCCCTGACCCTACGTCAACCGACAACGCCGAGTTTCAGCTTGTGCTCACCATTATCAGAGATGGACTCAAGACCGATCCCAAGAGGTACCACAAGATGAAGGGCAGACTGGTCGGAGTGTCAGAGGAGACCACAACCGGGGTTAAGAGGCTCTATCAGATGCAGGCCAATGGTACTTTGCTGTTCCCCGCTATTAACGTTAACGACTCCGTCACCAAGAGCAAGGTAAAAGTTCACTTGTTTTGCTCACTGCTTGTACTTCTAGATCTGTGTGATTATGTTTGGATCTGGGTAGTGTTCCCTCACCTCCCCCCTCTAGTTATAGGGGTTTTGCTTCAGATCTGTCAGGTTTCTATTCGTAATTTGGTTCTCATTCATTTAAGCTGATTTAGGTATAGATCATACTGATGTTATGGGTTTTGAACCAGATCTGAAGTATGAAGGCTCTGTTTTTCTCTTTCTACTTTGCTCTGTTGTCCTTATTCAACGAAACACATTAGTTGGATTAGTTGAGGCCTCGTAAAAACTGTGGTCATGAAATGCTCGTGTAATTTCGAATCTTTGCTTTATTATTTGCAATAAAGAAAGTGATAATAAAATCATGTGCTTATTATACTGGATCATTTGAATATTGTTTCGTGGGATTTCGAATCTAAAATCCTATGTTTTCTTGGCTTTGCTTCATTTCTTTATCGGAATCGACGCCTTTGTCGAATTTCTAAGATTCTAAAATACTTGTTGGATCACTGTTCTTTTTTCAACTTCTCAACGAACGAACAGATCTTTGTTTGTACCTACCAAATCAAAGACGAGTTTTTCTTTTCAAATTCGAAACTTTTTAACTATCAGATTCCTTTATCTCGTTTGATCTAATAGTGGCTGTTATCTTGGTTTAAACAGTTTGATAACTTGTACGGTTGCCGCCATTCCCTCCCCGATGGCTTGATGAGAGCAACTGATGTTATGATTGCTGGCAAGGTTGCTGTGGTCTGTGGATATGGTGATGTTGGAAAGGGCTGTGCTTCTGCATTGAAACAAGCTGGTGCCCGTGTGATTGTGACCGAGATTGATCCAATTTGTGCTCTTCAGGCCCTCATGGAAGGCATCCCTGTCCTGACCCTTGCGGACGTGGTCTCTGAGGCTGACATCTTTGTGACCACCACTGGTAACAAGGACATCATCATGGTGAGCGACATGAAGAAAATGAAGAACAATGCCATTGTCTGTAACATTGGCCACTTTGACAATGAGATTGACATGCTTGGGCTCGAGACCTACCCAGGTGTGAAGCGCATCACCATCAAGCCTCAAACAGACAGGTGGGTATTCCCCGAGACCAACTCAGGCATCATTGTCTTGGCTGAGGGACGGCTAATGAACTTGGGTTGTGCCACGGGGCACCCAAGTTTTGTGATGTCCTGTTCCTTCACAAACCAGGTGATTGCACAGCTGGAGCTGTGGAAGGAGAAGACAAGTGGAAAGTACGAGAAGAAGGTTTATGTGTTGCCTAAGCACCTCGATGAGAAGGTTGCCGCACTTCACCTTGGCAAGCTTGGGGCTAAGCTCACCAAGCTTAGCAAGGACCAGGCTGATTACATCAGCGTGCCCATTGAGGGTCCTTACAAGCCTGCACACTACAGGTACTGAGAGATTCAAGAATGTGAAGAGAAATTGAGAGACAAATTACAAATATATATTTGGATATTTGGACGGCTTTGATTGTTTGTGGTAGGATGTTAGGGTTGATATTTGTAGGGTTTGTGATTGGTGGTGGAATGCAATGGAATGGGATTATTGGAGGGAAGAAATTGTTGGGTCTCCTTTGAACGAAGACAAGGTTGTGTTTGAATGAATAAATATGGATGGGACCGAGTGGGAGTTGTATTGTAACAGCTGCACTTTTGAGTTTTGCTGCATTTCTTATCATTTCATTATTATAAAAAGGGAAAAAAGAGGTACTGCTATTTGTCCTAGGATTATTGTCTCACTTTGCATCTTTCTCTCATATTTTCCCAATATTTTTCTGTTTAGGCATGTGAAATGTTGGAATATATAATAATTAGTTATTTTGTTTCAATTCTCTTACCAAATTGGTATGGGTAATGATAGGTTTACAATCATTTTATTACTTTATTATTTATAATGTATTTTTTTGTATTTTCTTTTAAATATATTTTTATCATTCTTAATCATTAAGAAAAAATTTTAAAAATATATAATTTTATTAATAATTTTTTAACTAATAAGTAATATAAAATATTTTTAAAAAGTAAATGAATTAAAAAGAGTGATGGTAGTGAAATAGCGGTAAGACTAATACTCAACTGACATTACTGTTATCAGATTGCATATAGTTTTCCTTTACTTAAGTTGGTTTGTTTTGGAAGATGAAATTAAAAATTTTAAATTAATTATTATATATATTTTAAGTTTTGATATAAAATATAATAAAAAATTTAATTTTTTAAAATTTAATTTAATTTTTTAAATTTTCATATAAAATTAATATTAAAAAAATATTTTATAATAAAATTTTATTATTTTTAAAATTTTTATTTTATTTTATCTCATTTTACCTCTACTGACAAACAGGAGACGAGCTCCAAGTTCTATCTCCATAATAAAACATGGAAGATCAAACACTTGCAGCTCCCAATGGCCTTGTGCTCTCCTCTTGATGAATTGATAAAAGAATTAGGAATAAGTCTGCATACAAACGTCCGTAGACAAATGGAAAACAAATATCTGTAGACAAAAGGGAGACAAACAGTTAGCCATTATTTAAAAGTAAAAAATAGGAAATTTAAAATCAACTAGCATATTTTGATGTCAAATTCTCCTCGAATCTTCTTTGTGCATCTCCCTCAAAAGATGAACCAACTCCTTTCATTTTTGTGTCTCTCTCTACCTAGAAGACGAACCAAAACTTCTTTCATCATTGTGCCCCTCCCTCTTAAATAAGAGTTTCCTTCCAAACTTTCCCTCGAACCAGAGCTCTTTCTTGCATTGAGAAATTAATTCAATATCTAATTTTACGGAAAATCCATTTCCCGCTTTTGTATCTTGGAGCTCTTCCTCGTCGTCATGCATTTCCCAGAGCTTGTCCTGCTTGAGATCGCCGTCGTTTGGGTCGCTCTGATTTGTTTGAGCTAAAGCAGGGTCTCTCTGGTTTGGGTAAGTCATCTTCCTTTCTCTAATTTCTCTCGGCATTAGTTCATCATCTTAGAACAGTAGAACTGTTGGCTAATTAATATATCATTTTCATATCATCTTCACCTCCCATTCCAATGTCTTCTTCGAATCTCTCACTCCTAAAACACTAGACCTCAATCTCAAATTCTATATGGTGGGTTGAGCTTCTATTGCAAACTCAAACACAAACTTTCACTCCATCCAGATCTGCCTCCTCACATCATTGTAGCTTCTTTTCCCCCTTTTTATTTTATTTGAGTTTTTATGGTTGCTAAGAAAAAAGGAGGAAATTTTTCATAGGTATTTTTGGAGCTTAGATTTGTGGTTAATTAGATGTGAAAACTGTAAAAGTTATAACTTTAGTTAAATTTGTGAATATATAAGTGTAGGACACCCTATAGGTTGTTTTGTAGCTAAGAAACTAGGAAAAAATTTAGGTGGCCTGGTTGTCTCTCTTCCTTTTGTTGGTTCATTAATTGAATTGAGCATTGACTAGTTAGTCCTGATTTTGAAAAAAAGAAGATATTAGAAATTGTTCAAAACACAAAAACCCATATGTAAGAAAGTTTGGAAGGAAGGAAACCCCTTGTTTTTGCCTTCAAAACATATATCGTCTCATTAATTACTCTTGATTTAAAAGTCTAAAATCATTGAAGAAATTAATTTAGTCACCAATTAAATAGCATGAAATATCTATGTCCATTAAATAGCTAGCAAGAGCACATAATTATGCTTTTAGTTTGAGTTAGATGATTTGAATTTGAATGAAAATTATGGATGCCTAGACACCATTTGAGTTAGATGATTTCCTGGTTATCTCTTGTTAAAGTTGAAATTAGACTCTAATTAAAGAGCTCTAGAACTGGTTCATTGAAGGAATAAAGAGAAATTTTTTCTTTATTACTTTCTGCAGTTTAAGGGAGACTAGACATCCATCTTGCAATATTAAGCTATTGGAGGTATGGGGTATTCCTGCTCATTTGCATCCCTAAGGCCTTAGGGTAAAATCTGTGAGTTTGTTGTTGTGGATAGAGTTTGTTGTTATTAAACTCTATTATCTTGTTCGACTTTTTGTCAACAATCTAAGTTTTTGTTTTTTAATTTTTTTAAAATTATGTTATAATGTCATCGACTTACCCAAAAGTGTTTTGTTGAGCAATTTCAGTTTGACTGCAGAGGCACTCAAGGAAAAATTTAAATCCTTGGCTAGTTCTTTGAGCAATATCAAGTTTGAAATATTGGCATGTTATGTATTGTTTCTGAGCTATTAATATGTGACGTGCCAATTTTGCAAGTTGGGCATTCTTGCGATTTTTTTATTGGTATGACTTGGAGACACCAAAATATGGCAACAAGACAATCAAATGACTACAACATTCACTTGATAGATTAAAAATTATAAAAAAAAAGTAGCAATAGATATTCAAACCACTCCAAATCTTCTAGAAATAAAGTCCGAAAGGCACAAGAAAGATTTGGAAAAGACGACTTAGATTCTTACAATTTCAATGTCATGGCTAATTTTTTTGGGCTTACTTATATCCCACTTGTTGGTTCAAAAAAAAATGTTAAGTCATTTGATGGTAATAGAATTATGGTTAGATGTTGTAATAGAATTATGGATGTGGCTGGAAACTCTGTGTGTATGTAGAAGTTCCTATATTAGCGATGTATTGTGCACAATTAAATGTGTATGTGGCAATTGTAACTTAATCTAGCTGTTGAAAGAAGGTATTTAGGTCTCTAGTAAACGATTGCATCAAATGTTCCATCGCAAGTTACACTTCAGGTGGACCACTTTTAAGCACACATCTAATATCTTAAGAATTCTGGCCATTCTTGCATATTTTTGTCATCAATGCTTCACCTAAGAGTGCATGAAGTATAATCCTGATAGTCGAGACATGTAGCATGCATTATAACACATAGCATGCATTATGAAGCACAATTTTGAGACATATAGCAGCCCCATATGACATGTGGCATCATTTCATATACCATTCACAAAAGAAATAAAAATATAATGATGGCAAAAGTATACATTGAGTATCCAAAATCAAGTCATCATTTCATTTAGCATCCAACTGTACTCTGCGCATTACAAAGTTGGATATTTCTTGAACAAGTCTCATAAATTTGATCCAGAAGTACCAAAAATCATATAAAACAACCTTAGTTCTATTTATCAATTCTATTCATCATTTTTTTGTGGACACACGTTGCCCGAATTCACGACCCCTAAGGACTGCAACATGATAATGAAGATCATTTCCAGCCCAACTTCATGAGTTAATAACATTAATAAAACAAGAACTATCTATTCTAAAGTCAATAAAATTAATTTCTTTTGGTATGACCCAAGCATTGTCCATCCAAAATTCAAGTAAATACTAAGCAGAAGAAATTTTTTTTTGTCATGTGCTGTGCTCTTGGTAGCTATTTAGTGGACTTAGATATTTCATTTTATTTAATTGGTGACTAAATTCATTTCTTTCATGATTTTAGACTTTTATATCAAGAATAATTAATGAGAAGATATATGTTTTGAAGGCAAAAACAAGGGGCTTCCTTCCTTCCTAGCTTTCTTACATATGTGTGTGTTTTGAACAATCTCTAATATTTTCTTTTTTCCAAAATCAAGACTAACTATTCAGTGCTCAATTCAAAGTTTACAATCTAAAATATTCATCTTTGTCTATCACTTTTCATTTCATTCTAAAAATTCAATTAATAAACCAACAAAAAGAAAAGAGACATCTAGGCCACCTTAAAATTTAATATTTTTCCATTCACTACATACAATTGGTAAGTTATTGATGATGGTGGTAATCTAATTAACCCTCTTTCAATTGTTAATAAGGCTTAACTTATTAAAAACTAAAATATCCTACAGTGACCTGAGTTTTCCCTTACTTTCTTAGCTATTAAGCAACCCACAGGGTGTCTTATAGACTTATATATTGACAAACTTCACTAAAGATAGAACTTTTCCAATTTTCACATGTAATTAACCACAAATCTAAGCACCAGAAATACTCATGCCAAATTTCCTATTTTTTCTTCAGCAACCATAACAACTCAAAAAAAGAGAAAAACGATCTCTTGTGATGTGAGGAGGCAAATCTGGATGGAGTGAGTGTTGGTGTTTGACGTCTAGAGTTTGCAATAGGAGCTCAACACATCGTATGGAGTTTGAGACCGAGATCGAATGATTTAGGGGTGAGTGACTTGAAGAAGGTGTTGGAATGAGAGGTGAGGACAATATGAAGGTGATATGTTAATTAGCCACAATAATTCTATTGTTCTAAGATGATGAACTAATGCCGAGAGAGATTGGAGAAAGGAAGACAAGCTTACCCAAACCAGAGGGACCCTACTTCAACTCAAACAAACCAGAACGACCTAGACGACGGCAACCTCAAGCGGGACAAGCTCTGAGAAATATTCGACAACAAGGAGGAGCTCCAAGATACAAAAGTAGAAAATGGGTCTTCTATGAAAATGGATCTTGATTTGATTTCTCAATGCAAGGGAGAGCTCTGGTTTAAGGGGAAGCTCGAGGGGCAAACTCTTGTTCGAGAGGGAGGTGCACGACGATAAAAGTGGCTTTGGTTCGTCTTTGAGGTTAGGGGAGATGCACGACGATGAAAGGAGCTATGGTTCGTCTTTGAGGGGAGGAAGATGCACGAAGAGGTTTCGAGAAAAATTTGAAATCGAAATATGTCTGGTTGGTTTTTGATTTCCTAATTTTTATTTTTAAATAGCGATTGACATGGCTATCCCACGTTAGCTATTTGTCTCCCTTTTGTCTACATATGTTTGTCTGTAGACTTAATGAAGAGTTAAACATGCAATTAGCATTAGCGTTGAGTGTCCAACTTCAATTCTGTAATAAATTATTTATATTCTATTTAAAGTCTATTGATTGGACTTTGTTAATTTAAAAGATTTTATATCCAATTCATACACTTTATTGTGGATAAGAGAGTTTCACTAGAATAATATTCCATCCTAACACTTTGGAATTATGGTAAAGCAAAGACTCATGCTTGATTTAAACATAACTAATGATGTAACACCTCACCTATTTACCCTATTAGGTTAATTCTTAGGTTAACTTGAGAATTTTGAAGATCATTACACCACAATTATAAGGAACACTGATTTTCAGCATATGATTTTGTAACACTGATTTGAAATTTCTTTGTTTGATTATCCATTTCAATTATTCCTTGTCCATACTTGAGATTTTGCTAAGTCTTAGCACATGTGATTAGAATGGTCTCATGTCAAACCCTTAAACCAAATCTTGCATTCTTCCATTCATTGCATATATCACCATTTTTATTTTCTTTTTGCTATTTATTCATATTTTATACTAATTTAATTTTAGAACAACTTTCCTTTAAAAGAGGATTTAGGAATTTATTCCTAATTATTATACGACTCCCTCCTGCACTTGAAATAGCCTTTGTACTACTCATTTTAAGTGAGTTAGGTTCCCTAAGCCTACTCAAAGAAAGGGTGGTATGGAGGGTGGTGAATGGAAAGAAGATTAAGGTGTGGAAAGATAAGTGGATATCCTCTTGTGCTTCTTGGCACCCATCTCTAGCCCCTATGTAGATAATAGATAAGGAAGCAAGACTTTTTGATTTGATTGAGGAAGTAAAGGGATGGAAACTGGAAGTTGTAGAAGCTGTGCTGGGCAGGGAGGACTTTGAGAAAGTTAAAGTAATGCCAATGAGTAAAAGAGGGACTAGTAATAAACAAGTTTTGGGATACACTAACATTGTGTTCTACTCAGTTAAGAGTGCCTATCACTTAGCCATGGCAGTTAAAAGAAGGAACATTGGTAAATCTTCTAGCAGCTAGAAAGGAGGAGTGGGATGGAAAGCATTATGGCAGTTGAATGTCCCTCTGGTGATGAAAACTTTTATGTGGAGAGTAGTAAATGATTGCCTCCCTACTAAAAAGAACATGGCCAAGAGGAGGATGGTAGAGAATGTTGTGCCTAATGCTGCCCAGAAAACAAACATAAAATAGATAGAGACAATATTGAAGTGGTTCGGCAATTTGTCTACGTCCACTGGAGCAGAAACTTGCTATTCAAAATGTTTGTACAAGATTACAAACACTCACAATGCCTCTCTATCTCTCAAATGGCACTTACAATCTCACACACTCAAACACTTCTTCTTGTTGGGATGATTTTAGTTTCAGCATTCCTCTCCAATTTATAGGAGAGGTTGGACTTCTCCCTCCATGTAACATAAGCTGGAGATGCTCAAACTTTCTAATGCACATGGTAGTTCTCATCACAAAGGTAGAAATCACCACATGGGTTGTTCTCAACAATCACCCCCTCCACCCAAGTGTGCCATACTAAGATACTACATGTTGCATCCTTCCAATGATTTCACCTTCTTATTGAAATGTTCGTTTGCCATGAAAGATTTCTGCTATCAAATGCGCCCTAAGGCGCCAATGCACCCTTAGGTGCTCAGCAGTGTGAGATATTAATCAAGTCCAAGCAGTGTTGGAACTTGATTCCAGTGACAACTTTTGTCAACATATCTGTTGGATTATTTTCAGTGCCAATCTTCTGAAGTAGAATGTCCCCTTCTTCCAATATCTCATGTACGAAGTGGAAACGGATATCTATATGTTTTGTTCGAGAGTGATAAACTTGATTCTTGGCCAAATGAATTGCACTCTGACTGTCACAGTAAACGGTAACATTTTGCTGCTCAATTTCCAAATCTGTTACCAGTCCCTGTAACCAAATGGCTTCTTTTACGGCTTCTGTTACAGCCATATACTCAGCCTCTGTGGATGACAGTGCAATCGTAGACTGCAAAGTTGATCGCCAACTAGCTGGTGCTCCAGACATAGTGAACACGTATCCAGTTGTCGACCGCCATTTGTCAAGATCACCTGCATAGTCTGAGTCAACGTATCCAATTACTAGACTATCTTCACTCTTCTCGAACTTCAAACCAAGATCGACGGTTCCTAGAATATACCGTAGAATCCATTTAGCCGCATGCCAGTACTTTTTTCCAGGATTATGCATATAACGACTGACCAAACTGACGGCCTGGGAGATATCAGGTCGTGTACACACCATGGCATACATTAGGCTACCAATAACACTTGCATACGAGACATTCTTCATGTAGTCCCGCTCTTCATCATCTTTAGGAGACTGCAATGCACTGAACTTAAAATATGGGGCCATTGGAGTACTCACAGGCTTCAACTTTGAGTCCATATTGAAGCGTTGCAATACTTTTTTCAGATATTGCTTCTGAGTAAGGTGAATTGTACATTTCACCCTATCTCTGCTGATCTCCATCCCCAATATTCTCCGTGCTTCTCCTAGATCTTTCATTTCAAACTCATGACTCAACTGAATTTTCAAACGATTTATCTCCACCTTGCTTTTACATGCAATCAACATATCATCTATATATAAAAGCAAATAAATGAAAGATCCATCTGCAAGTTTTCTGAAATACACACAATGATCGTATTGGCAACAAGTGTATTTTATACCCATCATAAAACGGTCAAACCGCTTGTACCATTGCCGAGGTGACTACTTCAGTCCATAGAGAGATTTCTTCAGTCTGCAAACCAGTTTTTCTTTACCAGTTTCTTTAAACCCTTCTGGTTGAGACAGATAAATCTCTTCTTCTAGATCACCATGCAAGAAAACTGTCTTCATATCAAGTTGTGCTAATTCAAGATCATATTGTGCAACCAAAACTAGTAATATCCGAATGGATGAATGCTTCACAACAGGAGAGAATACTTCACTGTAGTAAATTCCCTCTGTCTGAGCGTAGCCCTTGGCTACCAATCTAGCTTTGAATCGAATTCTATTTTTAGCAACTTGATCATCTTTCTGATTAAAGATCCACTTACAACCAATTGATTTCTTTTCTTGTGGCAGTGGCACAAGTTCCCAAGTCTGGTTCTTATGAAGAGACTGCATCTCCTTAGTCATTGCCTTTATCCATTCATCCTTTTCACTGGATTGTATGGCTTCTTTGTAAGTGGTGGAAATCTCACCCCCTTCAACTGGTAGTGCATATGTCACGTAGTCTGCATAACGTGTCGGTACACGTTTCTCTCATCTCGGTCTGTTGGTTGCTATTGATTCAATTTGACTTGGAGGTGCTGTGACTGGACTATCAACCTCCTATTGTCTGTCTTCTCTTGAATCATTTGGAGTGATAAACTCCACCTTCTGCGAATCACCAGGTGTTTCGCCATCATAGCTGCCTTCATTGAAATCTTTATGCTTATGTGACTTAAACATCTCAGATTCGTTGAAAGTAACATCTCTACTGATAATTACCTTCTTAGACTCTATGCACCAGAGTTTATACCCTTTTACACCAGAGCTAAAGCCCAAGAATTTTGCTTTCTTGGCTTTAGGGTCAAGCTTACTTTCTTTAGCATGATAGTAAGCTGGACATCCAAAAACATGTAAAGAATCATAATCAGTAGCATGTGTATCTTTCCACATTTCAATGGGTGTCTTCTTGCCATCGGCAGCTGCAGGTAGTTTGTTGACGAGGTGGCATGCATATGTCACAACTTCAGCCCAGAATTGTTTACTGAATCCAGCATTCAGTAACATACATCGTACTTTCTCTAGCAAAGTACGATTCATCCATTCTGCCACACCGTTTTGCTGCGGTTTTCCTCGTACCGTGAAGTGTCTGACTATTCCCTCTCTCCGGCATACTTCCATGAAAGGGTCTAGAGTATACTCCCCTCCATAATCTGATCTGAGCCGCTTAATTTTTCTGCCGGTTTGAGTCTCAATCATCTTCTTCCAAATAAGAAAGATGTTCAACACTTCATCTTTATTCTTCATCGTATACACCCACATACGACGAGAATAATCATCTACAAAAGTTACAAACCAATGCTTACCTCCCAAAGATGCAATTTTGGTAGGTCCCCAAATATCAGAGTGTACATAGTCAAGTATCCCCTGTGTATTGTGAACAGCGGTTCCGAACTTGATCCGCGTTTGCTTACCCAATACACAGTGCTCACAAAAAGACAATTTACCAGTTTTGGCACCTTTGAGTAAGCTTTGCTTTACGAGTGTTTGCAAAGTTTTTTCTCCAGCGTGTCCCATACGCATATGCCAAAGTCTGGTAGTGTCAGCATCAGTCTCATCTAGCTTCTCACAACTTGTAGAAGCTCTTCCAACAACAGTACTTCCCTGCAAGAAATACAGGTTTCCTCGCCTCAAGCCTTTCATAGCCACCTGAACTCCCTTTACCACTTTGAGAGTTCCGTCTTCAATAGTGATTCTGAATCCCTTTGAATCCAGAGATCCTAATGAGATAAGATTTTTCAGCAAGTCCGGGACGAATCAAACTTCGGTCAGAGTCTTGACAGTTCCATCGTGCAGCTTCAACCGAATGCTCCCTATCCCTCGAGTCTTACAGGCACTGTCGTTGCCCATAAGTACTGCTCCACTTTCAATCTCTGTGAAGTCAGTAAACCAGTCTCGATTGGGACACATATGATAGGTGCATCCAGAATCCATAATCCATTCATCAGGATGACAAATCAATGATGAACCTATCAAGGCAATGTCTAAATCTTCATCTCTGTCCGCGACATTTGCTGTGGTTGGTTGATTCTTCTGTTGTCCCTTCAATTTGGGACAATCCTTTTTCCAGTGTCTTTTGTCGTGACAATAGGAACACTTATCTTTGGCGAGTTTTCTGCCGACTAATGAACCACGTGATGTGGCCCAAGTTTTCGATTGAAAACCTTTCTTCTTTCCGGAATACCTTGACCGCGATCTCCCTCTTACTATCAGTGCTTCACTTGATGTATTTACCTGTACCTGCTTATCCTTTTTTCGGTACTCATTGCTAATCAGAGAACTAGATACATCGTTAAAACTAATTTTCTCCTTCCCATACAATAATGTTGTAACTAAATAATCATATGTATCGGGTAAGAAATTTAACAAAAGCAAAGCCTTATCTTCATCTTGGATTTCAACATCCAAGTTTAGTAAATCAGCAAGAATTTGATTGTAACTATTCAAATGTTCAGACATACTAATACCTTCACGAAATTGGAATCTGAAGAGCTTTTTCTTCAAATGCAAACGGCTCTCAATGCTTTTCTTCATGAACTTATCCTTCAATTTCTGCCCAAAGCTCATTTGCATTTGTCTCTCTCATGACAAAATACTTCTGATCTTTGGTAAGACACAAACGGATTGTACTACAACCTTGGGTGTTAAGTTTCCTCCAATCCTTTTCTGACATATCGTTGGGTTTCGCTTCCAACGCCATATCCAACTCTTGTTGGATCAAAACGTCCATCACTTCACATTGCCACATATCAAAGTTAGAAGTTCCATCAAACTTCTCAACTTCAAACTTGATATTTGAAACTGTGGACCTACGCCCTGAACTACTGGCATTTCCAAAGTTCTTAACTTCCCCAACACCTTCCATATTAATTAAGAAATTTTAGAAGATAAATTTCGAAATTCTAACCGTACGAATGAGTCCGAAATAATCCAAATAGTTGGAAAACACTATTTGATCGTCGAAATCGGACTCCAAATGGCTAAGATCAAGCTCAAAATCAAATCTGAAAATCGGATGGTCAGGACCTATTAGGTGCGTATGATACACGCGCTGAGGGGACCAGAGGTGCGTGAGGCGCGTGGGGTTCACGCGCCCAGAGGGTTCGGAGCGTGTGTGGCGCGTGGAGGCGCGTGAGTTTCATGCGCGGAGACAGTGTACTGCGCGTGATAGCGCGTGGGCGCGTGAAGATCACGTGCAGAGGACACCTGGGGTGCGTGTGGGCGCGTGGGCGAGTGGAGATCACGCGCAAAGGACACCTGGGGCGCATGTGGGTGCGTGCGGAGCGTGGGCGGCGCATGGCGCGTTTTTTCTACTCGTCTTTAACCTCCAGCTGCGAGTGGGGCGCATGGATGTATGCTCCAACCTTCAAATGGCGCGTACGGGCTCCTCTGATGTTCGTTTTCGATGCCGTTCGCGGCAACAGATCCATCTTGACAAGAGGAACGTTTTGGTGTGATCAAAAGTTGATTTCGAGCAACTGAAATTTTCTGGATAGCACGAACCGAAGCTCTGATACCAATTGTTGTGCCTAATACTGCCCATAAAACAAACATAAAATAGATAGAGACAATATTGAAGTGGTTCGACAATTTGCCTACGTCCACTGGAGCGGAAACTTACTATTCAAAATGTTTGTACAAGATTACAAACACTCACAATGCTTCTCTATCTCTCAAATGGCACTTACAATTTCACACACTCAAACACTTCTTGTTAGGATGATTTTAGTTTCAGCATTCCTCTCCTATTTATAGGAGAGGTTGGACTTCTCCCTCCATGTAACATGAGCTGGAGATGCTCAAACTTTCCAATGCACATGGTAGTTCTCATCACAAAGGTGGAAATCACTACATGGGTGGACCTCAATATGAGTTGGAGAACATCAACACATGGGTGGTCCTCAACAGAGAAAGCTTTGTGTCACATTTGCCTAAGAAAGGAAGAGACAATTGGTCATACCGTTTGGAGCTATGGAGCCACGAGTGATGTTTGGGCTGAAGAGGCAAGTCCCGTTCGAAAGTTGATCTGCACTGAAGAAGAGTATTATTTGGGATAGACTGATATAGAAGCTATCCAAGAGGGATATGAAGATAGTGGCAATGACAATGAAGAACATTTGGCTAAGAAGAAATAAGGTGATATTTGAAGGGAGTTTCATGGGACCAAAAAGAGTGCTAACTCAGGCCATTGAAGATCTGGATGAGTTCAGAGATGCTCAAGGAAAGGATGAGGTTTCTCAACTACCAAAAGCATATGGTAACAAGGAGGTGAGATAGAAGAAACCTGTGGATCATGAGGTTAAAGTTAACTGAGATGCCACATATGATCGCAAGATACTAAGGATGGGTGCTGGTATTGAGCTATGAGATAGAGATAGAGAGGTATTGGCCTCCATTTGTGCACCTACTCATAACGTGTGCAATCCAACCATTGTTGAGATACCGGCTCTGTGGAGGGCTGTATGAAGCTAAGATTGATAGATGCTCATGCACATGCACTGTTTGAAGGAGATGCAATGTGGTAGTAAATGCTGTAAATAGAAATGGAGAAAGCTGTGTCTGGTATGGCCAACTTATAGAAGATCTAAGATTGTGTTTGTCTGATATAGATAGATAGAAAATACAGCACCCATATAGGGAGGGAAATAAGGTAGTTCATAGTTTGGCTAAATAGGCAATTAGTTTTAGGGTATAAAAGATCCAATCTGGTCTAGGAAAGTTATGAATTATTAATTTTTTCATTTGAACTGAACCGAATTCCTATTCGTTCCAATCCCTTGATATTTAAAAAAATTGTGTAGATGTTCGTATAAGATATCATAGGCCCATGCATTATATTGTCTACAATTTAACAAATTTTAAAATTTCTAATCAAGCAAAGAAAGCTCAACATTAAAAATTCTCCAAAGCAAGACCCCATGACATCGGTGCTTTCAAAAAATAAAAATATCAGTAAACTTTAGATTCATATTTCGAAAAAAATAAAGTAAATAAAGATTTAAATGATTAAAAAAACCAAAAAAATTAAACCCAAAAACCCTAAAATGAAAAATTATCTTGACAGACCCAATTGCACGAAATACAAATCCACACTTATGCCCCCGTGTGGGTGACGCCGATACCATCTGCGGTAATCTGAGGTGGAATCGGAAGCTAGATCTGTCGCAGAGGATGGTTAGCAACTCGATAGGTCTTCCTTATGGTGACTGCACGGTGGCTGTGGAGAAATCTCGAGAGAGTTGCTGCTGCTTGAAGAAGGCTACTGTCCTTAGTGCTTTGTGTTTGTTGACGGCGGTGAGGTGGAGAGAGAGAAAATAGAGGCGGGAAGTTGAGAGAGAACTCAGAAGGTAGAGGGAGCCGAGAATGAGCACTACGAGTCTGTGACAAACTTTTTTGGTTTTTTGGGGCCTTGCATTCGAGAGATCCGCAATAGATACGAAAAAACCCATAAATCGAGAACCCTGCCCGCCAACCCTCCCCATCGAGCAAGTTGCAAAAACATCTCCTCACTCTAACAGTCACACCAATACACCATAGAAAAAATCAATTATCGAGAAAGCAACAAAGAGCCAAGGAGCTAGATGAACCAAACGAACCACAAGAGACAGAAAGGTCGGTAACGAAGGAAGAATACAAATGAGTAGTGCTATAGGAAAGTGCCTTAAGACATTTGTAATGATTTTGTTAATTTTTTAAAAAATATATATAAATTTGTATACCTTTTAAAAACATTTGGTCATATTAAATATTGGAAATATTTGCTAGCAATTAATGTACTGTTGCACAACTGTACATCTCTCTTACATATATATTTTAATTTTTTTTTTCCTTCAAACAATCGATATGCAGTTGAATATCGACTGTTATTTTTCATTTTTCTTTATGTAAAATCAAACACAAAATAATAGTATATAAATATAACGCCATTCCTATTATAAGTAATAACATAATGACCTATATCCATGTTTACTAATAACATAATAAATTGGGATTGAGCTTTCTCAAAAAAAGGAAAAAATACAGGTCTTTCAAAACAATATCATTTTATTTCTTAATTTTCTAGGTAAGTTATTATACATGTAATTATATATATTATATAATCGAGTTCTTATTGATTTATATATTACAGAGTTTAACTCCATTTATGAGAATTTTATTTTTATTATATGATTAAATAATTTCATTTTTTTTAAAAATTATTTTATAATTTTAAAATTAATGCATTATTTATTTAATTTTAGAGATGATAAATATACTATATATACAATTAACTATATTTTAATTAATTGACACTTCTTATAAGTTCAATCATACTACTATTACTGATTTAATATACAATTAACTATCATGCGGCTATTTGACCTTTCTAGGTAATGCTATTATGTCTATTTTATTTGACATTTTTTATATTTTAATATATTTAATTTTTAATTTTACTTAATAATTAAGAAAATAATTATCAATATATTGATACTTTTTTCATATTTTTTTAAAAATATCTAAATACATTAAAAAAATGAAAAAAAACTATTTTTTTTATCATTTTTTTTTAAAAAATATTTTAAAAATATATATTAAAAAAGAACTATCAATACACTAATAATCACTTCCTTAATTATTAAACAAAAAAAACACATGAGGTGTCAAAAAGATGTGTCAAATAGAATAGTCATTGTAGCATTATCCTAATAAAATTATGGAACTGTTAAGAAACGGTCCAAAATTGTTTAATACAAACGATTTATAAGATAAACATTTGCCTCTAGTGCAGTGATTCGATGCATTCTTAAAGTTAAACAATAAGATTATTTCCCACTAACCCAAAACATCCATACACAATGAATGCATGAAAACTTTCTTTTGTTATAGCAAGTTTTACAAATTATGGTAAGTGATAGCAAGCCATTTGCAATACTTAAAAGAAAAAAATGAAAAACATCAAGCCACAAAATATTTGAAGTGTAAGACTTACAAAATACATCCACATCAAGCCATTTGCTACTATAAAATTATGGTCATTGTCACAGCAATGACTATTGAAATAGGAAAGGTATCCCCAACTTAACACCAACTGCTACTTCTGTACTCATCGAAAAGAAAAAAAAGAAAAACTAATACTTTTTATATACAGTTGGATCACATTTTTATTGTAAAATATTCTTCTTATTAGGACTATAACTTAGCACCGAGATCAAAGGACAAGAAACTTAGATTAAAAAGGAAGACAATGATAATAATAAATGATAATAACGAACAATGAGAAAGTAACAATAGCACGGCTTTTTTCTCATGGCTTATAAATGGTGAAGTTGAAGCCTCATTTAAGCCCACTAGATGAATCAGACAGAGAGATCCTTTCTTCCCCTATCTCTTCATCATCTGTGCAAAGGCCTTATCCAATATGCTATTCCTAGCTAAAGCAAAGAGTATCATTACAAGTGTACCAGTTAGGAAGGGTTAAATGCATGGAAACCATATTTTCTTTTGCAGATGATAGACTCATATTCTGTAAAGTTAACTCTCTTGAATGGAGTGAGATTTTATCTATTTTAGATGGTTATAAAAAGGCTTCTGGTCAGCTTCTTAATAAAGAAAAAACAGCAATCCACTTCTCGGGGATTCAAGCAACTGGATCATTTGAAAAATATATGAGATTGCCGGTTATAATAGGCAGATCTAAAGTAGCTGCTTTTCATTTTCTACTAGTTAGAATTTAGCTCAGGGTGACAAATTGGAAGATAAGCAGCCTTTCAATAGCTGGCAAAAAGGTATTACTCAAGATTATTCTTCTAGCTATTCCTATCTATTCAATGGGTATTTTTCTCTTACCTGCCTCTATTACTAGTAGAATTGACAAAATGCTTAAAAAAATTTGGTGGGATTTCAATGAAGATAGATGCAAGGTTCAGTGTGTAAAATGGGATACTATTACTCTGTCAAAAGAGGTTGGAGGCATGTTAAAACTTCTGAACTCCCAATCATGGCAAATGTTAAACAAACAATCATGGCAAATGTTACTAAATCTTGATTCAATTTCAACTAGGGTTATTAAGTCTAAATACTTTTCTTGATTGGGAGTTATTGGAGGCTAAAGTGGACGTAAGACCAAAGATTTTAATGTCGTACCGTACCGGTCGGTACAATCGAAACATGTTGTACCGGCCAGTTCTCTGGTAAATATTTTAGAGGTATACCATTTTGGCCAAAATATCGGTCGTATCGGCCGTACTGGTCAATATTTCGGCCAATACTGGCCTTGTACCGGTCAATATTTCGGCTGGTATCGGCCGTATTGAATTTCCGATTTCAGCCCTTCAATTTATTTTTTTATTTTTCATTTACTTTTGCTATTTTTTACTTCAATTAATATTAGACTAATTATATTTATATATTTATATATATAATTATTCATATATTGACTATTATTTTGAAATATAATTTATATATGTATTTATATATAATTTTTTTAATGTAGACTATCCCGAAACGGTATACGAAAATGTACCGGTACCAAAATATTTCCTTCTAGTGCCTTGACCGGTACGCTCACCGGTACAATATTTAAAACTTTGCTTAAGACCTTCTTACCTTTGGACAAATTTGGTGGCTAGATTAAACTTACTCAAAGAGGGGTTAATTTGGAGGATAGGAGATGGGAAGCATGTTAGGATGTGGGAGGATAGATAGATTCTTATTCCTTACTCTTATATGATTAATTCTCCTCGACCTCCTAAGGTGGATCTTCATATGGTTCATACCGCATTGATCCTGTTAGTAATAAGTGGAAACAGGACTTGTTATGTCAGTTATTTTCTGAGTTAGAAATACAATGTATTAAGGTTATCCCTTTGTATAAAGGTAGCAGAGGAGACCAGCTTGTTTGGAGGGATTCTTTGAATGGTTTATTTTCTGTCAAAACAGCCTATTTCTTGCACAGAGAACTGATAACAAAATAAAATGGAGAAGCATCTTTTACTTTCAATCAGTCTAAATTTTGGCACTCAATTTGGGATCTTAAAGTTTCAAAAGCAGCAAGTTTCTTCATATGGAAAGATGTTAATGAAGCTATTCCTACCATGTTCAACTTAATGAAAAGAAAGATTGTTGCTAATGATATATGCCCTATTTGTAAAAATGATTCAGAAGATGTTGCCCATGTCTTGTGGTCATGCCCTGCAGCACAAGATGCCCTGCAGCACAGGAAGCTGCAATAATTCTAAGACAGCTTTGGTTTAGTTCCCTGCATGACAATAGCTTCAAACAACCTTCTATTCTTGTCAATCAGGTAAAGTCAGAAGTGGAGTTTCTAAATAGAGTGCATGGGCATCAAAACAGAAGTGACAACTCTAATGCTTTTGTTCCTCAACAGCAAGTATGGCAGGATGTGGCTATACAAGCTGACATGGGGTTAATTGGAATTGGGGAGATCATTAGAGATAATGCATGTTGTGTTATTGGTACATTAAGAGCTAAAAGAACAATGAATCTGTGCCCTTTTAGCAAACCATCAGATCAAGCTGGAAGGAGATGCTCTTAATGTAGCGAGAATTTTACAAGATGCAAAGTCAGATTGGAGTTATGGATGATTGCTGATCTCAAACACAAGGAATTTGCTGAACTCATTGCTGTTTGGGATGTTACATACATCAAGCGAGCTTTTAATCAAGCTACTCATGGCTTGGCTAAAAATGCTCTATCTTGTAATGAGGATGTTTATGATTTGGAAGATGCACATGAATGTATTTCTCATCTGGTTTGTAAAGACATGTTGTAATCTTGTAATGTTGGTGCATTCAGGTTTGTAAAGACTTTGTAAACTTGTAACGTTGGTGCTATGAATGAAATCAGGTTTGTTCAAAAAAAAAAAAAAAAAGTTAAAAAGAGACCCAATATAAATATTAGTCCTTATTTTTTTTGAAAGAAAATATTAGTCCGTTTTGAGAAGTTGTTAAATATTATCACCATATTTTTCCCTTTTCATAAAAATGTAAGAGAAATGCTATTTGTCTTGAATTTCTATTTTGAATTTGTGTTTTGAATTATTAAATTTTTTATTTTTATTTTTATTTTTTTTAGTTAATAATTGAATAAATATTTTTAAATGATGATATACTTTTTTTTAAAATATATAAGAATATATAAAAAAGAAATGAAGAAAAAGCGAATATTCGTTTGTTGGTTCCACGTTTCGACGTCATTGTGGCTCTTACAGCATCAGCATTCGGATTCTCATTTTTCTTTTTTAAAATTTTAATTAAAAATTTTACTTTTTTATAAGTTTTTTTTTTAATTTTATTCATTTAAAAAAAATCTATAATTCATTCTTTATATTTTTATTCATCTATTGTAATAATATTATTCTATTATTTCTTTATTATTTTTTAATTACTTTATTTCCCATTATAATATTATTTCTAATAAAATATAATAAATATATAAATATAATTTTGAAAAATGAATAATAACTTTTCAAATTTAAAAAATTAGTGATATTAGAATTCTCTTATTAGATTATATATTTATATTTATAAAAACATATAAATTTGTCCACATATAAAATTTTTTTAGTTATATTTGATTAAAAATGAAGAGGTTAAAGTGGGAGAAATAAATAAAAATATATATTTTTTATTTTCAAAAATGATTTTAACTCTTTAGATTTATAAAATTTAAAGGATTATTATTTATTTTTAAAATAAAAAGTATTTTTATTTATTTATTTTAATTAAATATGACTAAATTTTTTTAATATATATATAATTATATTGTTTTATAAATACAAATACATAATCTAATGAAAATACTTTTAAATTAAGGCTCAGTTTAGATTAAGAATTCATCTTAACTAGTTTTTATTTTATTATTATATTTTTTTAATTTTTTATATAAAATATAAATTTTCATACATATTTTTTAAATTTTAATATATATTTTTAAATTTTTAATTTAATTTTTTAAAATTTTAAAATAATAATAATATTAAAAATTAAATTAAATTCATTTTAATTCACATCCTCTCCAAATTTAAACGAAAACTAAGTAGAAGGTTCAAGAAGCGGTTGGAGACGCTCTTACGCAAATCGCAAAACACCCGCCATTTTTTCCACGGGCCGATCCAGCAACTCAATAGAAGGATCGGGACCGTCCATAGCGGACTCATACAATTCAAAATCTTAATTCACATCCTCTCCAAATTTAAACGAAAACTAAGTAAAAGGTTCAAGAAGCTCTTACGCAAATCGCACGCTGCCCGCCATTTTTTCTACAGGCCAATCCAGCAACTCAATAGGAGGATCGGGACCATTCATAGCGGATTCAGACCCTTCAAAATCTTAATTCATTTTTATTTTATTATTATATTTTTATAATTTTTTATATAAAACATAAATTTTTATATATTTTTTTAATTTTTAATATACATTTTTTAAAATTATAATCCACCTTTTTCAAAACTTAAAATAATGATAACATTAAAATATAAACTAAACGTCTCATCCATCTCCCTTCCTGAATCACTTATCCTTCCTGAATCACTTAACTCATCTCCTCCTGAATTCTCTCAAGTTCTTAACTCCTTCCTGAATGTCTTAACTCATCTCCTGAAATGTGTTGATACTTATTTAACCCACTCGTTACTCCTCATTCCTCCCCTCGCTAACTCACTCTCCCTCCTCTCCACAAGCTGAAAAGCTTTGTTCGTCTTTCCGTCTCTATTCTCAGAAGATGGCTTTGGTGGTGGAGAAAACCACGGCTGGCCGTGAGTACAAGGTCAAGGACATGTCTCGGGCCGACTTCGTTCGGCTCGAGATCGAGCTCGCCGAGGTCGAGATGCCTGAGCTCGTGGCCTACCGCTCCAAGTTCGGTCCCTCCCAGCCCTTCAAGGGAGTCAGGATCACCGCTTCCCTCCACATGACCATCAAGACAGCCGTCCTCATCGAGACTCTCACCGCCCTCGGCGCCGAGGTACGCTGTTGCTGTTGCAACATCTTCTCCACCCAAGACCATGCGGCAGCCGCTATTGCTCGCGACTCTGCTGCAGTTTTCGCCTGGAAGGGCGAGAACCTCCTGGAGTACTGGTGGTGCACCGAGCGTGCCCTTGACTGGGGCCCCGGCGGCGGCCCCGACCTTATCGTCGATGACGGTGGGGACGCCACCCTCTTGATCCACGTGGGTGTCGGGGCTGAGGAGATCTACGAAAAGACCGGGACACTCCCTGACCCTAACTTAACCGACAACGCCGAGTTCCAGATTGTGCTCACCATTATCGGAGACGGACTGAAGACCGATTCCAAGAGGTACTACAAGATGAAGGACAGACTGGTCGGAGTGTCGGAGGAGATCGCCACCGAGGTTAAGCGGCTCTACCAGATGCAGGCCGTTGGTACTTTGCTGTTCCCCACTATTAACGTTAACGACTCCGTCACCAAGAGCAAGGTAAAAATTTACTTGTTTTGCTCACCGCTTGTACTTGTAGATCTGTGTGTTTTTGTCTGTATCTGGATAGTGTTCCCTTACCCCCTCTAGTTATAGTTGATTTTGCTTCAGCTCTGTTAGGTTTTTATTCGTAATTTGGTTCTCGCTCATTTAAGCTGATTTATGTATAGATATTACTGATCGGGTTTTGAACCAGATCTGAAGTATGAAGGCTCTGTTCTTCTATGTTTACTTTGCTCTGTTGTCCTTATTCAAAGAAATACATTCATTTTGATTAGTTGAGCCGTAAAAACTGTGGTCATAGAAATGCTTGTGTAATTTTGAATATTTGCTATTATTTGCAATACGGAAAGTGATTATAAAATCAGTTGCTTATTCTAGTGGATCATTGGAATATTGTTTCGTGGTATTTCGAATCTAAAATCCATTTTTTCTTTGCTTTGCTTCATTTATTTCTCGGAATCAAAGCCTTTGTCAATTTTCTAAGATTCCAAAATATTTTTTGGACGGATTCACTGGTACTTTCTCAACAAATTTTCAACTAACAAACAGAACTTTGTTTGTACCTACCAAATCAAAGTTGAGTTTTCTTTTCAAATCCGTAACTTTTTAACTGTCAGATTCCTTTCTCTCGTTTGGTCTAATTGTGGCTGTAATCTTGGTTTAAACAGTTTGATAACTTGTACGGTTGCCGCCACTTCCTCCCCGATGGCTTGATGAGAGCTACTGATGTTGTGATTGCTGGCAAGATTGCTGTGGTCTGTGGATATGGTAATGTTGGAAAGGGCTGTGCTTCTGCCTTGAAGCAAGCTGGTGCCCTTGTAATGGTGACCGAGATTGATCCAATTTGTGCTCTTCAGGCCCTCTTGGAAGGCATCCCTGTCCTGACCCTTGAGGACGTCATATCAGAAGCTGACATCTTCGTTAATACCACTGGTAACAAGGACATCATCATGGTGAGCGATAAGAAGAAGATGAGGAACAATGCCATTGTCTGTAACATTGGCCACTTTGACAATGAGATTGACATGCTTGGGCTCGAAAACTACTTGGGCGTGAAGCGCATGACCATCGACCCTCAAACAGACAGGTGGGTATTTCCCATTAGTTAAAATTTGCTTAATATTATATACCTTTTACTTTTTGTCTATTTTACTCAAAACTTAATTGGATTATTCATCTCAACTCTACGTAATCATAAAATATTATTAATTTATGTTTTTTAATTATTTTTTATCTGTTTTTTTTTCTCTTCAAATACTGCAGATCTATCAATGATATTTTAATTTTTAATCAAATGCAATATATTTTGTTTCAAGATCTCCCCCATTAAAGTTTCGTTGAAGCCAACAGAGAAATTAATAAAAACTAAAACTAAAACAACACCCATCCTTTCATATAAATTCTTGACTCTATCACAAGCATGAATGGATAGGGTTATATATGGGCCTCCGAGGATTGGTTTCATTCGAGGGCTGACCAAAACTTGAAGATCACATACTTGATCTAGAAGTAAAAGCCTGGATATTGAGTAATTATTTTTTGAAGCATATTGAGTAATTATTTGTAGTACTGTTTTAATCTCTTCTACTTATTCCGTTTAAAATAAGATTTATTCAATTTCTCATTTTCCTCTTTTATTTGTTTGACAGTGCAAGAGAGCAAGATGTGATTAATTATGAATACACCCCCATATTTATAAGAAGTATCAACAAACTAGTTGAGGTGCTGCTTAAGCTTCTACAAGTGATGTACTCATCTGATTCTTCGTTGGACATGGATGTTATAATCGTGATGGTTTTCATTCCAATATCATTCCTTTACATGGCTGTAGCAGAGGTGGTAATTCATGTTCCAAACAAGAGCTACTGTTATGTCATTAGATCCATTATTTATGTTTTGGGTGTCCTAACTTGTGCCTTACTACTATGGATCCTCTTTCCAACCTTCTGGTTGATCATTTTTCTTCCATGTTGTGCAATCCTATTCCTAATATCCATATGTGTATTTCAGAGCATCCGTCAACAGATTTTTGAATTCATTCATGATGGAATATACGTCCGATTGTGCAACACATTACAATTGATCTTCAATCTATTTCATAGGGGAGAAGCAAAGCCTGGAGTATTGGCTCTAATCGCCTAGCCCCGAGCATTGGCTCTACTTGGATTTAGAAATGTTGTGTTTGTCTTTTCAATTTGCTCAAATGAATAAATTGTCTTTCTCATCGCTTGCTTGTCTTGCTGTAGCATACATGCACAAAATAAAATGGATTTAAAAAAACAAAACAAGTATTTCTTTTACAACAAAGTTATAGAAGAATGATAAATGACGTACATAGAATGTCAATTATTTTAGAAAAATTTAAAGTTTTAATAGTGGTTTTTAGTCTTTTTCAAAACAATTAAAACGTTATTCATCAATTTTAAAATTATGCTTAATATTATTTTTATAATAAAAATAGCTTCGTTAGATACATTCATTGGCAATATACCATAAAGAAGGGACAAGATCACGTGGATGGTGGATGATAATCTCCACCTTTTGCCCTATGGATACATTAGGAAAAAAAAAATGCATAATAAAAGATGTATCAATAGCACTGAAAAAATATGGCCGTTTATAATGGTTGAGAAAGTATTTCACTATCCCAAAAAATGTGCTAAATAATGTGAACGTTTGAGAAAAGACTCATAAAATCTTGAATAACCATCGATAACATGAGCATTGAAAAAACAATTATTGCAAAAATAACAAAATATTAAGAAAAATACTAAGAAATTTAGATGACTATGTAGATAAATAAAAAGAACATTGTTACATGTACACGAAATTGGGTATCTTTGGAGGAATTGTAGTGCATTCGAGATATATTAAAAAAAAATACTATAAAAGTTCAAGTAGTTATTTCATTTTTTGAAGCACGGGTACGCGGGAGTTATCCCACGCCATGTACAAGTAGATTTACTCAAATAAAAAAAAAAGACTCAATTTGAAATCTGAATACAAATAGCCAAAAATTAAAATAAAGAATGGGACTGTGTAATATTTTATCAAAATTAATTCAATATAAGATAAATAAATATTTATGATGAGTTATTAATGGCAAAATAAACTCGTTTTGATAAGAACTAGATATATAACTCGCATAAAATAAACCTTTTATTAAATTAAAATAGTCGTTGCAGTTCTATCTATATATCACTACAAGAAAAGCCAGCATTCATAAATCTCCCATAGCATATTGTCAAATTTGCCAACCATGAAAGACGCGGATAATTTATCTAGCAATCGACAGAAGTATTGTTAGTCAATTCAGGTAAAAAACGGATGTAGCATTCTTCACCTAATTCTGTCACATCCTTATGGTGTAATTGCAAGATATGGAAAAAAAAATTAAATATATTATTATTAAAAAAATAATATTATATTATTATTTTGATGAATATAATAACTAATACAATATGAGGTTATAAATAAGAAGATTTTAGATTTAAGAAAAATATGTACCTTTTGTTAAATTTGAATATAGCTTTGATGAAGTCAAATGACAATGCTCTAAACCCTTCATCCAGAAAACAATAGAGAGTAAATCTAGAGAAATAGATTAACTAAATATTAAGAAAAGAGATAAAAACACAATGAACCTAACTTTAAAATCCCACTTTATTTTCTTAATTCTAAAATAATATCTATCATCATGAAATAAAATAATAAATCTTACTAAATATTAAAAAAAAAAATCTAAATAAATAGTATTTTTAACATAACTTAATAATTGATATTAAATAATACTCTTAGAGAACTAAAATCATTTAAGTAAAATGATTTTTCTTAAACCTTACTATTTTTGGGATTCCAAAATATAAAAAGGCTTACTTTAAAACTAGGGTTGGTTTGATGATAATAAAAATCACCTTATTAAAATAATTTTAGACATTTAATATTCAGAATATTTTAAAATACTTGGCTTAATTTAAAAATATCTATAAAATTATAAAACTTCAAGATTTAAAATGCAAAGACAATACTTGTGATCAATTAAGAAGAATGAGCGATTGGTCACGAATTTTGTCTTTGCATTATAAATCTTGAATTGTTGTTTTTAAATGTTGTAGATGATTTTTAAATTGGACCAAGTGTATTAAAATAATCAAAATATGTTGGATATCCAAAATTATTTTAGTGAGGTAATTTTGGTATTATTGAATCAAGCCAAGATTTCAAGAAAGTCTCTTTATATTTTGGAGCCCCAAAAATAATATAGATTTAGAAATGATTTTAGTTCTTTAAGAGTATTATTTAATATTTATTATTTTAGTTTATATTAGAAACTTTACTTTTTTAGATGGTTTTATTTCTCTTAAAAGTATTTAATAAACTTATTATTTTTTTATGATGAAAAATATTATGAGAATTAAATATACGTTTGGATGTTGAGAGTATTTAAAAGTATTTGTGAATAATTATAAAAAGTAGATAAAAAATAATAATAAAATACTGAATATTCATAAAAAATAATGAATAATAATAAAAATAAGTAAAAAATAATAATAAAATAATAAATAATAATAATAAATATTTGAAAGTATTTAGAGTATTTTCATTTCCAAACCTGTCAAGAAAATAAAGTGGGATTTTAAAGTTAGTTTCATTATATTTTGAGACATGAGGGCTGTACAAGCTATTGTTTACACATCGTTCGCGACCACGTGGAGAAATTAATAAAATGCGAATAATAGATAAAAAGTAATAATAAAATATTAAATATTAATAAAAAATAAAAAATAATAATAAAATAAAAAATAATAATAAAAAATATTTAAAAATATTTAGAATATTTTCATCTCCAAACCTACCAAGAAAATAAAGTGGGATTTTAAAGTTAGTTTCATTATATTTTGAGACATGATGGCTGTACAAGCCATTGTTTACACATCGTTCGCGACCACGTGGAGAAATTAATAAAATGCGGCATTTTATTCACCTGCTGTTTGTGTTCCTATCTTTTATTTTTGATTTTCTTTTTCTCTCTTTTTTTCCTATTGCGTTCTCTCCCTCCCCTTCCACCTAACGCTTGCAAACCACCCCCCCCCCCCCTCTCTCTCTCACTCTCTCACTCTCTCAAATACACTCTCTCTCTTTCTCTCTAAAATACGCTTGCCATCTTCTTGCTTGAAGCTTCTATCTTATCCACTGCCTTATTTCTGTTTAAGGAAAAGAAGATCTAGTTTAAGGAAATGGAAATTAGAAGTCAACGCGTTCCTCTCCCTCTCCGAGAAGAATTAATTTTCTGAAATGGATGTTTTCGAACCAAGACTGGGAAGAAGTCTTTCGTTGCCGATATGGGTTAGATTATACTTTCAATTTCATTTACGTAGTTTCATTTGTTATGGATTTTTATCAAGTGAAAATTTTGGAAGCAGTGGTGCATAATCAAACTCACAGATTTCTCAGAATTTTCTAGTTTTCTTCGCGCTTCTTTTCTCTTCTATTTTCTCGGAATCTCCATCTCATTTCGACATGGTTTTTTGTTTTTAATAAACCGGTTGATGTCAACATGCCACGTTAACGTGCCATGTCAGCATGTACGTATTATGTACACGAAGACGTGTGTATTTAGAGTAGTGTTAAGAACACACGTAATGTTGTACAATTTGCAGACACGTTGACATGGCATAGTGGTATATTTGAAAAAAGGAAGATGCTAGGAAGGCAGATCCCAATTAAAAAATAGCCTCTAATAATAAACATAATAAAAAATTTTAAAAAATATAATAAAAAAAATTATAAAATACAATAAAAACATAATAAAAAATAAAATAAATAAAACACAAAAAAAAAACACAATAAAAAAAATAAAGATGATTTTAAAAGAGGTGTTCGACCTTAATCTAGATGGAGCGTCCGTCGGCCACTGGGAGTACCACTACCTATACCATTGGGACCACCTCCCTTTGGTGACCTCACCCTTGCGATGACGACTCCCGACGACCTCCCACCTTTCCCCGACAGTCTTAAATCTGAAATAGGTCCATTCGACGGCGACGCCCCCGGTGGGTGGAGTCGCTGCCGGCTGTTTTTCAATGGGGATTAATCAGACCAATCCCCAGGTTTTAAAAAAAACTTGTAGAGTGAGGGAAAATTGAAAGGAAAGTTGCGTGAGAGAATCCCATTTGGAAGGGATCTATGAAAAAGGTCTCCACGTTGCTGGAATCAGAGGCAAGGGCTGCCATCATCGTTCGAGGGTTTGCTGTTGTCGTTTGAGGGTCTGTCGTCATCGGAGTTTTCTGCTTTGAAAGTTGAAACCAGCAGAGAGAGAGATAGAGATTTCCGTCGAGAGAAAGAGACCAGTGAGAAAAGCTGAGGGATTCACTCAGAAAAGCTAAGGGTCTACCGTCTTCGGAGGAAATATCTATTTTGGAGGTCTGCCGTCGGAAGAGGAAGAGAGCATTGATTTTAGGTATTTTTGTTTGTGCAAGGGTTTTAGTAGAACCATTTAGAATAGTTCTAGCACACGTCACACTAACATTGTCTTGAATATGTGCAGGGGAAATACTCTAGGAAGCCACAGGGAGTGTGAGTGACCATTTTGAAGTTTCAACTAAGGTACACTCACTCCTTTTTGAAAATTTGAGCAGTGTTTTGGATGGGTAATGATTCGTGTTGTTATTTGGTCGGTCATGTGTGTTATTCTTTGCTTACACTTTATTGTTACAATATTGAAATTTCATAAAGGTAATAAGCAATTTGTCATTGCATTTCTTATGGATCCGAGATTGTAGTGCACTCATTGTAAACATCAACATAGATGCAAAGCATAACAAAGGACCCCATCTATTTGTATGTATGTATATCCCTTTATTCATAATCTCTATAAAAGAGAATCAATACAGACAGAAAGCATAACTTTATTCCTAATAGATGTATAAGATTGTTTCCCTTTTTTTATAACAGAATCTTTATTGATGTTTAAAAAAGGCAAGAAGTGGGGCACAAGTACGTGTCTTGATGGGGATGGACATGTAGGGGTGTCAAAACGTGTCGTTATGTTGTGTCAAGGCATGTACATTACTCTTAAAAGGTCAACACGAACACGACCCGTTAAGGATTTCGTTTCAAAAATCTCAACACGAACACGACCCTTTAAGATAACGTATTGACACGACATGACCCGTTAAGACACGTTAATCGATACAATAAATTTATATTACACGACACGACACGACTTGACCTGACCTGACACATTCCAACCCGTTGACACGTTTTCGCCTGATGACACGTTTTGACCCGTTTGCATAAATTTATTTTACACAAGTATTAAAATATAAATGATAGCTATAAAATATAAAAATATTAAAATACACCAAAAATATGATCCACAGTCACACAACCACAGTCCAAACATTGTAAAAGATTAAAATTACATCCGAAATATAAATTATAATAAACAACACATTGTTTTAATATATTAATTTTACAATCCCAAATTTTATATATATGACCATTTCTTTCGTTTTGCTTTAGCTTTTATAGTTTGAAAACTTTCTCCTTCAACTTCAACTTCAAATGGTTCAAATCAATAAATTCATTATTTTCACCATCTACCTCAGTCATCTGACAACAAATAATAAGAACAAATGGTTCATATAAAGTACAAATAGGCTGTTGTGACTAAAAAGTTTTCAAGAAATCAAAACAATACCAAGAATTCTTTGAAAGCAAAAAGCACAAGAAAAAGCTTTCATTTCCAGAGAATACCAAAAAAATAAAAATGGGACTAAAAGAAATGGAATCTATTGCTCCTTAAAAAACTGAAGACATTTTATAAACGAAAAAAGAACTCAAGAGAGAACTCAATTGAAAGCACTTAACAAGGAGGCCAAAGTGAAGGAGCTTCTAGATAGTAATTGCTTAACTTCAAAGATGCACAGCATTTTAAAATACTAACAAAATAAAAAAGGTTAAAAATAAAATACCATAAACAAATCTGGGGGTGAATCTGCAGTTACCACCCCCATTCTGGGAGACTCACAATTACAATAGTAACGAGTCCTGTCAAATGCAACAGGGAGCTGAGGGAGGGAGTTTTATTATAGGACCAAAACAAGAAAATCCACTAAAGAGAATTGGGCCTCAGACTAAGCTTCTAGATAGTAATTGCTTAACTTCAAAGATGCACAACATTTTAAAACAATAACAAAATAAAAAAGGTTAAAAATAAAATACCATAATCCAATTGGGATGCCAAATCTAATCTATTAGCAAAAAGTCAAGTCAGTGAAGGCTTAAAAGCAGTTTGAGGTTGCATGAGATACAGGATAGCCTTTTGGAGAACCAATGGGCTATTAGCAATCACATTTTCAATAAAGCAACTTGATGCTCTATGTCTTAATTCATTTGAACACAAACAAGACATATCACATTTCAAAATCCAATCACGGATGGTTTATGTCTAATGCTGCTTTAGATTTTTCTATATCCTTAGGCATAAATGCTATCAGAGTCTCCATCATATTTGCTCACAAAGTTCCAAAAACTAAGAGGAATTCAACTTTACTTTGGAGTAAAAATAAAAAAAAAGTTATGAACTTTTTTATTGATTGAATTTCCCAATGTGTGAGGGCTTATACAGGTATCAATATCCACTTTGCTTTGTGCAGCACGAAGTAGTGACAAATATAATTCTCAAAAAAGAAACTTTATTATGTATTCCCAATCTTTTGAATTAGTTTATATATATATATATATATATATAGTGGGAACACATCATTGTGACGGAAAACTACTGGCTGCAAGCCATGAAGATTACATGAAGACTATTTGCAGATCTATAATATTCTACTCTATTTTCATAAAAAAAAAAAAGAAAAATCACTATCTTTGTCACTTTAATAGTAATCTAATGGTGAAAATTTGCTCTTGTCATACTTAACCATAACAAATCCAAACTATCACTAAAGAAATACGAAATATAAATATCAATATGAAGAACAACTCAGTCGAACAAAATATGAAGAACACTTCAAATAGTCAAACGTGCTCCAGAAAAATAAAATACAAATAGTAAATAGTAAAAATTAAATCCTAACCCTAACAAAGTTACAAAATCAATCCCTCGTTTTCACTTTTAGATCAACAAGTGAACTTACCTTTAGGATTTCTGTGAAGAGGTGCGGTGTGAGAAGAGCATCAATTAACAAAATTCAGGATCTTGTATTTCTATAAAAAAAAAATCAATAAACAAAATTATTAAGCATTTCCTCTACAAGTTGACAATGGAAAAAAAAAAACTCAAGAGGTAACTAAATATTCAACCAACATTAGTAAATAGTTTTATATATGTAGATGGGATCGATATCAAGAATATATTGGTTTTAGTAAAACCAAACCCTAACCCATGACTTGAAAAAAGTGGTTGATGCCATGAATCGTGAGAAGAACTCACGGCTTGAAGACAGTGGTTGATGGCTTGATGCCGTGAATCGTGATGATTTGATCTTTACAGTCTACAAGGCGTGAGAAGAAGTAGGGGTCGAGGTAGAGCTGAGCTGCTGCGCGGGCTACCGACAGCAACAAAAAGGGGGCGGCGTTTGTGAAAAGAAGAGAGTCGAGACTAGAGGCCAGAGGCTAGACCGCGAGAGAGAATAGAATAACTAGGGTCTGGGAAGTGGGAAAGCTGAAAGTGGATTTAGGGGGACGGATGGCGTGTGTGTTAGTATGTTACATGATTTAGGGTTTTTTTGAAATTAAGGCTATACAGGTAAATCTATTTTTTAACGGGTCATAGTGGGTTTGACTCGTTATGAAATCGTGTCTTAACATGTTGACACAATTTGACTCGAAACCCGTTAAGATTAAAAACACTAACTCACTTTTATTGTGTTGTGTTTGTATCGTGTTAATGGGTTGTATTACAAATTGCCACCCTTATGGACACGTGATGAATGCAACCTTTTTTATAACAGAATCAATACATTGTTGATTCTTGCCTTCTTGCTCTTTGCCTTCTGCTTATTCTTTGCAGCAGATACATTGTTGATGTACTTCTCTCTTTTTAGTCTTTGATATTCAAAGTAGATGATGAAGCCATAGAATTGAAGTCAACCAAAGTGGTCCAAAAAAAGTTTAAAATCCTCTTTGTTTGGTGGAAAAGTTAGTTTGGATTGTTGCCATCATGTATGATCCTGCAACATTTTTAACTTACTTTTTATTTTCTCTTCTGATGGAAAAGTTGGTTTACATTTTATCATAGCAAACGTTTGATGAATGATATTGAGAAGCTGAGCAAGTTATTTTGAGAAACTCAGTATGTTAATTTTTTTTACATTATTGCAAAAGCACTTGCAACATGGAATAGGGGAAGAACACCCATCGCCATTAACACCATCTATCTCAAATATTGAAATTACGGTATGTTAATTTTTAAAAAAGTTTATATGACTGTTGAGTTGATATTTTTGAAAGAGTTGTACATGAATAACTTGTGTATTAATTTTAATAGGACATACCACCAACTTCTCCAAATTTCGAAAATTACATGCACTCGGATGGTTATTTTGGAGAACTTCCTGCGGGGTCACTCGATTGTAGACTACCGGATATCCTATCTACCTCCGCCAGAGTTGAGGAATGCAATGAAGATATACAGGGTGAAGTGGAAACTGATGATTACATTGTCGAGACACCTTAGTTAGATGATGATGAGTTTGATAATTTAATTATGGTTGATCATCGGGTATGAAGTTTAATACATATGAAGAAGTAATCAGTTATTATAAGCAATATGCTAAGGGATGTGCAACGACAGAGACCAACATAGTCAGCACCATCGTCAGCCCTGAACAACCACCTAAACTCCTTGAGACCACCACGTTATCCAGCTATCGAAGACACTTCGTGATTGGCCTTGGAGAGCCATCAAGTCGCTGACCAACCACCCCTGTTTTCGCACCACCAAAACAGAGGAATGTTCTCCTCCACATCGACCACTGTAGGGACTTCGAACCACCCTTAAAATCACAGACAGCGCTGCCGAGCACTCCAAATTGCTCCAGGTCTCTATCGTTGCACTCGCCGCCACTCTCAGCCCAGCTCCGTCACGACTGTCCTTTGCGGTGTCTCTTCTGCTCGGTAAGACTTGCCGCCATTAGCAACTCCTTCGTGTGTAACTCTGAAAGCTTAAGTAGTTTAATAGATTTGTTAACCTAAGTCTCAGTTAAATTATTTTTATGCCCTTAATATGAAAGCTTTGGCGGATGTGGATGGAATGGTCTCCCGTGGACTTCGCTTTCCATTAGACTCTTTAAGTTGGCTTTTCCATTTGAGCTTCGTTTTAATATCAAATATTATAATTGTACAAGTTGTTGTAAAACGCGTTTTCAAAAGGGTGAATAACTACCTACCTAATCACCGCAAATTATGATAATTAAGTCGTAATTTGTACTGTCTTCAAAACCTTATATATATGGGCATGTTCTAATCAATATGTACAAAGAAAAACAAGAATTCAGAACTTAATAAAGAAATTGGTTAAATTTTTTTTTTTATAATATATTTTTTTTAGTTTTATAATATGTTATCAGCGAGATTCTGTCAATTCTTAACCTAGTGGTCTTCTACTTCAAGTAAATTTAACAATATATTATTTACAATCTCTGAGATGAATATAAAATATAATATTGTTGAATATTACTTGATAAAGTTTTGATTTTATTATCATGATTATGTGAATATATTTTTTAGATCCATATTTATTTTCGTGATTTATATATGTAGAAAATGTCAAAACTTACAAAAATTAGAATTTATTACTATTGACATTTTCTGAAAAAAGCGATTTATCTTAGATCCTTGATGAGATCCATTTAGATATGATAAATTTGAGAGATACAATCAAAGAAGAAAATCACGGGTCCTTACAGGATCGTGCTGTATATTTCAGGATGAAAAATTCTCTTACTCTGTGAAATGATTTAAGGGAGAGATATGAGTACTAGAAGAAGTAATTTTTCCAAAAACTCGTTATGACTGATTGCACCTAAAGTTATAAAATTTTAAGAGAGGTAGTAAGTATAACTCTGCACTCTTTAAAATCAATTCAATACTAAAACTATGCAATGAGAAAGTCACTAATGATGATATGTTAGAAAAGACATATATTATTTGTCATATCTCAAATGTGTTCCTGTAGCAGCAGTATCGAGAACGAAAGGTCAACAAATATTCTGAATTTTTATTTTGTCTTCTAGTGGTTGAGCTAATAATGAGTTTTTGTTAATAAATCATTAGTCACGTCCTACTAGTTCCACATCATTTCCTGAAATGAATGGTACTGGATTTACATCATTCACAGAAGTGAACAGTGCATCAAGGATACCGTGGGTTTGCATGAGCAACTTTAATAAGATAACTTGTCAAGAGGAGAAAGAGGGTATGCTGCCAAGACCTTTCTATCAAATGGAAGCTTTTAGGGAGGTGCTGTAGTCTTGTTCTTTATCCTCTCTCCCTATGAATGGACAGTTTTTTACATGGTCTAACAAACGAGTTGGCAATTGTTTTGTCAAAGAAAGGCTTGATCGTGGAGTAGCAAACCCAGCTTGGACTTCTCTATTTCCTTCCTTATGGGGATCATAATACTTCCTACTTCCATAAACAAACTACTCATAGAAGGAGAATTAACACCATCAACAAAATTCAAGGTTTTGATGGTTTCATAGCAACTGACAAAGACTAGATTTCATCTATCATTTCGAGTTTCTATGCCGTGCAGGTTGTAAAGAATGCAATAACTCCCAACATTTGCTCCTCTTAGATCCTACTAGATGCCCATTGAAGTCAGTAAGGACCCAATTGACAGTAGCCTTCTTGTCATTTATAGCCACACTAATATGCCATCTGGAGAAGTTGATTAATTCCACATCAATGGACTCCTTCCACAGCATAGCAAGGCCCCCCTATTGCCCTTCCTACAGCCCTTACTTTCCACTGGTAAACAACAATCAAACCTTAGCTCTTGCTTAACAAATTCAACATGATTTCCAGCAGGACCTTTCGGCCCACTAAGGGTCCCAAGGCAGGGCTCGTCGGTCTCATGATGGTCATGATTGGGAGTGCCAAAGAGTCCACTAGATCTGAATTGAAGCACTCCAAGATCGAGAAGCTTAAGTCCAAGCAGCAGAAGGCCAACTAAAGTCCATACCCAACAGACTTAGGGTCATTTCACAGTCTTTTCGAGCAAGGCACCTTCTACTATTGGGGCCTCATCTTCGACGATAGTCTCGAGTTTTGTTCTGGTAGACAAGACGAGACGAATTTGGAGGCTACCTTTCTAAAGTAGTGTGAACACTCTGCCCCTTGTGTATCCGATGCTACGAAGTCATTCATGTCCTTTGAAGACACCTAGATAGAGATGGCAGAGCATGAAGCTAGAGAGATTGCTTCTTCATCTAGACAGGAGGAAGAAGGGTTGTGGATTTCCTTGTCCACCTCCAATCCCAACTCCTGAGAAGTGACAAAGGACAAGACCGAGGAAGAGACAGAGACCGGAGCTGGGAGAGGTGTGGAGCTAGAGGCCGAGGTTGAAAGAGTTGGCGGTCGAGTAGAGAAGGCAGATATGAAGGCCGGGAGAGGTGTTGAAGAAGTCGTGGGTTGTAAGGGGAGAGAAGGCAGGACTGAGTAACAAGCTAGAACTTTTAAGGCCTCATTCATCACATTCAAAGGTCTGGGCTGGGGCAAGAACGTGGCACCTGATCCCCTTGAACAAACATCTCTGAGACTCCGATCCACCTAACGACCGTACTGAGCAGACCCGTTGCTTCCATTCTTTGGTGATCATTAGCGACAGGGACTCTCTAATGTTTGAGGTGGGGTCAAGTTCTGGAGCTTATATCACGACTCCTCCTCGTGCCAAGTTGCAACTTCATCTTCAAAGTGAAGTGGCAGAACTAAGACAATTCTTTAAGGTTGAGCCTAAGGTCAGGAGCAGTTAGGGTTCGACTTCAAATCTTGAGCAGGCTTGAGCTGCCGCCACTGAGTGCACCGTACAAAGATTGCTACCTTTCTTTTTCCCAAGTAAGTATCCCTTCTCTGAATTTTCTTGCATACATTGCAATAGTTGCATTACTGATTGTCTAATGTGTTTAGGTGGTGGACCAATTGGTGGGGATGATCGACATTGAGCTAGGGGAGCTCGAGGAGTCTAATCTAGAGCTCACTTGTTTGGCCGCTTTAGCACTATAAACTAAAGCAAACGGCCCAGGAGCTCAAAACCGTTAAAAGGGAGCACCTAGTATTGCTCTAGGAGTTGAAGTAGCTCAGATCGGAGGACGAGCTTTTGGAGTCTAGGGTCAAGAGCCTAAATGACAATGTGACTCAGAAGATTGATGAAGCTCACTTAGACTTAGAGGTTGTGATGAAAAAGTGTGAGCGTCTCAAGGAAGCCAACGCCTAAGTTAAGAAAAAACTGGCTGCTCAGGAAGGAGAGCTGGAGGCCACCTGTGAAGTAGCCTTTGTTGAACTTCATAGGAAGACAATGACCCAACACTTCCACCTCACATAGGGAAATTGAGGCTCGAAGAATGAGCTTCATGAGGCAAAGGAGTGCCTTGATAAGTTGCACCAAAAGTTGGCTCGAAACACACTCGACCTCACGGCCCAGTAGTCGAAACTATTGAGAACCAGGGCCACCTTGGATGGGGCTACTAAATACCTGGAGGACTTCCGACCTTTGGTGGTAAACACCCAAGTTTTCCACAACTCAGCCTGAGGCTATGGTTACTAGGAGGGTCTAAAAAGATTGTGCAAGCATATCCTGGCCCACCCTGGGTTAGACTTGCGAGCGTTGGACCTACACTCTGTCTGTCTCGACCGCCTATCCAAATAGCATGTCAAGAACTTTAGAAAGCCCAAACATCCTCCATTTTGGGACTCTCCTCCACCTCCTGAACGAAAATAATTTGTTGAAGTGTAGATTTTTTTGTATTCAAGACCTTATAGAGAGAATTTGTTATAATGAAAGCATTTTCCCTTTCTTCCACTTGTGTAACCCCTTGTTCTTCTTCTTTCTTTTTTTTTTCTAAGTTGTTTACAGATCAATTGGCGTCGTGAGGGTTTACTGAGGGTTCGGGACTGGTGTCCATTATAGACTTTACAAAACTTGGCATCGTGAGGGTTTACTGAGGGCTCAGGATTAGCGCTCGGCCTAGACCTTGCCATCTTGAGCCATACCAACTTGAGCCCTACCAACTTGAGTCCAAGCATCTAGATTCCTTCATTCACATCAACATGGGTATTTTGAAACAATCTTCCCACATTGCCATTAACCAGAGAACCATTCAAAAAGATTTTTTATAACTGTTGTACTATCTCAGCAAACATTTTTTTTTCTTGATTTTCTCTATCCACATGCCAAGTCTCCTGTTGCTAAATCAAAATCAAGATAGTATCTTTCAATTGATTTTTTTTGCCTTTCCTATTGTTGCCGAAGTTGATTCACTAAACCAAGAACCTGTGCATACGATCTTGTACTCTTTGCCATGTTATTGGCTCTGAATACCAAATATAATGGGCCCTTCAGGTGACTACTTCAAGAGAGTCACTCTTCAAGAAAAACAAGAAGAGAGAGAGAGAGAGAGAACCAGAGAGGGAGATGAGTAACTTCATTGAATTTGGGATTTATACTTCTGTTATAACAGTTGATAGTATGCCAAACGATGCCATTCATCTCTTATAACTGGAGATACAATTAAAGGCTACTAAATGGTGACGTTCTATTTAATGATAGATACAATTCAAGTAAATGACAATGTAGTATAAAACTAGCTAAATGACATTATGCATATACAAATTAACAACTAACATAACTATCACATTCCTTTTAGCATTTCTTCCATTGCAGCTTCGAAACCTTCAACTTATTTCTCATTCCAGCTTCAGTTTCCCTTTCTTGACTTGTAGCTCATGACAGATTGCGGCGAGAGCCATGAGGTGGAGAGAGAGAAAACAAAGGTGGTCTGAGTTGAGAGAGAGAACTTGTGAGGGAGGGAAGCCAAGAATGAGAGAGGGAATTCTATGTGATATGAAATTCTTGAAATAATATCACTGCAATAAAAAAAAAACCAATTTTAACCTCAAAAAGCCTAAAAAATAGAATAAACGACGATGGATCAAACTAACACATTCGACAAACATAAGGGTAAAAACGGAAATAGAAATTTGACGCAATTTAGTGGTTTGGTGTAGGAGCATTGGCAATCCTTATATATCTTCATATTCATCTGTATATTTACATAATCCATTGGAAATAATCCAAATTGATTTGCATTAGATTATGCATCTTTAAAAATTTTGCATAACCATAAACAATGTTTCTTCAAATGTGAAAAAATATTGTTCACTCATCAAATATTATTTTACTATTTTTTTCTCTCTACCCTTCTCTCTCTCTCTCTCCACCAACTGAACATTGTCTCCTTGCTCCCCATATGAGATCATCGAGTCTGTGAGTACTCCTTGCTCATCAACAAGGTCATTCAACGAAGGTTCAAGCAAACTTCTTGATCATTACTAGGTCATTCAATAATTTGTCCATGGCTTCATCATCATAACTCGTCATTCCATATGCAAATAACCCATGGATGGGATTTAATTTGGTTAGACAAATATGAAAATGGTTTCTCTTCTGCTTCGCAATTGTGTTTTATTTTTGGTTTGCCTCAAAATATATAAAAATAATAATTTTAGAAAAAATAAAAAAGAATAGTATCATTGCAAAATGTGTGACAATTTGCATCTTTGTCATCTGTTGGTATTCGGGAAATAGTCAAGTGTTACGATGTAATTAAGTTGATGAAGAGTTTGCAACCCACGACGGTAAATATTATTTTTTAGTAATAAATAAAAATTTATATGCAATCATTTTGTCTAAAAATTATTTTTGTTTTAATGTAGAAATTAAAATTTTGGATAAAGATGAAGATAATTGTGATTAACTTGAGATAGTTATTTTATTACATATTATGTGTTGGCTGTAATAAAGGAATTGGATATGAATATGATGAAAACTTCATTTGTTTCCATTGCAAACACCAAGGCGTTTACCAACCATAGTATGTATCTTTCAAATTTATTTTATAATTTATGTCAAATTTAATGGATAATATTTATCAATTTTAACTGAAAATGATATTTCCATCGAAGTTATAGTGCTCGGGCATATGTTGAACTTGACGATAATACTAGAAAACTAACTGTTGTTATGGTTGATGTAATTGGAAAAGAAGCATTGGGTTGTTCAACAATTGAGCCTATGAATCATGTTGACAAGGTATCTTTTTTAATTTTTGTTAGTAAATTGAGTTTGGAATAAAGTGAGTTATTTTCGGTATACAAGTTGTTTGGATTTTTATAAATCATGCAAAACTATTCAAAATTTATTTTGTTGGAACATCACAAAAACATTGGAAATCTTGACAAACTCATGCATCAAAAGTATAACAATTTCAATGTTAGACCATCCTAGAATCATCAAAGAAATCATATCTTAAAATAATCTTTTTTGTTAAACTTGTATTAAATTTATCTCAAGCAAGTTTGCTAAAACAATGGACATTATGCCTATATATGAGACTATTTTATTTTTTTAACTAATGCTTTTGTGTTATAATCTATGTAAGCATATAATTATTATCATCTACTTAACTATGATTACTTGTCAAATATTTGTTAGAACTTAGAGACTCATGAAAGTGAGAAATTGAGAGACAAATATATAATATTTGGATATTTGGACGGCTTTGATTGTTTGTGGTAGGATGTTAGGTTGATTTTTGTAGGGTTTGTAATTGGTGGTGGAATGCAATGGCATTATTGGAGGGAAGAAATTGATGGGTCTCCTTTGAGTGAAGACCAGGTAGTGTTTGAATGAATAAATATGTATGGGACCGAGTGGGAGGTGTATTGTAATTTGTAACGACTGCACTTTCGAGTTTTGCTGCATTTCTTATCATTTCATTATTATAAAAAGGGAAAAAGAGCTACTGCTATTTGTATTTTTCAGTTTCGGTATGAGAAATGTTGAAATATAAAATAATTAGTTAATTTGTTTCAATTCACTTACCAAAATGGCATTACTTTTTCCGAATTGCATGTCATTTTCCTATACTTAAGTGATTAAGCGAGAGACCAGCCCCAAATTCTATCTCCATATCTAAATATGGAAGAAAAAACACTTGCATCTCCCTATGGCCTTAAGCTCCTTCCGATGATCGATAAAATAGTTAAATGTCAGTTAGCATTAGTGTTGGGTGTCTGACTTCATTATGTAACCAGTTATTTAAATTTTATTCAAAGTCTCTTGATTGTACTTTGTATCCAATTTAAAAGATTTTATATCCAATTTAAATACTCTAATGTGGATAAGGGAGTTTCATTAGGATGATTGTTGATGTCTTATTTCGCGATCCGAGCTGCTCAACGGCGACTCAAACGATTTGGACCTGCAATAGAGATGAGAGAGGGGAGCTTTGGGATGGGGGTCCACTTTGATGATAAAGTCAAACGAGGCTTTTAAAGGAGGTAAGGAGAAATCGACAATGGAGAGAAAATAATCTGTATTTTGAATAGGAGTCCTATTTATACGTTGTTTTCTGGGTTCTGTATGCTGAGTAGAATGATGAGGGTGTTGTGTTCATGTCAGTCTAGACATCATTTGTTCGGCTGTGTTGGGGAGTAGGTCTAACGCTGTGGGAGTTATGGAGGGAGCTTAAGAAGTGAATGTCTTGTCTGAACAACTCAGTTACATCCATTCCTGTTGTTGTGTGCTTGGGATTCTCGATCTGCATTTCATGCGGCATGCCCCTTGCCTAATCATCATTTAATGCAGTATGATTTTCGTCTAATCTTTTAATGCAGTGCTCATGTGTCATTTTTGTCCCCTCACCTATGAGGCATTTTTTCTGTCGTGGACCCTTTTATTCTTAGGTCGGGTGCTTACAAACCAGTCGGTTTGGTTCACCTGGCAACTATTTGCACACGTCCTATTCAGATCGGGGGTCCACCTTGTTGGCTAGTTCCTTCCTTGCTCAGGGCTTGGGCTTGTCTCTTTGTAGGCCTGACCTTTCTTACCTACCTGGATGGGCCTCCCTTTACAGTACCTTACAAATTCTTAGTGAAGAAATTTCGGTACATTTTTTTTTGCTTCTTCTCTCACACCCCTTCTTTCTACTTATTTTTATTTGTTTTTACCCTACGAATTTTTATCACGGTAGCTGTGGTGAAAATTCCCTCACGAGATATTTCCTAAGCCCTAGGGCTTTGAATGCCCATCTGTTGGTATTGCAATTTCAAGGACCCTAAATGCCTAACCGTTTACCTTCAGAGCCTGAGGATTCACGTGCTTCGGAAACCAATTGTTGGGGACAGTAGTTAATGCTATTTCCTCCCCATTTTCGTCAGTCCTTTCGGCTCCCGTAATAGACGGCTGACAAGATTGTAGTTATTAACGTGCTCCCATGTCTAGGGACCCAAACTGGTTCGTACTACCGACAAGCCTGCCATTATTACCACTCGGGAACTGTTGCCCATGCCTCACGATCTGTATTGGTCCATGCTGCCCATGCGACTGACACAATTGTCCTCGTTCGTGTTGAACGAAACATTAGACTGTCATGCCGCTTCATTTCCCGCACGTATGTAATCACCTGTTGGTTATAAAAACAAGTGGCTTAATATGATATGTTTACGGAAAAATCTTTGGCATATTTATCTGTTTGTCTTTATTTCTGAATATGGTTCTGATATGATTATATGGATTCACGTGATATGGTTGGTACCACCATGATACGATATGATAGGAGTGCAATCACTTTAGAAACAAAGTGATCCTTTTTATGTGTTTCTTTCCTATGTGCACACTCGAGACTCCGAGAACGAATGAGGGAAAGTCTCACAATGTATACTGCCTGGTTTGGCCACCGAGTGTAGCACAACCTTACCACGGGGGTTAAACATGGTATATGTTTTGAAAATGTTGATGAGATGTTACAGTTATTTTTGCTAAAGTATTTTGGGTATAAAAAGTTGGTTTTGTGTATACTTTAAATAATAATAATAATAAATAAATAAAAATAAATAAAGGTTCGCTCAGTTTTTGGTTGGTTTATAAGTTTTGGAGTTGTTTCCATTGAATAAAAGTTTTTCCGTTACATGCTTAAGAGTTTTATTAAAAATGCTCATGATTTACACACTAGTATAGGTGTTTTGCTTACTGAGTTGTAGATGAACTCACCCCCTTATCTATATACATTTCAGATGAAGTGGAGGTCTCGACTGAGAACCAAGGTTAATACGTTGGGACCAAGATAAGCGGTTACCTTTTTGGGTTAAGTGAAGACGACAATTATTATTTTGTTGTTACGTTATTTAGCATGAATAGATCTAAGTGTTAGTAGGATATTTTTATGGGGAGTTTGTGGACCCTATGTGATGGCATTATTTTGTTTAATGTATGAATCTTGTGAATATTTAGGATTTAATTGTTTTAAGATTTGGAGATGAGGAAATATATTGTGGATTATTGAAATAAAGAAAAATATTTTTAGATAGTATTTGTAGATGAAACAGGTCAAATCAAACAAGTTGATTTCCCGGACTCCCTATGAGTACGGGATGTCTCAGCTACGGTGAGAATGTGGATTCCCCTCGAACAAATGTCTCCGAGACTTCAATCCACCTAAGGATCATATTGAGCAGACATATCGTTCCTTTCCTTTCGTGATCATTAGCGACGGGGACTCTCCAATGTTTGTGGTGGGGTCAGGTTCTGAAGCTTATTTGCGACTCTTCCTTGTGCCCCGTCGCCACTTCTTCTTCAAATTGGAGTGGCAGTAATAGGACAATTCTTCAAGGCTGAGCCTGGGTTCAGGAGCAGTCAGGGTTCGGCTTTAAATCTCGAGTAGGCTTGAGTTGCCTCCGCTGAGCTCACCGTACAAAGATTTCAACCTTTCTTTTGCCCAAGTAAGTATCCCTTCTCTGAATTTTCTTGCATTCATTGCAATAGTCGCATTGCTAATTGTCTTATGTGTTTAGGTAGTGGACCAGTTGGTGGGGACGATCGGCATTGAGCTAGGGGAGCTCCAGGAGTCCAATTGAGAGCTCGACTTGTTTGGTCGCTTAGGACACTATAAACTGAAGCAAGCAGCCCAGGAGGTCAAAACCATTAAAAGGGAGCGCCAAGTATTGCTCCAAGACTTTGTGGAGCTGAGATCCGAGGACGAGCACTTGGAGGTCAGGGTTAGGAGCCTGGATGACAATGTGACTCAGAAGCTCGACGAGGCTCACTCAGACCTAGAGGTTGTGATGAAAGAGTGTGAGCGTGTCAAGGAAGGCAACGCCTAAGTTAAGCAAAAACTAGCTACTCAGGAAAGAGAGCTGGAGGCCTCCGGCGAAGTAGCCCAAGAAGATCACGTGAGCCAAATGAGCGCCTTGATAAGTAGCATTAGAAGTTGGCTCAAAAGACACTGACCTCATGGCCCAGGAGCCAGAATTATCGAGCACCAGGGCTGCCTTAGATGGGGCTACTAAGTACTTGGAGGAGTTTTGACCTTTGTTGGCGAACACCCAGGCCTTTCGCAACTCAACTTGGGACCATGGTTACTAGGAGGGTTTAAAAAGACTGTGCAAGCATATCTTGGCCCACCCTGGGTTAGACTTGCGGGTGGTGGACCTACACTTTGTTTGTCCCGAGCCCTGTCCAAATAGCATGTCAAGAACTTTAGGAAGTCTAGATATCCTCCATTTTGGGACGCTTCTCCACCTCCTCAACGACAATAATTTTTTGAAGTTGTAGATTTTTATGTATTCAAGACCTTATAGAGAGAATTTGTTATAATGAAAGCATTTTCCCTTTCTTCCCCTTGTGTCACCCCTTGTTCTTTTTTTTTTTCTAAGTTGTTTTGCAAGTCAATTGGCGTTGTGAGGGTTTACTGAAGGTTCAGGACTGGTGTCTGTTCTAGGTTTCGCAAAACTTGGCGTCGCGAGGGTTTATTGAGAGATTGGGATCTGTCACCCGGCCTAGACCCGCAAAACTTGGCATTGCGAGAGTTTACTGAGCGCTTAAGATTGGTGCTTAGCCTAGATCCCGCCAACTTGAGCCCTACCAACTTGAGCCCAAGCATCTGGATTCCTTCATTCACATCAACATGGAGATTTTGAAACTATCTTCCCATATTGTCATTAACTAGAGAACCATTCAAAGAGATTTTTTTGTAACTATCACATTCATTTTAGTATTTCTTCCATTGTAGCTTCGAAACCTTCAACCTATTTCTCATTTTAGCTTCAGTTTTCCTTTCTTGACTTGTAGCCCATGATAGACTGCGGTGAGAGCCATGAGGTGGAGAGAGAGAAAACAAAGGTGGTCTGAGTTGAGAGAGAGAACTTGTGAGGGAGGGAAGCTGAGAATGAGAGGGGGAATTCTGTGTGATATGAAATTCTTGAAATAATATCACTGCAATAAAAAAAAATCAAATTTAACCTCAAAAAGCCTAAAAAATAGAATAAACGACGATGGATCAAACTAACACATTCGACAAACATAAGGGTAAAAATGGAAATAGAAATTTGACGCAATTTGGTGGTTTGGTGTAGGAGCATTGGCAATCCTTATATATCTTCATATTCATCTTTATATTTACATAATCCATTGGAAATAATCCAAATTGATTTGCATTAGATTATGCATCTTTAAAAATTTTGCATAACCATAAACAATGTTTCTTCAAATGTGAAAAAATATTGTTCACTCATCAAATATTATTTTACTATTTTTTTCTCTCTACCCTTCTCTCTCTCTCTCTCCACCAACTGAACATTGTCTCCTTACTCCCCATATGAGATCATCGAATCTGTGAGTACTCCTTGCTCATCAACAAGGTCATTCAACGAAGGTTCAAGCAAACTTCTTGATCATTACTAGGTCATTCAATAATTTGTCCATGGCTTCATCATCATAACTCGTCGTTCCATATGCAAATAACCCATGGATGGGATTTAATTTGGTTAGACAAATATGAAAATGGTTTCTCTTCTGCTTCGCAATTGTGTTTTATTTTTGGTTTGCCTCAAAATATATAAAAATAATAATTTTAGAAAAAATAAAAAAGAATAGTATCATTGCAAAATGTGTGACAATTTGCATCTTTGTCATCTGTTGGTATTCGGGAAATAGTCAAGTGTTACGATGTAATTAAGTTGATGAAGAGTTTGCAACCCACGACGGTAAATATTATTTTTTAGTAATAAATTCAAATATTTATGCAATCATTTTGTCTAAAAATTATTTTTGTTTTAATGTAGAAATTAAAATTTTGGATAAAGATGAAGATAATTGTGATTAACTTGAGATAGTTATTTTATTACATATTATGTGTTGGCTGTAATAAAGAAATTGGATATGAACATAATGAAAACTTCATTTGTTTCCATTGCAAACACCAAGGCATTTACCAACCATAGTATGTATCTTTCAAATTTATTTTATAATTTATGTCAAATTTATTGGATAATATTTATCAATTTTAATTGAAAATGATATTTCCATCGCAGTTATAATGCTTGGGCATATGTTGAACTTGACAATGATACTGGAAAACTAGTGGCTGTCATGTTTGATGAAATTGGTAAAGATGTATTGGGTTGTTCAATAATTGAACTTATGAATCATGTTGGTAATGTATCTTTTTTAATTTTTTTTAATAAACTGAGTTTGGAATAGAATGAATTATTTTCAATATATATGTTGTTTGGGTTTTTATTAATCATGCAAAACTATTCAAAATTAATTTTGTAGGAACATCTACCATATATGGAAAACGTTGTAGACATGTTTTTTATAAAAATTATGGATGATTCAACTTTTTGCAAATCCTGACAAACTCAAGCAGTAAAAGTATAAGAATTTCAATGTCATATCTATTGAGGCCATGCAAGATGACACACATGTTGGACCATCCTAGAATCATCAAAGAAATCATATCTTATAATAACTTTTTTGTTAAACTTGTATTAAATTTATCTCAAGCGAGTTTGCTAAAATTATGGACATTATGCCTATTTGTGGGACTATTTTATTTTTTTAACTAATGTTTTTGTGTTATAATTTATGAAAGCATGTAATTATTATCCTCTACTTAATCATGATTACTTGTCAAATATTTTTTAGAACTTACATTTTTTTTTGTACATTAAATTATTGATTGAAATTTATTTATTTTCATCAAAATCATATCATTTTTTAAATATAATTGTTTCACTAAATTAGGTAAACATGCTTTGCATGTTATTCCTCCCTAGTGTGTGTGTGTGTATGTATATATATATATATATATATATACAGAGGGGATGACAGGTTTTAACAATAACTCTACCTTTATCCTTTGTAAAATTAGTTTTTAAAACATTTATTAAATTTTTTTGAAACATATTGGTTTTCTAGAAAATCAAAGAAAAGTATATGCTTATTAGATGCATACAATTTCTCTTTCCATTTTTTCTTAACCCTTAATCTCTTAGAAGCGGAAAAATCATATATATATATATAGATATATATTAGGTGGGAGTATCGTGCAAAGCACATTTGCTTAGTTTACATTTTTTTTTTAAGAATTGTTTTTCTTAAGAACTAATGTTTGGTTAATAATGACGTAATGCTTTTGGGTGTAAATTTATTTTCTAACTAACATTTGATGGTTACTCATAATATTTTAAATATAAAATAATATCACGTTTTAATATACTATAAAAAGGCATTGATAAAAATAATAACATAATCCCATAAAAGAAAAAATCTCCCATAGTTTTATAAACATTATTTGAGATTATTTTCTAGTCGAGATTGTTCTTTTGTGTATTATTTTTCTTGTGGGCTTTCTGATGTGTTGTGGGTAAGAGGATGTGTGTTGGTCTTTTGGGCCGTGTTGTGATAAGGGAGGGCCCGACCTGTCCCCCTTAGTGAAACCCAGCCGTAGCACACGGAAAATGACACCATTTTGCGTCATTTGAAAGGAACCCTTTTAGGGTTTTATTTCTATATTTGTGCCGCCACTCTCGAATTCTTTCCTTCTTCATTTGTTCCCTTTTCTTGTAGCAACCGTGAGCACACCCCCAGCCACTCGTTCGTGCATCCTAGCAGCTCTTCTTCATCTCACGTGCCATCAGCGAACCTCCCCCTCGTGGTCTTCCTCAACCCCAAAGGTCTCTCTCTCTCTCTCTCTCTTGTTTGTTCTTTCCTTGGATCCTCTCTCTCCGATATAATGATATTTATTTTTCACAATATTTTCATTAGGCTTTTGACTCATTTCTAGTTCTCTGTTAACTTTTGGAATCAAAAGAACACTTTATTTTCCCTTAGCTATAAACATTGAACATGAAAAAGAATATATTTTATTCAACTTTCATTTTATTTTGATAGTGATTTGTCCAAAAAAAGAAAAAGGGAAATCTTTTCTTTGTTCCAACCACCAATATTTATTTTTTTATTGTTTATCCTAACTTGTATCTTTGTTTTTGGCAGGCCTAGGGTTTCTAATCCAAAAAAATCGTACAGCTGAAAACAACACAAGTATCATATATGCGTTTCTTCTTTTTCAAGAACTGGCATTTGATTTAATTGTGTTAATTATTTTTGATTGTATTGTTCTGTCTATGTGCGAATTCTGTTAATAAAAAAAAAAATTGTAACACTTCATAATCATAGCTATTAAAATCATATTGTAATCTTGTATGATATTAAGTATATTTGTTAAACATACAAAACAGAAATGAAGATGCATTTATAAACCGAATATGAAGTAGGATAAGAAATTAATTTAAAAAAAAAAACAAAAAACAGATTTGAAGAAATAATAAATCATAATACACAAAAGATCAAGAAAATATGAAGCAAAAATTTAGGAATTTGGAGTCTTAACCAAATGAACTAATGTTATGCATTTATGTAATCAATTTCTAATTTATTAATGCCTCTGTTTCAATCCATTTTTTTCATCTTTATTGTTGTTTTTTCCTTGGAATTTACTATTATAATTCTGTAACTATTAAATGGGTTTTTGAAAATGATCAAATTCTACAAGAAATTCAATTATTTATTCTAATGCATATTAAAAATAGAAAATGAAGTTTAAAAGAATTAGTAAAATTAATTAAGAATAAATAAATTTCAAGAAATTTAAAAATAGATTAATAAAGATATGGATGAATACCTTAAACGTAGAAAAATTTGAATGCCTCCAACAACAAAAAGATCAATACAATCTGAAACCAAAATAGAGGAATTGCCTAAAATATTTCATTACTAACTTAGTCTACACTGAAAACAATGTTTCACTGTACTTTTAATATTTAGTTTGTGAAATACTCCTTGACGAAATGCAGAAATACTTATTGATTAAAAAATAACAGGTTAAACAAATTTATGCAAGATTAAAATAAACAGAGAAAATAAATTATAATATGCAAAAACCATAAAAATTATTCATAAATAAAAATTATGGATTCTTACATTTCAAGATTATTCTTTCTGACAAGGCAAGCTGCACAAAGATGAAGGCAAGCTGAAGGAGAAAGAGGGGATTTCTGTAACTGAGAAAATGTTGTGTATGTGTTTCTGTGTGAATTAGATAATTGTAATGTTAATTAGAGTAAATTAATGTCTAATATATTTGTACGAATGAATGTGCTTTTAATTTTTCTGGAGAATTGGTAGGAATGAAGGTGCTTTAATTTTTCCGGAGAATTGTAACGTTACTTAGACTAAATTAATGTCTAATATGTAGGATTTTTTTTATTTATTGTTAAATTGGAATTTGTACCATTTGAATTATGGTAAATTCCGTGAACTCATAATTTCAATTAGTGAAAATGCTTCCGTTTCATGAGTAATAAATAGGGCATCAATTCAAACATTTATGCAAATGCACATATGATAAATAAAGGAGACATACAGGTGTTTGAAATTCCGTTTAATGAGTAATAAATAGGAGATATGCAGGCATTCAAAGTTCAAATAATTCAGGCATTTGGTTTATGTAAGTTCTTGTTTCATGAGTAATAAATAAGGCATCAATTCATAAACAGATTATTTATATATATATATTCTATTATAATAATTGGCTATCTAACGGCCACTTAACGAATTTTCACATTTTTTCGTTAAGTGACCATTAAATTTAACAACCATTTATTATATATAAACAATAGTAATTTCCTAACCAAAAATATTTTAATTTCCTAGAAAATATATTAATTTAAAATCAATTTTAGAATTTTAAATTTTAGAATATATATGTAGGCGTGAACTGATATATTACGTAAACGTAAATTGATATATTTGTAGTTAATTGATATATTTATTATATCTAAATAATAGTAATTTCCTAACCAAAAATATTTTAATTTCCTAAAAAATATATTAATAAAACCAATTTTAGAATTTTAAATTTTAGAATATATTTTGTAGACGTGAACTGATATATTACGTTAACGTAAATGTGAATTGATATATTTGTAGTTAACTGATATATTTATTATATCTAAACAATAGTAATTTCCTAATCAAAAATATTTTAATTTTCTAAAAAATATATTAATTTAAATCCAATTTTAGAATTTTAAATTTTAGAATATATTTGCAGACGTAAACGTGATGCAGACCACCACAACTGATATATTTTGCATTTTGATATTAATGACATATTACGCGATATTATAGTTTTGATGAAACAATATATACATCTAAACAATCTGTTATGGAGGATTTTCTAAATACTTTTAACTCCAAATGGACTTTCTCCTCATAAATTATTATTGAAGAAAAATTGTCCCATTATGCTGCTTAGAAACATTAATTTTTCAGGAGGACTATGCAATGAAACACGTTTAATTTGTTGGACTTTTGATCGAAATGTCATTAATGCAGAAATTGCAGTTGGGCAATATAGCAAAACAAGAGTTTTTACTCCAAAGATCCCATTCTTACTAAGTGTTGATGAAAATAGTTGCTTCTCATTCAAATGAATTTAATTTCCTATCATATTAAGTTTCGCAATAACTATAAATAAGTTATAAAGGTAGATATTAGATTTTGTTGGCATATATTTATCTCATCCTATTTTTTTACATGGTCAATTATATGTGACTATATCAAGGGTGAAAACTGCATCTACAGTAAAGATTCTGATACGGCCGGTATCGACTAAACGATGTGAAAAGAATTGCACAAAAAATATTATATTTATAGAATTATTAAGATTAGCATGTTTAAATTAATGTTATATAGTTGATTAGGTACAATTGTATAGCTTCAATTTAGCGTATATTATAAAATCGTTATGTAAATTTTGAATAGGAATATTTGTCTACGGATCTCTTGCCTCATTCTAATATTCATGGATGCCAAATTAACCTATTCTCGAGAGGAAGGAAACCAGAAATGATGATGGCGCAAACCAAATTTTACGTTTGAGTTATTATTATTTATAGATGCTTGTTAATTAATTTATTTTTTTAATTATACTATTTTTGTAAAAAATTTATTTTACTTAATTAGGTAATGTGCTTTGCACGTTGCTCTCGACTTAGTATAAAGTTATATATATATATATATATAACGCGCATTGGATAATAGAACAATCGGTTAGTAAATTATAGAAGGCGAATAAAACGGTGAGAGCCGAATAGTTCGTGGTGTTATAAAAAGTGCATGCTTTGATAACTTTTCTTTTTTTTCTTTCTTTTTTTTTTTTTTTAAATTTAAATATCGGCAAAAATTGACGCAAAGGTCTCAAATGATATCAATGTTTTTGTGGGTCCAATGTGATCTCAACATGGGAGATAAGATAAGGTTAATGTTCCAAGAGTTTTGACAAATAGGAAATTGTCTCTTTCTCATCTAACTCAGTCAGGATTCCTTGTCACAAACGATATCCGTTTAATTCGCCCGTCGCAATGGATAAGTCCTGCCTCTTCATTGGGATGATTTGTCTTTCTTTCTTTCTTTTTTTTTTTTTTTGAAAAATACTATTTATTCTTATTAGTAGGGATTTTGATTTGCATTTTATTTTATTTTTAGTTTTTTTTAACATAATTTTTAAGTAATTGTTTTTAAATTAAATTTTTTACATGACTATTTAAAAATAATTCTTAAATAAGTATTTTTAAATAATATTTTGATTTTCTTTATATTTTAAAAAAATATATTAAGATGCTAAAAAAATATGTAAAAAAAATTTTATTTAAAAAAACTTACTTAAAAATTATGTAAAAAAAAAAACTTAAAAAAAAGGATACAATAGGATTCCCAAAAACAGAATCCCTATCATTGCCCTTTTTCCCCCTTCCCACCTGAGTAGAAAAGCTAAATTGTATTATTAACTGAAAAGTTAATAAATAAACTGTATTTCTTAATATGAAGATTACGCGGGGACAGTACCAAATTTAACCGAGGAGAAAACGAGCAATGCTGGGGAGTAGCCACACTCAGGGCACTCCCCCTCACATGAACAGTGCCATGAACAGTGATGGCACTGTTCATGTGAGGGGGAGTGCACTGAGTGTGGCTTCTCCCCCTCATTTTTCGGAGAAAACACCATGATTGTTACCATTAATTTGTGTGATATAAAAGATAATTGATCTTTGCTGTGCCTAGGTTTAGGTAAAAGACAAAAGATGCAAACCAACGAAGAATCGATTAGTAAATTATGCATGAAATAATATTTTCAATGAAAATAGGAAAAACTTGGGTTGGGTTCAATGAAATAATCATAAAAAAATTAAACGATCTTGCTGTAATATTAAAAGCTAATGAAATTTGCTTGGTGAAAAAATAAAAAATAAAAAGTAATTATTAATTTAGCTGCGTAACAGTGTCTAGTTCCATATTTAAATAAGCAGTACCATATATATTGGTTAACATTTGTACTACTGTAATGTTATTTAAAGTAAAAAATGGTATTTAAAGTAAAGCAAAGTAAAGTTATTTAAAATATAGTTTTTACAACGCATTAATTAGCAAGTCATTTAAAGTGTCAAATATGGACAACTACTAGTGTAGCTAGAAGTTGATCATCGGCTAATTATGTGTAGCTAATCTAATATAGAAGCTCAGATTATTGCTCTTAATTTGTACTCCGTGTGAGGGGACAATTACAATGAGGGATAAGGTGATGGATGCCCGCTGTAATGGTACCCGCCTGCTATTCCTCTTTCGGTGTCTTAGAAGGAATTGTAATATGTACAAAATGGAAAGTTGGATGCTAATTCCTCTTTATTCAAACTGTATTTCTCCTATATTAGTTCTGATTACGCCCAAAGAATAACGCGGTCGTTTACAGTATAGTTTTGGGGTGTCGATTCCACAGAGAGATGGATTGAGAAATTGAAGAACAGTAACGAAATTAACAAAAAGATTAAATGAGTGTGATAAGTAAATTTTAGAGTGTGATGTAAATTAAAACTAAATGAGTAATTTGAAAAGTATAAAAATGAGACGAAAAGTAGAGCGTATGGAATTCCTTGTGTATTTGTGGTATTCAAATTTATTCTTAATTCATTGATAACTCAATTAAGAATTTTAAATCCAAATTCTTAATCGGAATATATAACATTAATAACCAAAATTTAAATCAAATATAACTCTTTGAAAAATCATTCTTCGCGCTTAACTCTCATAAATTGTTATCGATATTGAGAAAATCCAACGACGACAATATACCCAAGAGGCGATATTGCAGCAGAGAATTAAATCAATATAGATAATCAATTGCTCCAAACATAATTATAGAACTAATTCACTCAATAGAAAAAGCATGACTGAATCCATAAACGAAATAGATTCTATATTTATTTGAAGACGAAAAACATCACTAATAAATTGAGAATAATAGAACAAAAGAGTTTTAATATTTAAAAACCAAATACATGAATAAAAAATAAATTACAAACACCATCACACACACAAGTTCATCCCTAGCCCTCCTTGAGAATTTAGTTACACATATTGAAAATATGCAACAAAAATTCTCCAAGGGATAATATGGAAGAGCCAACCATTATTTTCTTCTCTCTTCTTTGGTTTTTCTTTTCTTTTCTCAAGCTCTAAAAATAATGGCTCTTCCAAAGCATCCTCCCACATTAAGCATTGTCTTAGAACACACACGCCTCCCTTCTATTTATAAGCATCCTTCATGCAAGTTGTCATGACAAAATCATCACAATTTCAAATTGTTTTGCCATGTGCCATTCTTGAATCCAAGTGATTTGTGAGTTGTCATTTTGATCATTTGTTTTCCGACTATGCATGAGCTGGATTTTGCTTGTAGGTTGAGTGTTTCAATTTTGCTTCTCTATCCATTAGTTGTCTTGTATGACTTAATATCTTGTGGTCAAATAATTTGTCTACAAGAAACTTGGTGCACTTCATCTTGCATATGAATTGATCATTGAATTTTCAAGTTGGTGTAGGAGTGCTTGCTGGAAAATATTATGATGACATTTGGATTTGATGCAAGTGGCTGAAAAATATCGAGGAACGTCAAGTGCAGGTGCGTCCACTTGATGATCGATTTTGTCTTAGATTGAGTGGATATCTCTTCAAACATAAAACATAAAAGTTATAGATATTTCTCTTGCGGTTCTATATCATCTTGAATTAGCTCAATCGGAGATTGGATGAGAGAGTTATGCCCATATTACGAAAAGCTGTCAGAATTGTCTAAAATTCCGCAATTATCTTCATTTGCTCCTAATGCCTCTATTTGTGTCCTAAATCAAAATATAAGAATAATGAGTATATTTAGGCATCAAAGAAGAATAAAGTATTAAACATTAAGAGAGGAAAATATGGCATTTTATATTCTCATCAATATATTAAATCATGCTTATATCTATCTCAAGATAAATGACCATTAATTTTAATAACATGAGTTATATCCATTATTTTCTCATTTCTTTTAGTATTTAAATAGAGTATTTAGAGTGCATTTTTGTGCACTCATCACACCCCCCAACTTACTCATTGCTAGTCCCTAGCAATTTTCATGTAAAATGATGAGAAAGACCAAAGAAAATCACACATTGGGGCCATCAAGACACATTTTTCAAATTTACATATCAAAACAATTTTAGAAATTCAATAATCATTTCACAAGTAATTCAAATATAGCAATCCACAGAGTGTGTATGTGTTCCAAACTATTTTTATTAAATCAGAGGTTTCGACACATGCAACATTAGAATATCTTAAGCAAAAAGGTTCAACTCCATAACTCACGGGTATAGAAGTGTTTCATGTAAGGGTTCGCTCTATGGAGTTGACAAAGGTGTACATTTACTCTCATGAAAATTTAGCCAATTATATATAAGTAACAAGTAAACATTGATCTTATGATAGGAATACTAACAAATGAAATTTCCACCATTCTTTCTACAAGCATACTTAGGATCGGAAAAATCAACACAAAGGGTTGTAATGTGGCTTAAGTTTGGGGTTCTTAAGAAGAAAATGTGAAAAGGTTTCAAAAACTTCCAAGTATACACAAAAGGGAATCTGTTAAATTTTTCAGTAGACTATACTTTCCTTTTGATGTACTTTTCAATTTTTTAGATTTTTGACTAAGTATACTTTTCCATCTTCTTTTACCATTGGTGTCTTCGCAATTTGATGAACTCTTTCATAAATAATTTGATGGACACATCTAGCACCATGCCATTTTTGTCATGGTTTTTTTTTTTTTTATGATAATTTCACACCTAGTACACACTTGGAAGTAAAATGGTAGGAAAATATAGTGTATAAGCTATACTCCAATGTGGAGAGGTATGAATGATGTAGATATGAAAAGAAAAGGCCATATGTATATATTGGCTCAAAATTGGCTGCTAGGGGTCTATGATGACAAATGTCAGCTTGAAAGGCTCAAACGTTAATCCTAAGTTGACTTTCGTCATATCCCAAGTATATCCACCATCTTACCACAAACCATGTAATGATATTCTCAAAAGAAGTGTCAAATTCAACAGCTCAATGGATACTTATCACAATGTCTGTATTTGTAAACTCTCAATTCTCACCAAAATTCACATGAATACTTAAGCAAAATAGTTCTCTAGTTACATGTGTCAAATCACCATATTACCACAAAGTTTGGATAAGTGCATAAAAATTTTTCTGTGGATGCTTTAACAAAATGATTTAAGATGGGTTTGTTGAATTCACCAAGATGGTTATGAATGAGCATGAGTATCATGTGTGAAAAGATGCCTGTGTGAAAAAAAAATTTGGCAATTTTTTATATTTTGATTGAAATATGCCACAGAGTTTAAATGATAAATTTGTATTCCCACCCCCCAACTTAAATGAAACATTGTCCTCAATGTTTAAGAATCAAAATTGAATGGGGAGTAACTAAAAAGGGTAGGATACACCTGATGTGTGATGTAAATAGCTCGTTAAGCGTCAAAAGTGGTGATCTGAAATGACAAAATGAAACTATCCTGCAAACAAAAATAAAGAAAACAGTAGTAAACAAAAATAAAACAAAACAAACAAGATAATAATAATAATAATAATTATTATTGTTGCATGGTGTGGTCAAAGTTGATAGACCAAGTCTACAACCGGACTATCTTCCACTTCTTGAACTATTCCTCCTGGGTCAAAAACGAAACGCTTATTTGCCCGATAAACTCGGTGCTCGAGCTTCACAGGTAGGTGGCAAGGTTTTAGATTAACTTTTGGTACTTGCCCACTTGAAGGAATCTGTTTTTCATTTTTCTCAAGCAACTCCTCAAACTTCGGTTGCCAAGCCTGTGTGCTATAATCTTGAGTATTGTCAAAATTGCACAAATTTTAGCTACATCAGACGAATCACTGATAGGATTAAACTCAAAATCAACAATAAAATTCTTAAGGGGATCATAATTATGAGTTGTGAAAACTTCCCTGTCTATGAGTGAGTCAATCATATATATCTGCTGGCACTCGTGATTCTTCACAGTTTCTTGTGCCATATGTTGACCATGAGATACAGACTGAGCTTGAGAAAGGAACTTACCTTGCTCATTTACACTCAAGAAACTCATTATTTTAGACACCTGGCTCTTTATCTCCTTTTGTTCTTCAACAACTTGCATAATTAAAGACTCAAATTTTTTGTTAGTCTTACCCTGTACTTTAATAAATGCATGCAAAGTGTCTTCTAAAAAATTTCTAGAAGATTGAGGTGCATGGTATGGTGCAGAATATGATCTAGAAGGTTGTGCAGACTGTGCAGGTTGTTGGTTTTCAGACTTCCAGCTGAAGTTGGGGTGATTACGCCATCCTCTCATGTTAGCATGTGTAGGACAGTTTTGGGCATGATGATCTACCCCACCACAGACAACACATGGCCCAAAAGAGTCTGCATGATTAGCCATGTGTGTTGGCTTTGAGTTTTTCATTTTCAATAACTCTAATTCTCTGGTGAGCATTTCAACCTTAGCCTTAAGATTATCCTCTTCCCTTAGACGGGTAAATACCACCACTCGGGTTTCCTGTAGGTCGTGACCTGTTTGTGCTATCAGTAGCACTAGGTCCAGTCCAAGTATGAGCTTTTTCAGCAAGTTCATTGAGGTACTTTATGGCCTCATCAGGATTTTTCTGTAAAAATTCTCCATTGCACATCATTTCCACGAATTGACGTTCCCTGGGCGTAAGCCCTTTATAAAAATAACTCACTAAGCGCCAATTCTCATATCCATGATGGGGACACATACTCAGCAATTTTTTAAATATTTCCCAAGACTGGTACAAAGTCTCACTATCCTTTTGTGCAAAGGTAGAGATTTGTCTTTTTAAATCATTGGTCTTATGTTGGGGAAAGTATTTATTGAAAAAAACTTGAGTCATCTCACTCCATGTTCCAATAGACCGTGGTCTTAGTGAGTACAACTAACTCTTAACTTTATCTTTCAAAGAAAAAGGAAAAAACTTTAGCCTTACCGTTTCGTCAGTGGTATTTTGACTGTGAAATGTTGCAACTACTTCCTCAAATTCCCTAATATGAACATAGGGGTTTTCATTTTCTAGACCATGGAAAGTCGTAAGTAATTGTATCATTCCTGTTTTAAAATCTACATGACGAACATTAGGTGAGAACATAATACAGGATGGTGTGGCTGTTCGTGCGGGATGAAGATAATCTTGGAGGGTTCTAACAGGTTGGTCCACGTGTTTACTCATCGCGTCAGAATTGGAAGAATTATCAAACAAGCGATTAGAAAAATTAGATTCTAAATCTGATTCTAGCACGGGTCTACTAGCAAACCGTCCAAAAACGTCTCTGTACTTGCGCATGCAAAGTAAAGAAAAGCGTAATACTGAAAAAAAATAATTACGAAAAGAAAAGTAAAATAAAATAAAGATGCAGAAAGCTAAAAAGAAAATAAACGAAGTTACCGCTCTTTTTTTTTTTTTTTTTACAAACTACTAAAAAAAACTACAAATTCTTCTACCGTCTCCCCGGCAATGGCGCCAAAATTTGATTACGCCCAAAGAATAACGCGGTCGTTTGCAGTATAGTTTTGGGGTGTCGATTCCACAGGGAGATGGATTGAGAAATTGAAGAACAGTAACGAAATTAACAAAAAGATTAAATGAGTGTGATAAGTAAATTTTAGAGTGTGATGTAAATTAAAACTAAATGAGTAATTTGAAAAGTATAAAAATGAGACGAAAAGTAGAGCGTAGGGAATTCCTTGTGTATTTGTGGTATTCAAATTTATTCTGAATTCATTGATAACTCAATTAACAATTCTATATCCAAATTCTTAATCGGAATATATAACATTAATAATAAAAATTTAAATCAAATATAACTCTTTGAAAAATCATTCTTCGCGCTTAACTCTCATAGATTGTTATCGATATTGAGAAAATCCAACGACGACAATATACCCAAGAGGCGATATTGCAGCAGAGAATTAAATCAATATAGATAATCAATTGCTCCAAACATAATTATAGAACTAATTCACTCAATAGAAAAAGCATGACTGAATCCATAAACGAAATAGATTCTATATTTATTTGAAGACGAAAAATATCACTAATAAATTGAGAATAATAGAACAAAAGAGTTTTAATATTTAAAGACCAAATACATGAATAAAAAATAAATTACAAACACCATCACACACACAAGTTCATCCCTAACCCTCCTTGAGAATTTAGTTACACATATTGAAAATATGCAACAAAAATTCTCCAAGGGATAATATGGAAGAGCCAACCATTATTTTCTTCTCTCTTCTTTGGTTTTTCTTTTCTTTTCTCAAGCTCTAAAAATAATGGCTCTTCCAAAGCATCCTCCCACACTAAGCATTGTCTTAAAACACACACGCCTCCCTTCTATTTATAAGCATCCTTCATGCAAGTTGTCATGACAAAATCATCACAATTTCAACTTGTTTTGCCATGTGCCATTCTTGAATCCAAGTGATTTGTGAGTTGTCATTTTGATCATTTGTTTTCCGACTATGCATGAGCTGGATTTTGCTTGTAGGTTGAGTGTTTCAATTTTGCTTCTCTATCCATTAGTTGTCTTGTATGACTTAATATCTTGTGGTCAAATAATTTGTCTACAAGAAACTTGGTGCACTTCATCTTGCATATGAATTGATCATTGAATTTTCAAGTTGGTGTAGGAGTGCTTGCTGGAAAATATTATGATGACATTTGGATTTGATGCAAGTGGCTGAAAAATATCGAGGAACGTCAAGTGCAGGTGCGTCCACTTGATGGTCGATTTTGTCTTAGATTGAGTGGATATCTCTTCAAACATAAAACATAAAAGTTATAGATATTTCTCTTGCGGTTCTATATCATCTTGAATCAGCTCAATCTCCATATTACGAAAAGATGTCAGAACTGTCTAAAATTCTGCAATTATCTTCATTTGCTCCTAATGCCTCTATTTGTATCCTAAATCAAAATATAAGAATAATGAGTATATTTAGGCATCAAAGAAAAATAAAGTATTAAACATTAAGAGAGGAAAATATGGCATTTTATATTCTCATCAATATATTAAATCATGCTTATATCTATCTCAAGATAAATGACTATTAATTTTAATAACATGAGTTATATCCATTATTTTCTCATTTCTTTTAGTATTTAAATAGAGTATTTAGAGTGCATTTTTGTGCACTCATCAAGTTCCTACTAGATAAATACGATGGGTTTGGTAGATTCGTCAGGATTATCCCTGACACACTGGCAGTGTGATGATCAGGAGTCCTATGAACATTTAATGTTTGGCAGAATAACATATAACATTAAATACGGTTTGATATAAATATCCAAAAATACCTACTGATTGTCCGGAGGTAATCATATTAAATGAGATATTATTGAGAAGAAACAAAATCAATAAATGATCCCGAAACACCCAGGATGTAGAGGGGAATAATTTGCTCCTCGATAGTCCTGGATAATTACACGTATGCCAAATCGATATTTCAACCCATATAAAGGAAAGAATGTATCACTTAGAAAATGTACGAACAACTATCATTGATTTTCTCTCAAATTATCTTTGATCTATAAAAATTCTCACTAACAAAGGCAACGAAGAGTTCTAAGGGTTGAAGAACCCAATCCTCCATCTTTTCTTTTGCAGATTAATTACCTGGGAATCGAGACGTTACTCAGGAGTGTAGAACACATATCAACAGTTGGCGCCGTCTGTGGGATAGTGCTCTTTTGGTGTTCTCTGCAAATCGGTCGCATTGCGATTACGAGATAATGATTGCAACTCAAAATACATCCCGATGGAAGAACGACTAGCCACCTTGGAAGCAACGATCAGGGAGCTCACTAGAGAGAATGACAAGCTGTAGAAGAATAATGAAGAATTGACTGCTCGTGAGGAACCTTCCGTGAGTAGATCCACAGAATCTCACCGAGTCAATGAACCTAATCATGAAGAAGTAGAGGAAGAGAGGCGTAAAATGCAACTGGAACTCAAAGAATTGGAAGACAAGTACGAAAACATAGCCAAGCATATAGAAGCCCCTTCTATTACTGGGCAATTATGCAACCACCTCGATACCCCTTACAGTGTAAGTGTTATAGCAGTGCCATTACCTCCAAAGTTTCAAGCACCTCAGATGGAGTTGTACGATGGAGGTGCTGATCCATATGAACATATAGAGACGTTTAGGACGCACATGAGTTTGCATGGTTATCCTAATGAGGTGGCATGCCGAGCGTTTCCACTTACCCTGAAAGGAGTAGCTTGAACATGGTTCAGAACGGTCCCTACTAGCACAGTAGATAGCTTTGACTGTCTCGCTCGCCTGTTTATCACCCAGTTCTTAGGAGGTCGAAAGAGGAAACGAACAGCTGCGTATCTCCTCACGGTTAAACAGAATAGTCATGAAAGCCTCAAGAACTATCTTTCCCGATTCAACAAGGAGTTAATGACGATAGGAGATCGGGATGAGAAGATCACTTTAGCTGCTCTCTTAAGTGGAATATGGCCTGGAAGTCCTTTCTTGGCAGAGATAGCTAGACGAACCCCAGCCACCTTGGCTGAATTTATGGACAGGGCAGATGGATATATAAACGCTGAAGACACTCTACAAGCGCTCATAAGACCAAGGACAACTTGTCAGCAAGGAAAAAAGGTACCAACGACCCGAAGAGACGAAACGCCCAAGGAGGCCCGCAGCCTTAAGGGAGTCGGCAATACAGACCACGCTTGCACAACAATTTGACAATGGATAAAGAAAACGAGGAAAGGCAGTATCACAACCAGAACCAGAATCAGCGTCCACCGGGAAATATGTACTGCAAGTATCATAAATCTACTGGGCACAATACTCGGGAATGTAGAACTTTGAAGAGAAGAAATGATGGGGAAAGCAAAGAGTCAAACAAGAGGGGGGAGTATTCTAACAGTAAACATAGTCCGAGCCCTCGTAAAGAAAGAAGCTCCAAAGTCCTATCTCAAAAGGGGGACCCCTAGGCGAAATACAAACTATTGCTAGAGGAGTACCAAAAGGGGGTGAAACCTCAACTTCAAGAAAGGCATATGCAAGAGAAACACGCTATGTGGAAGTATTCGCCACGTCAGAGTCGACTCGAGACAAACAGTCTTCTGAAGATGTCCCGATCATCTTTGATAGACAGGATGAGGGAGTGATGCAGCCTCACGATGACGCTTTGGTAGTCACCATGCTAGTTGCCAATTTCATAACTAAGAGGATCCTTATTGATAATGGAAGCTTGGCAGATATCCTTTATTGGGACGCGTTTGACAAAATGAAGATCGAGCGAGACAGGCTACGGCAGCCCCAACATCCCCTAGGGGATTCGCCGGCGAGATTATACAGCCCGAATGAGTCATAACTCTACCTGTTATGGCTGGCGAGGCACCCCGAACGTCAATGATCATGGTTGACTTTTTAGTGGTCAGAGCCTCTTCCTTGTACAATGCCATACTGGGGCGTCCTTCTTAAATCGCCAAAAAGTTGTGACTTCTACATATCATCTGAAAATGAAGTTCCCAACTCAAAATGGTATAGGAGAAGTCAAAGGTGAGCAATCCTTAGCCCATGAATGTTATTCTCGCGAGTTAAAACCCCTAAACCAACTAATGATCGGCATCGCCAAGGAGGAGTCGAGACATAGTGAAGTTGCTGCTAAGTTGCCTCCTCCACCGCCTTTGACGCGATGGGATGAAGACTTTCGAGATGAACAAACCATCAAACAAGCCGAACTTGGAGAGCCATTGGAGCTGATCGCCTTCGACCAAGCGAAACCCGAGTGGAAGATTCAGATAGATTCAAGCCTGGAACCTCGCCTGAAACGGGGACTCAAACAACTCTTGACTAAACATCAAGATGTCTTCGCCTAGACTCATCAAGATACGTCAGGTATAGATAATAGTGTCATTGAACATCATTTGTGTATCAATCAGGAAGCTCGGAAAGTTAAGCAAAAAAGACGTAGCTTTTGCGCCGAGAAATATGCTGCCATAGCTGAGGAAGTAGACCGCCTCCTAGCGGCGGGGTTTATCAGAGAGGCCCAATATCCAGAATGGCTGTCTAATGTAGTTTTGGTGAAAAATGCGAGCGGTAAATAGAGGATGTGTGTGGACTTCACCGATCTTAACAAGGCATGTCCGATAGCTTCCCACTCCCTCACATCGATCTGATCGTGGACTCAACGGCTGGTCATCCGTTACTTAGCTTCATGGATGCGTATTCAGGGTATAATCAGATCAGGATGAATGCAGACGATGAGGACAAAACAACTTTCATTACAGACCGGGGATTATATTGCTACAAGATGATGCCCTTTGGGTTGAAAAATGCAGGAGCTACATATCAACGCCTGGTCAACCGGATGTTTAAACAGCAGATTGGGAGGAATGTGGAAGTATACGTCGATGATCTGCTGGTCAAGAGTAAAATGCATGGGCAACATGTGGAGGACTTGCGGGAGGCTTTTGAAGTCTTACGTCAATATAAGATGAAGCTTAACCCAAGTAAATGTTCTTTTTGGAGTAGGGTCGGGGAAATTCTTCAGCTATATGGTCTCCGAAAGGGGAATCGAAGCCAACCCTAAAAAGGTGAATGCCATATCTCACATGGTGGCACCCTGGAATCATCACGAGGTGCAGCAATTGGCGGGCTGAGTAGCCGCCTTGAATCGCTTCATAGCTTGATCCACTGACAAATGCTTACCTTTCTTTCAAGTGTTGAAGAAAGCACATGAGTGGAACTCTTCTTGTGACTAAGCCCTAGATGAGCTAAAAGAATATTTAACTTACCCGCCACTACTTAGCCAAATCGAGCCTAGTGAAATGTTGACTGCTTATTTAGCTATCTCGCCTAATGCAACCTCCACTGTTCTAGTAAGAGACACCGCGACCGGGTAGAAACCGGTATATTATATAAGTCAAGCATTTCGGGGGGCAGAGGCCAGCTACCCTAAACTGGAAATGATGGCTCTCGCCTTAGTGGTAGCTACTAGACGACTCAGTCCGTACTTCCAAGCTCACACTGTACACGTACTTACAAATCAGCCCTTGAAAGCCGTTTTACAATGACCAGAGGCTTCAGGAAGATTAGCAAAGTAGGCTATATAACTTAGCGAATTTGATATCCAGTACGCCCCTAAAAAGGTGATCAAAGGGCAAATACTCGCTGATTTTATAGTCGAGCTCATTAGCTTTCCAGAAGAGATTGCCCAGACACCCCCAACAAACCTTGGATGGTATATATGGACGGAATAGCATGTAAGGCGGGAGGAGGAGCAGGTATCCATGTCATCTCTGACGATGGTAGGGAGTACAAGTACGCCGTTAAAATTACTTTCAAGGTTACCAACAACGAAGCAGAGTATGAGGCACTCTTAATCAGCTTGAATGTTGCTCGCCTTTTGAGAGCTAAAGAAGTGAAGGTGCATGCCGACTCGCAAGTGGTAGTTCACCAGGTAACCGGTACCTTTGCTGCTAAAGGAGAACGACTAAAGAAATATTTTTAATTGGTTTGTGAAGCACGAGATTATTTTCAGTATTCTTCCATTCAGCAAATCCCGAGAGTCAATAATTGTTAAGCTGATCGCCTAGCTAGAATTGCCTCCGGGCAAATGGATGTCTCTTCTCCCGAAAACATTGAAGTAAGGCAAGCAGATATCCCTTCTATTGGAAAAAAAATGTTCTAAGTAGAGACAGACCAGCCCGGATGGGCTAAAGATATAATAGATTTTCTGCAAGATAATAAGCTACCCACTGACGCAAATAAAAAAAGATAAAAAATCAGGCCGCTAGGTTCACTATCTTAGAAGGGATATTATACAGAAAATGATTCTCAGAACCGTTGCTCAGATGTTTGTCAATAGAAGAGTCTCATATGTATTAGCAAAGATTCATGAAGGTATTTGCGGGAGTCACTCTGGAGGAAGAGTTCTAGCAAACAAGATAGGTCGAGTGGAGTATTACTGGCCAAACATTCTTAGAGATTCGAAAGAGTTTACCTAAAGATGTCTGCAATGTCAAATACATACCAATATTTTGCACCTCCCACCTACAGAATTGTCATCTGTAATAGCGCCCTGGCCTTTTGCACAGTGGAGGTTAGATCTCATAGGTCCTCTTCTTACGGGACGTGGAGGAGTTAAATTCATTATGGTAGAGGTTGATTATTTCACAAAGTGGGTGGAGATGGAAGCCTTGTCTACAAGAACCACCCAAGCCATTACCAAGTTCCTCTGGAAGTTTATTGTATGCCAGTTTGGAATACCACAAAGTTTCATATCCGACAATTGAGGTCAATTTGACTCTTCGCACTACCGACAGTGGTGCGCCGAGCTGAAGATCGAAGTACGGTATTCATCTCCCGGGCACCCACAAGCAAATGGCCAAGCAGAGGCAACTAACAAGACTATTTTGTCTATCGTCAAAAAGAAGCTAGGAAACTGTAAGGGAGCATGGGTAGACGAACTCCCCGGGGTATTATGGTCCTACCGTACTACCGTCCGAATTCCAACGGGAGAGACCCCCTTTGCTCTTACATATGGCAATGAGGTTGTCATCCCGGCAGAGATAGGAGTCCCTACTTCAAAAGTACAAAACTTTCATTTGGAAGACAACAAAATAAAGCTATTACAACAATTGGACCTCCTCGAAGAAAGGCGAGCATAGGTGGCTATAAGAGTAGAACATCATAAACGCATGGCTGAAAAGTTTTTCAACAAGCAAGTCAAATCCAGATCTTTTAAACCTAGGGACCTGGTTTTAAAGTGCACAGGAGTGACCACCACCGAAGAACGCAAGTTAGGACCTAAATGGGAGGGACCCTACGTTGTCGCCAGGAGTACCCGACCAGGATTGTACAAGCTTACAGACAGTGAAGGCAATGCTTTCGCCCATCCATAGAATACGGAATATTTGAAAAAATATTATGTATACCTCAATTTTTCTTCACTGGGATTATATTATATGAAAGTTGCAAATTACTGGTCTTACGCCAAATATGCACCCTTGGACGAAATACGTTCGATTCAGTCGCCGAAGGGAAGGAACCTGTTCCTTCGCCTTCGCCTTCGCTATCACGTTGGCGCCTTATGAATCGCGGGGTCGCTTGGGCTTGAAACCTCACCCCTCGATTCAGTCACCGAAGGGAAGGAACCTGTTCCTTCACCTTTGCTATCACGACTGGCACCTTATTAATCGCGGGACGCTTGGGCTCTAAGCCTCGCCCCTCAATTCAGTTGCCAAAGGGAAGGAACCAGTTCCTTCGCCCTCGCCATCAAGTCAATGCCTTTTGAATAGCAGGGTCGCCTGGGCTCTAAGTCTTGCCCCAATTCGATCGTTGAGAAAAAGGAATTCAGAAAATGCAATATGTTACCCTTTCCATGTGATATTATCCACGACTCGCCCACGGATCACGGCACCCACAGATCGCTAAATAAGGTACATGCTCGCTTAAATCTTTCTCGCCTAAGTTATTAACATTGTACTCACCCTAATCTTCCTGGCGTCCAGACAATAGTATGGGCTCTCGCGTTTTATTATAAATCTTTATCAATAGATCGTTTACTTTCATTGATAAAGATTCGCGAGGTAGTACAATCACCATCAAACGATCATATCCAGTTGTTTAATAATTTAGATTACAATGTTCAAATGGTGAATCTGATTATGATAATATAGCTCAATATCTGAAAGGCGGTCCATATAGGTAGATTTACATCAATCTTTACGTTTGTACACATTGTATAAGAACTGGCGAGTTGTTCCACCACACAACAAGAAGGTAAGCATATAGCGAAAAGAATGATATATTGACTAATAGACTCTTTACATTTGAAATTTATACAAATCTATACAAATCTGTACAATACATTGACTATCAAGGAGGCAAACATATGCGGCACTCTGGTGTACCGATTTTGGCAACCTCTACCTTCGCTATGGGGTCAGGAGCAAGCTGTCGGGGATCCATGCTAGCCATGTCGAAGGACGGGTTCCGAACGACTTCTTCCCTTAGCCACCTCAAACCCTTTACATAACCTTGACTCCAGGCAGCTATGCAGAGGGAACGATGCTGAGTCGCTTGACGCCTAAGAATTTCAAGCTCAGCATTCGCCTAGCCTAACTCCCGAGAGAGAGTGTCACGTTCGAGCTCAGTTGTATCGACCTTGGCTCGAAGGGTCTCCAATTCCTCTTCTCGAGTGGCGCACGAATGCTCAAGGACAGTCAAGTTTGAGTTTAAGCATTTCATTTCTTGATTGGCGAGGGAAAGTTCGTTCTCTTTGATGGCGAGCGTCTGCCCAATAGACTCTTGACCTCGAAGGAGGTCATCTCTACTTGCCTTTAGGAACCGGTTCTTCTCTTTTAATATTGCCACTTCATCTAGCATGGATTCGTGAGTTTCCATATAGTAATCCCGCTCCTTTTCTAACTCCATAACGGTGGCTTTCAGAAGATCTCTATCTTCTGTAAGCTGGCAAACCGAAGCACCAAGCTCTTGGTATTTCTCCTCAGCTTCTAGAAGCTGTTCCCGAGCCCGTTTTGCACTCCCGTTTAATAGCCTCGTCACCTCGAAGCCGACTGACCCAATAGTTTGGTCGGAGGCCTGAACAATAACAAACAGTTAGAGAAACGAAAGAAGTTAAAATTAAAACAGAATCTTGAATGAGTACCTGCGCCAAAACGGACTGGAGTAGGTCGACCACCATTCCCGTCTACTCTGTATAATCAGGAATGGAAGTGGTTGGAGGTGAAGGATGGGTGGAGTGTTGTATAGCCCGATTGAGAGAAGACCCCATCGTTGATATGGCATCATCATCAGGAGACCGAAGGGACTCCCGCCCAATGTTCTCATTGGTTTCAGTGTTAGTCAAGTCTGGAACGGAGAGCCTCAATGCCAAATGATGGTCTGTCTCCATGTGCTCGAGTGCAGCCACCTCTCGCCCGCCAAACGCCAGAGTGGGAGGTTCGTCTCCCCTGCCCATTTTAGGGCGGCCCTCTCTAAAGGAAGAAGGGTGTGCTGATCGATGGACATCCTCCCAAGTAGGAGTTTGTACAGATGATAACACGGACGCCTAAAAATTAGGAGTTCCCGCAGCATACGCGGGAGGATTTGATAAGGCAGCCAAAAAGGCCAGCTCGACCTCATCTATATCCTGCTCGGAGGTCGAAGGCAAAGGCCTGTCATTCAGATGGGGCTGGCGATCTAAAGGCAAACACACAGCCAGTGGCTGTGGCGTTCTGGCCCCCTGCCCTTCTAGTGAATGAGACCTTGTATGCTGGCTGCTCCCTTCACTAGCAGGCGCCGCGAGTACAGACGAGGATTTAGGAGGCTGTACTGGAGAGGATTGAGGAGGCTGTACTAGAGAGGATTGAGTTCGACCCTCAAGTGAAGGACGAGTAATCCTTATATCGTGGCGAGCTTTAATTCGCATTTCCTGAGCAAAGGTGAGAACAGGAGGCTCAGGTGTCTCCGCAGCAGCTTGCCCGCCTCCTTCGCGGCGAGACTTTGCATCCTTTTCTTGGTTTGGAGGGGCAGCACATTTGCGAGCTGCAAGGGGGCGATTAGGCCTTTCGGCAACTGGTATGCTGGAAAAATCTTGGAACGCCGCATAACCTCGCCTTGGCTCGACCAGATAGGTGTTGATATTGTGGTCGATTAGAATGAGGTCAGATTCCAACCGGTGAAAGTGGCGTTGCGCCCACCTTATAACTATCTCCACCTGAGCATGCTCCCTCTGGTTTAGATCTATGTCCAGAAGGGAGGTAGGAGGCAACTCGCCCCAATTCACCTGAATAGGGAATTCCCCTCTAGTCTCATCTTCTGGGAATTGCCATCCATTGCCCTTTACATAGAATATCTTCTTGTAATAATCTTTGACGTTGGAGTATCGACTCTCAAGAGTGCATAATTTTGTCTCGCTGTCCCGAGACTGAAAACCAACCAAACTTAGGGAAGGTTTTCTAATTAAGCAATAAAGAGAGAAACTCTCGAGCCGTTAGGTCAGGGTACAACTCCCCTGCATCTAGCAGTGACGAACGAAATACTATGCAGGAAGCTAATAGTATTCGTCAAGTATTAGGTAATAACTGAGCCGGAGCCAAGCCCAGGTAGTGAAGAACTTCGCGCACTGGTCTGATAAATGGAAGACGCAGCCCGTTCTTGAACATGGTCTCATACAGGAGCACATGCTGAGCTCGCCCTTCTGCGTCACAAGGACGCTCTCGAACAACTCCAAAACTCTCCGAAGTAGGAATGTAACCCAGATCCCGAAGATGCTGGATGGATGAAGGGGCGTAAGATGATACCCATTGGTGTCCAGCGTAGATAGAATCAACCCCCATTGAAGCTTAAAAGAAATGCAGAGAAAGATCAGGTTGAAGATGAAGTTGTGAAGAAAGAGGAGGTAAAATTTCAAGCAGCAAAACGGTAGTAAAAAGTGAACCATTACAGAAAACAGGTATTTATATTACAGATGGTTACCACCATGGGGAAGGTAAACGTCGGGAAGTGAAACGGCACGACTGATAAATGGAGAGCAAATGCGAAACTTCTACTCAGCGTGTGGATATCACTTCTCAATTAATGAAGAGTAACTGACAACAAGTATTCGGGAAACTGAAAAACTAGACGTACAATGATGAAAATAATCCATAAATGTAGCGCACGATATTTCGAGTCATTATGGTCAGAAAATTACCTCCTTTTTCCATGCCCAGTGAGCAAAAGCCAAATCGTCGCGGTTAGAGAGCCAGAAAGCTCCTACGTGACTATTATGCCCCTACTCCGCCCATTCAAATTTAATTTTACACAGGATAAAATTTCACGAGTTTGGGCCATAAGAGTTTAATAATCCCAATCAAAATCGTCTTCGATTAGTATTTACGGGGTACTGTGAGGGAACAAATACAATAAGGGATAAGGTGATGGACGCCCGCCTACCATTCCTCTTTCGGTGTCTTAAAAGAAATTGTAATATGTACAAAACGGAAAGTTGATTTCTAATTCTTCCTTATTCAAACTGTATTTCTCCTATAATAGTTCCTACTAGATAAATACGATGGGTTTGGTAGATTCGTCAGGATTATTCCTGACACACTGACAGTGTGATGATTAGAAGTCCTATGAACATTTAATGTCTGACAGGATAACATATCACATTAAATGCGGTTTGATATAAATATCCAAAAATACCTACTGATTATCCGGAGGTAATCATATTAAAGAAGATATTATTGAGAAGAAACAAAATCAATAAATGATCCCGGAAAACCCAAGATGTAGAGGGGAATAATCCTGATAGTCCTGGATAATTACACGTGTGCTCGATCGATATTTCAGCCCATATAAAGGAAAGAATGTATCATTTAGAAAATGTACGAACAACTATCATTGATTTTCTCTCAAATTATCTTTAATTTATAAAAATTCTCACTAACAAAGGCATCGGAGAGTAGAACCCAATCCTCCAACTTTTCTTTTGCAGATTAGTTATCTGAGAATCGAGACGTTACTTAGGAGTGTAAAACACACATCAACACTCCGAATGTCTTGTCTCTCTTCAGATGCTTTTGTGAGATTTATATACACATATTTTTGGTTAAGCGACAATATTTAATATTTAATATTTCATTTTTTAATTTTCAGAAATAATTGTCATGTCGTCCTAACTTTGGATATATTCTACTATATTCAACTAACTTGCTTAAAACTTCTCTCAGAGCGTTCTCATTGCATTGACTTTAAAATCATCCTTCAAGAAAAAGTATATTTATACACAAATATCAAAAAAATAAATATTATATTTGATCAAATATAATAATGAAATGTATGAGAAATGGTTTAAAAAATACTTTTTGTGAATAATAAAACTAAAATTTTATCCAAAAAATTAAAATAATTATCAAATTTGATAATTATTTTAATTTTTTGGTAATTGTTTTAGTTTTATTATTCACAAAAATATTTTTTGAACATTTCTTTATACTTCATTGCCAAATTTGATCAAATATAATACTTATTTTTTAATATTTATACAAAAATATATTTTTTAAATAATAACTTTTAATTAATCTAATGAAAATGTTCTCAGGTGTGATATCTTAGCATTCTCAGATCCATGGACCTTAGCAGATATTTTCAAGATCTCCCCATTGAAGTTTCGTTGAAGCCAACAAATTAAGAAATTAATAATAAAAAATTAAAAGTAAAATTAAATTCTTTTTTCTTTTATATGTATATATAAATTCTTAACTTTTTTATTTTATTATTATTATTATTATTTTATCACAAGCATGCATGGATAGGGATATATATGGCCTCCGAAGATTGGTTTCATTCGTGGGCTGACCAAAACTTGACCGCATACACCTACTCGATTTATTTATTTATTTTTTGTTGTTAGACACATATCTACTTGATTTAAAAGTAAAAACCTGGATGTTGAGTAATCATCTGTAGTATTGTTTTAATCTCTTTTACTTATTTCATTTAAAATAAGATTTATTCAATTTCTCAATTTTCCTCTTTGATTTGTTTAGTAGTGCAAGAGAGCAAGATGTGATTGATTCTGATTACACCGCCATATTTATAATAATTATCAACAAGTTAGTTGAGGTGCCGCTTAAGCTTCTACAAATGCTGTACTCATATGATAGTTCATTGGATATAGATATTGTAATGGTGATGGTTTTCATTCAATATCATTCATTTACATGGCTACAACGGAGGTGATAATCCATGTTCCAAACACGAGCTACTGTCATGTTATTAGACTCATTATTTACCTTTCGGGTATCATAACTTGTGCCGTATTACTATTGTTCTACTTAACCTCATATCTTTTCCCAGTGGGGATAGCCCTTAATGGCTCTATTGTCGATGACACTTAATCAATTTGAGTGTTTCATTGTTGAGCACTCTCAACAAGATAATCATAAAATGACAAAGTTTCATCAGGTTTCTTACTAAAAATCTCTCCATTGCACATAATTGAACTAATTGCTTGCAATCCGAAGTGAAACCTGTATAGAAATGGTTCATCAGTCTCTAGGATTCAAAACTGTGATGTAGACATATATTTACCAAATCTTTAAATCTTTTCCACTTGGCCTAAATATTCTCATCAGATTTCTTATTGAACTAGGTGATTTGCTCTTGATAATGCTAAGTTCTTGAAAATGGAAAAAAAAAGAATTGTAAGAATTTATGATGGATATCAGACCAACTAAAGATAGAATTAGGCCTCAAAGAATTAATTCAGATTTTCAAATTATCCTTTAAAAAGATAGGAAATAAATGAAGTCTAATAAATTCATCAATAATGACCTTAGTAATAAAAGTAGTGCAAGCCAACTCAAAGTCCGTCAAATGTTGGTAAAGGCTCTCAGAATCCATCCTATGAAACTAAGGTATCACTGACATCATGTCATAGTTAATAGAAAGATTAGATATTTCATGAGCTAAAACAATGTATGATGGTGTAGTAGTGTGAGTGGACTGTAAATAATCCTTAAGAGTGCGTGATATAGGTGTAGCTATAGTATGTTTTTTTCTTTAGTTTTTTTAAAGGTTTAAATTTAAGTCAATTCTTTCTTTAGGACTCTAAAAACCTGACTCACTAAAAGATGAGTAGCATAAGGGTTATCTCAAGTGTATGAGTATGTCGTGTAATAATGAGAATAAAACTCTTGAATTGTCTCCTCGAGAAAAATAGTTTAAATTAAACTCATGTAAAATGGTGGAAATATTTATAAAAAAGAAAATAAAAAAGCATTGGTCCTGTACTAGATTCATATTTTTAGATTTTTGAATGTCAAAGTGAGAAATAAAAGTATTAAGATGCTAGACAATAAATTAATAATTAAACTAGACCGATTTAATTAATTAATCAAGAAGAAATTCAGTAAACTAATTTAATTAACAATGCATTAAATATAAAATTTAAAATTAAATAAATACCAAATTATAAAGTAAGCTAATTAAAAGTATTGATCAACTAATAATGAAATATACTAAAGTTTAACGTGCTGAAAATAAAATATTAAAATAAAATAATGTTAAATTGATAATCTCATAAAAAAACGATGTAAAATGCAAAGTGAAATTAAATAAAAATCAGAGAACGAAAAGAGTAAACCGTATGAATGTAGACAAAGATTACAAGGAGATAGAATGCTTCTATTGCATTTTCGAAGCCTTTTGTTGTGCATGTTGTTGTGGACTTGTAAAAGTGCGACTGTCCCTTTGAGGTCTAAGCCGGATGCTGAGTGAAATTAATGTGCAGGTCTATTCTCCAATCCTCTACGGCGCCATGTGTGTCAATGAATATACATGAGTACGGCATTTTTGTAAAACAGGATTCGGCTGCTGTTGAAAAACTCGAATGAAATTTGACCTGTTATGCAAATTACGGACTTTCACTTTCATAAATATTATTATCTTATTTTATTTTATTATTATTAATTTTTTAAATTTTCTTATAAAATAATAAATAATTTAATTTTTTAAAATTTCAAAATAACTTTTCAATCCTAAAATAAAACTAATATTAAAAAAAATATGTTAATAATATTTTATTTTATTTTATTTTTAATTTTTATCTCATCTTATTTATAAAAATAAATTAAGTATAAGTTTCGACCCAGCCTAAAGTCAAACCAAGAGGGGACGTGTGCCTTCTGTGAAGTGCAGGTCATAGGGGTGGGCAGCGGGTACCCACACTCGCTGTTCCGCTCGCATTCCGCCCCGCACCGCCGTGTGGGAACGGAGTCACCTGCCCGGCAGGCGGGGGGCGGGGTTTTCCCGCCCGCTTTCTACACTTAAGGCGAGGGCAGTATAGAGGTCCCTCTGCCCCGCTTTTACCTCGCCCTACCCCCGCCTTTCCTTATATATAAATATAAATATATAATTATATATATTAATAAAATGATTTTGTTAGTTTAGAATTTAGATTCTTAAAAAGTTAGAAGTAATATTTATAAATTATAATGTTAATAATTAATAACACAATTTATAATTTTGTACGATTAATTTGTATTATTGTAAATTTGTAATAATTTAGTCTTTATTTTAAGTTTTATTATTTTAGTGATTTTTTTAAGTGGCTTTAGACTTTAGTAATAGAATACCGAATATTTTTTAATATATAATTGTGTACTTAAATCAGGTTTGATGGTGTTTTATGCTAAAAATGGCTTGAAAACTTGATCTGGGCTGAAAATACTCAACATTACGATATGGCCAAGGCCCTATAAAGGCAGGGACGGGGGCAGGGGCGGGGGGCGGGCGGATGGGCTCCCACCCCGCTATCCCGTTGTGGGACAGGGTACTCCGCCCCCGTGTAGGCGGAAGTAGGGGTGCCCCGCCCTCGCCTGGGCGAGTATCACCCCTAGCAGGTCAAATGAAGATACTGAGTGGGGCCAAAGTGCAAGCCAAGTGGGCTAAGCCTCTTATGTGTGAAGTCCAATAGCAAGTTGTGGCCTAAAGTCCTTCTATTGTGAAATTGAACTCTCCTCTCTTAAATGAATTGCAGCCCCATAAGTGAAATATGAAATTAATATTGAGTAGGGGCCCAAATTTAAGTGCTGAATTTGTGAGGTTAAAAGTGAAGTGGCTGGAAAAGTGTTTTGTTGTTTACTTCTCTCCCTTCTCTTGAATTTTTTTCTCTATTTGTTAATTATACTCCATACTCACTTCTATGTAAGCAAAAATCGTGCATCATATCACAATGGCAATTCTTTTGCCCTAAAAAAAAAAGGCATGGATTTAGACCTCAGTTCGCTCCAAGTTTGATTCTTACAAGCACAAATCAAAGCAGTATTTGTGAGGCAAAAGGAAAAGAGCAAACAATAGGAATTATTAGAGTACTAAAAATCAGCAGAAGCTAATGTAAATGCCAATGAGTTAAATTAAGCACAAATAGAACATCATAGGCATGTTTGCCAGGGGTGAACTACCAAGAATAAAATCAAAAGTTGTTCAACCTACCATAAGTAAGATTGTGCTTCCAGCAAAAAAAGGCACAAACGATATGCATGTGGGTGATCCTTTTCCAATGAATGCATCAAACTTAATTTGCTTTATAAACTTTTTTTCCTAAAATAAATTCACAAGAATCAAGTCTTGGGGAAATACAACTAAGCAGAAATCTTTGTTATTCAAAACATAAATAATAGAACATTTGATTTCCAGAAAAAAAAAAAAAAAAAAAAAAAAAAAAAAAAAAAAACCATTTGGAAAGCATACATAAAGACCAAGAAAAATCACTAATTTCAAATTCTATGGCTAGATCAAACCCAAAAAATAAGAGAATAAGAAACATTCGAAGAACATAATCAAAAAACAAAAATTAAAGGAAATTTCAAGTTCAATTTTCGCAAGCATGATCCAGAGCATTATGTGTGAGGGAAAAGGCTAAAATCAAACAATGGGAATTGAGAGAAATGCAAAATAGCCAATAAAAAGCAATGAAATGCTAATGAGTTACAACACAGATAGAAAACGATCGGGCTGGTTACTTCTAATGAACGATGATTGAGAATAAAATCAAAAGTTATTCAACATAACCAAGTTTGTGCTTTCAATAAGAGAACAAACACATGATCATATGCATTTGGGTGAGCTTTTTTGAATAAATGCCTCAAAATTAGTTTGGTTCATAAACTTCTTTTTAAATCTATAATCGACTGCAACAATCAGGTGCATAGGAGAGACAAAACATCCAGTAGCTGCTACGCCAGACTGACCCTGAAATAGACCAAGCAACAAATCTGATTTTGTCACATACACAGCAAACATGTCCATTCTTGTATTTTATTATCTTTTGTCTTATGCCTAATATATATGTTAGACACACTTATACAAAAATACAATAAGAAAATATTGAGAATCGTTTCTCCCATTTCTTTGTTCCTCTATTTTCCTCCTCTGGATTCTTCTTCCCAGAGTTTTACACAAGTTTTATCATGGTATGAGAGCAATGATTGATACATACCAAGACTCTTCTTCATCTCAAAACCACAACTTCAACTTGCAAAACCAAAATCATGAGAACAATCTGCACCATCCTGCAAGCCTATATTTCATCCAACCCGATGAAGGAGCTTCATTCTCGCTGGTTCCAGAACTTCTCACAACCGAAAACTACGTCACTTGGGCAAGAACAATGCGGTGTGCTCTCAACATAAAAGACAAACTTAGTTTCATTGATAATAAATTTCCCAAACCTTTGGATGATTCTGACCCTCTTTTTCTCCCTTGGGAACGTTGTAATGATATGCTTATTCCTTGGATTCGACACTCGGATGGTCTTGAACATAGATCCACCATTGCCGTTGCTGATACCGCTGCCAATGTATGGCTTGATCTTTGTGAACGTTTTTCCATTCACAAAGCACCTTGAATCTTCCAACTCAAGAAAGTCATTTCCAGTCTAACACAGGAGGATGATTCCGTGAGTTCCTACTACAACAAACTCAAAGCATATTGGGATGAACTTGACATATATGAACCAATGCCCCTGTGTAGACTACCACCATCGCAGTCAAATCATGCAATTTCTCAAGGGACTTCAAGATTCTTTCGACCATATACAAGCTCAGATACACCTCTATGATCCTCTTTCCACATTAAATTGTGTCTTGTCTTTGGTCCAACAAGAAGAATGACGTTGTCAACTACATTTCCTTCCACTTCTAGCGCATGTAGCCATGCTTATTAAGGGACCAACTTACGGTACCAACTCACGTCAGGACAAGCTCTATTACTCTCATTATAACGTTCTAGGACATTCCTTGGAAAGGTATTTCAAGGCCAATCTAGGCCTCCCAGTTTGCGCAAACTGCCATATCCCCGGCCATACAAAAGGAAAGTGCTACAAACTTGTTGGCTTCCCTCTCAAACACAAGCACCATTCCAAAACTTGAATAGGAACAACTTAACCATGGTCCAAGCATCACTCAAGAGCAATACAATCATCTCATTGCATCACTCCAAAAACAGCCATCTAAGGTCACTCTTCCCGCTACCAATCAAGTCCAAGTTTGCTCTCCTCCAATCGACTCCACAACATCTAGTATTGATTTCTATTTAGCCTTACAGCATGTTGACCCACCTTGGATCATCAACACCAGCACAACGAATCATATGTTTTGTAGCCTACATTTTTTTTTACCAATATCACTGTTGTAGCATCACGTTGTCTGATTACCTGGTAATTCCACAGCTGCCACACACATTGGAGACATTTGCTTAACATCTACACTCACTCTTAAAAATGTGCTTTGTGTTCTTACATTTTCTTTTAACCTCATTTATGCAAAATCTCTAGCCCATAGCTCAAATTGTCATCTCATTTTTTTCCAGATACATATTATATTCAAGACCTTTCCTCTTAGATGACGACTAGACAGGGTAAAGTCAGGGACGGCCTCTATCGTTTCCAACACTAGAAAAGTTCACCTATTGCTTTCATTTCACATCTTCAAACTTTACCTTGTTTTAGTTCTGTTAATGCTGCCGTTTTCTCAAATTTTGATGAATATACTTTATGGCACTATCAGTTGGGACATAGTGCTGCTATGAATGATCATGTTTTGAATCAAATACCAGATGTTGGTACTTGTTCTAGACTCAAACACACCTCTGTTAGTCATTTGCCCCCTTGCAAAACATGACAATTTGCTTTTTCCCACTAATTCAATCCATGCAAACAAAGTTCTTAACCTTATTTCAATTGACATTTGGGGACCAAATCACACACAAGCTCATGATGGATCAAAGTATTTTCTCATCATCGTCGACCAATTTTCAAAATGTACATTATTTATATGCTAAAACTCAGGCCTGAAGCATGGATTGCACTTCAAAATTTTTGTATCCTTATTGAAACTCAATTTGAAACAAAAACACAAATTTTTCCAAAGGGATTATTCACCAACTCACGTGTATTGCCACCCCATAGCAAAATGCTTTGGCTAAATGTAAACATCAACACATACTAAATGTGGCACGAGCTCTAAAATTTCAATTTGGTTTGTCCATAAGTTATTGGAATAAATTTGTTATAATAGTAGTGTACCTAATCAACTGGACTTCCACTCCAACTCTTGACTACAAATCTCCTTTTGGAATTTTATATACGACCAAGCCCTCTTACTCTCATCTTCGTGTCTTTGGAAGCTTATGTTTTGCTTCTACACTTAGTCACACTCATACTAAGTTCAAATCCTGGGCCCGTAAGTACATACTCTTAGGATATCTATACGGCATCAAAGGGTATAAATTACTCGATTTACATACCAAACAAATTTTTTATTTCCCGTGATGTTGTATTCTGTGAAAATCAATTTCCCTTAAAACAATCAAAAAATACCACCAATGCTCTCAAGCATGACATCTTCCCAAGAGAAATCCCTGTGCACACCGAGCCCCTCAACTCGGAACCTTCCATTCATGCCGAGCCACTTAACTTATAAACACCCTAACCCGAAGTTCTCCCACATCACTCACTCGACACACACATTTCCGAAGAATAATGTGACATGCCTACCTTCATTGATACTTCTTTCTCTCAGCATCTTCCATGCAAGTCAACTAGGACTCAAAAAGCACCCATATATCTGCAAGATTTTCACTGTCATGCTGTTTTTCACCCTTCATAGTGGACATCCAACAAGGCTCAAGGTCCATCCAATTTCAAAGGTTCAAAAGTATCTTTTCCCTTGTCTAAATCCCTCTCTTATGACTCTTTTTCACATACTTTTAAAGCTTTCACCACATCCATATCCTTACATGTTGAACCAACATCTTATGCCCAAGCTGCTCAAGACCCGATTTGGTGTGATGCAATGAGACAAAAGCTGGACACTCTTGACAGAATGGAACTTGGACCATTATTGACTTGCCTCCAGAGAAGAAAGTTATTGATTGTAAATGGTTCTATAAATACAAATTCAAGATGGATGGAAAAATAGAATGGGCTAAGGCTCGCTTGGTTGCAAAGAGATTTACACAACACGAGGGGATTGATTTCTATGATACTTTTTCTCCTGTAGCTAAATTGGCTTCTATTCAATGTCTTATTGTAGTGGCATCAATTAAATGATGGGATCTTCAACAAATGGACGTGAACAATGCTTTCTTTTATGGTGAGTTTGATGAAGAAATATACATGTGCCTATCTCCCGGCCATTCCTCAAATTCGAACAAGGTGTGTCGATTACAAAAGAGTTTATATGACTTGAAGCAAGTTTCGAGACAATGGAATGTAAAGCTCACCTCCTCCCTAATTGTGTTCGGTTTCGTGCAATCCAAAGTGGATTATAGCTTGTTCACCAAGCTCACAACAACATCATTTGTAGCACTCCTTGTTTGTGTGGATGACAAAGTGTTAATGAGCTCGAACACTCAATCTACTATAGCCGTGAAGAGGTTCCTTGAAACAAAATCCAAAATTAAAGATCTTGTAAGTCTTAAGTACTTCTTAGGCATTGAGGTGGCAAACACAAGAAGAGGTATTCAACTTTGTTAAATAAAATACATCTTGGATGTTCTCTCCGAAACTAAGCTTCTAGGAGCCAAACCTTCCCCTCTACCCAATGAGCCTTATGTAAAGTTGAGTAAAGATGAGGTACAATTAGTCCAGGACCCAAGCTTATATTGAAGAATCATAGGGAAGATTCTCTCCTTTGCAAACACTAGGCCGAACCTAAGCCAAAGTGTACATGTGCTGAGCCAATTTATCCAAATGCCTCAGCTCAATGTAGCCCATAAGTTCATTAGATATGTGAAAGGAACACCAGGACAAGGCATTCTCTTTCCTACCATTGCAAAGTTAGAACTCATCACTTACTCGAATGCAAGTTAGGTAAGCTGCCCCGACACAAGACGATCTACCACTACTTTTTGTGTCTCTATCGATGACTCACTTATGTCTTGGAAATCAAAGAAACAAACTATTGTGTCCCAATCATCAATCAAATCTGAATATAGGGCCATGGTGTCCGTGCTTTGTGAATTGACATGGATCTGATATATCCTCAATGACCTCCAGCTAACAATTTCAAGCCCAGCAGTCTTGTATTGTGAAATTTTAGCAACCATCCATGTTGCGGAAAATCCCATCTTCCACGAAAGAACAAAACACATCGAATTGGATTGTTATCTTGTTCAAGATAAAATTGTTGAAGGACAAGTCGTGACGGCTCACGTTTTCTCTCAACATCAATTAGTTGATATGTTGACTAAACCACTGCATTTACTAGACATTTTCCCAGGATGGGAGTCATTAACATATATTCTGCATCATGTGGGGGCACGTTGAAATTGCTATAAAGGCCACACCAGCAGCAACAATCGGGTGTATAGGAGAGACAAAACATCTAGTAGCTACTGTGCCAGGCTGATCTCGAAATAGACCAAGCAACATATCTGATTGTATCACATACACAACAGACACGTCCAATCTTGTATTTTGTTATCTTTTGTCTTGCACTTAATATATATGTTAGACACACTTGTACAGAAATACAATAAGAGAATATTGAAAAGCGTTTTTCCCATTTCTTTGTTCCTCTATTTTCTTCTTTTTTATTCTTCTTCCCACAATTTACCTCTCTTCCCATATTTTATGAATTATAGAAGATACAACAAAACACCACTACCATACTATACACCTCCTATTGTGTAGCATTTGAAAAGGTAAGACATCGAAATAATGGTTAACCATGACACTTGCATGTGTACTTGAAGAACTTGATTCCCATGATTGACTAAAAGGGCTTTCTTTTTAGGCTTCAAAATTTGCAAAGATTCACCAAGATTTCAACGTGCCAAAGGTCATACTAATCAATTCAAGCCCACAAATAGATGGATTGATATAGTCAAGACTTTGACTTCAATAAATCCTTAAAAGACATAAACACAACAAATATAGCAACAAGTTACCAAGACATCAAATAAAAGGAATAACCAACTCACCATACACCGAAAGGCTTCATTATCAACATCCATGTAACTCGTAGCCAAAAGTAGTGTGTTCAAAGAATGTCATGGCCGTCCCACTTCCACCTAAATTCAAAGTGCCTCAAATAGAGCTCTACGACAGATCCAAAGATCCACTTGAGCATTTGCAGGCATTTAGAACTCACATAATTCTCCACGGCTTCCTAGGCGAGGTAGAGTGCAAGGCCTTCCCGCTCACCCTAAAAGGAGCGGCATGAGGATGGTTTGGGACCATTCCCCCGGGTAGGATCAATAGTTTCGACAGATTAGCTCACCTCTTCCTAACCCAGTTTGTGCCTAGCCATAAGAGGAAATGCCCGACCACTTACTTACTCATTGTCAAACAATGAGACAATGAGAGTTTGAAAAATTACTTCGTTGAGTTCAACTGAGAGCGCATGACTATAGATGAGCAGGACGAGAAAATTACTCTGGCAACCCTTCTGGGCAGGGTATTACCCAGAAGCCCATTGATGGCTGAGATCGCCCGAAAAATCCTGAATATGTTTGTAGAGTTTATGGATCGGGCCGATAGGTATATCAAAGTCGAGGATAACCTCGAAGCCCTAACGGCCCCGCGCCAAGAAGAGATGGAACAGGGGGACAAAAGTGTAGTAAATAACCAGGAAGTTCCAAGCCAGGATAGTAGGAAAAGGAGTAGCTCTGACTCAAAGAAAAGGTGAGACCTCTCCGGCCTGCGAGCCCAACTGCAGCTGCATGCTAGCCTGGCAGTGGAGGGCGATCGTGAGCTAGAACTGAGCAAAGAGCAAGTCTTGGAGGGCAACAAAAGGCAATTATGTGAATACCACTAGAACCACTGACACAATATCGAGAACTGTTATGCTCTCAAGAGGAAGAGAGAGGAAGATCAGCAAGGCGCCCAAAGAGGGAGAGGACGCCCCATCACTTGGTGTAGCACAAGTTTGTGAAGACATGAACTGAGGCACAAAGAGTGCAGAAGCTCGTCGGGGGGAGGAAGGCCATTAGGTGAAATATAAACAATAACCAGGAGTGTTTCGAAGGGCGGGATGACCTCCTCATCACGAAAGGCATACGCCTGGGAGGCCTGTTATAGGGAAGTGTTTACTGCACAAAGCACTCACATGGGGGCTCCTCGGCCTCTGAGAAATCCCTTGATCATCTTTGATAAAAAGGTCGAAGAGGGGATTCTCCACCCCCACGATGACGCCCTGGTGATAACCCTGTAGGTCGCCAACTTTACTATCAAAAGAATCTTGATCGACAATGGCAAATTGACGGATATCTTGTTCTAGGAGGCCTTAACCTGGATGGGTATCAACCACGATTGATTACGATCGGCCTAAGTCCCTCTCAAAGGCTTCACAGGCAATGTGATCTAACCAGTAGAACTGATTACCTTGCCACTACTAGCCGGGACGACCCCTGAACCGCTACAATCATGACCAACTTCTTGGTGGTCAAGGTCTCGTCTTCATACAACTCGATCTTTAGGCGGCCAAACTTGGACCACCTAAAGGCGATCACCTTCACTTACTACCTCAGGATGAAATTCCCCATCGATTGGGGAATAGGCTAAGTTTGTGGCGAGCAAGTACTAGCCCACGAATCCTAAGCATGCGAATTGCAACACGAGTGCAAGATGGTCATGATGGTTGAAGTGAGCAATGAGCCGAGTAACTCGCTTGATCTCCTGGCTCTAACCGATTGGGAAAAAAAAAAAGACGATCAAACTCTTAGGCAGGCCGAATGCAACGAGCCATTGGAGTTAGTCACGGTCAACTCAGCAAGGCCAACATGGGAACCTAGTAGTGTCATTGTGTCATGTTTACAAGGAGGTTAACCAAGTTGCTAACGCACTCACAAAAAAGGGTGCCACAGGAGACCATGAAGAGTTTGCTACATCACCATAGGAATGTAGGGGTACTACTTTCCGTATTGATAAATTAGGATTCACAGTTTTACTTTGTAAATGACATGGTTTTGATTGATTTTTATTTGTGGTTTATAAGTAGGTCAATTGTTTTTACTTTGGATTTTTTTATGATGTAACTCCAAGGTGTTGGAATGTAACCACAGTCTCCCCCTGCTGAAGAATTTCTTTAAAAAAATGGAGTATCTCCCGCTAGAATAGAGAGAGAGAGAGAGAGAGAGAGAGAGAGAGAGAGAGAGTACCTACGAGAGAGGAAAAACCTAGCAAAAGGGACTAATAGATTGTAAAGGGAGGAAAAGGATGGGAGAATTACTTTATGCAACCTTATATTTCGTTTTCTTTAAGTAACATATATTGTCTTGTACCAGTGGGTTGTGGAGGATTAAAGATTTCATTTCGGCATTCTTTGAAAACTTCCAAACAAGATAGATTCCATTTATCATAATTTCCATTTCATTTTGTTTCATTGATTTCATTTCCATTCTTTTATGTTACATCCCGGTCTCTTCTTCTATAAACTTTCAAATGGAGAGTAAAAAGAAGCCTAATTTTGTCACGGTTTCAATAATTATATGACTCCCACTTTTATGTCTAAACATCGACCTAACTCATCCAAAGGCAATACTATATCAAAATATCATGTAAAAAGTGGCACATGAAAATTAAACAAATACTACAATATCCTCATAGGGTTGGTGAAGTGAGGCTTCCACTAGAGCTTTTTGCAAAAAGTATGTCTCTCTCTCGAGTGCTTAAAAAAAGTAGGAAGAGTACGTTGAAATCAAACCAAATTTGAAATGGAAGCAATGTCTATCTCTCGCACGAAGTCTCTCAAACTCTGCTGCCTTCTTGCCCTAGGCCTCTTCCATCTCATCGATGGGGCAGCTTCACTGGCGAGCGGCTATGCTTACACGTCATGCAACAGTTCAATTGCCGAGTGCAAGGAAGAAGAAGATCACGAGCTGTCGATGGAGTCTGAGACAAGTCGAAGGTTTCTTGCAGAACAGAGAAGGATATCATATGGGGTTCTGAAGCCAAACCAGCCAGTCTGCAATGGCGGAGGTAGAGGTCAAGCGTATAGTAAAAATGGAGGCTGTCTACCTCCCCCATCTAATCCTCCTACTAGAGGTTGCTCCAAATATTATCGTTGTAGGTCTGACTCCTGATCGAAACCTCATTGCTAGCTTGTTGGCTCTATGACATGATCTCGTACAATAATAATTGTTGGAAACAGCTTTTCAATCTGTGATTTGTAAATAAATTATTTATTGTGAAACCCTTTACTGTTTAGGTAAAAAGTTACAGCACAAGGGTTTTTATTTTTTATTTTTCTATTTTATCCTAGCCGATATTGTTAGTGGTGGTTTTCAAGTGTCAATGAGCGAAATTATAAATGTATTTTTTTCTTTGATTCAAGACTATGCAGTGATTTTTTTCCACTTCTTGGTTTCAAAGTTGAAACACCAAATTACTATATAAGCTATTGCAAAAGAAGGGATAGTTTGAGAGAATAAATTGTTGTTTTTTAACCTTAAATTTGCAATCCATGTATATATCAGTGATGTATTCTAATGGCGATAAAATGTTTAACAGATGTAAACAAGGATTGACATGTATTTCAAAAAGAATAATGCCATCCACCATCCCTTTTATCATCATTCTTCCAACATCCAATTATACAGTATTCTAATGGAGACTACATGTTATCTCTAAGTTGTGAACCAATCATTTGATGCCACATTATAGAATATTGAGAAGAAGATAGTAAAATGGATGATAAATAAAACTTTCAAAAACCTTGCCTTGAATGTCAATTGAATTAAATCAGCTGTCAACGTTATTAAACACTCTGATTAGATTAAACCAACTATATTGACACACTAACATCTTGGAAGAAACCATGTAGCAGAGGCACAGGCAGAGAGTTAGTTATGTTTTGTTGCTTAATTTTTTTTTTTTTATGTGTATTGTTGCTTAATTATGGGATTCTTAGCTGCTTACAATTCTTAATTATTAAAATATTTAAAAAAAAAGGCAGACTTGCAAATAGATGTTCTCATTTATGCATTGGGGCATATCACATCATATCAATAAATATAACCGAGCACTTCCTTAAGTAAACTGGCCAACAAAATTGTAATGCACACAAAGATTTAAAACATAATAATAGAGAAACACCAGGTTACTAAGACTGGCACTAATGATAATAGTAATAACAAATAATAAAAACAAAAACCCAACTATAAAAAATTAGAAAAGTCTATGCGTCCATATATGGCTCAGGAAAGAAATATACAGAAATTCGTCAAATGCTAAATTGGACAATGATTGCTTCCAGCCACAAAATCCAGATCTACATAAATGAAAGCTTCCATACCTCTCGAACATTGGACGAACCATCTGTGAGTTCGGCAACCAGGCTAGCTGCCATAATGCCTGAAGAGAGGAAAAAGGGGACCATTTAACAGGTATTCTGTACCATGTGAGCACATTTCACCAAAATCAAACCATGACAAGAACCGCACGTGAAGCATGGATGCATAACTCCTGAACTATATCTTCTTGAAATTACATATAATGTGTATGTGGGAATATTAACTATGGATCTATGAGTTCAGAGCTGCAAAGTACATGACCAACATAGGTTTCTTGTCTAATAAATCATTTTTTAAGAAATAATTGAATGTGTACAAGATTTATCACTAAGGCAAAGGCTGGTCATGCATTACAATGGCATGCTGTAAATTTTTTCGCTTCCCTTACCATCAACACGTAGGGGCCTCTAAGGGAAGGGAGAGAAACAAATGTGAAAAATTTATTTCATATATTTCCGTTGGTTTTTTCTGTGAGAAAACTTTATGCAGATCTGACTCACCATCTTTCTCCACCAGAGACAGGAACCGCCTTGTTCCCCCACCCACTCCAAAATAATACTTCTTTGCTGCCATATAAACAACTCCATGAGGACAGCTTGTGCACTGTGAATAACAAGCTTTTAGAACTCAAGCAACTACTTAATTTCAAAATGCCAAAAATAGGTAGTCTATGACTCCATAAAACGATACCTTCTTTATAAGTTCATACAGGCTTTGGAGGGTGGAGATTGAGTAAACTGTCTCTGCCATTAAGATAATATCATAACCAGCAATTTGACCATGGCCTGAGCTATGGTTTAGATCCTTCTCATTGTCTTGTACATGGGGAAGAAGTTTATGGATTTCACTCCAGTCACCAGCAAAGAAACGAAGCTCACCACCAGCATTGCAAACATTTGCTACTGAGGGTTGATTCTTTTCCAAAAGATTTGCATTTACATTGGGAATGGTTAGACAACGTATGACCTCAGCATTGAAGTCCTGAAAATGTACAGCAGCTGCACCCTAATACAGAAAGCAGAGAAGCTTAAATGACCTGCGTGTGGGTATCTTATAATATCTTATATCATGACTGATGAAGCAAGAAATACCTCAAGGCATGCAAAGACCCCTGGAAGTCCATGACCACATCCAAGCTGAAAATGTTAAGAGGAAGATAAATGAAAGTGTAGCAAGGAAGGAGAGGGAAGAGACAAAAGACATCCGTCTCAATATTCACCGCAATCTCAAAACAGGTTAACAGAGCAGATTTCTTGACATGATTTTCGTGATGTACATTAACTAATGCAAATAAACTATCCCCAAGGGTTGAACAAAGTTTACAAAAAAAAATTCAAATATTGAATCACGGCACACCTAAATCTGACATTCAAATCTAAGCGTCATCAAACTATTAAGAGCCTATTTGAGATTACATTTCGAGGCTGAAAATGTGTTTTTAAGCAATTAAAAGCATTTTTAAAGAAAAAATGACATGTTTGGTAACTTTATAAAAAGTACTTTAATCAGTTAAAAAAACTAAAAATCAGAATTACCAAATTAGAGTTTTTATCAAAAAGCTCCTATAGATGACTATATTTTAAAAAAAAATTACTGTAATTAACTTTTAAAGTACTTTAGACATATGGATCCCAAATAGTAAATGACTTTTTAGTAGTAGAGTTTACTATATTAAGCTTTAAGCTATAAGCCTCAAGTTAAAAGTAATATTTTCTACCGCAACTCCAAACAGACACTAAATCCACTATATTGTGAGATGGTCAAAAGCAAGTTATTATCATTGGGAAAATTAGAACTTAAGAGTAATCTACATAAAGGATATCATGTAAACAATAAGAGCAGATATATAAAGTACTGTGGGGGTTTATTGTCAGAGATTTGAAAAGCTAGTAAGAACCATGCTCAGATATGCCTAAAGTGCAAAGTGATAAAGGAAAAGCACTTATCCTGAAGCAAAGCCATCCTAATAGAACATAACTAAGCACAAAGAGTGCACCTTTGGAAAATCACCAGGTGCTAAAAAGCGTGCTTTATTATGGTATATCAAAATTATATAGTTGCACCTCTCTCAAAAATATTCTAGAGATAAACTTCTCCCATGATCTTTAAATTCCCGCATTGGAGAGTGTTAATGGGCTTAAGAGAGTGAATATTGCTCTCTTTCTGGGTCTCTAATCTTAGAAGCTTCCTCAAGATAGAGGCACATCAATTGATTTTCCTCTCCCTCATTCTTTACTCCTTCCAAAACTGTGAGAGGAGGAAAAGGTGGGACTCTTCAAGCCAAGGGAGAGTACAAGAGCTAGCTCTCCTATGGAGTCTCCGTAGAAAGGAGCACTGTTTTGTTTTGTACAAAATAGACCCAGTTCAACAATTTCAGCGACTGAGTCTCTCTTTCCTTTCTCATTGGATCCAAGGATTTCATTGTTATGAAAAGCATATCCCTTTTGTGTGGATTCATGTGTCATTTGTTAGATCTTATGCGTGATTCTGATTACTGTACTAAGGAGTTTCGAGGAAAGGAAGGTGAGTGCTCCTCTTTCAATGGAGGACTCCTGCAGGAAATTAGCCATCACTTTGGACCTGGAGAAGGTGCTTCTTACAGAGAAAATTTTGTGGAGGTAAAAGTCACAAGCCCTTTGACTGAAGGAAAAGGACAAATGGACTAAATTTTTTCACCGGATGGCTAATTCTCATTGTAGGAATAATACTATAAAGGTGCAGTTGAGGGACAGGTTTACTCAGATTATTATGCTGTTAAGAACCACATTGTCAATTTTTCAAAGACCCTCTGGCTGAAAAATATCCTTGGAAACCCAAACTCAATGTTATGCCTTTTGAGACTATTGATCAGTTAAGTTCTACGTGGTTGGAGAGACCTTTTGAAACAGAGGAGGTTCTTAACTTCTTTGGGTGATTTAGGAGATGGCCAAAGATAAAGCATCGGGCCCGGATGGGTTTTTGATGGCTTTTTATCACGATTGTTGTGATATAGTGGGGGGCAATATCATGGAGACTTTTCAAGAGCTATACACCTTTGGTAAATTTGAAAAAAGCATTAATGCATCTTTTATTGCTCTTATTCCTAAGAAAGTTGAGGTTCCGGATGCGAAAGATTTTCGGCCTATTAGCCTCATAAATGGGGTATATAAGATTATCTCAAAGGTGCTTGTTAATCGCATGTATAGTTATGAGTAGTATTATTTAAAATCTCAAAATGTGCTTGTGAAGGGGAGACAAATTTTGGATTCGGTATTCATAGCCAATGAATGCTTAGATTGTAGAATCAAGGAGGGCAAACACGGGCTCTTGTATAAGCTAGACATGAAAAAAGCTTATGACTATGTTAATTAAAAGTTTTTGTGCTATGTAATTGGGAGGTGTGGTTTTGGAGATCAATGGATTTCATGGATTAGGCATTGTATAACTACGGTACGCTATTCAGTTTTGATTAATGGAGACCGGAAGGATTCTTTAACAGCTCTTGGAGACTAAAACAAAGGGACCCTCTCTCCCATTTGCTATTTGTTGTTGTTATGGAAGCATTGAATTGTATGTTGAGAGCGGTGATGAATGGAGGCTTTCTTGCTGGATTTTCAGTGGGAGTGGGAGGTGTTATTATATCTCACCTTCTCTTTTTTTATGACACTATTGTTTTGTGAGCCGCACGGCAATTATATGCAGTACTCAAGGGCTGTTTACTTTTACCTATCAAAAACGAATGTTGTGGCCAAAGTTTTTACAAATGCATGATGATTTAAGGAAGCTTTTGTGCTTCTTGCCATGTTTACTTTAATCTTCCTTTCCAAGTACTCTAACACCATCCATGTTGGATCTGGCATCACGTATCATCAGAAATGCCTGCATCAGCTCCATAACTAGAACAAAAGGAAGATGAGATAAAGGATTCCCTTGACATAGACCTCACGGACTACTACAAAAGTCTCTAGTGGTGTTGTTAAGAAAAGGGTAAAGCTCACCATGGAAATTCAGTGAATAATTCAACACCACCACTTCTCCCCAAAACCACTTCTCATCATTTGCTGATTAAAAAAGCTTACATAGAACACCTGTAACAACTCAGATGAAACAATAGCTATTTCTATGCTTTAACCCCGAAAAGACTAGTTAATTTGAAGCTTTCCTATAACCACTTATAAAATCCAATTTGAGAGCCAATGAGGGACTTAGCACCCACGAATGCTTTTATAACCTACCCACCCTATGTAAGATTTCCAATGTGGGTGGTATGTTACAAATCCCTGTCTTAAATTCTTGACAACCTTCTCAAGCCATGTCATGAAATGCTCTAGAGGTCGGCCCAAGTCATGAAGACCTTGGTCTTGGGTTATCATTCCCTTCAAGGTCTAAGATTCAACACCTCATGGATGTAAAACAATCCTTTGGGGCCACACCCCTTGGTCAAAAGATAGCGATTTAACTAGTTCCATGTAGGGAAACCTCCGAGAGTGTGGTGCACATGACCGGGGTTTATTCTGCAGAGATGGATCTGAAGGGCCCTGCTTTGGAGAGGTTCCCCGACATCAAAAAAGGAAAAAGAAATGAAATGCTCTAGCTTCTAATGGCTGGTCTTACAATCTAAGTTTTTTCTTTTTAATAAGTTGAAAGTTTATTCATCATAAAGAAATAGGCGTAGCCCATATACATAGGAAATATACAAAAGAAATACCTAGTTACATTTCAAAGCTAAGAAAGTGACCACAAGAACTCATTGACTGCCCCACCATTAAGAACAATAGCAGCAAACCAACTAAGCAAAGTAGTGGTAAAATACTTCCAGATTTTATCTACATTACGTTCCTTATTATTAAAACCCCTCTAATTTCTTTCCAACCAAAGACACCACATAACACACAAATGAATCATCTTCCATGCAGCAGCCACTTGGGGGCAAGAAGAAAAGGCTGGACCAGCTTGCTAATAAGTCAACCACTACTTTTGGCATAACCCAACTCAGACCAACTCGACCAAGCACTCCATCCCACAACTCTGTCACCTCCTCACAATGTAGAAGAAGATGGTTCACGGATTCCGCTTCTTTTCTGTGCATAAAACACCAATCCATGACAATCATTCCACGTTTTCTCAAGTTATCTATAGTCTAAATATTCCCTAATGTTGTTGTCCATACAAAGAAAGCCACCTTAGACGGAACTCGAGCCTTCCAAATCCGCTTCCAAGGGAAACAAATATATTGCTGGTTTAACACCACCTTGTAGTAGGATCGAATGGTAAACTTTTTAGAAGCTGTAAGACTCCAACATAATTGATCCCTGCTCTGGCCTCTAGTCTCCATCGAGTACAAAAATCTGAAAAAATCAGTCACCTCCTCTACTTCCCAATCTTGGACAGATCTGGAAAAGCTCACATCCCACAGCACCACTCCATTAGAGCTGCCCATAAAATTTGAAATTGAACTTTGATTATTGGTGGCCAATCTAAAGACAACCAGGTAGGCTCTAAACAAGGCGATATCTCCACACCAAACATCCAATCAGAATCTGATCTTGGACCCATCACCAACCTTGTAGTTGACATGTTTCAAAAAACAGCCCCAACCCTTTCTAATATACTTCCATAAACTTACCCCATATGATCCCCGACATTCCTTGGAGCACCAACCTCCCCAATCACTTTCATATTTTCTAGCAATCACACCCTTCCACAATGCATCCTCTTCCCCATGGAATCTCCAAAGCCACTTCCCCAATAGCACCTTGTTAAAACTGCTCAGGCTATGAAGCCTCTCCCAAACCACCCCACAAAAAGGCTCTATACAACTTTTCGATGTGGTTAGCCACACTAGATGGTAGAGGAAATAAAGACAGGAAATAAGTTGGAATATTAGAGAGCATACTCTTTATGAGCATAATTCTACCCCCTTTAGATAAATCAATTATTTTCTATGCTGCCAACCTCTTTTCAATCTTCTCAACCACCCCATCCCAAATGTGCTTAGCCTTGAAAGATGCCCCTAACGGAAGTCCCAAATATTTCAATGGTAGATTGGCAATTTGACACCCCAGAAAATCTACCAAATGACGAATATTGTGAACATTTCTCACCGGGACCAGCTCCAATTTCCCCAAGTTTACTTTCAATCCGGAAATGGCTTGAAAGCAAAGTAGGACAGCCCTCAAAGCTTAGATTTGCTCCCCAACAACATTACAGAAAACAAGGGTATCATCGGCAAAAAGCAAGTGTGAAATTGAAGTGAAGCCATTAGAGTTGGCTCTAATTGGCTGTGGATTGTTACCCACTAAGAAACCTGAAATAAATCCTCCTCTCACAACAGCCTCCATCATACGACTCCCATAAAATGATCCAAAGATACCATTAGGTCACCTGGGCAATAATCCCAAAAGGACTAGTTAGTTTGAAACTTCTATAAAATCACTTATAATGCCCAAATTCACTTAGATATGGGAGTTAGTCCTATAACTACCTTTATAACCTATCCACTCAATGTGAGTTATTCACGTTCCCAATGTGGGACTAGAGTGTTGCATCACTTGACCCACTTGAAAGCTTTCTTGAACCAAGACCTTCATTCGCAATGAGGAGTGAATCCAGTTTTTTTGTTCCCTAGTGAAGCTATTTTGGGCCCTGAATATTATCTTGTCCAACAGCCTTTGTAAGTCTATATTAGCAAGCATTTACAATAAAATTGTAGACCCTGCCTACTAGACTAATAACACTAAAATCTCATATCCACAGCCCCTAGTTTTTCTTCTTTTTTGAATAAAAGTGAGTAAGGTTGACTTGACGATTCTAATCTATTTACCATGTTTTTTCCTTGGCAATGCAGTTGCTGGAGCTCTGTGAGTGTAGTCTATGAACTTAAATATGATGACACCATGATATATATGGTTGACAGTTCCCTTTATTGTCGATTTTTCCCATTGACTTTTTTCTCCCCGTACACTTGAGCTGAAACCTTGGTTGTGTCCGTAGCGGTGGTTTGCTTGTTTGTTGCTGGTGATTGCTTTGGTGTTTAAGCAGTTCTCCGTTGCTTCTACGCGTGTTTTTATAATGGGGTCGATTAGGAATGTTATCATTGAACACAAATGTTTCGAGTTTATGAAGGAAAATGATAAATGGTAGAGGATGACAAAGAGCAGCCCTCATTTTGTGAAATTTCTTCTTATTGACCATGAAGCTCTGGTATGGCTGGCAGTCATGGTGAAAGAAGGCATAGCTTCAAATGACCTTCCTGAGTTCGTTAAAACGCGAAGAAAAGGAACTCAAGTATTGGTGTTACAGAAAAGGCAGAACTCCTATGGAAGGTTTTTTACCTTCTCGGAGTATGGCCCAGAGAGACGTAGGGGTATGTTGATGGTGCTGGAAGGGAGATTTGGCATGGGTTGGAGAAATTTTAAGGCAACAGTACTGGAGCTCTCTGGAGGGGGGAGGGTAGCAGTGAGAGGCAGCGGACCACGGTGGCATTTCAGGTTACCACAGGCGCAAGAAGCACCATCTCGGTCTTTTAGGTCTTACCGTGAGGCGCTGCAGCAGCCAAAGGAGGTGGGTGGGGCTCAAGAAGGCTCTGTGTCGCAGGATGAAGTCTTTGGGGTCGGTTCTCAGAGGGAAGGAGAAGGTGACAAGGAAGATATCGATCTTAATAAGGCAAATCTGTTGGCGATGATAGTTGGTTTGGAAAAACAGATGGTTGAATTTCAAAGTATCGTTAGATTATTAAAACGTGCGGAGTCTAGTGGGTTAAAGGGGCCGGGTGTTGACATGGGGGGCTCGAAGCTAGAGAAGATTTTGGATGCGGATGGGCCTGACTCAGAAAGGCCTGGAGAAGGCTGGCCTAGGCAGGATGGGCTCGAACCCACAAACCGAGCCTCACAACACTGGGCCAGTGCTTCATGTTGGGCCCGAGGCCTTGTTTGAAGCCAGGAGAACTGATGCCCAGTTTCAGCCATCACAGAGGGCTGTTCACTAGCCTTCTTCCCCAATACTAGTGAACCGGCTTGATTCGCCTATGTTGGTGAACCCGACGGGTCCTATTCAAACGGAGCTGGGTTCCTCGCAGGTGGGGCAGAAAGCGCTAGCAACGTCGACGGAAGGTTCGGGGAAGACCCACAGTAAGGAGGCAGGGGTACAGTTGATGCTGATAGAGTCGATGGCAACTCCCAGTGCCCAAAATTTTCCGTCGTCCATTTTCTGTGGCCAGATGGAGCCGAAAACTACTAGGGAGGGTGCAAAGTTCCAGGTTGAGACGTGCCCAAGAGTTGTTGAGTATCTGGAGGCTTTCTCAGTAGAAGTCGACGGCAGCGTTGGCAGTGAGGACATAGTTGATGACACCGGACTAAGCACCTCTTCAATAGCTGATGGCAGTGATGATATAGTCGATGACAGTGTTGATACAATGGTCCAAGAAACCATTTCTTTTACACCTTTCCCTGCCAACAAGGTGAACTGCAATTCTGGTGCCATGGTTGAGTAGGGCTGCTCCTCTCTATCGGAGGAGCCTTTTGAAATCGGCGAGCCTCTACCCCTTAACTATGAGGTACCTCCTGAGTTTAATGTATCGGATTGGGTACTTAGCAGCGTGAAGATGATTCATAATTGTATTGGCTTGAAATGTGTTTGTTATGAGGAACAGTTTATGGCTCTTCTCACTATCATTGACACAAGGCACAATCAGGATAAGAAATCGGAGCCCAAGGTACATAGAGAACTTAAGCGACTAACTTGGTCCTTGAACGAGGGTAGTACAAGTCGTAGTCGTTCGAAAGGGAAGGGAACTATCTTGTCTTTATGAATCCAAAAATTGTGTCTTGGAATGTGAGGGAGTTGAATGATTATAATAAGCGCAAACGCATTAATCACTTACTCAGGGTGTGGAAAGCAGATATCGTTTGTCTGCAGGAAACAAAGTTGAAAAAGATCTCTAGATATTTAGTGAGAAGTGTCTGAAGTTGTCTTTATGTGGATTGGGTGTATTTGGCTTCGAACGAGGCCTCGAGAGGTATATTGCTGATGTGGGATAAAAGGGTGGTGGAGAAAGTTGAGGATTGTGTAGGGGAATTTTCAGTGGTGGTCTCTTTTAGATCTATGGATGATAACTTTTTGTGGGCATTTGTAGGTATATATGGGCCTAATGTTGATAGTAACCATAGTCGTTTATGGGATGAAGTTGTCGCTTTACATAGCTGGTGGGACCTATCCTGGTGCATAGGTGAGGACTTTAACATAATCAGGTTCCCTAGTGAGAGATTTGGAGAAGGCAGGTCACGCCCTACTATGGTAGATTTCTCTACTTGTATTTTGACTTGAATTTGGTGGATATTCCCCTTATTGGGGGTTCGTTCACATGGTCCAACAATCAAGCTTGGTCTAGGTTGGATAGATTTCTTATCTCGTCAGAGTGGGAATCTCATTACCCCAAGGTGTGCCAAAGGAGATTACCTCGCCTTTACTCGGATAACTTTCCTATCTTGCTGGACAGCGAAGGTATACAAAGTGGGCGCCGCGATTTCAAGTTTGAAAACATGTGACTCAAGTCTGAAGGCTTTGTGGATGTGGTAAGAAATTGGTGGTCCTCTTATCACTTTCAAGGTACACCATCATTTATTCTTGCAAGGAAATTGAAAGCGCTCAAACTTGATTTAAAGCGTTGAAATTTACAATCTTTTGGAGACATAGGGGAACACAAGAAAAAATTGGAGGAAGAACTTCAAGGTCTTGAAAGAACTTTCGAGGCTAGAGCTCTTTCCCAGGAGGAAACCGATCACAAGGCAGAGCTGGTTTTTGAGTTGGAAAGAGTACTCTCTCTTGAGGAGATCTCTTGGCGGCAGAAATCAAAAACTTTATAGCTTAAGGAAGGAGATCATTGCACAAAATTTTTTCACAGGGTGACTAACTCTCACAGGAGGTATAACACTATTGATTTGCTTAATATAAATGGTGTAGAGTGCTCAGAGGCTTCAGTTATAAAGGATCATATGGTGGACTTCTATGAACAATTGTTTACAGAACAAGAGGGATGGAGACCAAAACTGGATGAGCTTGCTTTTGACTCAATTGAACCACAAACAGCTTCTTGGTTGGAGGGACCTTTTGAGGAGACCGAGATCTTTGATGTTGCAAGGAAAATGGCAAGTGATAAGGCACCAGGTCTAGACGACTTTTCGATGGGTTTTGTCCAAAGTTGTTGGGAGATTGTGAAAGAGGGCATTATGAAGGTATTTTAGGAACTGTTCTTGGTAGGCAAGTTTGAGAAAAGTCTTAACACTACTTTCATTACTTTGATTCCAAAGAAAAGTGGTGCGTCTGAGATACAAGATTTTAGACCCATTAGCCTAATAAGTGGAGTATACAAAATCATCTCCAAGGTTCTAGCAAACCGGTTGGGGGAGACCTTAGGTAAAATCATCTCAAAGCCGCAAAATGCTTTTGTGAAGGGTCATCAGATCTTGGATTCAGTTCTTATAGCTAATGAATGTCTGGATAGCAGATATAAGACAGGCGTAGCTGGGATCATCTGCAAGTTAGACATGGAGAAAGCATACGACCATGTTAACTGGGATTTCTTTCTTTTTTTGTTAGAGAGATGTGGCTTTGGAGAAAGATGACGTAAGTAGAATAGATGGTGCATCTCATCAGCAAAATTTTCAGTTTTGATCAATGGTAGCTCGGCTTATTTTTTCAGTAGCTCCTGGGGTCTAAGACAAGGAGATCCTTTATCTCCTCTTCTTTTTATTATTATTATGGAGGCTCTTAATAAGATGTTAGCAGCTGTGGTCCAAAATAGTTTCATGAGGGGTTTTTCTGTGCACGGTCCCCCTAGAGACACTATTTCTATCTCTCACTTACTTTTTTCAGATGATACTTTAATTTTTTGAGAGACCGATCAGAACCAACTAAAGGTGTTGAAGACCCTACTCTTGTGCTTTGAGGCTGTTTCAAGCCTGAGAGTCAATTTTGAGAAATCAGAACTACTGCCAATTGGGAATGTCTCCAACCCTCATGTTCTGGCAAATACTCTAGGGTGTAAACTGGCCTCTCTTCCGATGAAGTATTTGGGGTTACCTTTGGAGGCAACTTCACGAGCTATAGCGATTTGGGAACAGTGATAGAGAAAATAAAAAGAAAACTGGCAAGATGGAAGAGATTGTATCTTTCTAAAGGAGGTCGGGTTACTCTCATCAAGAGTATCCTATCCAACTTACCTACATATTTCCTGTCCTTGTTTCCCATTCCTACTTCTATGGCCAAGCAGATTGAAAAACTCTATCGGGACTTCTTATGGAGTGGGACGGGGGATGAAAACAAGCTCCATCTTATTAGGTGGGATAAGGTGTGCAGGCCCTTAACATATGGTGGTTTGGGCATAAAAAATATTAGACTTTTCAACCAAGCCCTTCTTGGTAAATGGTTATGGAGGTATAATTTGAAACCGGATGCTCTTTGAAAATTGGTGCTTGAATGTAAACATGGAGGCCAGTGGGAGAATTGGTGTTCTAGAGAGATATCTGGGGTGCATGGAGTGGGGTTATGGAAACACATCAGACAAGGATGGGGGATATTCCAGTGCCATACTAAACTTGTTCTTGGTGAGGGCTTAAAAATAAAATTTTGGAGGGACAAGTGGTATGGTGAGGAAGCTCTCAAGGACTCTTTTCCCTCTGTTTACCAACTGGCATCTGATAAAGAAGCGTTTGTGGCTCATCTTATGTTTCGCGCGGGTGATCAAGTTTAGTAGAATGTAACATTTAGTAGAGCGGCCCAAGATTGGGAAGTTGACAGCTTTGAGACTTTTTTTACTCAGATCTACTCTACGAGGCTGATTGGGAGGGAGTTGACAAGCTTTGATGGAACCTGGCAGGCAAGGGCATCATCTCGGTCCGGTCCTATTACAAAACCTTAATGCCCTCAACAAAATACTCACTAAGGCACCCCCCAAAACTCTTTTCTTCTCTTGGACAGCTGCTCTAGGTAAGATTTTAACTATTGACAATTTGAGAAAGCGCTTATTCATAATCACAGATTGGTGTTGCATGTGTAAGAAATCTGGAGAATCTGTGGATCATCTTTTACTACATTGTGAGATAGCTAGACACCTGTGGATTGAAGTTTTCAGCCGAGTAGGTTTAAACTGGGTAATGTCAGCCACAGTTTTAGATCTATTGGTTAGTTGGACATCTCTTGGAAGATCAACGCCCATCATACAAGTTTGGAAGATGGTTCCTTTTTGTATCTTGTGGTGCATTTGGCGGGAGCAGAATGATCGAACTTTTGAAGATAAGAAGTAGACATTGGAGGAGCTTGTTTCTTTCTTTTTTAGTACTTTATTTTTATGGGCCATAGCTGTAGATTTCAATGGTCTCAATCTTCATGATTTCCTTGTAGCAAACAATCCTTCCACAACCTAGTTAGGTCTTGACTCTTGTAACCATCTTGTATACTTGGGCTTGGCCTATTCTATCAATACAATTGTTTACTTATCAAAAAATAATCTATTTACCATTAGCATGGAAAACTTGAAATAGCTTCATAACATCTTCTTTTACAACTTCCCAACAAGTTTTGGGGGCGGGGGGAAAAGAATCCATTAGGCCATGGGGCCTCATCACAATTTAGGGCTTGCACCATAACCTAAGTCTCCTCAAATTTTCTTTCCAACCAACTTATCTCGACATCTCGAGAATCAAAAGAGATGTCATATAACTTTGGCCTACCGCATACATCTAAACTATTCACTACACAAGCTCATAAAAATTCAAAATATGATATGTTGAGTATTATTAGAGGAAAGTATACCATATATAAACAATTAGACTTATTCCTTCAATAACAACCATCCATGCCACTGGAATCATTTGGATAAACAAACCCAACATGAATCTCTTGCTATGTAACATGAGCACAGGCATTTAGAAGGGAAAGTGTAAGTTGTATTTAATAGCAATCAATGATTCAATTGAGCTGCTGCATCAAAAAGTAGTCTTAAAGGCCAATGGGATTGCAGTTCCCTTTTCATTTAAAATGAAAAGCAATGAGATCTATCATCCCAAGTATAAGCATGTGTGAGCATTTTTGAACAGTACAGAATCACCTCTAAATCAAGAGCCCACCTCTAAAACTCGCTTTCCACAGAATGACAAATTGGCGTTTTTGACCTCCAAGTGGAGGGCTTTAACTAGATCCAGTGAACCTTCCCATAACTTCAGCCCCCCTATACCCAAAAGCAAGCACATGTATCCACAATTGCGTCAATATGAGTATCACAATGATGTCAAAATGATTCAGTTATGAATACAAAAACTACATTTAAATAACAGTTACAACAAAAAAGTACAAGTTAAAAAGAAGCAAAGAAGGAAGAATTCTTTAAAAACCTTCATATTTCCCTGGGACTAAATCAGAGTTGGATAGACCAAAAACCTCTTGCGTATTTACACGGCCCTGAAAGAGAAGCAATACATATGATGGATTTGAACTTTGAGGGTGTTTTACTTGAACAAATTGCTTGTTTTATAAATTGTTGGGAATGATTAGGCTTAATATTATGTCTCAAATCCATCCATGAATTATGAATAGAAAAATTGGCACTTTTCATTCTATACCCAATCCAAATTGATTTCAAACCCTCTCAAGTTTTAAATAAAGATCACTATATTTGGCTTTCCATAGCATGTGAAGAATTATAAAAGAAACTAAATTTTTGAATTTTTTTAGAAGCTTCCATTATACAATACAGGGCAGTTAACTTCTCTTTTCCATTATCCAGGTCGTGTTCTGATTAATTTTAGAAGTTGAATCTTCAAAAAAGATAAGATTAAAATTGTCCTTCCTCTTACATTGTTGTCCATTCAATTTTCTCAAATCTTAATTTCCTCAATTTTCTTGGCAATCAAATAGGCAGAAAAAAAGACTTCCCATTACCTGGGACATCAAGCGCAACCTAATAAAGCAATTCAAGTTTGCTTGGTGATGCTTTTATTGATCTTTGAAAGTGAAACTACAATGTACATAAAATATAAAGTTTTTACTTTCTTAGAATCCAAAATTACAGAAACATGAACTATTCCCCTTTCCATGAGCAAAAGAAAAAAAAAACTATTATTTTTTTCCTTTAATGTTTATTTGCTTTGATTTTTTTTTTTTTTTTCATATTTTTGGAAACAAAAACAGAGGGAAAGAGAAAAGTTACCTTGAGCAAAGTAAGTTCCCCCAAGTTCAACGGCTCGACGGTATATTTCGGAGATTCAGATATCTTTTTCACAGGAAAAAATCTTAATCAGGCCCCTAGATTGTTGAGCTCGGTTAGCTAAAAGCAGCAGCAGAAACAAGACCAGTAACAATACCTCGGAGGAAAGCACTTCGACACAAGGAGGTAGAGGTGGGAGAGGTGTTTGTGGAGAATCAAGAAATCCCAGACCCGCGTTGTCCGAAGATGAGAATAAATGAAACGTTTCGAAACCTGGTTTCTGCTCCACGTTTATGAGGGGCGTTAATAACGCATAAAACGGATACACTTAAAGAACGAGGAAACCCAAATCAATTATCTCAGAGCGTTTATTGTCCTAAGATATGAGACTGTGGTTTAATGTTCACCTGAGAGTTTGCCGCCATTGTTGCGGCAGCTTCTGCTTCCCACAGGGCCACAACGGAACTTCGAAAATGAGCTGCGTTACTTTTCGCCCTTGTTCAGCAAACAACTACGTTAAACTAAAAACATGACACGTGTCAAGGGGTGGAGTTGCTAACCAACTTTCGAAATTAATAAATAATAGTGCTAGAAAATTAAAAATAAAAAAATTATTTGGGATCAATTTTGATCCTACTCAAATCCTACAAAAGACATAATCTTATAAAAAAATACATATAAGATATTCATCAAAAAGCGAACAATGATACCATAGTTGAAAATGATAGAACTTCTGTTAAAAGCAAGGTTGATGGCTAGTAAATAGTCACTTATTATCTTGAGTTGTTTGATAGAGATATCAACAATCTTTTTTTCAAAATCATAGATTATGAAAAACAAAAATATGGACAACAGTCAGAATTAGAGTCAAGTCGCTGGCAGAGGGTAGTGGCGTGTGGAGGCGGTGGGACGTGTCTAAGACGCACTACCTAGAGAGAAAAATGATCAGTAATATCCGAAGGAACTAAGGCCTCCAATGACATTGGGCCGCACGTGGCCTAAAAAACTACTCTAGGTTGTAGCTGCTCGTCTTCCGCATAGCTTGGCCTCGTGTGCGGGCAACGCATGGGGCCAAATTACAGTATTCTTTTATGAGCATGGAGATCGACGACTAAAGAAGTTGTAGTAGTCGCACGTGATGGACGGAGAGTGACAGTAAACAATAGATCAACTGAGGTCAATGCTAAGAAGAAGAATTAAAAAAAATTTATGGAAAGTAATAAAAAAAAGATTAACGAGAAAATTATGAGAGGAAGTGATTGGAACTGAAACTCAGAGCCCCTCCGCCCACGAGAAGAACTTGAATGCTGGGAAGGAGGTCGAAAGTTGCCTTGGTGGGGAGAAAATAAGAGAGGAAAGAGAAGGACTCTTATGATTTTTTTCTGTTTTGTTTTTTTAACGAATCCTACGTTTTCAATTGATGTCATGTGTGTAGATGCCCCAGTATCCGAGGTCCATTCTTCATGTTGTGTATCAGAATCAATTTGTATGGCAGCGAAAGCTTGTGGTAGATTATCTGGCTACACAAAGTGATTAAACCGATACCAACAACGTATAGTAGGATGTCCTTTTTTTCACAAATTTGACAAGTTATATCACGATTGTTTTATGAGGATGGTGTTGAAGGAGAGCCTTGTTTGAGATTTTTTGGTTGTTGGTTTACAGGAGCAAAACCTATGCCTTTTGAGGAAAATTGGTTAGGAGGCTTTGAATTTTTGAAATTTTTTGTTCATTTTTGTTAGCATAGAAGGTAGTATATTGGGCACTGTCTGAGATATGGAGATTGATACGTGTTTCATAGCTTTGTAGTAAATGAACAGTCTCATTATAAGAAGGCATTGGTGGTTTTAGGATAGAAGTAACAAAAAGTTCATACCTTGCACCGAAACCTGTAAGCAAGGAAAAAACCTTGTTTTGTTCATTAACTGTGTGCCCAATGGCAGCAAAACTATCACATACCTCCTTAAATTTGCGAAGGTAGTCATTGAGAGAAACTTCAGGAATCTTCTTCAGGTAAGTCAATTGTTGATTGAGTGAGAATTGGCGTTCCTATGAGGATTGAACATGGGCTTCCTTGAGGACGGCTCATACCCATAAGTTGCTGGAAATACTGCAAGTGGGCATTGGCTTTTCACCTGTGAGAAAGTCAGTGAGTTCTTGGTTCTCAGCAAGTGCAAGAACCTGTTATCTCCAGAGTGGGTAATTTTTTGGTATCAGACGTAGGGTAACAAAGTTGCTAACATTAAGCGATGTGAAAGTCATTATATTCTCTTATGCCAAAAAGAAATTTGAATGATGGAATAATTTGGAAAAATCTCACCACACCTTTTTTGGTTGTGTGAGTTTTGTATTTATATATCTTTCAATCGATTTACAAAGGGAAGTTACAAAGAATAATGTTGTAAACACACCTAAAATTATGCAGGACTTTAATTACGAGATTTTGCTATAAAGATGACAGTTGTTATGCTACACATAAATACAAGATTTCTACTATGATATTGCTATCGTGCATACTTGATTAGTTAAGGATTTGTTTGAGCTGTCTTGTTGATTTGATTCCATGATTGCATGAGTGATATTAGAAATTTGATCTTCCACGATTGTAGGAGAGATTGGAGGATGTATTCCATCACAGCCATCTTGCAAACAAGCTTAACTTCCATAAAACTCCTCTATAAGATACATTGCTTCCCACCTTGCTATTCAAAAACTCAGTTCTATAAAGATACTATTAGCTTTGGGAACTCTTGCTGCTAAGAAATGAGGTTGTTGAATTACTCTATATCCTTGTTTTACTAATAAAGTCACATTAAAGTCTTCAAATCTTTATACCCCAATACTCCTTTTCCTTTGGTCTTGTCTAATTGTTTCCAACGTATCCATCAAGTCTTTATTTTGTTATCTTTACATTTCCACTAAACTTTTGCAAGAGTTTTCTTATAGTTGTTAGAATTGCCTTAAAAAGTTTGAATATACAGATACGGTAAGTTGGAATAGCCTGCACAATAGAGTTCAGCATCACCCATGTCTATGACAAAAAGTTAACCTTCCACTACAAGAATAATAATCAGATATAACTAATCTGATGTATTCAAAAGGAGCAAAAATAACCAAATTAGAACATAAATAACCAATTTATGTCCCTTTTAGATGCAACAGATTGGTTATATCTGACCTTTTTTTTATAGTGCTCCAATTGTTCATCTTATTTCTAATAGAGTCCAAAATGGGCTCAATGCTGCTAATTTCTATCTTTTCATATAAGAAGGGAGTCCTAAGTATTTCTCATAAGACCTTGCTTCCCTCAATCTCACTTTGATCTCTAGCCCAATCATGTATCTTGGAATTTTTAAATTCATCAATGTATATAATTAATTCATATATTGTCCTTAATTTCATATCTCTTATCCTGCTACATCTATAAAAAAAGATATCTCAAGAATCATTTATATAATACAATAAATTAGACGTGAACCGGACATGTTTTTCTGCAGCCAGCTCCTCAGCCGTATGATATTGCGCTCTTGAATAATTAAGTTTATATTGCAACCTTTTCTATTCTTTTACTACTTTTCTTTAATTTCACAACATATATATATATAGGAGTAGCAGGGGCGGACCCAGCTTATGGGTTGGGGGGGCTACCGCCCCCCCAAAGTTTTTGAAATTTTAATTTATAATATAAATACATATAATTATATATATATAATTAAAATTTTCTCTCAAACTAAAAATAAATAAAAATTACTCCCTCCAAATTTTTCTTACTAAAATTATTCATCTAAATTTTAATATATATCCATTTATATTCTAACTTTTAATTTCACTTAAACTCAAGTTTTAACTCACATAATTTCACAGTTACTCAATTAACAGTTTAACTCTAATAAAAAAATTGATTATAAATTTATATGATTGTAAAATTGATTGATTATACTCACTTATTTAATTTCAGTCTAACTTGTATAATAATGAGATATAGTTTGTTAAAAATTTAACAGCATTATATCATTACTTATTAGAAAATTCTCAAATTTATTCTTAATCTATAAATTTTTCTTAAATCATAAAAAAATGAACAAGTACTTAAAAATAATTAATTTTTTTTTTTAAAAACGTGAACAATTTGAAGATTAATATATATTTAGAGAGTTCGATAATAACAAAACATGATACTTTTATCATTGATGATCATCCCTATAAAATTTACGTTTACCGCATATTTTATCGATCGCCCCCCCAAACATAAAATTCTAGTTCCGCCCCTGAGGAGTAGTATCAGTCGAGTTTTGGAGGGCCGTAAGATATAGAGAAAGCCGATGATTTTTTTTTTTAGAACAGCAGAAGCATTTGGGCCCATATTGGAGGCTATATATGACCTTCTATCAGGAATTAGGTTTGTGTAAAGTGTTTCTTGAAGGTGAATACTTGGAAGTGGATGATGACCTAAATTATCTCAACGTACCATAATCTCAGTCGGTATGGCATCTAATTATATTTTGAACATGCCAAGAGACGACTGATGAAATTAGTTCTATATCGATAATGAAGTACTCATATTTCAACATTGAGGGAATCTAGCTAAAGTTTGCCTTATTATTACAAAAAAAATAAATATTTATGATCAACTAATTACAATAAAAATAATTATCTATTAAAAAAAAATAGGCTTATTTTAATTAAAAATAATCATTTAACTAAAAATAATTAGTCACAAGTATGCAAATTTTCTGTAATGTGTCTTAGTCATGTGAGCATAGAGGATTATCCTTAATTTGAAACGATCTTATGAAAATTCAACATAATTAGTTTTTGCATCGAAGACATATAAAAATACTTAACAATCATAGAGGCCGATCTATTACTTGATTATAAGGTTGTAGTACTCTATTTAAAACTATTTAATTTCTAGTATTCTATTTTTTTTTATATTTAATTACCATTACTTTTCCATTATTTATAAGGGTTTAGTAGTACTCTATTTTTCCATTTATAAAAGCTTGTAATTTTACTTATTATATCCAGGAATAGATCAGAATTATAAAGGGAAATGAATGAGGCAAACCTTACGAATAAATGAACATTTAAATTAATAACACAAGTTAGAACATAAATAATTTTCAATACAAAAAAAAGAGCAATTTGCCGGCGTTGCATAAACGCCGCCAATTTGATCCTAAACGTCGTTTTTTTACCGACACAATTTGGCTAACGTAGTTCAGAGAACCAGACATGAATGCTCCTCATCATGTCAGCTCTCATTCCCAGAGCCCACGATAGAGCTCCAGTAAATAGCTAGCACGTGTGTTTATCTGCAGCCAGCTCTGCACCTCTTCTACGGACCACAATTCTTCACGTACAATCGATATATTGACAGCTTTGGACGTCAACTTGTGCAGCATGTCTCTACGTTCTGCCGACAGATTCAACCTGAGAAATACAGAAAAGCAAAGTGGACGTGCGATATGGATCCAGAGGAAAGATCAAAATTTACGTAAGAAGCACTTAGAATTTAGAAAGTATTCATAATTCAAAATGAACCGGGCCGTGGAACAGGGAAGAAGGGACGGACACGTTCACAATCCCCCAATCGCGTACACATGCACAGTACACAAAAAAAGGTTGATTTTTCAAGATTTCTTTGTGTTCTTATCCATTGAGGTGATTAATCTTTAATTACGCGGCTAGAATTCATTGAGTTGATCAGGATAAGGAGCTTGGTTGTAACGTGGCAAAATGTTTGAGGGGGGAATGGATCTCACTTCCGACACTATAAATATCTCAAAATACTTTATATATAGTAGGATCATCCCACAAATTTTACATACCTATCTTCTATTCAACGTGCAACCCTGCAGATTTCTGAGAAATTATAGTAATGTCTCATCAGGAACAGCCACCTCATGGCGGACATGGCCAAGGAGAAGGACAACAAGGGCCAGGTGGACACGGTCAAGGTGAAGGGAAAACAGGGCCGGGAGGACAGGCCGGCCGTGGCGGCGGACATCAGGATGATGGGCAAGGTCATGGTCCCCAAGGACAGGGGAAACAACAGGGAGGAGTACCCGGCGGTCATGAAGGCCGGGAAGGTGGTGGTGGAGGAGGAGAAGGACAACGTGGTCAGGGCGGTGGAGGTGGCGGTGGACATCAACCCCATTAGAGAGATCATCCTCCTACTACCAAGTTGCACACACACCATCCTTTCTACCTACTAAATAACATGTTCTCTGCATTCTGGTCAGGGAGCTAAAACATGATTGGATTGTGTAATACCTTCGCCTGTGATGTTTGTGTGGTTCTAAACCTAGTACCTTTTATTTTCGCGTGTATCTTTCTCTGTTAGTGCTGGCTTGATGCCAATATTAATAAATTAAAGAGTTATTTTCTTTTATGAAAAAGGTTGGGGGCTTTTAATTTTTACTGATCAGCTGCTAAATATTAACACATACAATTATTTGGAAAATATAAAGTACTGTGGAAGTGTGTTTTAAGCTTATAACTCATGTTTTTAAGACATGATTACATGATTTCGACTTAATTAAGAATCAGAAATGATAAAAACACAAATCTTTTTTATAGGTTGTTTCCCTGAATCCAACAAATGCTTTTGATGTGCTAGTACTAATTTCTTCCCACACGAAGGAGATCAATGGCCAACGATTTCACTTTAGAAGAAAACTTCTATACTCAACACTAATCAACAGGGTATAATGCAAAGTTTGCTCAATTGACAGTCAAGACAGTTTGATGGCATTCTAATGCAAATATCATTAAAAAAAGGGGGAAAAACAAATCACAAATAAAGATAACATTCACCAAACATACATGATAAAATGTTCGAAGATATCTAACGTACTGTATGCACAATAAAGCTAAAATTGTCAAAAACAGATCACTCTTTTTTCACTAAAATCAACAACTTTTATTCCACAAGACACTTCACTTTTTATATCTCATTGCATTCTTCGCAAAAAGAGTGATATTTATGATCTTTAATTTTTATGTTTTTTTTTTTTAATTTTTTATTTTGTGAATGTGATATTTATGATCTTTAGTGTGTATAACTCTCGTACCTCATTTTGAAAAATAGAAGATAAATATAGAATTTATATAAAAAATAATTTTTTAATATTGGACTCACTCTTTTTTAAATGCAATGTGCCATACTTACGTACCCTACATGTGTATCTGTCATTACTTTAAAGAAACTAAAAAAGGTCACTTTAAAGAAACAATAAAAAATAACCAATGGAAGCTAGACCATTAAAGAGGAAAGTCATAAGTATCAATATCTTTCTTAGAATTTTTTTCGAGTAACGATAGATACAATTTTAGGGTGTACAAGTCACGTGCATTTTCTTTTAAAAAAATAAAAAATAAATAAAATTTATTATTAAAAAATTAATTTCTTTATAAATGTCTCATTATTACTAAAAAAATTGGTTATATGTAGTCAATCTTTTCTTATCAAAATGATTATTTTTTGTCAAAATAAGTCTATTTATAAATAGTCATCTTCACCGTAAAGAATCCATGAATACTTTTTATTTTTATTTTTATAGTGCATATTTAACTACTTTTTTTTTAAAGAATGTGTGCAAGACTTATTACATCTAGCTAAAATTATAAATATCATTTATTTATTTTTCTCTCAATTGTATACTATGATCTCCATTCTTTTCTCTTAATCATGTTGACCACTCAACTCTTCTACCCCATAAAAACTTTTCAAAGACGTTCTTTAAAACAACACATGGATGTGTCCCGTTTATTGGTGCAAATCATGACAAACTCTCAAGACTCTTTCTATGTATACTATATAACATTCTATGATTCTAATTAATCTTTTTATTAATGTTACTATTCAATCCAGGCTGGTTGAAATGGTTGGACAGATTAAATGCATTAATATTTATTTATATTTCTTTCACAGTAACTTTGTCTTTTTATTATTTTGGATTAAAAAACAGTTCATTTGAAAGTTATGATCAGGTAAAATATTGCTGCACAATAGAATTTATGGATTTTTGTAGGTTTTAATTTATACAAGGAATATACCTGTGTATGGTTTTTGTAACTTCAAAGCATAAATTTATGGTTAAATGCCACTATGGCCTATGTAACACGAATCAAATTAGTTAGCTGTATTTAACAATAAATCAAAAGCCAAAAATAAAAAATAAAAAAATTACTGACATATTCTGGTAATTTTTTCTCTTTTTGGATATATAATTATTGTTTTTATAATCTGAACAACGTCAACAAACGTATCTCATCTGCTCAAATGAATTGCTAGTACAGCATGGTTTCTAGCCCTGGTGTATATATATAGTTGGACTGAAAACTGCTATTAATTGAGAAGATCAAACCAATGGTTGAAAAAGGAAATTAAACAGAAAAAAAAATAAAAAAAGATAGGAGAAGAAAAGTTTTGACATGTTTTAACTTAAACACACTCGAAAAACGATTCGATCCAGGTTGATTTCAACGGTAAAAAAGGAAATCGATTTTAGTGAATTTTTTGAATCACTCACTCATGAACAGTTTCAATCAACCGATTTAGGCCTATTCAAGTCTATTGTAGACCGATTCGAGCTAATTTTAATTCATTCAAAACTAAATTTTTATTTTTAAATTGTCTAACAACTGATTTTTTTCCCTAATTTCTTGCACAAAATATGATTTGAATAAATATTTACTTTTTCATCATCGTATTAAAAAAGAATGGCAAAAAATTGAAAAATAAAACATGCATTTAGTCTTTAACAACTGTGTTTCCTTTTTTTAATTTTTTGTACAAAAATATTATTGGATTAATCATAAATTAACTTTTTCATCATCGTATTTATAAAAAAGATAAAACATGTAGTCCTTTAAAAGATTAAACATGGTAGTTTTTTTATTTTCTGTAGTTGAACAAAAAATTAAGAGATGAATGAATATTTTATATTAAATTAGGATCCACTCTCTCTCTCTCCCTCTCTCTCTAAGCCCCAATCCTAACAAATGAGGAAGCTAAGGCCATGAGGCCCAAATCAGCGTGGGCCATCTCGACGACCCGACTCAATAGAAGCCGGCCTTTCAAGCAGTCACAGAGGATGACGCAATAGAAGATACTACACGGCAAAACACACGTGAGATGAAGAGTTGGCACGAGAGATGGAACTGCTGCCCTAGACCATCCTCCAAGTAATACCAAATACTCGAGTGCTCATCAAATTGGAAAAATAGAGATAAAGAAGTATCTTTGATCATTTGACATGAAAACATCAACGAACTAACAAAGGAGTTAGCGGAAGAACACAAGCAGAGAGAATACATTGTATTAGTAGGAAAGACATGGAAACCATGGCATTAATGGTGCCTCAACCCAGATTACACTTCGCATTAATATCACCGATGTAGAGGCCATTCCACATTAAGAAATCCAACAAAGGAGCAATGCACAGGGCGAGAGTCCCATAAGGATAAGCACATTATGTCCCCTTCCAGGCTCTAGGAATAAATCGTAGACTCTCAAGTATGAGAAACCACTCTCGACACTTTGTTCTCACTGGCCTCATAATTTATATACTTTAGGAAGCTCCAACTGACTTAAGTATCGAAAACTCCTCAGTCCTTGGCCCACGTGGCCATTTGTTCTCCCCTCTTCTGCATCATTTTTGTAAGTGCACTCAGAGGGCCCAAGTCGTTAGAATCTGACTCATAGGTGTGTGAAATACGACGTTAATAGTAGTGCCGTCTGTGGGATTCATCAGGCCACCCCTAGGCTAATGTACAAGTGGATGCTACCAACAAGACGCACATGAGAATACTCAAGAGGTAGTTGGATGACATGAAAATAGCATGGCCAGAAGAACTCTATGGGCGTCCTATGAGCATACCGGGTCTCTATAAGAGCACTGACAGGAGAGACACCGTTCACCCTCACCTGTAGTCATGAGGCAACGCCACCGATGGAAATTGGAATTCCTACCCATCGTGTGCAATCCTTCAAGCAAGAGTTGAATGATAACAAACTAGAGGAACAGCTCAACTTGTTGGAAGAAGTCCGTCTAGAGGTGGAGCTGAAAACATTTACCCTCAACAAGAGGAAGGTCAAAAAGTGCTTCAACAAAAGCGTATGCCCAAGAACCTTCAAAGTCGAGGACCTCATGCTCAGGGAAATTAGAACAACTAAACCTAGCAAAGGGAAGCTAACCCACGGTGGGAGGGCCCTATGTAGTCATCGCCACTGGACAACCAGGCTGTTATAAGTTTCAAGACCCCCAACCAGGCTGGACAACATGTCGCACCTCAGAACACCGAGCACCTGCGAAAGTTTATTGCTAGAATAAGCTCAGCTAACCATTGTAAATTTGTAATCCCTATGTGTGCACCATGGAATTTAATAAAGTGAACGTTCTGTTTCAGTGATGCTTTTCAGGAACTGAACACACATTGCATCCTCCAACTTGTTACTTCACAAGATCGATGCGGGATTTAGGAAACTCCATCAACTCCAACCTACCTTGTCGTGAGACAAAATGAGTATAATTCTTCATAAAATATTCGCCACGTGCAACTGATGCGTTGACCGCTTTGGACATCAACTTTATATGCCGATAGATTCGGTGCATGGTTAGAATTGTGGTGAAAAATACGACTTATAGTTTTAGGGTTTATACCTTATAACTTAAATAATAACTTCCCCTATCAAAAAGTTATTTATTGTTTGGTAACCATATATTTAAAGCACTTTTAATATTACATTTATCTAGGAACAAATTAAAAAAAAAAGCATTTTTTGAGGTAGAAATTATAATTATTTGAACTTTTAAAAATATGATCATATTTTTTAAAGTTTAAAAATTGTAATTATCTGAAAGTTGTATGCATATTTTTATCTATTGATAGGAAGGGAGTATTAAGTATTTCTCATAAGACCTTGCTTCCCTCAATCTTGCTTCTCTAGCCCAATCATGTATCTTGGAATTTTTAGATTCATCAATGTATATCATTAATTCAATATCGCGCGTCGTCCTTAATTTCATCTCTCTTATCAGGCTACGCCTATAAAAGGATGTCTTAAGAATTATAAATATAATACAATAAATTAGAAGTGGATTATATATATTGAGCTCTTCAATAATTAAGTTTATATTGCAAACTTTTCTATTCTTTTACCACTTTTCTTTAATTTTACAACATATATATATATATATATATAGGATTAGTTATCAGTCGTGAGGTATTGAGGGCAAGGTACAAGCCAATATATATGGAAAAACCCAAAGAATTTTTATTTAGGAATTGTAGCAGCAGAAGCATTTGGGTCCATATTGGCCGCTTATACGTATGACTTTCTATCAGGAATTAGGTTTGTGTAAAGTGTTTCTTGAACTACTTACAAGTGGGTAATAACCTAAATTATCTCAACCATAATCTCAGTCGTATGTACTATGTACTACAAGAAAAATACTTATTTGTGGCTAGTTATTTTTTATTAAAATGAGTATTTTCGTAATAAATAGTCATCTTCATTGCAAATAATCTGTCACGAATATTCGTTTTTCTTATAATGATTGCATCTAATTATATTTGAAGATGCCAAAAGATGATTAATTAAATTAGGTATATACGGATATTAAAGTACTCATACAACATTAAGGAATCGAGTTTGGCTGCCCATAATCTAGCTAAAGTTTGCCTTATCTAATTAGTCAGGTGGGCATAGATTGTGTGGGCTATTTGCAGCGTCCGTTAATTGATTATTTATACCTTTTTTTTTTTTTTGTAATATTTGGACGATCTTATGAGAATTCAAGGTAAGTTTTTGCATCAAAGACATAAAAAATTATTTAACAATCATAGAGGGATGATTACTTATAAGGTTGTAGTACTCTATTTAAAACTATTTAATTTCTAGTACTCTATTTTTTCATATTTAATTTCCATTATTTTCCCATTATTTATAAGGGTTTAGTATAAGGGAAATGAAGGGAAATGAATGAGGCAAACCTTAAAGAGTAAATGAACATATAAATTAATAACACAAGTTCAAACAAATAAATTGGGTAAATAAGTTGATGATCATTCCCAGAGGAGCATTCGTGTCTAGTTCTCTGCAGCCAGCTCTCATTCCCAGACCCCACGATAGAGCAATAAATAGCTAACACGTGTGTTTATCTGCAGCCATCTCTGCTCCGCATCAACGGACCACAATTCTTCATAAAATATTCGCCACGTACAACCGATGCATTGACAGCTTTGGACGTCAACTTAATGCAGCATGTGATCTCTACGTTCTGCCGAATGATTCAATCTGAGAAATACTAGAAAAGCAAAGAAAACGTGCGATATCGATCCAAAGGAAAGATCAAAATGTACGTAAGAAGCACGTAGAATTTAGAAAGTATTCAGATATAATTCAAAATGAACCAGGCCGTGGAACAGGGAAGAAGGGTCGACGGACACGTTCACAATCCCAATCACATACGCACAGTACTCAGAAAACGTTGATTTTTCAAGATTTTTTTTTTTGATTTTTCAAGATTTTTCAAGATTTCTTTGTGTCCTTATCCATTGGGATGATTAATCTTTTACGCGGCTAGAATTCATTTAGTTCAGGATAAGGACCTTGGTTGTAACGTGGCAAAATGTTTGAGGGTGAATGGATCATCTCACTTCCGATGCTATAAATATCTCAAACAAACTTTATAGTAGGATCATCCCTCAGATCTTACAATATACCTAGCTATCAGCTTCTATTCAACGTGTAACACTCTGATTTCTAAGAAATAATAATGTCTCATCAAGAACAGCAACCTCATGGCGGACATGGCCATGGAGATCAAGGACAACCAGGGCCAGGCGGACACGGTCACGGTGAAGGGAAACCAGGGCCGGGAGGACAGGGCCGTGGCGGCGGATATCAGGATGATGGGCATGGTCATGGTCCCCAAGGACAGGGGAAACATCAGGGAGGAGTACCCGGCGATCATGAAGGCCGGGGAAGACATCAAGGAATTGGAGGCCCCGGCCATGAAGGTGGTGGCGGCGGAGGAGAAGGACATCGTGGTGAGCGTGGTACAGGAGGTGGCGGCCGACATCACTCCCATTAGAGAGATCATCTTCCAATAACTCCCAAGTTGCAATTGCCTACACATGCCATCCTTTCTACCAACTAAATAATGTGTTCTCTGCATTTTAGTCAGGGAGCTAGAACATTGGATTGTGTTATACCTCCTCCCCTATGTCTGTTTGTGTGGTTCTAAACCTAGTACCTCTTTTTTTCATGTGTATCTTTCTGTGTTATAAGTGCTGCCTGATGTCAATAATTAATAAAATGAGTGATTTTCTTTTATGAAAAAGGTTGGGGTCATTTAACTTTTTTGTCAGCTGCTTATAAATATTAACACATACAATTATTTGGAAAATATAAAGTACTGTACTGCAAGTGCGTTTTAAGCTTATAACTCATGTTTTAAGACATGAGTACATGATTTCGACTTAATTAAGAAACAAATCTTTTTTATAGGTTGTTTCCCTGAATTCAACAAATGCTTTTGATGTGCTGGTACTGATTTCCTCCCACACGAAGGAGAATGGCCGACGATTTCACTTTAGAAGAAAACTTTTATATATACTAAATACTGATCAACAGGATATAATGCAAAGTTTGCTCAATTGACAGTCAAGACAGTTTGATGACATTCTAAAGCAAATAACATTAAAAAAAAGGGGAAAAACAAATCACAATTGAAGATAACATTCATCAAACATACATGATAAAATGTTCGGAAGATATCTAACGTACTGTATGCACAATAAAGCTAAAATTGTAAAAAAACACATCACTCTTTTTTCACTAAAATCAGCAACTTTTACTCCACAAGGCACTAACACTCCTTATATCTCATTGCATTCTTTACAAAGAGAAATGATATTTATGATATTAGAGTGTACGTATAATTCTCGCACACTCATTTTGAAAAAAAAAATATAAAAAATTTATATAAAAAATAATTTTTTAATTTTGAATTTACTCTTTTTTAAAAAGAGTGTGCGATACATACATATCGTATAACTATAAATGTCATTACTTTAAAAAAAGGTCACTTGCAAAGTATACAAAAATATACAATATAAAAAAGAACCAATGGAACCTAGACTAAAAAGAAAAGTCATAAGGATCAATAAGTTCTTAGAATTTTTTTTAAGTAATGGTAAATATAATCTTAGGGTGTGCAAGTCACTTACACTTTTTTTGTTTTTTTGTTTAAAAAGAGAGTTTACCATTAAAAAAATAAATTTCTTATGTAGTCTCATATTTAACTATTTTTTTTTTTTAAAGAAAATGTGAAAGACTTATACATTTATATTATAAATATCATTTCTCTATTTTCCTCTTAATTGTATACTATCATTTCCATTCTTTCACTTAATCATCATGTTGACCAGTCAGCTCTTGTACCCCATAAAACCTTGCAAAGACGTGCTTTACAGCAACACATTCATGTGTCCCGTTTGTGGCGCAAATGACAGACTCTCGGACTCTTTCTGTGTGCTATATAACATCATATGATACTAATTAATCTTTTTATTAATGTTACTATTCAATCCAGGCTGGTTGGAATGGTTGGACAGATTAAACGCATTAATATTTTAAGCCTGCACGCTTGCACACAAAGATTTTTAAGTATTAAATAAAAAAGGATAAAAATATAAAACTGTTATAAACGAACGTCGGCCGCCGCCCCTATGTCCCACCACTAAATTATGTGAATGACCCCACCACTATTATTTTAAATCTGCATAGTAACTTGCATAGTGACTTGTATAGTGACTTGCATAGTAATTTCAACGCCTATAAATATGGGTTTCAGTTGTAATGAAATTCATAAGAAAATATAGAGAGAGAAAGAAAGTTTCAGTTCTTAAGAGTTTCTTTTTTCTTGCAATAGTAGTAGTTTTCTTTTTAGTTTTATAACACGTTATCAGCACGAGGTTCTATCGATACTGAAGCTAATGGTCTTCTACTTCAAGTAAGTTTTTCACTATATTATTTGCAGTCCTTAAGATAAATATTAAAGGTAATATTTCTGAATATTACTTGATAAAATTTTATTTTTATTCTCATGATAATGTGAATATATTTCTTAAATTCACAGATTTATTTTTGTAATATAATGTCAAATATTGAGATTTATTACTATTGACATTTCTGAAAAATATTATTTATCCAGATCCTTGATGAGATCTATTTGGATATGATGATGAACTTGAAAGATACAATCATAGAAGGAATTCATGTGTCCCTGAAGGACCGTCCTGTGTATCTCATGATGAAAGATCATCTTACTATGTGAAATAAATTAAGAGAGTGATATAAGCACCAGAAGATGTAATCCTCTCAAAAGATCATTATGATTTATTGCACCTGAAGTTGCAAGATTTTAAGAGTGGTATTGAATATTCTGCACTCTTTAAAATCAGCTCAATATTAAAATTATACAGTGAAAATGTCACTGATGATGATATATAAAAGAAGACATTATTTTTCATATCTCGAATGTGCTCCTGCAGTAGCAATATCGAGAGTGAAAGTTCAACAAATATTCTGAACTTTTATTTTATCTTCCAGTGATTGAGCTAAATAATGAGTTTTTGTTACACCAGTTACGTCCTATTAATGATATCGAATTTACACAATTCCCAGAAGTGAACGGGAACTAAGGGCGTAGACGTGGTAGAAAAATTATAGAAGTGTTGGTCCCAAAAGCGACAACACTAAAAATGATAAAAATATATCGTATCACCAGAAGTGATCAAACTCAGAGAAGGGTAAATGCTCTCAGAATAATTCTTCATAAAAGATGAAAATGTTTGTCATAGATGAAATATGACTAAACAGTAGTCACGTACCTGTTGTACGGTCAAGCATTTGATTTATTTATACTAAGTTTTTATATATAAGCTTATTAATATTTCATCATGTTTTGAAATAATGAAATATCGGTGCCTGAAGCACGACAAGAAATTACTTGGGATAAAGTCCTGTTTAAATTTGATCCTCTTACAAATAAATGTGAACCAGAAGTTCAGAGGATTATTTATCTGCAAAATGTTGCAAATCAATTACATGATGTATTTACTGACACTAAAGGTGTTGTAAAATCATATATTACTGCTGTTAATGCTTAAGCAGGAATTGAAGTCCCTGAAGGACGAGTTGTTAAAACAGAAATAAATGAGTCTAAGATACACCTGAAGCGTTGAAGACTTATTGGTGCACAAGAAAAATAAAAATCGGTGCTCATGAAGAGACCGTATTTTCTGTACAAAATAAAATCCTCCTGAAGAGGAAACCTCCTGTAGAGGTAACTCCTGAAGAGGTAACTCCTGAAGAGTGTAACTCCTGAAGAGTATAACTCCTGAAGAGAAAACTCCTGAAGAGTATAAACCTCCTGAAGAGGAACCTCCTGTAGAGGTGTTTCATGAAATGTTTTCCCCTGGAGAGGAACAAAGAGATCTCAATACATTTCATGAGTACTGGAAAATTTATGGATAGAAATAAAACTGTTGTCGACAACATATATGATAACACTTGACATTACCAGAAGTAATGAAGAAAGTGAGCCAAAAACCGTCGAAAAATGTCGACGTAGAAATGATTGGCCAAAATGGAAAGCAGTTATTAAAACTGAATTAAACTCGCTAGTGAAGCGAGATGCATTTGGACCTGTTGTCCAAACACCAAAGGGTGTAATATTTGTCAGATATAAGTGAGTATTTATACGAAAGCGTAATGCGAAATGAAATTATGCGGTATAATTTGTCGTACAAGGTTTCCAGTAGAAACCTGAGCAATTATGAGGAAACATATTTCCTTGGTATGAATGCAATCACATTCATATTTTTAATTGATTTGATTATTACAAAAGGATTAGATATGCAGTTAATGAATGTGGTCACTGCATATTTATAAGCATCATTAGATTATTACGATACTTGAAGCATCTAATCCAAGTACATTTAGGAGTATGTACTTTATAAAGCTTCAAAGATCTTTATATGGGTTAAAGCAATCCGGACACATATTGTATAATTGAATCAACGAGTATCTATTGAAAGAAGGATTTAAGAATAATCCTATATGTTCATGTGTTTTATCAGAATCCGGATTCGTCATTATTGCAGTTTACGTTGATGATTTACCTTGTTAGAACTCTTGAAAAGATTACAAGGGTTGCTATAAATTTAAGGAATACATTTGAAAAGGAAAGATCTTATTATTCAATTCATAGATGAGTTACAAGAATTTGAGACTTCTAGCCTCATCTCTTAAATGCATTTGCTCTTCATAAAGCAACATATCATCCTTATCTAAAGGATTAGGCAGTCGAAATGAAGAGGCAAGTAAGGATTTTAAATCCTTATTATCCTGCTTTAAGTCTGCAATTTTTTTGTCAGACTCTTGAACGAGTCGTTGAAGTACAGAAACCTTCTCGTTAAGCTCCTCAATCTCACGATTTTTGGATTGTAATCGGTTGGAAAATCCAACAATAGAGGAGGAGTATCGGGTGCCGAGAGTCACCAGCTCATAAACAGCTTCACGATCTGACTTATTAGCCAGATCATTTGCTTGCTGCAACATTGCACCTGCGGAAGATGCAGGATCAACTTGTAATTGAGGTGAAGGATACCTCATATGTTGATTGTGAGAAATAGTAAAAGGAAATTGATGAGCCATTGGAAGTTTGTAGAATAAGAATACAAATACAGATGAATTATAGATATGAGAAGAAGATTTGATGCGTACTAAATGAAACTAAAGACGGTTCTTATAGAAATGGAAATAAGAACAAGACAAACCATCATCTCTTCAAATCTCACTTTACAAGATATGCTGGATGCATAATTTCAAAAGCCAGCGAGATTAATTACAGCTATCCCTATTTTCTTGTAAACGCTGAACCTCTGCCGTTAGCTGCTGTTGTTGACTTTGTATCTGAGCTCTTTCTCGTTCCAGCTCTTCTACTCGTGTTTTCAGGTCAAGAGAATACCAGTCTACAAGTTTTTTCAGCTCCTTGTTATCTTGTTTTAAATCTTTATTTTTTCTATCTTTAGTTGCAAGCGTTTGATGCAACTCAGATATTTGATTTTTAAGATGATCAACCTCACTCGTTCTCGCCAATAGCCTCTGAGACATAGTTGTAAGAGAGGCAGCATATTGAGCACTGAGGGTTCTTGATGCTGCAACAATTTCAGGATCAGATTTACTAGATAGATATATCTCTGCTCCTATCATGGTGTTTACAGCTTCAGGAGAAAATATAAGTGGTTGAGGTATAAAAGGTTCATGGTTTAAATCTGGGACATTAGAATTTCTATCAGACATAATATTGTTCTGGATGAACAACAACTGAATCTATGAGGAATGCGAGATCTTTTTGCTGGAGTAAACCAATGGTAAAATTGGTTATATTTAAAACAACAACCCGAAGCCTTCAAATCTCTTCAAGATCTCGTTTGTCCACAATGTCAAGCGGATTTGATTTTCCGCCGAACCGATAATATTAAATCTCAAAACTTTTACAGCTTTTATCATACATAGATGGTTTCCAATATTATTTACGCCGTATATAAACAAGTTCTTCCTAATAACGCCGAATGAGGGGGAGAAAATTTTAGATGAAAATATTATCATACTCTCTCTAATGCATTATTTAGTTGGAGATCATGTTTGAATTCTTAACTTGTTATATATACTGAAATCATATTTGCTTATTACTTGAAACACTAACGCATATTATCAAGGGGGAATTTAAGTATTACTGCAGGTATCAGATTTCTATTAAATTTGTCAACCAGATATTATTTTTCATCTTCAAATCACTCAGAGATGATTGCAATTCATGAAACAAGTCAAGAGTATATTTGGCTGAGATCAATGACTCAACAATTTTATATGAAGATAATGCTACTTGTATCGCTCAAATCAAAAGAGGATATATCAAATATACGATCAAGTGATAATCTGGCAAATTTATTCATGAAGACATCACCAACTGCGACATTCAAGAAAATTGTGCAGAATATTAAAATGTGAAGACTCAAAAACTATTGTCATGCACTTTTCAGGGGGAGTAAAAGTCTTGAAGACTTGTGCTGATTGTACTCTTTTTCCTTCGCTAAGGTTTTATCCCATTGGGTTTTCCTTTGCAAGGTTTTAATGAGGCAATCTTAAAGCACTTGTGGATACATAAAGAGACTATACTCTTTTTCCTTCGCCATTGGTTTTTCTTCCCACTGGGTTTTTCCTTGGCAAGGTTTTAACGAGGCAGATTCTTTATGGGTGGTCATTCAAGGGGGAGTGTTATAAACGAACGTCGGCCGCCGCCCCTATGTCCCACCACTAAATTATGTGAATGACCCCACCACTATTATTTTAAATCTGCATAGTAACTTGCATAGTGACTTGCATAGTAATTTCAACGCCTATAAATATGGGCTTCAGTTGTAATGAAATTCATAAGAAAATATAGAGAGAGAAAGAAAGTTTCAGTTCTTAAGAGTTTCTTTTCTCTTGCAATAGTAGTAGTTTTCTTTTTAGTTTTATAACAAAAACCACTTTTTTAACATTTTTAAGTAGGTGTGCAGATTTCTATTTAGAATTTTTCTTTATTATATTTCTTTCACAGTTTGTCTTTTTATTATTTTGGATTAAAAAACAGTTCATTTGATCAAAGTTACAAGGTAAAATATTCTGCTGCACAATAAGAAATATGGATTTTTGTAGGTTTTAATTTATACGAACAATATGCCTATCTGGGTATGGTTTTTGTAACTTCAAAGCATAATTTTTTGGTTAAATGCCACTATGGCCTATGTAACAAGAATCAAATTAGCTGAACTTAACGATTAATCAAAAGCCAAAAAAAATTAACTAACATATTCTAATAATTTTTTCTTTTTGATATAAATATATATATATATATATCATAAAATTCATTAATGCTTTTATAATCTGAAAACTTGTGACGCCTCTAATTTATATTTGGGATTTAACGTAGATTGAGCGTAGGGACATGTAATACTAGACTACATACCCTCTTGTATATGTTGAAAATATTATACATGCACTTAAGCTAATTAGCAGTATGCAATATATATCGTAGTAATATAAAGTCCATTCTCTAACATAGACAAAAAGTACCAATAATAATCGCATGATAAGCTATAACAAAACCCATAAACTTCATAATATACAATAATAGACAAAAAGTACCAATATTATTACGTTCAGTTTCCAACGTAACTTAATATAATATTGTCTGATACAAATATCCATTTACTCACAGCAGGGAGTTTTTATTCACTTCCTTATAATCAGCACCAAAACGAATTGACCCATACTGATATTACTTTCTCGTTGGCGCTTTATCCCTATTGACGTTGCGTATATGCTGTCCAAGGATAATGAGCAATTTGGGCTCAAAACCATGCAACATCCCATGGGTCGTCATTCCTCTGACTACTGCATCTTACCACAAAATCCCCAATAGGTGGTCAAATAGGAGATGGGTACTCTGTGGAACTCTCAGGGCATCTCAGAGTCTCCTAGGAAGTCTGGGTCTCACGCTGGGCCATTTATTTCTGCAAATGATTCTATAATTCCTTATAGAATGATAGTAAAGACAATAAAATGTGAGATTTCGAAAAATTTCAGTAAGTACTCAGATAACTTAAAATAAAAGTATTGTAAGCATATACAGATAAACATATGCATACACTATGATCATGAGACTCATGAGATGACTTATGTATGATACACTTTTAATAAAAACCTTCATATTTTCATGAAAAGACTTTCATTGACAAGTAAACAAAACTTTCGTATAATTCTAAACGTTGCGTGTCTTTATTTTTATTCTTAGCATTCTTGTTATGACAGCAGATTGAATCGCCTTTACTGTCATTCTTATTCTCGACGGTAGATTGAAATGTCTTTATCGTTGGTTTTCTTATTATGATAGCAGATTGAAATATTTCACCGTCATTCTTAATCTCAACGGCAAATCGAATTGCCTTCACCATTGATTTTTTTTAGCATAACGGCAAATCGAAACGCTTTCACTATCAGCTTTCTTATTCTCAACAGCAGATCGAAATGCTTTCACATTCGATTTTTCCTAACATGACGGCAGATCGAAACACCTTCATCGTCAGCTTTCTTTTTGGACAGCAAGTTGAAACACATTCACCGTCAATTTTCTTATTAAAGATTCTTATCTTTTTTTTTTTTTTGAAAAACATGATAATTCAAATCATGGAACTTTTTATGTGCATAAACATGCATGAAAACTTGAATTTTCTCATGCATGATACATGATTCATGCAATGTATAAAGCATGCATTTCCAAGTCATGACATATATATATATATATATATAACATGTGATCATAACTCTTTTTAAATAAGTCATGACTATTCTTGCTAAAGGGAAAGTTAAAATTAAACAAACTCTAGCCCTAAAATGGTCTAGAATGTAAAGCCAACGTTTCATTTTTCTTTACTCACGACCAACTTGTATCTCTTTCTTGATATAAAAAAACTCACAAAATTCAACCATGGTCATCACTAGCCACAAACACTCACATGGCTTATGAAGTTATTTTTCTCAATTACTTTCCATCATATAATTCTTCTTTTCAAACCAACTACATGTCTTCAATTATTCTTAAAATTCAAAGGGTATACTTTAGTAATTCCCCTAAAACTTATGTTATAAAACATATCTCATTCATTAAGATTCAAACTTAAAATTCTCTAAAACACCTTCCATGGCTGAGAACTATATACTTCTAAAGACAAAATTCTATCATTCAAACATACCATGCCATGGATTTAATCCTTTAACCGAAATTCTCCACTTTGTTCCTAGAATTCTTTCCTCAAACTTTTCACTATATATCTCTACAAATATCTCTTAAATCAAATCTTAAATTATCACCAAAGATAAATATAAAGAAATTATAACCTAAGCATCCATAAATCAAATACTAAGATAAAACATCTACTAGGCACTCATCAACAAATAATAACAAAAGCACCCTTCAAATAATAACAAAAGAGCAAACAAATATTGGAATAAAATATTCAATAGCAAGTTTACCATGTATATAAACCAAAATGCTAATATCAAGTTGAAGGAGCACTTACTACTTTCCATGAGATAAGCTAAAGAGACCTCCTTGTAAAAGAGAAGACTTCCACTAAATCCTAGAAAAGAACCTACTCAAGTGTGCTAGGGAGAAATGTTTGGAATGTAAGAAAAAAGAAGAAGAGAAATGAAAAGGTGATGGGAGGTCTTAGTCGAATGTTTGGAGAGAATGGAGTGCGAGTGTCAAATGGATGCTTGGTCGACACACTAAGGTAAAAGAAATTACTAAAATTTGAATGAACAACTCAAACCATGTTAAGCCATGCCATGTGTCCACTTAGGGTATTAGGTACTCATTCCTCCCTTAGGCTTAATTGCCTTGATAAGACTAAGTTCTTATCCCAAATCTTTTGAAGTTCTAGAAGATAAGATAAATTCCATTCAACTAACTCATCCCCATTTTATTCTATTTTAGTCAAAAATCAACAAGGAAAAAGCTATGTTTTGTCTTCAAATAATCACTTGCCATTTGTCTAATATCTTGTCAAAGAAGTAAGCTAAAGTGGAGGAGCAAAAACAATTGTTCAAGTCGGTTCATCCTTCCCAAACTCTCCAATCCGATTGCTTCTAATAGGTGAGAATATTCTCAAATATTCTTTGCTTGTTTGGCTTGAATTCCCATGCTTTTAACTTCCTAAAGTAACTTTTTATGCAAGAGTTTCCTTGAAAAAAACTTCATAAGTCATACATTTCATTTGTATAGAAAAAGACAAAGTTAGGCATACATCAAATTTCTATCCATCCTTGAAGTACTATACATATAAGATAAAACAAAAATGAATTTCAGCTACCCCTTTCCACTTCTATCTTACTCATAAGTTTATAAGGAGAAAAAGTGTTTAATCTTGTTTATCTCTTTTCCTCATTTCCACTAGTCACCATCCATCAAAAGATGTAATTTTCTAAAAAACGAAAACAAAAGTGTTGGGTGTATGCCAATTTGAAACCACTAATAATAAATTCCATATTTATCTCCAATCATCACTTGCCTTTGGTCAATTCTTCTTCAAAAGAGATAAACTAACATGGAGAAACAAAGTGACATGGTCTAGTCAAATTCCTTCCCAACTCTCCCATTGTTGCCTTCTATTGAGAAAAAGAATATTCTTTTCATGATTCATTTGAACTCTTATGCCATATAATCTTTGTGACACCCCGTACTCGTAGGGAGTCCTGAAAATCAACCTGTTTGATTTGATCTGTTTTCATCTACAAATACTATCTAAAATATTTTATCAATAATCCACAAGAAGTTCCTCAATCTCCAAATCTTAAAACAATCAAATCTTAAATATCCACAATAGTTCATACATTAAACAAAATAATGCCATCACATAAGGTCCACAAACTCCCCATAAAAATATCCTATTAACACTTGGATCTATTCATGCTAAATAACGTAACAACAAAATAATAAATATCGTCTTCACTTCAACCAAAAGGTAACCGTTTATCCTGGTCCCAACATATTAACCTTGGTCTTCAGTCGAGACCTCCACTTTATCTGAAATGTATATAGATAAAGGGGTGAGTTCATCCACAATTCAGTAAGCAAAACACCTATACTAGTATGTAAATCATGAGTATTTTCGATAAAACTCTTAAGCATGTAACGAAAAAAAAAACTTTTATTCAAAGGAAACAACTCCAAAACTTATAATCCAACCAAAAATTGAGCGAACCTTTATTTTTCATAAAGTATACACAAAACTAACTTTTTATACCAAAATATTTTGGCACAAATAACTGTAACATCTCATCAACATTTCCAAAACATATACTATGTTTAACTCCCGTGGTAGGGTTGTGTTATCCCCGGTGGCCAAACCAGGCAGTATCATATTGTGAGATTTTCTCTCATTCGTTCTCGGAGTTCCGAGTGTGCACATAGGAAAGAAACACATAAAAAGGATCACTTTGTTTCCAAAGTGATTGTACTCCTATCATATCATATCATGGTGGTACCAAGCATATCACGTGAATCCATATAATTATATCAGAACCATATTCAGAAATAAAGACAAACAGATAAGTATGCCAAAGATTTTTCCGTAAACATATCCTATTAAGCCATTTGTTTTTCACTTTCCTATCCATTTCCTTATAAGCCAAAAACACAACAAAACATATTATTTTACATGCACAAGATAGCATCAAAATTAATATTCGCTCTTATGCATAGCTCAGAAACATGTTAAATATTGCTCATGTCTACACATTTCATATCAAAAGAAAATTTTCTCTATCGTATAAATTTTCATGAGCGAATGCATAAAACATATACTGAGATTGTTTTTCACATTTTTCTTTACAAAGCAGATCATGCACATTTTATAAAACCAACCTCAAGCCAATTTTCTATTTATGTAAATTTAGGATAGAAACCCGCTTACCTAACTCCTGAGGTGTAAATTCAAGGTTTTGAGTCTAATCTCTAAGATTCTCGTCACCTACGCATAACATTTTCACTAAATATCAATGACCAGTTATACGGCCCCTCCAAGAATATCATTATAAATTAATGCTCCAAAAATGAGTTTTAGCATGTTTTATTCTTTCAACGCAATCAGCCCCTTATTACACCTCCAGCCATAAAAAACTTTCTCTATTCCACCACTCATAAACTTGCAACATCCTAGTGATAAAATTTAAATAACACCACCAAGGACTTGTAAGAATTTTCTCAACAAATGACTCAAAGCCTCTTTAGACAACAACAACCTGATATAAAACATACGATAAAATTTTTGGAACAAAAAATCCCAATTCTAACAGCCACCAAATCTATTCAACTGCCGGCATAACTCTCCTAACAAGAACACGACCGAATGATCATTTACATCCAATAAAACTTTTATACCAGCCCACTACAAAGCATTTCAAGTTTTACTCGATTAAGACTAATCAGCCAAACAACACATTTTACTCGATTAAGACCAACCAACCAAACAATACATTTTACTCGATTAAGACCAACCAGCCCAACAACACAGCCATGAAAATTTTGAATCCTTCCAAAATCCATTAACACACTCATGAAACTCCTACCCTTATTCGCGTGCATTATGGAGTAGAAAGGCATTGAAAATAAAATACCTCAATTCACTTGTAGCTTTGGAACCCGAGTGTAATTTGGAGTTGTAACTACCCTAATCTCCACAAGAAAAACACGACGGAACAAAGAGAAGAGAAGTTAAAAATCCTACATTATGCTATGTTGGCCTATCGACACCGAGAGTATCTCCCCCAAAGCAATCAATGTTAAAACAAGAACCCCATATCGAAATTGTATAATGACGGAAGAAATTTAGAGCAAGGAGGAGATCATCAAGCTTACCGGCGCGAATTTGGGTGAACGAGAACAGGGCAAGTCGGCGATGAAGAGACCCAGTCAGAGGAATAAATCGCCGAAGGAAGAAGGAGAGAGCCCGGGTGATGTTAGATCCGTAGCAACAAAACAACTACTCGAGAAGTGGGCGGGAACACTTTCATCTTGTTGCAACAACCGCTAGAACGTGGAGCTGGGTGCTGGAAGTGCAGACGGGAAAACAGAGTGATAACCGACGGAAGCAAAAGGGAAAGAAGGAAAGGAGAAGGGAAAAACTGTTGAGGAAACGACGCCGTTTAGGCGTTTTAGGGCTGGGGCTGTCCGACCTGGGCCTGGACTTGGCGTCTGGCTTGGGCCTGGATCACGGGCTTGGCCTGGTGTTACAATCTTGAAATTTCAAAAAAAATATATGAAATCTTAACATACCAAGTGTTTCAAATAGTCTCTTCAAATATGTAGACAACTTCTAAGTAAAATGAGCTACGCAAGAAATTGAGTTCTTTCTTTCCAAATTGTCCAAGCCGTAGCCTCCTTTTTACAACAAGACAAGTCTTTCTCTTTTTATCTAACTCCATTTTCTATACTAACCTAAATCAAGTTTCTAAGCAATTGCTTAACTTATGCCGAATGTCCTCAAGTGATTTCTCCACCTAGTAGGCATCTCCCAAGCCTTCTTGTGGATTTCATTTGGTTCATTTCACCTTTGTGGGCTTAACTTATCATTTTTCAATACAAGAGAAGACCCAAAATAAATAGTAAAATATATTTCTAAAAAGTTCCAAAGAATGATTAAAATATTACTAAGGAAAATATAACCATTCCTAGCATGAGAAGTCCAATGGAAAAAATATATATCAAGTTGTCACAAAACTGCTATTTGAGAAGATCAAATTAACCAATGGTTGAAAAGGAATAATGGTAGAGTCAGAAATATTTTTTAGGAGGGTCAAGCAAAGCTAAAACAGAATACATAAAATATTTTTTGCTCTATATATTTCTATAAAAAAAATTATACAGTATAAAACAATTTGAGTAAGATCTACAATTAAAATAAAATACGTTTAATACATTTTATGTATTAAAAAAATATGATATGTTAAGAACATATCATCATAATAAAAATACGTTAGAAATACGTTAGAAAATATCTAATTTCTTTTTATCTTTACTTTTATTTATAATAAAAATATGTCATTATGTTATTATATCATTTTATTTTATATGAGATGTATTTTATTTTTAAATTATATTAAATTTTGTGGAGAGAGCTAAGATAATTTTTAGAGAAAGAGCCAACACAAGATAAAATTAATATTATCTTACTAAATTAAAAGAAATTAATTTTATTTTTTCTTTAAAAGAAAAAGCATATATTATTTTTTTCATTTTTTTGAGGGAAGGAGAGGGGCTAGGGGGAGGCCCTAACGTGGCTCTACCACCAAAAAGAAATTGAAAAAAAAAGATAGAAGAAGAAAATGTTTTACATGTTTTAACATTAGTCACTACAATAAATTTGGACTTTAGTGACAGAAAAAAGCATCACAAGAAATTACCAAAGCGTCATGAAAGACTTTGTGACAGTTAGAAATCGTCACAACAACCGTCACAATAAGTGTGTCAAAAATAAGTATTTATAACACTTTACTGTTCAACCATTAAAAAAGTATTTTTTGTGACCGTTGGTGCTTTTCGTTTGATGTAACGTTCGAACGTTAAAACCATTAGTTCATTTCGTTAAAATTAAATACTTATTTTTTAAATGAACGTAAACCCATCTGATTGACATTTAAATGACATACTATTTCGTTCATTTCTCCAACATTTGAACATTATTAATGTCATTCGAACGTTGGTCATATCTTGACGTTCGAACATTCCTAAACCAACATTTAAACGTTAAATTTTAGTATGTTTGAACGTTAATTTGACGAACATTCGAACGTTTTGTCAGACATTCGAATGTTAGTTTCATAAACATTCGAACATTTTGGTCAGTTCATTCAAACGTTATGTGATACATTCGAACACAGTTGGTATTAAGGTTCCAACGTTTGATGTGTACATTCGAACGTACTTGTCAGAAATGATAAATTTTAATAAAATTAAAAAGCATACAAATTGTATCATATTATATAATCAATCTAATAACTTACAATGTCTTATAGCATATTAAAATTAAAAACTAAAAATTACAAATAATAAAAAAAGATTAAATTTATCTCTTTTTTTCCTCATTTACCATGATCCTACTGTAGTGACACAACACACTCCATCTGAGCTGCCATCTCTCTCTGCACTTGTTCTTGGACTACAATGCACATTCTTTCCTCTTGCTCTTTCTGCTGTTTTTGCACATGTGTCTCTAGATCAGAATGTCGTTCCAAGAGAGACTACAACTCCTGCTGTCTCAACTTCATAATTTCGTTTTCTCGTCGTGCTGCTTTTAAATTTGAGATTATTAATTTTTGAGGTTAAAGAGCTTGTGGAAGATGATGAACTGGCTGAATGCTTAACTAAACGTCTTAATCCTTTGACCATGCTAGACTTAGCTCCGAACACTTTTGTGATTATGTTTATATCACTAGAAGAGGATTCCTAGAAGCTGAGTGCATTTCTAATATTCTGTCTTGCAATTTAAAAGAAACCACACATGAAACAATAAAATTAATTGAAATACGAACAAAAATAAATTATTTAAATATTGCATGACTAATTTAATAAAATTAATATCGCTTACATAATTTTTTGCAGTGGCAGGATCCATCTATTTACTACGTTCATTGGTGTGAGTAACAACATAGATATGAATAACGAAATTTTTTTTGGGATCGTCACGTTTCTAACAAAGACATATTAGCAATTGAGAAATTTAATATTAGTGGTTGTTCCAGTCAACAAGAGGAGGGTCAAAAAGTGCTGCAAGAAGAGAGTATGCCCATGAACCTTCAAAGTCAAGGATCTCGTACTCAGGGAAACTGGAACAACCACACCTAGCAAAGGGAAGTTAAGCCCACGGTGGGAAACGCCTTATGTATTCACCGCCACTGAACAACCAAGCTGTTATAACTTATAAGCTTCAAGACTCCCAAGGGAACGACATGCCGCATCACTGGAACACCGAGCACCTACAAAAGTTTATTACTAGAATAAGCTTAACTTATCCTATGTGTGCACCATAGGATAAGTTAAGCTTATCCTATGTGTGCACCATGAAATTTAATCAAGTCGACATTCTGTTTCAGTGATGCACCCTCCAGCTTGTTACTTCACAAAAGCGGCGTAAAGATTGAGAAAACTCCACCAACTCCAACCTACCAGCTTGCCACGGGGACCAAAGGACCAGAATTCTTCATAAAAAGTTTGCCACGTACAATCGATGTATTGACAACTTTGGACATTGACTTTATATGTCCATATGTTTTGCCGACGGATTAACGTAGGTTTGGGATTGCAGTAGGAAATATAGCTTATAGGGGCTTATAGTTATAACTTATAACTTAAATAATAAGTTATATTATTAAAAATTTAATTACTAATTGGTAACCATATGTTTAAAGTATTTTTAATAATGTTATATTTTTTTGGAAACAAATTAAAAAAAATTGCTTTATGGGGTAGAAATTATGATTATTTGACCTTTTAAAAAAATGATCATATTTTTAAAAATTCAAAAATTATAATAATTTGAAAGTTGTATAGGTAGTTTTGTTAATGTTCATTAACAGTCATTTTAAAATTCGAATTACGTTATGCATTATCTAAAAAAATACTTCTAAGGAAAATCATCAAAATGATATTTTTCTCAAACATACTTTTTAAGTAGTTATTTAAGATTAAAAATGCTTTGAAATGTTAAACCCAAACAACCTAATTTTTGTATTAAAGAGCTTTTAAATTTATTTAAATACTTTCTAAAACTCTTACCAAAATTCCAAAGAGAGCCTCAATCTGAGAAATACAGAAAAGCAAAGAAAACGTGCGATATCGATCCAAAGGAAGAATCAAAATGTACGTAAGAAGAACGTAGAAATTAGTATTCATAATTCAAAATGAACCGGGCCGTGGAACAGGGAAGAAGGGAGGGACACGTTCACAAACCCAATCACGCACAGTACTCGAAGAACGTGTTGATTTTTCAAGATTTCTTTGTGTTCTTATCCGTAGGGATGAATAATCTTTTACCCGCGTGATTAGAATTCATTCAGTTCAGGATAAGAATCTTAGCTGTAACGTGGCAAATTAAAATGTATCTGATCACTTCCGATTCTATAAATAACTCAAAAACTTTGTAGTAGAATCATCCCTCACATCTTACAATATACCTATCTTCTATTCAACGGATAACATTAAACATTCTGATTTCTGAGAAATAATAATGTCTGATCATCGCGAACAGCCACCCCATGGCGGACATGGCAATCGAGAACGAAAGCCAGGGCCTGGTGGATACGGTCATGGCGAAGGGAAACCGGGGCCGGGAGGACAGGGCCATGGTGATGGACATCAGGATGATGGGCATGGGCATGGTCATGGTCCCCAAGGACAGGGGAAATATCAGGGAGGAGTACCCGGCGATCATGCAGGCCGGGGAAGACATCATGGAATTGGGGACCCCGGCCATGAAGGTGGTAGCAATGGAGGAGAAGGACATCGTGGTGAGCGTGGTCCGGGAGGTGACGGAGGAGGAGAAGGACATCGTGGTGAGCGTGGTCCAGGAGGTGGTGGCCGACATCACCCCCATTAGAGAGATCATCCTCCTGCTCCCAAGTTGCCCACACACCATCCTTTCTACCTACTAAATAAATGTTCTCTGCATTCTAGTCAGGGAGCTAAAACATTGGATTGTGTAATACTCCACCCATGTCCTTGTTTGTGTGGTTCTAAACCTAGTAGCTCTTTTCTTTTCCCGTGTATCTTTATGTGCTAGTGCTGTTTGATGTCAATAATTAATAAATGAGTTATTTTCTTTTATGAAAAAGGTTGGGGGCTAACTTTTATTCAACTGCTAAATATTAACACATAAATTATTTGGAACAGTGTGTTTTAAGTTTATAACTCATATTTTTAAGACATGACATGATTTCGATTTAACTAAGAATTAGAAATGATAAAACACAATCTCTTTTATAGGTTGATTCACTGAATCCAACAAATGCTTTTGCTGTGCTGGTGCTAATTTCCTCTCACACTTTTTCTCGTAAAATAATTTGTCCAAAACTCTCATTTTTGCTATCAATAAAAGTTTATTCCAGTATTTTGTATTGATAAGAAGGTCCTAAAAATAATTAGCCCAAAATGCCCCTTTACCAACTATTCTTTAAATTGTCAGAAATATTGATATTTTTGACGTCATTGCACCATAAAAAATAACAAATTCTGATAATAAAAAATGTAAGAAATGGTTTTTTACGGTATTATATCATCATCAAGAATAATATTTTTATGAAATAAAAAAATAGTAGTAAAGAATGTGAAGAATATATTAAAAAAAATATTGGAATACAAATAAAAATTTCTAGATAGTTTGAAAAGAAAGGAAAAATAAAATAATCACAAGCACCTAACCTAGAGAAAAAATAATCGATGGAATAATTAACCTGTAAAGAATATGGCAATGAGTTATTAAATAAATAGTAAGAAGCAAGATAGAAATATGCAAAGAATATGACAATGAGTTGTTAAATAGATAGTAAGAAGCAAGACAGAAATATCTTCTAAACACATGTTAACCCGATAACCTTGTGACAATCACCAGAATTTGATCATACAAATGTATAACTTGGCTGTTTACAATATCAAAAAATAAACTTTAAATTGAATTTTATGGCAAAACATAGACTAGTTCCACAAAATTCCACCAAATGCACAATGCCATGCCAATCACGAGTCATAAAAATTTTCCAAGATTTAAATATAGAAGGGGGATATTGGCTATAGACAAAAATTACCAAGCAACTATGAGTCTAGATTTCATTTTCATGCATGGAGCTTAATTTTCCCAAACTGGGGAGTTTCTATCTGAACAAATTGAAAGCTGCAAATTAGCATACATCATAGAGAAGCATGTTACTAGTTTTAAAAGAAATTTAAAAAAAGAAGCAGCAATTATCCACAATAAACATTAATAGATTGGGTTTCCATGGCACTTAAATTGTGTCTTTTCAGTTCTGATATAATACTGTAAAATCAATTCACAACCAAAATTGATTTACTGTGAATTTAATCAACAAACATCTTGAATGACAGTATTTTAGCATATTCTGTAAGGCCCGCTGCCAGCCCAAGCCCGTTTAAAGAGACCCGGCCCAGGCTCCCCGAAACAGCGTCGTTTTCGCCCAGGTAAGTAACCCTCCCCGCCCCCTTTCTCTCATTCTTTCTTTCTTTTCCTTTCTTTCTTCTCTTTCCCCTGGGCGGCAATTTCTCCCCTGTTCTTCATCGCCTCTTCCTCACGCCCACTCCCCCACGTTCTCAACAGTTACCGAGCTCATCAGAAACCGCAACGAAATATTTTTCTCTCCCTCTCATCTTACGGCATTTGCAGCTTGGCTTTTTTTTGGTTCTCCTCTATTGCGCCGAGCTCCCCTATTTTTCGTTCACCGTTGATCTCGCCGGTAAGTTTTCTCTTAATCCCCTAGTGTATTTCGAATTTCTTCTATCCAAAATGAGATGTGGATTTGGGGTTTTAATCACTTAAAAACTTGGTTAAATTTCATTGTTTATAGTCGATTTTTTTGAGGAAGCTGGAAAGCAATCTCGGCCTCTGTTCTCTCGCGGGTTGCCTTCGATTTCTGGTAAGAACTTCTACTTTTTCTTGAGACCGATTGGAAGCTCGTATGCTGGTTACGCATCATTTTTTTTTATGTATATGTTGGCGGTGGTTTTGGGTTTTGGGTGATTAGTTGCGGAACCTTGTGTGGATTGAGGAAAATCTAATTTAATTGAATGTATATATACCCGGTTGAGTACTTTCTCTATACCGAAATATTTATGGAGTTATATTCTCTTTTTTCCAAATCCATTTTTGAAGGATTTTTTTTTTGGTGGTTCAAGGGTTGGTTGTCTAAATTTCTTTTTGTTGTTTTGGTGCTGTCGACGAGTTGTTTGGAGCGTGTTGGGGGTTGATACAGGGTGAAGGAACATGATTTTGAGTGTTGAAATTTTGCAGTTTGTGAAGTGCTGTTGAAACGCATATAATAACTCTCTGTTTAGTGGCTAACGGTATGTATTGAAGAAATCATTTTTATGGTATTTTGGGGTTTTGAGAAAAACACATGGTAAGCTGGAATGATGAATAGTTGCTGAAAATTTGTGGGTTTGGAAAATAGTCGTCGAGCGTTTTCGATACTATATTTGTTGGGTTGCTGGAAATTGTGAATTTTTAGACAGGCATTGTAGTTAACTTATAATTTATGATTTTAGGCCTTTGGAGTGGTCATTAATATAAAGGAAATTATTTTTATGTATAAGTGACGAAACTCTTAGCGTTGAGACTCAAAGTTTTGATTTTTCACTACAGCAGTCAGGTAAGCGGGGTTCGTATGCTCGGTTTTATACCAAAAGAGGACTGAGGTTGACTTTTGAAAAATTTGTGCTTTTGTTAGTTTTCAAATGAAAAACTAAGAAAAACCAACCTCAGTCGATGGTTTGCATTATTCATGAAGCTTATATGAAAGAAGGAAAAATATTACTGTCATGCATTGTGTAGACATGAGCTTGCTTTTTGTCATGTTATTTTTTGAAATGTGAAAAAGGGTGCTTTTATCTATCCGTGAAAATTTATGCCTTGATTGGCTGACGAGGTTTTATTTACATAAGCTTTATTCTGAAAATAGTTTGGATGTGTGTGCCTTTAATAACTCTGAAAATCTTTGGCATAGTATTCTGGTTAGTATTTGACTTTATCTCTGCTTGGCTCTGCTCTGCTCTGCTCTGTATTTGCTCTGCTTGGATTTTGGTACCAATTTCCTATCTCTGAGTGCACCCACTTTAGAAACAAAGTGGTTTATTGTGGGCTTTCCTATATGCACACTCAGAGCTCCGAGAACGAATAAGGGAAAGTTCTACCTCTGTCTCTGCCTGGTTTGGCCACGGGATTTGCACAACCCTACCACGAGGGTTAAACATGGCCTTTGCTTTGTGAGATGCTCCGATTGATATAGTGACAATACTCAATTGTTTATGCCAAAGTACTTGATGTTTTAAGTTGTCTTGAAAATCATTTGTTTCTTTTATGCATAATCATGTTTTGTTCCGTACTTTATTTTACTTGGTAAATGCTCATGTTTACACGCTTGTATAGGTTCTTCGCTTACTGAGCTGTGGAAAAACTCACCCCTCTTATCTCTTATATTTTTCAGATGATCTGGATGTTCCATCAGAGGACCAAGAGTAGAGTCTTGACCAAGTTTTAAGTTGTTAGGGCCTTAGGCTAGATGAGAGAAAACAAAATTTAATTTATTTATTATTTGGGTTCTAGTTTCATTGGATTTATGGAATGTTAGTTATTCTTTATCGTTAAGCTTTTTGGGAGAATGTGAACCCTCTCAGTTATGATTTATTCATATTCTTTTATTTATGACTTGGTGGACATTGTTATATGGATTGGTTCGTGAAAAATATTTTCTTTATTGTGAATATGGTCGGAGACCTATTATTATTTGTAGTTAAGGATGGAATATACCAAACAAGTGGAGCTTCGTGACCCCCTACGAGTACGGGGTGTTACATATTCTGCTATAACAAAAACATATTCATATATATTTTACAAAAGTCAAATATTCGCCACAGAGTTGATTCAATTAGCATATTCAAGCATGCATGAGTGACTTTATTCAAACTGTCAAGAGCTTTTTGTTATTGGATATATTAGTGTTCGACGAGAATAGATGTTACTATAATTACGTGCAAAAGTCCAAAATCAAAAAACATTTACTGGACGTGATCTCAAACTTGACAAGGTATATAAGTTACTACACTTGTTGCTTTTCTTTATTTTTTCCCCATAGTTTTGAGATTCATGTTCTCTATACCTCGCCACCTACTGTCTTTAACTATGTGCACCAATTGTTTCTTAATTTGCTTAAATTCAAAATATAACAAAAAGTCAGCAATATAAATGATAGTTGGTTGGTCAAGATAGGTAAAGTTAGCACTAAACATAATTAATATCTAATTACTCCTAATTGGTCATTCAAGGACCCATGGATAATCAAACTAGTGCTAGAAACAGGTTCCAAGTAATGAAACAGTCAACACAATATCTTCAATCACAAAATTCAGTTTACATTGTCCCATTAAAACCCAAACAGTCACAATGATTCCAAACTACCAATAATGCATAATAACATTTCAAATAACTCATCCACTTATCCCTGAATATCCTAACAGACCAAGTGTTCTTCCACTTATCCATGAATATCATAACAGCTCAAGTGTTCTCATCAATATGGATAAAATAATTTAAAACAAATTAGGTTTAAGTGGGAAAATTACTCGAGACACGATCGCGCAAAAATACCCGACAAATAGAATCTAAACTGGTCTAAATGGTGCCACAACCCAAGAATTTCAGGAACTTATAGAGAGGGAAAACGAAACCTACCAAGGACAAAATAACCAGAGTAAGGAAGAGAAATATGAACTACCTAAAACGTATGGTTCAAAATCATTAGAATTCCAAAATAAGAGTATTAATGCTACATATGATCATCATCTTTTTCATCTTCTACTCATCATTTTATGATGTAGTATTAAATAATTGATTCACAAGTAAAATATAATAAATAATATTTAATTATCTAATATCACATCATTATATGAAGATGGAAGAATGATAAAAAAGAAGATGATGAATAAATTTGTTGACTAATTAATCTCTTTATTAATGTAATCACTATTCAACCCAGGCTGGTTGAAATGGTTGGATAGATTAAGTGCATTAATATTTATTTATATTTCTTTCAGTACGGTTTGTTTTTTTAATATTTGGATTAAAAACAGTTCATTTAAAAGTTATCTGGTAAAATATTCAGCTGCACAATATAAAATATGTATTTTTGTAGGTTTTAATTTATACGAGCAGTATACCTAAGTAAGGTTTTTGCAACTTCAAAGCATAATTCTTTTATGGTTAAATGCCACTCTGTCATGTTTAACAATATTGAAATTAGCTGTATTTAACAATAAAACAAAGCCAAAAAAGATTTTCCTGACATATATATTCTGCTATTTTCTTTTTTAGATATATATATAATAATAATAATAGTTATTAATGTTTTTATAATCTGAACAACCAAAAACGCATCTGCTCGCATGAATTGCTACAACATGGTTTCTAGACCCTGGTATATATAGTTGGACCGAGAACTGCTATTTGAGAAAGGAAATAAAATAAAAAAAAAAAGATAGAAGAAGAAAAGGTTTTACATGTTTTAACAGTATATATTAATAGAAATAATCTTATTAGTTTTTTTACCACTTTTTTTACATGATATTTTTAATAAGAGGAAGGTTAAAAAGTGGTTCAACAAGAGAGTATGCCCAAGAAACAAACACACCTAGCAAAGGGAAGTTAGGCCCACAGTGGGAGGGCCCTATGTAGTCATCGTCACTGGACGATTAGACTATTTTAAGCTTAAAGACTCCCAACGGAACGACATGTCGCACTCCTAGAACACCGAGCATTATTGCACCATGAAATTTGTATTCGCTATGTGTAAACTCCAAGTCTATCTAATAAGGAAGCTTAAAAAAGATTTTTTTTTTTTGTCTAACTTAGTTCGTTGGGCGTACGTTTCCTCTTCTTTACTCTTTTACAAATTAAATTGCACACTTGAGACCTCGTTTAACTGATCAAGAAGTGCCAAACCCTTTATTCGCTCAGGTTGTGGGCGGTGGTCTTCCTTACCCTTGAAAACATGTTTTTTGTGTCTCCAAGGGTGGTTGGGCAAAAGCCATCGACGGTGGCTCATATAACAATGTTTACAGCCATGCACAAGCCAATATGAATCAGTGTTAGCGTTACATACTAGGCAAACCATCTTGCCCTTTGTAATCCACCCTGAGAGATTGACATATGCAGGGAAGTCGTTGGTGGTCCAGAGCAACGTTGCATGCAATCTAAAAGTCTGTCTCTTGGACGCATCGTACGTTTGAATTCCTTTTATGAATAGCTACTTCAATTTATCGATTAATGGTCATAAGAACACGTTGATATCATTTCCCGGAGTCTTAGGTCTAGGAATTAGCAAGGACATCATCAGGTACGGATCAGGGGGCAAGTTGTACGGTACAAGCAACACTGCCTAAATGTTGTAAGGCTTACTCATGTTATTAAATGGGTTAAATCTATCGCTTGCTAGATCAAGTTTGGCATTCTGAGGATCCGCCATAAACCAACCATGTTTTACATCAAACTCTTTCCAAACTCGAGAATCAGCAAGATGTGTCATGCTATTTGGATCGTCGACACGCTCGTCCACATGCCAGCTCATGGTTGAAGCCGTTTTCTTTGACATGAACAACCGTTGTAGCCTAGGCTTCAGAGGGAAATATCGCATAATTTTTTGTGGAATCTGATGTCGACTTGCAGAGCTTGGAACCCACCTAGGTGCACTGCATTTTGGGCACTCATCCATGCCACTGTTTTCCTGCCAGAATAGGACACATTCACTTGGGCACACGTCAATCTTTGTGTATATGAACCCCAACCCACGCTGAATGTGTCGAGCCTCATTATATAATGCCAGCCACAATGCATCAGGAAAAGCAGATTGCAAGAGATTTATCACCACGTCAAAAGATTTCACAGTCCAACCTCCTATTGTCTTAATATGAAGTAGCTTGACCACGAAAGATAGCTTTGATAACTTTTGACAAGTTGGATGCAGTGCTCGTTTTGCGTCACCTAGTAACTCCTCGAAAGTCCGGTTAGGTGGAGCATCAGAGGTTTCACCTGCAGTGGTCCGTGACCCATTAGCACTTTTTATTGGTCCATAGTTCATAAATGAACGTACACGGATGTCTTCTAACAATTCATCAAAATTATCAACATAGTCAGCTTCGTTGATGTCCTCAGAAAGTTCGTCATCTAATTCTAAGGTGTTGGGTAAAACTTCATCTTCACTGTGGAATATCCATTCAGTATAAGATGGATCCATCCCAATCATAAATAAATGATCTTTTATGACAAAATGAGTTTGGAAAGATCTATTCCAGCATCTCCCACAAGGAAACCTAATACAATCTACACCAAGTGCATGGACTTTTGCCATATCCAAGAATTGTTTCACCCCAAAAGCGTAATCACTTGACTGTAATCTATCTTCGATATACATCCAACCTTTATCCATCTAGCATAGAAGACAAAGTTATATAATAGCAAAACATGGTAAGATGCAAAGATATGCACATGCCAAAGTAATTTCACTGGAATAATTGGATATAGTGTATTACACGTCATATTAAATGTTTTGAATAGAGAGTGTTTGCACAAGAAGATACAAAAATTTGGTAAAGAAGCACGTGGGTACTAGTACTGGTACATTGAACATGGAGGCTATTGTTGGTTGTTGATGCATACACTATTATAAAACTGTTTATTGGTGACCATTTAATTGCGACCAAATGACTATTTATACCTAAAATTGGATGCAAAAAATCATTTGGTCGCAATTAAATGACCACAAAAGTCTATTTTTCTTGTAGTGATAGTGCAACTACACATAGAATATGTATTATTAGTGGCCATGGGTTGTAATTACCCACTAAGCACGAAATGACATCCACTTCTATGCATGGGCAATTGATTGATTGCATTTAAGAATGTCATGTCATGTGAATGGCTTGAAGAAAGTTGGAAGTTAGTGTAAAGCATCTATAAAGTAATCAAACGTATATGATTTAATAGCGAGTTGAAAGTTAGTATGAAACTTGTTGAGATAGTTCCTTCAATGGTTACCACGATTTATCATTTTTCCTTCACTTCAAATTTTGAAACAATTTATGTTCTTATGAACCTAAGAAGCTGATCATTATAGCTTACGTGGTACAGTTGTATATGTTTTAGTCGTTCAGATGTCCTTGAGAAATATTTATAATGTGAAGATGAGGTGAGAACTAATACCAAACATATGTCATAGTATGACAAATAGTAGACATTCATGCTTCGAATTTTGTGTGAGCAAAACTTTTCAGCATCATTAGGTAAACTATATTAGTTTAGAAACCCCAATTGCATGGAAATTTGAACTTAACATAAGCAATTAGAGAGCTAATCGAAATGGGGTATTCATCCAAAACAAATAACACAAAAAAAAATGCAAAACGATCAAACTTGTAAAAACTGCCCACAACTAATTTAACTAATTAAGGGCATTACCAACTCACTAATAAAATAATGCCTTAATATAAATTACAAATCAATGATGGGGAGCTAAAAGTATGTGCAGAAACACCTAAGCAAAACAAGATGCAAAGTAAATAACATAATTTGGGTTTGTGCTTTTTATTTTTGCCCCATTTTTTAAAATGCAAAGCACAGTTAAGTAGTTGAATTTCCGATGGTCTCAATTTCTTACTTTTTTCTGAATTTAATGATTTACACCTTTATTTAGTATACCCATTTCTTTCAAACACTCATATTCATGTATTCTTTCTAATAATAACTTTTGAGCTAAGCAAAAGATTACACATTTTATCAAACAAGTAGGTTTATGAGCTGGAGGACGAGCAGAGCCCTTTGAATGATTCTAGACATTTTGGGCACGTATTGAAAGGTTTTGAAATGAGAAACTGCTATTGGTTGCAAGCTCACACTTTTTTCTTTTTTTTAATGAGGGAACTTTTGTTTGATAAATAGAATATAAGGAATGAACTTGACCGTTGGTGTAAAGATCATGAGACATTGAAAAATTCTTTATGAAGCTCTAGGCATGTTGAAGAATAATTTGTGGATGTCACACTATAAAAATCAATTTGAAACCAAAGTTCGTAAAATATTTAGTCTTCCATATCTTGTAGGGAGTGAACTTCTGAACAGGCAGACAAATAAATTCAATTATGGTAGGGGTTTATGAATAATTGCATCCTTCTTAGTTAAAGAATCTATGCAAAAAATAATTATTATTTTCTTACCCATCTCAATTAGGGAATCTATGCAAAAAATATTTAATTGAAGGAGCATAAAAATTAATGCACAATTACCATGGGGAGATTATGAAGTACAAAGTGGTCACTCACAATCTATATGTATCATATATAACTTTTTTGAGGTAATTGTTGTTTGCAATGTTGATTTAAGATAAACAATTTTTGTAAGTGCCAATAGGAAACCAAAAAATTGGATTATTGTTCAATCCTCTAGTACACATATATTGTAGCAAGATATACACAAAAATAGAACAAAATCTAAAAGTATTTTCACCAAAAGTCCAAAACTTGAGATAGCTAGACACTGCAAACCTACCGACACACAATATACACACAGATTCGAGAACTTGCAATAGGTAATAGGGGTAAGCAAATATGGCAAGTGCCAAGTGCCATTAGCTGGAGGGAGAGGAACATGAATCAAAATACAAATATGGCAAATCATCATGCATCCCAAATTGAGAGAGAAGGAAATAGGGGTAAGCAAGATTATGGAGGAAAATCGCGAAAATCACCTAGCCATTAGCTGGAACGTGGCGGTGAAAGGGGTCACAAATGGCCGGAATTGTGGAGGCGAATGATGATTTTGACGGACAAAGATCTTCTCGAGCCGGCGTCGAATCCCAACGCTAGGAATTTTGGTTCTCCTGGTAAGCAAAATGGGCGCGCAGCGGGGGGCGGGGGGGGGGGGGGGGTGAATCTTGCATTTCGTGGCATTAAAATCAAAACGAAGGGTGAATCTTGCATTTCGCGGAAAATCTTTTTTGCCGTGGTATAAACTCACCACAAATAGTATTGCTTACTACCAAATAATAGTTGACGCATGATTCTCTGTGGGCAATAGGATTTGTAATTGTCGCGGGGACAGTTTGTGTCAACAACCACTATTAACCACGACGTCTAGTCATGGGATACTTTTTTGGATCCAAAAACCCTATATTCTTGTAGTATATGCACAATAAAGCTAAAATTGTAAAAAGTAGATCACTCTTTTTTCACTAAAATCAATAGCACTTACTCCACAAGACACTAACACTTCTTATATCTCATTGCATTCTTTAAAAAAAAATGATATTTATGATCTTAGAGTATATATATAACTGTCGCACACTTATTTTTTAAAAAAAGTTGGATAAATATAAGATTTATATGAAAAATAATTTTTTAATTATAGACCCAATCTTTTATAAAATGAGTGCACGATACCTACATACCGTATATATGTATCTGTCATTACTTAAAAAAAAGGTCACTTGCAAAGAACCAAAAAATATACAATAAAAAAGAACCAATGGAACCCAGATTAAAGAGGAAAGTCATAAGAATCAATATGTTCTTAGAATTTTTTGTGAGTATAAACGGTAGATACAATCTTTGGGTGTGCAAGTCACGTATATATATATATATATATATATATATATATATATTAAAAGAGAATATACTATTAATTTTATTTATTTTTTATATAGATCCCATATTTAACAATTTTTTTTATAAAAGAAAGTGTGCAAGACATAAACATCCTAAGATTGTAAATATCATTTCTTTATTTTCCTCTTAATTGTATATTATGATCTCCATTCTTTTCTCTAAATTATCATGTTGACCATTCAACTCTTCTACCCCATAAAAACTTTGCAAAAAAGACGTGCTTTAAAACAACACTTGCATGTGTCCCGTTTATTGGTGCAAATGACAGACTCTCAGACTGATCTTTCTATGTATACTATATAACATTGTATGATACTAATTAATATTTTTATTAATGTTACTCTTGCATCCAGGATGATTGAAATGGTTGGACAAGAGATTAAATGCATTAATATTTATTTATATTTCTTTCACTGTACTTTGTCTTTTTATTATTTTGGATTGAAAAACAGTTCATTTGAATGTTATCATCAGGTAAAATATTCTTGTAATTTTTTCTTTTTGGATATAATTATTGTTTTTATAATCTGAACAACAAAAAACGTAATCATCTGCTAAAATGAATTGCTACAGCATGGTTTCTATATACTGCTATTAATTGAGAAGATCAAACCAATGGTTGAAAAAGGAAATATAAAAAAAAAAAAAAAAGAAGAAAAGAAAAGATTTGACATGTTTTAACAGTATATTATCTTAAACATGACATTCGAAAAAAGGATTCAATTCAGGTTGATTTAAACGGTAAAAAAGGAAATCGATTTTAGTGAACTTTTTGAATCACTAACTCATGAACAGTTTCAATCAACTGATTTAGGCCTATTCAAGTTGATTGTAGACCGATTCGAGCTAATTTTAACTGATTTAAAACTATATTTATTTTTAAATTGTCCAACATGAACTGCATTTTTTTCTTAATTTCTTGTACAAAATATAATTTGACTAAATATTTTCGTCATCGTATTAAAAAAGGATGGCAAAAAAAATTGAAAAATAAAACATGTATGTAGTCTTAACAACTGAGTTTTCCTTTTTAATTTCTTCTACAAAAATATTATCCGATTAAGCTGATGTTAACTTTTTCATCATCGTATTAAAAAAGATAAAACATGTACTAGTCCTTTAAAAGATTAAACATGGTAGTCTTTTATTTTTTTTAGTTGAACAAAAAAAGCAAGAGATGAATGAATATTTTATATTCAATTTATGATTGTCCCCCCCACCACCCCCCCCAAAAAAAAAACAACAAAAAAAAACCCCAATCCAATGTGGGCCAACTGACGACCTGACCTAAGAGAAGGTCATAGAGGAAGATGCAACAGAGGATACTACATGGCACAACACACGTGAGATGAAGAGATGGCACGAGGGATGGGACCTGCTATCTTAGATCATCCTCCGAGCAACACCGAACACTCGAGTGCCCATCAAAATGGGTAAATAGAGATAAAGGAGTGTCTTTGATCCTTTGACATGAAAATATCGACGAATGAACAAACAAGTTAGCGGAAGAACACAGGTTGGAAGAACACACTATATTAATGAGAAAAGCACAGAAACCATGCTGCATTAATGACGCCTCAGCCTATATTACACTCCACATTAATATCGTCAACGTAGAAGCCATTCCACATTAAAAATTCTGACAAAAAAACAATGCAAAGGGCTAGAGTCTTACAGGGACAAGCACATTCTGTTTCATTCCAGGCTTCAAGTATAAATAGCAGACTCCCATGTATGAGAAATCACTCTCAACGCTTTGTTCTCACTCACCTCATAATTCATATACTTCAAAAAGCTCCAACTAACTTAAGTATCAGATACTCATCGGCCAACAAGGTCGTCCGTTCTCCCCACTTTTGCATCATTTTCGTAAGTACACTCAAAAGGCACAAATCGTTAGAATTTGACCCATAGGTGTATGAAATAAGACGTTAACAGTAGTGCCGTCTATGGGATTCATCAGAACACCCCCAAACTAATGCACAAGTGGAGGCCACCAACATGACGCTCATGAGAAAAGCTAAGAGGCAATTGGATGAATGGAAAATAACATGGGCAGAAGAACTCCCTGGGCATCCTATGGACATATTGGGTCTCTGTCAGAACCCCGACAGGAAAGACGCTATTCGCCCTCACCTACGGTCATGAGGCAATGCCACCGATGATAATTGGAATTCCTACCCACCATGTGCAACGCTTCAAGAAAGAGTCGAACAATAACAGACTAGAGGAGTAGCTCAACTTGTTGGAAGAAGTCCGTCTGGAGGTGGAGCTTAAAACAAACATTAATCAGACTAAGGTCAAAAAGTGCTTCAACAAGAGAGTATGCCCAAGAACCTTCAAAGTGGTGTGGGGATTGAGGAAACTCTATCAGCTCCAACCTACCTTATCGTGAGACAAAAGGATCAGAATTCTTCATAAAATATTCACAACGTACAATCGATGCATTGGCCGCTTTGGACCTGATCAACTTTATATGCCAATAGATTCTGTGCATATTTGGAATTGTGGTGGAAATACAACTTATAGTTTTAGAGTTTATACTTTATAAATTAAATAATAACTTATACTATTAAATAGTTATTTACTGTTTGGTAACTATATGTTTAAAACACTTTTTGTATTACATTTATTTGGAAACGAATTAAAAAAAAGTATTTTTTGAGGTAGAAATTATGATTATTTGAACTTTTAAAAAATTAGATCATATTTTTTAAATTATAGAAATTGTAATTATCGAAAGTTGTTAGGGTATTTTTGTCCATTGATAGTCACTTTAAAGCTCGAATTACATGCATTATTTGAAAAAAATACTTTTAAAGAAAAATATTAAAATGATATTTTTTCTCTAAATGTACTTTTTAGATTAAATGCTTTAAAATTTAACATTCAAACAACTTCACTTTTGTTTTAAAAAAGCTCTTAAATCTATTTAAACACTTTTTAAGACCCTTACCGCAATCCTAATTAATAGGCGCTCAATCTGAGAAATACGGAATATGCAAAGAAAACGTGCGATATCGATCCAAAGGAAGGATCAAAATGTACGTAAGAAGCACGTAAAAAGTATTCATAATTCAAAATGAACCGGGCCGTGGAACAGGGAAGAAGGGAGGGACACGTTCACAAACCCAATCACGCACAGTACTCGAAGAACGTGTTGATTTTTCAAGATTTCTTTGTGTTCTTATCCATAGGGATGAATAATCTTTTACCCGCGTGATTAGAATTCATTCAGTTCAGGATAAGGATCTTTGCTGTAACGTGGCAAATTAAAATGTATCTGATCACTTCCGATTCTATAAATAACTCAAAAACTTTGTAGTAGAATCATCCCTCACATCTTACAATATACCTATCTTCTATTCAACGGATAACATTCTGATTTCTGAGAAATAATAATGTCTGATCATCACGAACAGCCACCCCATGGCGGACATGGCAATGGAGAAGGACAGCCAGGGCCTGGTGGACACGGTCATGGCGAAGGGAAACCGGGGCCGGGAGGACAGGGCCATGGTGATGGACATCAGGATGATGGGCATGGGCATGGTCGTGGTCCCCAAGGACAGGGGAAATATCAGGGAGGAGTACCCGGCGATCATGTAGGCCGGGGAAGACATCATGGAATTGGGGACCCCGGCCATGAAGGTGAAGGACAGCCAGGGCCTGGTGGACACGGTCATGGCGAAGGGAAACCGGGGCCGGGAGGACAGGGCCATGGTGATGGACATCAGGATGATGGGCATGGGCATGGTAATGGTCCCCAAAAACAGGGGAAATATCAGGGAGGAGTACCCGGCGATCATGCAGGCCGGGGAAGACATCATGGAATTGGGGACCCCGGCCATGAAGGTGGTGGCAATGGAGGAGAAGGACATCGTGGTGAGCGTGGTCCAGGAGGTGGTGGCCGACATCACCCCCATTAGAGAGATCATCCTCCTGCTCCCAAGTTGCCCACACACCATCCTTTCTACCTACTAAATAAATGTTCTCTGCATTCTAGTCAGGGAGCTACAACATTGGATTGTGTAATACTCCAACTATGTCCTTGTTTGTGTGGTTCTAAACCTAGTAGCTCTTTTCTTTTCCCGTGTATCTTTATGTGCTAGTGCTGTTTGATGTCAAAAATTAATAAATGAGTTATTTTCTTTTATGAAAAAGGCTGGGGGCTAACTTTTATTCAACTGCTAAATAGTTTTTAAGACATGACATCATTTCGATTTAATTAAGAATTAGAAATGATAAAACACAATCTCTTTTATTGGTTGATTCACTGAATCCAACAAATGCTTTTGATGTGCTGGTGATAATTTCCTCCCACACGTAGGAGAATATTGGACGATTTCACTTAGAAGAAAACTTTTATAGTCAGGATATAATACAAAGTTTGCTCAAATGATAGTAAGACATTAGTTAATTAGATCATATTCTAATGAAAATAATATTAAAAAAAAGGGGAAAACAAATCACAATATATAAAAGATAACAATTCACCAAACATATAAGACAAATTGTTCAGAATATATATATATATATATATATATCTAGTGTATATATGCACAATAAAGCTAAAATTGCACTCTTTTTTTTTTGAAAGGTAGTGTGCAAGATTTATTTATATATAGATTAAGATTGTAAATATCTGTCTTTTTGTCTTATTTCTATACTACTATGATCTCCATTCTTTTATCTTCACGTTGACCATTCAGCTCTTGCACCCCATAAAAACTTTGCAAAGATGACGTTGCTTCAAAACAACACATTGTCAGGTCCGGTTTGTTGGTGTGTAAGAGGAAAACTTGTTTTAAACTTAGAGAACCATTGTCGAGAAGCTTGTTTTAAACTATAGAGGGACTTGAGCAATTTACATACCCGGGAATCTCCTGGTTTAGAGAAACCAGGTGGCAATGTCATGTACACCTCTTCATCAAGTTCTCCATGTAAAAAGGCATTATTTACATCTAATTGATGTAATTCCCAATTATGAATGGCAGCCAAAGCAATAAAACAACGAACAGTTGTATGTTTTGCAACAGGGGAAAAAGTATCAAAATAATCAATGCCCTCACGTTGAGTATACCCCTTTGCAACTAAACGAGCTTTATAACGCTCTAAAGTACCATCAGATTTCAGCTTACATTTATAAACCCATTTACAACCAATACACCGTTTGCCAGGGGGTAATGCAGTTAAAATCCATGTTTTATTAGATTCAAGAGCATGGATTTCAGCTGCCATAGCATCCCTCCAATGAGGATGTTTAATGGCTTGGTGGAAGAATTTCGGTTCATATAAAGAATCGACAGCATTGCAAAAATGTTTATATAAATTGGAGAATTTGGAATATGACAAGTAGGAAGAAATAGGATACACAATACCTGGACTTAAAGAACCACCAATCAGAGGAGAAGGAGTAGCTTCATTATTAGTAATTAAGGAACAATGATATTGCTGTAAGTATGCAGGTGATCTCCTATTTCTTGTAGATTTTCGGGTAGGAGCAGAATGTATTGGTTGGGAACCAGAGACAGTCATATGTTCTGAAGAATTTGGTAAGTCAGAAACAGGAAATGATGGCAAATGAATATCAGAAGAATCGGATAAGGGTGTAGGTAAAACAGGATGAATTTGAGAGATATTAGGCAAATCAGAACCAGCATGTCTGAAATTAGAATCTGAATGGAATGGAAAAATTGTTTCATGAAATATCACATCTCTGGAAATTATAATTTTGTGAGTATGGATGCCATACAATTTATACCCTTTAATACCAACAGGATATCCTAAAAAAATGCAAGGTTGGGCTCGGGCAGAGAATTTTGTGGATGAACCACCAAGAATTGATGCATAACAAAGACATCCAAAAACTTTAAGATGATTATAATGAGGTTTAGAGGAAAATAAAATCTCATAAGGTGATTTGTTTGAGAGAACTGGAGTTGGTATTCTGTTTATAAGATAAACAGCAGTTAGAATGCAATCACTCCAAAATTGTAAAGGAATATGAGATTGAAATCTGAGGGCTCTAGCAACATTTAGGATATGTTGGTGTTTTCTTTCAACTATGGAATTTTGTTGAGGAGTGTAGACACAACTATGTTGATGTATAACACCTTTGGTGGCAAAAAAAGATTGCATGTCAAATTCCAAAGCATTATCAGTGCGGATAGCTTTAACTTTGGAACTAAATTGAGTCTCAACTAAAGCAAAGAAGGATTGGATATATTGTCTGGTTTCAGCTTTAGTTTTCAGGAGATAAACCCAAGTACACCTACTGAAATCATCTACAATAGTCAGAAAATATTTAAAACCATTGTAAGAAGGTATAGCAAAAGGCCCCCATACATCACAATGAATTAATTCAAACACAGAGAGTGAATTAGAAGTACTCAAAGGAAAAGGTAAGCGTTTCTGTTTGGCAAGGGGACAAATATCACAATGATGATGAGGTTTATATGCAAAATCAGAGAGTTCAGAAGTAAGATCATGTATTCTAGCATTAGAAATATGTCCAAGTCGGGAATGCCATATATGAAAGTTATTTCTAACAGAATTACAGGAAGAGAAATTATTATTGTTTGCAGGTTTACAAGAAATAGAAGGAATGCCTGGTACAGGCAGTAAATGATAGAGTCCGTGTGATTGTTTAGCTACTCCAATCGTCCTCCAATTTGAGAGGTCCTGAATGTAACAGAAATCATGTAAGAATAAGAGAAAACAGGATAATTGTGAAATGAGTTTGCTAACAGATATGAGATTGAAATTGAAAGCTGGAACATATAAAACATCAGTTAAAATGAATGAATCAGAAATTCTAACCGTGCCAATTTGTGTAACTTGAGTGTATGAACCGTTAGGTAATTTCACAGAAAAATTAACAGATGATTTTATAGAGGAAAAAAAGGATAGAGAACTAATCATATGATCAGTTGCACCAGAATCCAGAATCCAGGAATTAGATGGAATAAGGCTGTGATCATGAGATGAAAGCACAACAGAGTTACCTGAAAAGGATTCTGAATTTGATGGAATAGAAGACGAAGTGGAGATAGGACCTGCTTTATTAACAGATGAAACATTAGAGTGATTTTGAAGGAATGTAAGGAGCTGGTTACATTGCTCTTGAGAAAAGGGAAATGAGTTTAAAACAGAATCAGAGACCGACTGGTTAGCAGTGGCCTGATTGATATTAGAATTACGAGATTTAATCTTGTATCCCGGAGGATAGCCATGGATCTTGTAACATTTATCAATAGTGTGGCCAGATAAGCCACAATGTGTACAAAAGGGACGATCCTTCCTATTGCTAGTAGACTTGCTCTGTCTAGATGCATTAGATCCGCGATTAACATCTCGATTAGAAAAGAGCACAGCAGGTTCAACAGAAACAGTAGAATCAGATGCAATTTCTCTCTGTTTTTCTTCTTGAAGAACGAGAGAAAAAACTTTATTAATCGGTGGAAAAGGATCAGAAAGTAAAATCTGACTCCTTAAAGGGGCATAGGTCTCATTAAGCCCCATCAGAAACTGAATAACGTAGTCTTCTTGTTGAAAATCAACAATTTTCTTGATAGCTCCACAGGAACAAGTAGGTAACGGGCGGAGATGTATCATCTCCTCCCAAGAACACTTCAGACGGGTGAAGTAAGTACTTACAGATGAAGCCTCTTGATTTAAAGAAGCAATACTCTTACGGATCTGAAAAATGCGAGGGCGATTGCTTTGAGCAAACCTCTCCTTGAGGTCGTTCCACATATCTTGAGCAGAGTCGATGTAGAGGACAGACGCAGCAATCTCTTTGGTCATGGCGTTGAGAAGCCATGAAAGAACCACCGTGTTACATCGGAGCCAAGCATGATATTTCGGATCGGAATCACGAGGGGATGAGAGAGTTCCGTCAACAAAACAGAGTTTATTCTTGGATAAAAGAGCCATGGACATGGATCTGCTCCAAGTGAGGTAGTTGTCGCCATTCAATGGTTGAGAAACAAGAACACAGCCGGGATGATCACCGTGCTGGAGATACAGAGGATTAGAATAATCCTCAGAGGAAAAATGATGAGAATCGAAGGATTCGTAATGATTTGTGTTTTCGGAGGCCATCGAAGACGAGAAAGGGCGGATGAAAATGGAGGAGAAAGGAACTAGGGTTAGGGTTTGTTTTCGTCTGATACCATGTAAGCAGAGCAAATGCGGAATCGATATTTGAGAATCTGAAAATCAATCTCATCTCATTAATCAGCCGAAGCTATATATATGGTACAGTAAAATAAAGGAACATCCTAACTAACGTGCACGTGCATACAGGTGATAAAATAAAATATTATATCCTAACTAATATGGTGCGAATGTCGACAGCCTCCCAGCCTCTTCCTATGTCACTCCAAAAAAAAAAAAAAAAACTTTTTCTCATAAAATAATCTGACCAAAATTCTCATTTTTGCTATTAATAAAAGTTTATTTCAGTATTATAGGCCCAAAAACCCCTTTAGCCAGCTATTCTTTGAATTGCCAAAATATTTGTATTTTTGGGTATCAGCGCATTGTGAAAAATAACAAATTTTGATAGTAAAAAAATAAAAAATAAAAAAAGAAGAGAAGAAATGACTTTTTACGGTATTATATGATCGTCAAAAATAGTCTTTTATAAAGTAAAAGAAATAGTAGTAAAACAATATCACAGGTTCACAACCTTATTCCTAAAATACATAAATAAAGTGAATAATATATTAAAAAAATATTAAAATACAAATAAGAATTTCTAGATAGTTTGAAAAGAAAGGAAAAAAAATAAGCGCAAACACCTAACCTAGAGAAATACACTAAATGAATAAAAAAGAAAAAAGAAAAAATAATTAATGGAATAATTGACCAGCAAAAAATATGACAATGAGTTATTAAATAGATAGTAAGAAGCAAGATAGAAATATGTTCTAAACACATGTTAACCCAATAACCTTGTGACAATCACCAGAATTTGATCATACAAACGTATAACTTGGCTGTTTACAATATCAAAAAATAAACTTTAAATTGAATTTTTTGGCAAAACACAGACTAGTTCCACACAATTCCACCAAATGCACAATGCCATGCCAATCACGGGTCATAAAAATTTTCCAAGATTTAAAAATAGAAAGGGGATATTGGCTATAGAGTACAACAAATTACCAAGCAACTATGAGTCCAGATTTCATTTTCATGCATGGAGCTTAATTTTTCCATAGTCGGGAGTTTCTGTCTGAACAATTGAAAGCTGCAAAATTAACATACATCATAGAGAAGCATGTTAACAGTTTTAAAATAAATTTAAACAAAGAAGCAGCAAATATCCACGATAAACATTAATAGATTGGGTTTAGATGGCAATTAAACTGTGTCTTTTCAGTTCTGATATAATACTGTAAAATCAATTCACAACCAAAATTGATTTACTATGAATTTAATCAACAACCATCTTGAATGACAGTATTTTAGCATATTATGCTATAACAAAAACATCTTCATATATATTTTACAAAAATCAAATATTCGCCACAGAGTTGATTCAAGCATATTTAAGCATGCATGAGTGACTTTATTCAGACTGTCCAGAGCTTTTTGTTATTCGACATAATAGTGTTCGATGAGAATAGATGTTACTATAATTACGTGCAAAAGTCCAAAATCAAAAAAAATTTACTGGACATGATCTCAAACTTGACAAGGTAAGTTACTACACTTCATTGCTTTTCTTTATTTTTTTCCCCATAGTCTTGAGATTCATGTTCTCTATACCTCGCCACCTATTGTCTTTAACTATGTGCACCAATTGTTTCTTAAATTGCTTAAATTCAAAATATAACACAAAGTAAGCAATATAAATGATAGTTGCTTGGTCAAGATAGGTAAAGTTAGCACTAAACATAATTAATATCTATTTACTCCTAATTGGTCATTCAAGGACCCATGGATAATCAAACTAGTGCTAGAAACAGGTTCCAAGTAATGAAACAGTCAACACAATATCTTCAATTTCAAAATTCAGTTTACATTGTCCCATTAAAACCCAAACAGTCACAATGATTCCAAACTACCAACAATGCCAAATAACGTTTCAAATAACTCATCCACTTATCCATGAATATCCTAACAAACCAAGTGTTCTACCACTTATCCATGAATATCATAACAGCCCAAGTGTTCTCATCAATATGGATAAAAATAATTTAAAACAAATTAGGTTTATGTGGGAAAATTACTCAAGACACGATGGCGCAAAAATACCCGACAAATAGAATCTAAACTGGTCTAAATGGTGCCACAACCCAAGAATTTCAGGAATTTATAGAGAGGGAAAACGAAACCTACCAAGGACAAAATAACCAGAGTAAGGAAGAGAAATATTAACTACCTAAAACTTAGGGTTCAAAATCATTAGAATTCCAAAATAAGAGTATTAATGCTACTTATGATCATCATCTTTTTCATCTTCTACTCATCATTTTATGATGTGGTATTAAATAATTGATTCACAAGTGAAATATAATAAATAATATTTAATTATCTAATATCACATCATTATATGAAGATGGAAGAATGATAAAAAAGAAGATGATGAATAAATTTGTTGACTAATTAATCTCTTTATTAATGTAATTACTATTCAACCCAGGCTGGTTGAAATGGTTGGATAGATTAAGTGCATTAATATTTATTTATATTTCTTTCAGTACGGTTTGTTTTTTTTAATATTTGGATTAAAAACAGTTCTTTTGAAAGTTATCTGGTGATATATTCTGCTGCACAATATAAAATATGTATTTTTGTAGGTTTTAATTTTTTATACGAGCAGTATACCTAAGTATAGTTTTTGTAACTTCAAAGCATAATTATTTTATGGTGAAATGCCACTCTGTCATGTGTAACAATAATCAAATTAGCTGTATTTAACATATTCTGCTCCTCTTTTCTTTTTTAGATAAATATATATATATATATATATAATATTTATTAATGTACTTTTTATAATCTGAACAACCAAAAACGCATCTGCTCACATGAATTGCTACAACATGGTTTCTAGACCCTGGTATATATAGTTGGACCGACAACTGCTATTTGAGAAGATCAAACCAATGGTTGAAAAAGGAAATAAATAAATAAAAAAAAGATAGAAGAAGAAAAGGTTTTACATGTTTTAACAGTATATATATTATCTTAAAAATAATCTTAATTATTAGTTTTTTTACCACTTTTTTTACAGGATATTTTAAAAAAGATAAGAGAGTTAAAAAGTGCTTTAACAATAAGAGAATATGCCCGAGAACCTTCAAAGTCGGAAATCTCGTGCTCATAAAAATTGGAACAACCACACCTAGCAAAAGGAAGTTAGGCCCATGGTGGAAGGGCCCTATGTAGTCATCGCCACTGGACGATTAGACTATTATAAGCTTCAACACTCCCAACGGAACGACATATCACACCCCTAGAACATCGAGCATTGCACCATGAAATTTGTATTTCCTATATGTGCACCATGAAATTTAATAAAGTGGACGTTCTGTTTCAGTGATACTTTTCAGGAACTGAACATGCATTGCACCCTCCAGCTTGTTACTTCACAAAAGTGGTGTGGGGATTGAGGAAACTCCCTCAGCTCCAACCTACCTTCTCGTAAGAGAAAAGGACTAGAATTCTTCATAAAATATTCACCACCTACAATTGATGCATTGACAGCTTTGAACATCAACTTTATATGCTGAGAGATTCTATGCATGTTTGAAGTTATCGTAAAAAATATAACTTATAATTTTAGAGTTTATACCTTATAACTTAAATAATAACTTCTATTATTAAAAAATTACTTACTATTTGATAACCATATGTTTAAATCACTTTTAATAATGTTACATTTATTTGGAAAAAAATTTAAAAAAAAATTGTTTTTTGAGTTAGAAATTATGATTATTTGAACTTCTAAAAACTATGATCATATTTTTTGAAGTTTAGAAATTGTAATTATTTAAAAGTTGTATAAATATTTAAAAGTTGTATAAATATTTTAGTCCATTCACAGTCATTTAAAGCTCGAATTACGTTCTGTATTATCTAAAAAAGGACTTTTAAAGAAAAATATTAAAATGATATTTTTTTCTCAAACATACTTTTTAGATTAAAAATGCTTTAATATGTAACATTCCAACAACTTAATTTTTGTATTAAAGAGCTTTTAAATCTATTTAAACACCTTTTAAGACTCTTACCACATTCCTAATTAATAGACGCTCAATCTGAGAAATGCAGAATAAGCCAAGACAACGTGCGAAGAAGGGAGAGACACGTTCACAATCCCAATCACGCACAGTACTCAAAGACGTGAGTTGATTTTTCAAGATTTCTTTGTGTTCTTATGCATTGGGATGAATATATATAATCTTTTACACGCGCTGTTAGAATTCATTCAATTCAGGATAAGGACCTTACTTGTAACGTGGCTATGGGTGTTCATACAACCCGGCCCGGTTTAAAATTTTATTTATTTTTTAATATTTTTGAATTTTTTTTTAAAAGATGTTTAAGGAAATTTTGAATTCGGATTTCAGATTCCTAAATCCGAAACCTGGATGAACACCCCTAATCGTGGCAAAATGTATCTCGCTTACGATACTATAAATAACTCAAAAACTTAATTGTAGGATCATCCCTCACATCTTACATACCTATATTCTATTCAACGGGTAACATTAAACATTCTGATTTTTGAGAAATAATAATGTCTCAACACGAACAGCCACCTCATGGCAGACATGGACAAGATGGAGAAGGACAACCAGAGCCAGGCGGACATGGTCATGGCGAAGGGAAACCAGGGCCGGGAGGACAGGGCTGTGGCGGCGGACATCAGGATGATGGGCATGGTCATGGTCCCCAAGGACATGGGAAACATCAAGGAGGAGCACCCGGCGGTCATGAAGGCCGGGGCGGACATCATGGAATTGGAGGCCCCGACCATGAAGGTGGTGGCAGTCGAGGAGAAGGGCATCGTGGTGAGCGTGGTCCGGGAGGTGGCGGCAGACATCACCCCCATTAGAGAGATCATCCTCCTGCTCCCAAGTTTCCCACACACCATCCTTTCTACCTACTAAAATTACATGTTCTCTGCATTTTAGTCTGGGAGCTAAAACATTGGATTGTGTAATTCTCCGTCTGTGTCTGTTTGTGTGGTTCTAAAATTAGCTAGTAGCTCTTTTCTTTCCCGTGTATCTATATGTGTTAGTGCTGTTTGATGTCAATAATTAATAAATGAGTTATTTTCTTTCATGAAAAAGGTTGGGGGCTAACTTTTATTCAACTGCTAAATATTAACGCATACATGAATTTTTTGGAACAGTGTTTTAAGCTTATAACTCATGTTTTTAAGACATGATATGATTTTGATTTAATTAAGAATGAGAAATGATAAAAACACGATCTTTGTTATAGGTTGATTCACTGAATCCAACATATGCTTTTGATGTGCTGGTGCTAATTTCCTCCCACGCGAAGGAGAATATTGGACGACTTCACTTACAAGAAAACTTTTATACTCAGGATATGATACAAAGTTTGCTCAAATGATAGGAAGACATGAGTTAATTAGATGATATTTTAATGAAAATAATATTAAAAAAAAGGGGAAAACAAATCACAATAAAGGATAACATTCACCAAACATACAAGACAAATTGTTCAGAAGATATCTAGTGTATATACGCACAATAAAGCTAAAATTGCAAAAAGCAGATCACTCTTTTTTCACCAAATTAAGCAACTTTACTCCACAAGAAAGGTAGATTTGGAGAATGAGATTAAATGAAAATTTTATAAATTTAGAATAATAGTAAGATAGTTTATGAATAATAATTATATAATTCGAGTTGATTAATATTTTTGGAATTTTTTGAAAGGAGAGAATAAAAGTTGAATAGAAAATATTATAAAATTAAGATATTGTAAGAATTAACTTTTTATAATATTATTTTGTTTGGAGATTTAAAAAAATTCGAATGTTATTTTTTATTTGAAACTTTAAAAAATTTGTAATGATTAATTTAAAAATTTTGTATTTAAATTATTGAAAATAGAATGGGATGAGAGGAAATAGAATAAGATGAGAATTTTATGTCTCATTAAAATGTACGTAAGAAGCACGTAGAAAGTCTTCCATGTAACATCCTAAAATACTAGTTAAGAGTAATGCTACCTATGATTATCATCTTTTTCATCTTCTTCTCATCATTTTATGATATGGTATTAAACAATTGATTTATAAGAAAAATATAATAAATAATATTTAATGATCTAATAGCACATTATAAGATAATAAAAGAATGATAAAAAAGAAGATGTTAAATAAATTTGTTGACTAATTAATCTCTTTATTAATGTAATTACTATTCAACCCCAGTTGGTTGAAATGGTTGGATAGATTAAGTGCATTAATATTTATTTATATTTCTTTCACAAATTGTTTTTTTAATATTTTGGATTAAAAATAGTTAATTTGAAAGTTATCTGATAAAATATTCTGCTGCACAATATAAAATATGTATTTTTGTAGGGTTTAATTTATACAAGCAATATACCTAAGTATAATTTTTGTAATTTCAGAGCATAATAGATTTTTTAGTCTCTCTCTCTCTCTCTCTCTCTCTCTCTCTCAATACTTCCCCATTCTTCTAGAGTTTTCCTTAAACTTATCGCGGCAGTAGGGGGAGGGTGGAGCTTCAGCTCTATTCCTCCTCCGTCTTTTCCATTTTTCTCTCGTCTTTCTTTTTCCTCTTTCTTTTCCCGGCCGCTGAGTGTGGTTTTTAGGTATTTTAGTGTTGACGGCTGTTTTGCAGGTATATAGATGGCGGAAGCCCTAAGGCCACCACGCATGATACCGTTGTGTTTCCCATCTGCCGATTGTGAGGTCGCTCGGAATCTTTTGCCGAGCGGAACGGCGTGTGGCCGTAACGCGTGGGGTACGATTTTTAAACATTTCCTCACTTTAGGTGAATCCTTCTCCGCCAGTGGTTTCGCCGATGGTTTTGATAGTGGAATTGGGGTTGTCCGTGATCTTTTAACCTGCTATGGATCACTCTTAGCATGGCGTGTGGATACCACGCGCCACCACAGAACCGTCTGTTGTAATTTTTTTATTGTGTTTTTTCGTTTGTAGAGAGAAATATTTAAATGAAGAAATAGTGTCCCGGACTTTTAAATCTATAGAATCTTAGTTTTCTTCTATTTGAAGAACAGATTGTAGTTACTGCCATCGGTAGTACTTAGTCTCTAAGACTCTTAGGCTTGTTTGCTTACCAGGATTAAACCAAAATTCAAAACACATATTGAACTCATCATTACATTTTTTCAAATCTCTATACAAATTATAATAAAAAATTTAACTTTTTCAAATTCCAAAACCACTTTTTCAAATTTCAAAACAAGATTAATATTAAAAAAATATATTACAATAATAATTTATTCTTTTTCTAACTTTTATTACATCTCATCTCATCTCATTTCTGAAAACAAACAAGGCCAGTCTGAAGAGATTCAGAAGTTGTACATCAGTATATATTTAGTTGACTGTTTGATCATATTATAGGCTTCCTATGTAACAATAATCAAATTTCAAAGCATAATTAGTTAATGGTTAAATGCCAGTATGTCCTTTGTAACAATAATCAAATTAGTTAATAAATCAAAAGCCAAAAAATAAAAAATTCCTGACATATTCTGGTACTCTTTTCTTTTTGATATATATAACACATCATCTGCTTACATGAATTGCTACAACATGATTTCTAATTGGACTGAGAACGGCTATTTGAGAAGATCAGACCAATGTTTGAAAAAGGAAATAAAAAAGAAAAAAGATAGAAGAAGAAAATGTTTTACATTTTTTGTTGCCCAAATGACTAATACAAGAGGGGGGTGAATTGAGTTATATTAAAAAAATTAGTACTTATAAACTAAATACACAATATAAAATATAAACAAAATATGAAGTAGCAGGTTCAGCCCCACTACCTATATCCTCGCCTCAAGCTACCCCTTAAAAATCCCAAATTCACTATTTAATCTCCTTTAGGTGGAGATAGAAACCTATTACGTCTTTGAGCAACACCGCTACAAAGAATTCGTGTAAAATACTCTTCACACTTGTAATCACCTCATACTTGGTGATTCAACTATTTTCTGTGTAGAACACCTTATACACACACAAAGGTTATACGTACTCTCTTACAAATACAAGAACTCATAGTAGGTAGATTATCAGAGTACACTCCTTAATAAGTAAAATAAGATTAATACAGCGAAACTTATATTTCTCTCAAAATGAATAAGGATTAAGGTACAAAACTTAGAAAAGAGAGAATGAAAGTTTTGAAAGAATGATGCAAAACTTAGTAATTGATGTGTAAGCTCTTGTTATGATTTTTACAAAATTTAAGTGAGCTATTTATAGGCAAATGTGTCTTTATATTCAAATTTGAAAAGGTTCACATGTCAAATAAGAGCACTATTCACTTTTCAAAAGATTCAAATAAAAACATCTCATTTTTATATTTGTCAAAGACAACTTCATTCATTTTTTAAAGAAATCAAACCTAATCTTTTAATTTTTATACATGACAAAATGAGTATGATTTATTTTTCAAATCAAATCATCTTCTTTTTACATATGTCAAAAAAACATACAACCACCCTTCAAGATTTTCAAACAAAATCATCTATCATTTACATTTGTCAAAAAAATACACAACCACCCTTTAAGATTTTCAAACAAAACATGCACATGTCAAAAATGACAATCAATCATCTTACAAATTCAAATCTTTATGCATATGTGGAAAAAAAAAATATTATTCAAAATTAAATATTTTAATAAAATTATGCAAATGTAAAAAATGAAATTTGATGCTTTATAAAAAAATATTAATTTTGAACCTTAGTCCAATTTCAAATTTTAAGAGATGTACAAAATTATTCTATGAGCTTCATTTGTAGACTTGTTATTTTTCTTGCTCATGCTTGATTTCTTAATGTGTTTAGCTCTTTTCATGTGTAGACAACTTGAGTTTGAGTCTTGAATTTATTTGTTATCATCAAAATTTATACGTAAATACGAGACTTGAAGTCTTGGGCTCTACATTTTTTAACAATATATATATATATATATATATATTATCTTAGAAATAATCTTATTATCAGTCGGGCTAGCAATCCCAATTGAGCAACCCTCCACTCACGTTCAGCCACGTCAACCATTTCACTTATTTTGTTGTAGACTCGACTACACAGGAACAAAGGTAAATTTACTCCATCTACAAACCCTTCTCCTGAAAATCAACATTTTTCTCAATATGTGATTTCTGTGTGATTTAGATAGTGAAGCCAGTATTGTGCGCAAACTATTAAGGTTTTGTCAGGATATGTGTTAATGGCTTGTGTGCTCAGACTATGGAAGGGATGATTATTCAACCGGTTGATCTGCAAAATCCATTTGAAAATAAAGCTTTTCTTGGGTTGAATTCGAGTTGCCAAGAGAGAGCAAACTATTCATCACTAATATAATATTACATGCCTTTGGAGGTTTATTGGGGGATTATTAAGCTGCTATGACAGTAGGAAGAAATGGCACATCCTCTATCCATTGGGTGGTATGATTATTCTCCTGTCTTTCATGGGGGTTTTAAAAATTCGAGTCTGGATTCTCTTTGTTCTCCAATTTGATCACTCATTGCATTTTCTTTATTTTTCATGTGAATGTCATGAGTTTTGAAGTACTATTTTCTTCCATTTTTTTTGTTTCTTTAGACAACTAGTTTTTTTCTGATGAACCCCGCCCCTAGGAGGCGATCTACCTCTTCAGCTATGACCGCGTATTTCTCGCACAAAAGCTCCGTCGCTTCTGTTTGACCTTCCGAGCACTGGGTCGACACACAGGCGGTGCTCGACCACAGAGTTATCTATCCCTGGTATGTCCGCGTGCATCCAAACAAAGATATCTTGGTGCTCGATAAGAAGTTGCTTCAGGCCCAACTTCAGCTTGGTGCCTACCTATACCCTACACTTTGGCCTTTCTGGGTCAACTAGAACTAGCTCCAATGGTTTGTTGGGCTAGGCCTACTTGAGGGTCAGCTCGTCTCATATTTCTCTACCCAAATGGTTAAAGCTAGGGGAGGGGGCAAGTTATTCGGCTTGCTGCTTGTTTCAATCGTTGCAACCATCCTACACTCATGTGAAAGTTCATGGGCATTCTTGGGCCAGTGCTTGCTCGCCGCGGACTTCACCTATACCCTAATTAGTGAAGAATTTCATCATGAGGTGGTAAGTGGAGGTAATTGCCTTTAGGTTGTTCAAGGTCGGTTGCCCTAGGATCGCATTGTATGAGGACGAGACCTTGACCACCAAGAAGTCAGTCATGGTCATCGTGTCCTATGAGCCGCCCCAACAAGCACTGGTAGTGTGATTAGTCCCATTGGCTAGATCACGTCGCTTGTGAAGCCCTTGAAAGGGACTTGGGCCGGTCTCAGGCAATCATGACGGATATCCATCCGAGCAAAGGACTCCTAAAAGAAGATGTTTGTGGAGCTCCCATTGTCGACTAAGATTCTTCTAATGGTATAGTTGGCTACTTGCAAGGTTACCACCAGAGTGTCATCGTGGGGGTGGAGGATTCCTTCCTCATCCTTTTCATTGAAGACGATCGGGGGGTTTCTTTGAGACCGCAGAGCCCCCAAGTGGGTGCTCCATGTGGTGAACACCTCCTCATAGCGGGCCTTCCATGCATATGTGTTTCAAGACGAAGAGGTTGTCCCGCCCTTCGGGACTCTCCTAGTTATTGTTCGGATTTCGCTGAGTGGTCTTCCCCCTCATGCCGAGGCCAATGCCTTTGTAGGCTTGTGTTGCGCCGCGGGCCAAATCGTCCCCTCTCTCATCGGGCTTCTTAATGTTCCTCCTCTCTCTTTCTTTTGAGGGCATATCAGTTTTTGGTGTTGTACCGATTGATCTGGTGGTACTCGCAAAACTGGGTTTTGTTGCTTTCTGGGGCTTGCCTTCTACCGCCAGGCTGGCATGTAGGTACGGTTGGGTCCGTAAAGCGGGGAGGTCTCATCTTTTCTTTGTGTCGGGGCCACTCATTTTCCTACCATCTCGGCTAGGGCCTTCTCATTGGTTTGCTACCCTTCTGTCCGCCCGCTCCATTTTTTCTTGGCGCTTGGCCGTCAAGGCTTCAAGGGTATCCCCGACGTTGATGTACTTGTCGACCCAATCCATAAACTCCGCCAGTGTGTTCAAGGTTTTATCGAGTGATCTCGACTATGAACGCTTTTGGGTCATATCCCACCTAGGAGAGCTGTCAGGGTGATTTTCTCATCTAATCGTCGATAGTCATGCGCTATTGATTGAACCAAGCAGGGGGCAGTTTTTCAAACTCTCCCTATCTCGTTGTTTGACAGTCAATAGGTAAGTGGCTGGGCGTCTCCTCTTGCGGCTAGCCATGAACTGGGTCAGGAAGTGGCGAGCTAGGTTGTCGAAATTGTTGATCGTACCCAAGAGAATGGTTCCGAGCCATCCTCACGTCTCTCCCTTCAGGGTGAGCAGGTTGGTCCTGCATGCTACCTCGCTCGAGAAATTGTAGAGGCTCATGTGAGTTTTGAATGGTTCCAAGTGCTTGAACGGGTCTTTGGATTCATTTTAAAGTTCTACCTCGCTCGAGAAATTGTAGAGGCTCATGTGAGTTTTGAATGGTTCCAAGTGCTTGAACGGGTCTTTGGATTCATTTTAAAGTTCTACCTCGCTCGAGAAATTGTAGAGGCTCATGTGAGTTTTGAATGGTTCCAAGTGCTTGAACGGGTCTTTGGATTCATTTTAAAGTTCTACTTGAGGCAGTTTGCATTTGGGTAGGAGTGGGATGACCAAAACGTTAGCATTGTAGGGCATGCCCGAGTTGTTGCGAAGTTGGCCGGTTATGGAGGGCGCCTCATTAACTTGGTCATTTCCGCATATTTGTCCCTGAGCTCCCTGAGCTTAAAGTGTAGCTTATGTCATTCCTCTTCAGATAGATCGGGCTCCTCTTCCCTCCGGGAGTCTGCGTGTTCACTGGCAGTTGGTTTGTTGTCTGCGATGTGTTCCTCGTTGTTCCTCCGTAAGATCTCATTTTCTTCCGTTAAGTTTTTGATAGTCTCTTCCATTGCTACTAGCCCTGCTTCCATTGCACTGTTCTAATGTTCTTCTTTGTGGGTTGTTTGGGATCGTGTCGTGGCTGGCATGCGAAGTACACGCTAGTATCCCACAGACAGCATTAACATTAAGTCGTGTTCTGCGGCCTAAGTTACTCAGCAATAGTCCAAACAATCCGATCCTACAAAAGAGTAGAAGAAGGGGTGGGGTGGGGTGGGGTGAGGGTTGTGTGACCACTTCGATGAGTTGGAGGAAATAAGAGTGCTTAATAGTTTGAGAGAGATTAAAGCTTAACCTTGATTCTGAAGATCGCCCCTCTATTTATAGGTGCGAGCCCATGCCCTTCCTGTCCCTAAAGAATGGCAAGGACACCCTGCCTGCCCATTTTCATTATTATCCCTTTGGTCATGTCAAGGTGTGCCACCCTGGCTCAGGTAGAGTCAAAGGGAGAGTTGTCCCTTCTGCTTTCTGCTGTTGCATGTCCAAGGCTCCTGACTCGCATTTAATGTGACATGGTGTCCGCATGCTCGACATTTAATGTAGTGAGAGATGAGACATTGATGAGTGCACAAAAGTGCACTCTAAATATCTTAATATTTGATTAAATTGTAAAAAATGAAAATAGAAATAATTAGATTTCACTTATTTTATTAAATTAGATTTCTATTTATATTGAAATGTTTTTAAGCATTATTTATCTTCTTTTATTTTTATTCTTTATTTTATTTTATTTATATTTATTTATATTTATTTATTTATATTTTATTTTATTTTTTTGATAGGTTAGTGGTGGTTTGCACATGGGCCCTACTAATTAATTGCAAAGAATTCCATTGCAATATATGATAGTTTTGGACTTCATCAATTAAACTTCGACTACAAATGCACATGGGCCCATCACTTCAAAGCCGCACGAAGACTTGGGACTTAACACACGGATGACTCCAAGCCACGTGAGTTTTAACTCAATTAAGGCCCATTGCAATTTAAGTAAATTTGAAGATAATAAGGACACGGCATCTGAGAAGCACAACATATATATACATGTTTAGCGAGGATGAGCGCCGTTTTTCGAGAGTGAATACACAGACGGACGAAGAACAAGACCTGAGTTTTTAGAGTCACACGAACGTGAACGTGGATGGCGGCCATTTACATTATTGTTTTATTGGAATTTACGTTATCTATCATGATGTTTATGGGTAATTAAATTCTCAAATAAAATTAAGGATGAACTTACACATTAAATAGCATTTTTAATTTATTTTTAATTTATATATTTGATTATAATTTATTAAAACTTTTTGATTTATCATTCTCAATATTTTGTTGATATTTTTTTCTCTGAATAATTTTAGAATTTATTTCTTTTGAATAGATTTGTTCTTTGATTATGTTTGAATTCATTGATTATTTATATTGATTTAATATTCTGCTGCAATATCGCCCATGGATATATTGCCGTCGTTGAGTTTTCTTAATGTAAATAACAATTTACGTGATTTAAAAACGATGAATGATTTTTCAAAGGGTTATATTTGATTTAATTTTTGGTTTATAATTATATATCTTCCGATTGAGAATTACGGAACTGAATTCTCAATTGAGTTATCAATGAAATAAAAATAATTAAAATACCGGATATGTGCAAGGAAATCCTGGCACTCTACTGCTTGTCAACTTGGATTACTTTTTCCATTAATTCTTTAGTTTAATTTTAATTTGTATTCAACATCAATTTTTATTTTTCTATTAATCATTTAATATTTTTTTTTTAGTTTTTTTACTATTTTACTATTCTTTTATTTTGTTTTCCTGTGGAATCGACACCCTAAAACTGAACTACAATTACCGCGTTATTCTTTGGGTGTTATCAGGCACGTTTTCATCTTACTCATATTTAATGTGATGTGGGTATGGTACGCTTCGCATTTAATGCGGTGAGGGACTCGGTATGCCCCTACCCAGCTCGGCGTGTTTCTATAGCATTATGTCAGATGGTACTTCACGCTTCCTCCTTTCCTAGTTGATCCTTTATCGCAGGCTCCTAGGCCAGGTGTTCGTCACCTAGTCGGTTTGGTTCTCGGCCCGAGCCCCATGATGGGCTTGGGCTTTACTTGCCCGGGTGGGCTTCCCCTCACAATTGCCATAATTGCGCCTTCCCAATCAAGGATGATATACAATATCAATGCCCACCTTACAATGAACTTTATCCAAGGCAACATCCCAATTGAGTTTGAAGACTCCCTAGAGGGTGTTCCCCATCTTTCAATCAGATCATGTCCTACTCCAGAACTGCTAGTGGGCTTTTGAAGAGCTATATAAGGTCTTCCAGCAAGGGTTTTGATTTTTGCAGTAAAGCGTATGGATGTGTGAAAACATCCTTGAAAATAAATTCATTCATTCTTTCCAATATCTTCCATGATATCACAACAAATTCTTCTATTTCTTCATTATCTAAAATACCAGGCATTGCCTCCACTATGCCTTTAAGAGCTTGCCATTGTGTTTTTCACATTTTTTAATCTTGTGAGTACATTGCTCCCATACATCTCGAGTTGAGGTACACTCCCAAAGAGCATGCTACACTTTTTCAGAATCTTGCTTGCATATAGGGGCGTAGTTATTTGTCAAGAGCTCTTTTTCTAAAGAGCCAATTGGATGAGTGGGAGGGCGCAAACTCTCCATAAGAATGTTTTGCTTGCATTGGGAATGGAGAGGTGACATATCTGTCTATTCTTCCTTGTTTGTTTGCACTGTTGAGGATTGGTCCTGTGCTCGATCTTGAAACTCGATATCCACTCTTAACAGTAGTGGTACACTTCCAAATCAGCTTGTCAAGTCTGCTGCAGAGACTAACATGGATAGTTTTGATAGGGTTAGCTTAAGCTTTTTAGAAAATAACATCCTCTACAGCCTTATTTCACTGATTCATGGTGTCTTTGTTAACCAGAGCAAAAACCCTAGCATCAGCATGTAGGAATCTAATGGAGCTTTGAGGTTTGAAATTACTTTGATGAGGGATCCACTTGTTTTTCCGAATGCCTACAGAGTAATAATAAATACTTAACATTGTAATGATTTTTCAAAGCTTCATACTTGTAAATAAAATAGTAATGCTAGGCATAACCTAGGTTGCATGTAAGTCATTTGTAAAAAAAGTAGGTTCTACTTAAAAAAGAATATGTTTTTTTAATATTATTTATAGTTAAATATACTTTTTTACAAAAACAGAAAAAATCTGCACAAGACTTATTTATCTGAACTTTGTACAAATAATTACAATCATAATATATTCTTAAGTACCAAATTCCTATCTTTCATTTTTTGTTTTTCTTATAATAAAGAGAGAGAGCGCGTGCAACGTGCCATGATGATCAGAGTTCAGGACTTTTTTTAAGTGAAGAGTCAAGGTCAAATGTTCAAAAGTAATATTTTTCTAATTTTATTAATTATAGCTCTCACTCATGACCAAGAAGTGCGTGGGGGCTTATAGAAATTATCTTCTTACGCGTGTAGACTAATCACAACAAAAGAAGAATTTTTGTGTTAGTGTTAATTCTTTTAGTAGCACTTCCTACTTCCTATATAGAGAAAAATAACAAGTATGATTGGACATTCATATACGAATAATGATAGGATTACTTTTTATTTACTAATCTTCTACTATTTTTTTTAATTTTTTTAACTTAATGATTAAGAAATAAATTATTAATATAATTATATATTTTTATAATTTTATAATTTTTCCTTAATTATTAAGGATATTAAAAAAATATATAAGAGAAAATATAAAAAAAATATATATATATATTATAAATAATAAATAAGTAATAAAGTGATGATAAATAGGTAATACGAATTCTTCTTTTGTTATAACTTTTTCAAATACAAGAGTGTCATCCATTGTTATTAATTATTAATAAAATATTTTAATCATAAAAGAATTATTTAAAAACAAACTCATAAATTAATATAATTTTATATAATATGTTAATTTATAAAATTACTTTTATTATAAAATAAATCTAATGAATGCTATAGAATTCACACCAATTTTTAAGCTTTTCTTTGTATAATTTTTTTATCTGTAACCATTCTCTAATTATTGTGTCTTTCATTTCTCTTAATTATATATACCACTTTTGTTATTATAACTAAGATTAAAATATCCAACTTAGGCCGTGTTTGATTTTATTCTATTATTTTGTTTTCGAACACATTTCAACTTCGATCTGGACATCCTGTTTAAAAACTTTTATTTAAGTTCTCAAAACAAAAAATAACTTTTATTTAAAAAATAACAATTTTCATCCAATAAAGTACCCAAGTTCCCTGAAAGGTGAAAACAACCCAACCCTAGTAAATTTTGCAAATTTTCTCACAAAAACAATTCTCAGAAAAATTTCATCCATATAAAATTTTCAATCTACCTATCAACTTTCAGTCTTTCACAAATTAGTTTATGATTTTTTACAACTACGTTATAACTCTTTTTAAATCAAGGATAATTATATAAAAATGATTTTTTTTAATGAAGTGAAATTGTTAAATTAATTAATTATAAAATAGTTAAAAATATTTCATCGTCCAAACTTTTGAGAACAAAAATAAATCGGTATGTATAAAATATTTAATAAGGTTGTTACACATCATAATCAAATTTAGAAAATAATTTTTAAAATTAAAATCATACAAATTAAATCTTGGGTGATGCTATACTAATCCTCACCGAAAGGTTTTTTTTTTCTTTTTTAAATATTTCTTAAACACTTTAAAAAATTTTAAAAATAAAAAAATTATAAATTCATTAAAAAAATAAGACAATCGATAAATTTTGTTTATAATTATTATTATTATTTTTATATAGAAAGACTGCATTACATTCTATGAAGAAATGAAGTTACAACTATGACCCATAATTATAGGATAAATCCAAAATTACAAACCAAACTAATCTTTGATCTGTAGCACCCCCGTACACAAAAGTGACAAACATTGTCTAACTTCTAAAGCTCTCAAATGACAAAACAAACGAGATTTCAATCTCAATTTTTAGTTTGTCTGAGAGAGCGAAATTCTGAAAAAACAGAGGTAAAGGACCTCACCCTCTTAAGAGAGGGAGTGAATTATCACATCCATCCTCCAAAGAAGGGGATGATAGAAAACCCACACCCTCCAAAGGAGGGAAGGGAAGTGCAAACCAACATCTTATTTTTGCTTAAACAACCAAACTAAAACACAAACACAAATAGCATCTAACCAAAACAAACACCAACAAACAAACTAGCCAAACCTAAACGACAAACAATACCAAACAAATACCAAAAAATGCTAGGTAATGTACGGGTATAGTGACCCGTGGTAGACATGTGCCACTATGGGGTAGTCGAACTAGCGAATCCCGCACTCCGAAGGAGGGCGACATCGAGAAAGGCTGAGCAAAATGCTGGTAGGTCACATTTGGAGATGGTGTGTGAAATTCTGCAAATCCCTGCGATGGCGTGTACGGAGCTACCCGTCGATCCTGACGATGAGCCCTTTAGGGTGTTGCTGGATCGGCGCCTAAGGATCCCATCTGTGATGCACGTGTAGGCCGTAGGCCGCCGGAAAAACACGTTCCCGACCACATCCGAGCAAAACCAAAAACAGAAGAAAAAAAAGTAATGAAAATCGAAGAAAAACGCCTCCTACTCGACGGAGATAAGGAGGGAGGGGGGATAGAGTCGAGGACTCCCACCCTCCCTCTTAGACTTGCGCCAATGACGAGGAAGAGTTCTCTAAGATTTTCGCGGGAGTTGGAAAGAAGGGATCATTTGTTGAAATTTTGTGATGTCTATAATTATTATCAATAGGAATAATGTTGATTAAATCTTATTGTTTGAGTGACGTAGATAATATAGTTTACACTAATTTGAGAATAAAACAAATCATTTAAAAGTAACCAGGAGGACACAAGAGTAAAAATCATTTCAAAATAATAATTTATAAGAGGAAAAAAATTACCCAAAAAGCGTAGCGTTGGAAATGAGTCTGCAGTCAACGCTCTATCGTATCCACCGTATAGGTTTGACCCGCATCTTTATATTTTTATTTTATTATTATACTATAATGTCTGTATGCCTGTCACGTATCTAATTTATTGCCCTAATTCCCTTCATCTCTCTCTCTCTCTCTCTCTCTGTTAGGTTCATAATTTCCAAAAAGATCCCTTCGCAATCGGATCCAATTCCCATCCGAGGAAGATGGACGGAGCTCCGACGACGAGCGGGAGCGGAGTGGGTGCTGGTGCTTGTGCTGGCGGGGGTCCGGCCCCGTTTCTGATAAAGACGTACGACATGGTGGACGATTCGGCGACGGACGAGATCGTGTCGTGGAGCTCCCACAGGACGAGCTTCGTGGTCTGGAACCCCCCTGAGTTCGCCCGCCTCCTCCTCCCCACCTACTTCAAGCACAACAACTTCTCCAGCTTCATCCGCCAGCTCAATACCTACGTCTCTCTCTCTCTCTCTCTCCCTCTCTCCCTCTCTCTCTCTATCTCTTTTCGCATTCTTAACTTGTTTTAATTCCACTTCTGATTTTGTTTTGGTTAGGATATCCAAATGAATTCGGTTGTTTTTCAGTCATTGAGATTCTCAAATTATTCTCTCTGTTAAGATTGTTGGCGGAAATCAGGAAATTGTATTCTGTCCTTAAGTTTGTAATTTTAATTGCTTACGTTTGTAATTTTATCTTCTCTTAATTTTTCCGTCAGAGATTGGCATGGAACAAGTTGTTTTTCATTTTATGTTCTGGATTTCATATTAGGTTTGTCAAGTAGTTTTCCGCTCCGAGATATCAGATGGTAATGCTTCCAACTAATACATATTCTAATAGATTATGGAGAGTTTTCAGCAACCCAGTCATTACAAGTAATATTTGCTACTTTTGCCATCAACTCTGGGTTGGTAGTCAAACATAAAATTCATAATTCAACAACAAAATTGGAACTGGATTTGTACTGTGAAGTTTTAATTTCAGATGCCACATCAGTTAGAGTCTGGACCTCAGGGTAATTGATGTTATAAGTGTTCTGTGATTGGTGTATGTGTGTGTGTGTATGCTTGCGCGCAGACTTATATAAACATTGGTTAACAACATTTTACTTTGCCATGATTTTTAAGGGCTATTTTTGTTTGTTTTTTTCCTTATTAGTGCACGCAGGAACTTGAGGTATTTTGCCCTACGTATGTTGGAACTATTTAAGATTTTAGGAATTGTAATGGCATTCATGCACATCCTAAAAAACAAGCTGATTTTTCAGATGCCATTTTACTACATCCAATTTTTATAATGCTATTGTTTTTCTTTTATTACCTCTGCAATTCATTTAATATTTATCCATGAGAAACAGTGTATAGTCTTTTTGCTGGTGGAATTGATTAGCTTTTTGCAAATAAAAACACAATTTTGTACTTGGTTGAAAGGATGAGTTTTTACTATTCGAAAGAAGCAAATGCTTTTTCATTAAAGCACATTTATTAATCTGCATAAGACTCACTTCAACATTTTTACATTTTAGTTTGAATGTTTCTGGAGGGGCCCAAAGTGGGGAAGAGTTAGGGCCTTTTTGGGAACACAACTGTTCTAGATATTCTCAGACTACGGATGACATTACATTACGTGTGTATAAATTTGTCATGCGTAGAGATCTTATTTAAGTTATCTGAGAATGTTTTGTTGTGCTTATGTGCAGGGATTTCGAAAGGTTGATCCTGAGAAATGGGAGTTTGCCAATGAAGATTTTGTGAAAGATCACAAGCATCTTTTAAAAAATATTCACCGCAGAAAACCCATTCACAGCCACAGTAATCCTCAAGGTTCTATGGTGGATCCAGAAAGAGCAGCTCTGGATGAAGAGATTGAGAGGCTTTTGCGTGAAAAAGCTGTACTTGAGGAAAATGTTTTGAGGTCGAAACAGCAGCGGTCAGCTGCAATGCTTCAGTTTGAAGAACTAAAGCAACAAGTGGATAATATGGAGCAGAGGCAGGAGAATTTGCTGACCTCCTTAAAAATGGCTCTTCAGAACCCTACTTTTGGCGAAATTCTTGCTCAGAGAATTGAATCTATGGATTTTTCGGCATATAATAAGAAAAGACGACTGCCTCAAGTTGATCAGTCACAGCCAGTTGTAGAAAATAGTTATTTGGATAACCCAAGCAGTTCTAGAGAGTTTGGGAATGTTTTCCATCAAGATTTCTCAAATAAGCTGAGATTAGAATTATCACCAGCCGTTTCGGATGTTAACTTGGTTTCACAGAGCACACAGAGTTCCAACGAAGATGGAGGAGGTTCGCAGAAGAAAGTATCTGTAGAACCAAAAGGTTCACAAATGAGAACTGAAGGTTTTGGATTTCCACTTGAAACATTAGAGCTCTCAGATACGGGAACGTCTTTTAATCTTAACATGGATTCTACGTTGTCTCGGAAAATGCCAACCAATGAAGGCCCAAGGCTCCACTCGTTGCAGCCAAGTTTGGCCTCCAATGAAGAAAGTGATAATCACATTTCCTTCCATTTAAATCTAACTCTGGCCTCTGCTCCATTGCAAGTCAACAGAAGTCCCTATTCTGCTAGTAGAATGCCCCAAGTGGTTGAGGAAATTCGGGAATCTCCAGATTCAAAGTCTAATGCCAATTGTAAAGAATCTGATACTTTGGTCTTTCCATTGAGCCGAAATCAGGCCAATGATACAGCTTTGTCTTCCTCTCAAAGGGCTCCAAATAACAATGAAGAGCCTGCAGCTGCTCCAGCTAGACCAAATGATGGCTTTTGGGAGCAGTTCTTAACCGAAAGACCAGGTTGTTGTGACAACGAAGAGGCAAGTTCTACATATAGGGCACACCCATACGAGGGGCAAGATGACGGAGGGTCAGGTGTTGGAATGTCCCGAAACCCCAAGAGCGTGGAGCAGCTCACTCTTTGAACAACAATGTTTCTATGAGCACAATGACAACTTATTGAAGGATAGTCCCGTAGGCTGTTCTTGCCATGCTTTGCAAGATCAAATAAGATGGTATTCATGGCAGTGCCATTGTCTTGGAAGGACTTCATTAACTGTCTGGCATTGATGCTAATGTAAGAAAAAGATAATTGGTTGTATGATATATTGATTTTCTACATATGTATTGGTAAAGGCAATAACCTATTGTTAATCTGACCTCATAATCATATAATTTTCCTTTATCTCCACTCTTTAGCAAAAAGTTCTTAACTTCTGTTTGAACTTGATGTTCTTTCTTGCTTCTAAGATTTTATGCTTACATCAACAAAATATGTTTCCACCCCTCATAAGGTTTCATGATAAGTTCGGTTTTTTTAATTGCTATATGTGCTTTTTTAATATATTTTTAAAATTTTTGTTGTTGCTTTTTTGTATCTGTTTAATAATCTTGAGAAATTAATTAATTAATTTTTTTTTTATGGATTTATCATAATTTTTTTAAATAGATTGACTGATGTATCAACTCTTGATTGGTTGACAAATGGTATATTTACCATGCATGTATGGTAAACAAATAGATGTTTGATGGAGGAAATATTTTTTTTAAACTCAAGTATTAATTGTGCCAGAAGTCAGATATTTTTTTTTTAACAAAATGATTGAAGTAAAGTCTGCAATTAACCAACCCTGTATGGCTATATGTAATTCACGTGGCTCAAGTAAATAACTTAAAAACTCTAATTTTGTTTCTTTCCTACCAAGGAATCCCAATTAGGAGACTGACTTCAACTCCTGTCAAAAAGGAATATGGTGACCGTCTTTGAACAACCTCTACTCCGACTCAAAACTCATGAATCTTTCAAGCTGTGTCATCATAAAATTTCATTGGGTATGAAAAGAAGAATTCCGGTCAGAAAAAAGGAAAAAAACAAAAAACGTGGCAAGAGAATACGAATGATAAACATAATTATCTGTTTATTTCATTATTATTGACTGAAATTGCTGACATTATTATTCATCCAGCTGACATTATTATTCATCCATTGAAGACTATCCTGCCCCCAAATGCAAAATAGCAATCAACTTAGGGTAGGACATATCACTGTATCCCATCACATGTTAAGAGATTAGCCTTTCATTGAATTTGCTAGAGAAGGATGAGTTGCTCAAATCCATATATCTGAAGTGCAGTCACCACCAGGATATCTCATCTCATGGGCAAGTGAAGGACCATCAGGTTCATCTTCGAAATCCACGAAAAATTTCGGGTTTATTGTTAGGCCACCTTTGTCAGTGTTGACATCAAGCTGTAACATGTGAGATCCCTTCTCCACAAGCTCGGGATAAAACTGACGATCCCATGTGCTAAAGAGTGAGTTGGTGACATAGAGCCGCTTCCCATCTAAACTTAACTGTATCATTTGAGGTCCTCCTCTCAATCTCTTTCCCTGCAACATAAATATGAATCAAATAAAATTATAGGCACTCCATGCACCAAGATTACTATTTCGGATTAGTACAAGCCTAAAAGAATGATGCTCGTAAACCGTACGCATATTTACAGTCATTTTAACTGGAGCCTATCTATCATTGAATGGTCTAGCCACTATATACAGTAGATGGTGTCAATTCGTTCGAATAGATTATCTAATGCATCTCTGTGTCAAATGCTTTTAGTGCACAAACTGTTCCAAGTCTTACCCAACTATTGCACAAGGATTATTCCAAACCAAGACTCTCTCATTAAGAAATTGGCAATAAAAACATCCAATCAATTAAGCTAGATGAGAAAGAGTTCTAATGTGAGAATGGAGATTGTACAAACCTTGATCTCTGGCACATCAAACTGCTTTGTTGTACCGTCTTCTCCCTCGGCGACTATTGGGCTGCCCTTCTGCAAGAGTCCCCCAACCCACACCTGTCCTGTCAATACAGGATTCTTAGGGTCCTCAATGTTATATTGCCTCACATCCCCATGAAGCCAGTTCACGAAGTACAGAAAACGATCATCAAGAGATATCAGAAAATCAGTAATAAGGCCAGGCACTTCTGGAAGAATCCAGTTTTTCACCTTCAATGGCTCTACTGATATTGCAACCTGCAAATAAAAATTAAGAGTACTGTGGGTCATGATACTTTTAAAGAAAAATACAGAGCAAATTTTAGGCTGAACACTCGTATGGGCACACTATTTTAATAGAGATTTATATCTTATGTGCATACCTCATGGCTCCATGAGCCATCTTGGGTCTTGAAAAATCGCACCATCTTACTTGTCAATGCACACCCAACAAATCCTGTGTCTTTTGAAGGATCATGCAAGAACCTTATCTGCAAAATGAGATATGTTAACGGAAAATACATATGGAATTATAAGAACAAAACTAACATGGACTAACTGACAAATCTTAACATTGGCAGGCTCTAGATACTAGAAATGATGCTGCAGATTGACTATACGCTCACCTCCAAAGGTAAGAGCCCTGTGTTGCCAAGATCCAATATTTGTCTCAGTTCGCCCCCGGGCCAGCTGTACACATGCAGATGCCTCCCATACAAACCATCAGAAACATCTTGAAGGTTGAAACCTTTAGTGAAAGCAGCAGGGGCACCCCATGATGAGCTTATCATGGTGTTGTGTCGTGGTTGGTACCAGAAATCATAGCCAAACAGTGGAGTATTCCCTGGTTTCTCCCACCTAATAGACATTAAGGGAGGTATAAGATCATATATTATAATCAAATCCGCCACAAACATTCTCAATTTTAAAATGCACTAATTAAAAAAATGTAATTAAATTTTCCACCATCTTCATCACATTATAGAAGGATTTCCATTGCTGCTTGTGTATCACTAACGTTGTTGTACATGTTAACAGATTATTCACAAAATATTCGGATGAATCAAACCAAAATCAATTGATAGATGTGACGGAATAAAATACCGTCATACTCAAATATATAGACCATATCCATGCGTATGTCTCAAGCTAGACAAAAGAGAACACTACCTTCCTTTCACATTAAATTCAGAATCAAGTAGAAGAAAGCCACTCCCTGCAGCATTTCCTTCTTTATCTCCAAGACATGAAACCATTATGTCCCCAGAAGCAAGGCAATGGGATGTGTGTGGATAAGCTAAACCAGTCTTCTGAACAATATCTTCGGGCTCAACAACTTTATGCAAGGCCGGAGCTCTTGGGTTGGTTTTAGTGTCTATCACATATATGCGTCCAGATCTGAAAAAACTTGACCTAGTAAGGCAATATTATAGAAAGTTGATGGATCTGTTTCAATTGGCAAATTATCAATACTCATAATCAGAACTTTTGGGAGAAAATAAATACTTAAGGCCTCACTTCATCAGGCCTCTTATAAAAATGAAGTTATTCTACAATGCTTCCATGGAATCTTGAGGTACGTAGCAAACCTATAAAGATCATTTGGAAATACAGGAAAAGCGGCAGCTCAACTGTGTTCCTTTTGTTGGCGATTTCCAAAAAATTAAATGCAACTGATATTACATACCCAGAATTAAAAAAGTGTGAAAATATTCCCAGTAAAAGAAAAGAAGAAGGTAAAGAACTACAAAACCCAAGTCACAATTTTCAAGTTCGCATATGTCAAAGTTCAAGAATATGATACTGCTTGTGAAACTACATTAACGAAAACAACAGCACGAATAAGTTATTATTAAATAAAAAAACATCGCAAGATTGCTACAGGCACATTTCTTTATACGTATACTACACCCACATGATCCCAATAAGCAATGAAAGTATGACATTAAATACACCACGACAACTCTCCTAACTCGTACACAGAGATAAAGAGCACTTCAGACTGTCTGGATGGCAAATTCAAAACAATATAGTACATAATTTTTGAGTTACTACCATCACATTTACATTTATTAAATGATTATTCACAACCAAAATTTCAGAGCGTATATAAGAAGAAAAAGCCAGTCTCTGAACAGGCAGTTTACCAGTTCTTCGTTACATAGAATTCTTTGCAAGATGTAGGCTATAAGGCTCCTGCTTACATTTCTTTCGTATGATATTTATGTGGCCAATTTGTCTCTTCCTTTATGATTCATCAATAGATTGGCAATTCTCAAATAAAAAATAAACACACGGGTTTAATTATACTTATACTGATATGCTTCTCTTCATATCTGTATGTTTAAATGTTTATAGAGTCACTGATGCAACATAAAGTCTAGTCTCTTACACAAGTGAAGGTAGGATGAGAAAACGCCGATCTGCCAATGGATCTCCATGGCAAGAACTACATGCATTCCACCCGGAATGATGTAGCTCATCACCCATATATGGCACGGGCAACCTGTTGATAACTTTTGAATAAGTAAGAGAGCTTGGATCTATGTCCACCGTGGCCAGGTAATCAGGCTTCTCTCTTCCTGTTCCTGTAGATACATTGGACCATTAACTTGTTACATTATGTCAAATTAAGACAAGTAATTCCAAATAGTCACAAATTTGCATTAAGGGGGCTAGAAAAAATTATAATAAAATATATAAAATATTTTTTATTTTATTTGTATATAATTTTTTATGCAGTATAAAAAAATTTAATAATAAGATCTACAATAAAAATAAAATATATTTAATACAACTTATGTATTAAAAAATTATATAATATGATAAAAATATGTCATTATAATACAAATATATTAAAAATACATTAGAAATCATCCAGCTTCTTTTTTTATCTTTATTTTTATTTATAATAAAAATATGTCATTATGTCATTATATCATGTTATTTTATATGAAATGTATTTTATTTTTAAATTAGATTAATTTTATAGAGGAGGACTAAAATAATTTTTAGAGAGAGGGTCAACACAGAATAAAATTAATTTTATCTTACAAAATCATAAAAAAAATAAACATATTTTTCAATTTTTTAAATTTAAAAAATATATATATATATATTATATTTTTTAATATTTTTTAAAATAGGAGTAGGCACCGTGAGAAGGAAGGCCATGGTCTAGGTCTAGGCCATGGTCTCGGTCTCGTGTCATGACTCTGTCACTGTTCCAAATGATTCTGTAACATGTTCAATTGGTGCTAGCATGAGCAACAAGTCATTTTAAAAATACAATTGCAGATTACCTAAATCCCCATCCAAATAAGGCTAAAAAGTTCACTAATTTCCCACTGGACCTTTCAGAAGTAAGAGCTATAAACCTATCAACTAGAAGAGAAAAGAAGAAACAAAGTTCTAAATCCAAATTAAGAACCCGAATTTATGTTCTTATATCAATAAAATGAAATATTAAAATAAGAATAGATAAATAAAAGAATATTTCATCACAGCAAGGAAAAAATTATGTATAATGTCTTGGACCCTTAGAACCCCTGCTATCAAAACCTTGAAAGAACATCAAAGATGGTTATTTCAGGAGACCAAATATCCAGGCTATTCTTGGCTTTCCTAGAGTATCTGAAACTATAATTGTTAAATGAACTTTTTTTCTCCACAACTCCGTGGAAATTTTGAGAAAAAACAGAGTACAAACGAATGCAAAAAAATTAAAAAGTAATAAACAATATAACTTATATCTGCAGAGTCTCGTTTTAGTCAAACTATCGAAGCTAATGCAAAACCCATCAAAAGTAAAGAGGAAGACAAAGCTGAGTGGATCAAAGGTAGAGGCGGAGATGAAGGTGGGGCAGCAGCGTACCAGTGTAAACGCAAGTGACATAGATCAAAGCTTCTCTGGGACCAGACATAGCCTCCAACGGGGTGGCGTACCCGGGCCCTGTATGGCAGCACGCGCCCGTGTGCGCATCCTTCCTTCCCACCGCTCCGTTTTTCAACACCACCACATCCGTCGCCATCGATAATAGTATACGCAAAGAGAGTTACGGAAACTAGAAAGAAGAAGAGGAGGAAGTGGAGAAATGATGTGGGTGATATGGATGACGATGGTCCATGGACCTTAAGCTTTTTAGCTTAAACTTGGACGTGTGTAGTCTGTTAGACAATATATAGGTGGGTGGCATCACTATAATCTTTTTGAAAAATATTTTAAAATCAAAATTATATAAAAATAAATTTATAAACAATATAACTTAATATAACTTAATATAGGAAGTTAAATTATAAAATTATTTTTATTAAAAAATAATTATCATAAATTTCATAAAACTATATCAATTTATTTTATATAATATTTTTTATATATAATAATTAACAAATTTTTAAAAATTTCTTTTATCATGAATTTAAATATATATATATAAAACGAATTTATAAAAATACCTAAGAAATGACTGTAGGTTTAAAACTTTTAATATAAATTAGACCATTTTTTAGGTTATTTTGGTCGTCGCTCCTCCATGAAAGACGGTCAATGTAATTACTCAAAAATAACTAATCCGATCGTCGCTTAGTGGTAAGTGGCGACCGGAAGAATCATCGTCGCGAAAAGATTAAATCTGACGTCGGAATTGCTTGACCGATGAATAATAATAATAATAAAGTGATATATATACAATATATTTTATAATACTTCCATCATATAAGTTATAAAATAAAAATATTTTTATAAAATTAATATTATTTTATAATATATATTATATAAATTATTTTGAGTTTATCTTTTTTTCATAATAATGATATTAATAATATATTATTATTTACTTTGCGTCCAGGTGGGATGTATCTGGACTTCTGCCTCTTTAGGTGTTGGAATTTGGAAACCTTATCCGACTACTTTTTACGAGGTAGAATGATATGCTACTGTTATGTCCGAGCATTGAATTAGTCATTTATTTTAAAAAATATAAATTTATATATATTAAAAAAATCATATTTAATTCAATATAAAAAAGTAAAAATATAAATAATAAAAATATAAATATAAATATAAATTATTTTCAAAAGTAAATAGTAAAATTTAAAACTCTTTAAATTAATTATTATTCACTTTTAAAAATAAAATATATTTTTATTTTGTTGTCTTATTTAATCAAATATGCTCAAAATTTTGATATATATCCATACTTATACTTTTTAAAAAAGATTTTTAATTAATCCAATACCTGTGCTCTCGTATCCTAAAATCATTTTCAATGTTTTATCTAAAATAATTAACCAAATCTTAACCTTTTAATTTTAGTCGATCACTTTTTTAAAGGTACCATCCAAATTAAGCTTAGGCATCCTTAATCCATTTTAATTTATCTTATTTTATTATTATAATTTTTTCAATTTTTTATATATTTTATATATTTTTAAAAAACTGCAAATTAACAAAACTATTTATAAGTAATTTGAGTTTGATTTGTATAAATTCGATTCGAGCTCAATTTATTTATTAAATAAATTATTCGTGATCCTAATATTAGTTTGAATATTAAACGAGTTAAAATCGTTACTATATAATTTCGACTTGGTTTAAGTTTGTGAATAAAATTCATAGAAATTCGATTTGATTTGTTTTGAACTCTTAACAATAATCATAATATATATATATATTCTTACATATATTCTTTTATTTAATATATTTTATGTATTATATATATAATTTTTGTTGAACCCAAAGTTTCAAGTCTCGCATCTACGTATAAATTTTGATGATAACAAATAATATTTAAAACTCAAAGATCAAGTTGTCTACGTATGAAGGGAGCTAAACACATCAAGAAATCAAGCATGAGCAAGAAAGAGATCAAGTCTACAAATGAATCTCATAGATTATTTTTGTACATCTCTTGATAAAATTAGAAATTGGATTAAGACTCCAAATTACTCTTTTTTTCTCATAAAACATCAAATTATTTTTTTCACATATGTAAGACATTTTTAAATGTCTTAGTTTTGAAAATTATGTTTTTCACATGTGCATAACATCATCAAACAAAATAATTTCAAAAATTATATTTTTTTTATAAAAACTTGAATTTATAAAATGATTGATTATCATATTTGACATGTGCATATTTTGTTTGAAAGTTTTGAAGGGAGGTAGTGTGTTTTTTTTACAAATGCAAAAGGTAAATGATTTTGTTTGAGAATCTTAAAGGGTGGTTGCATGTTTTTTTTGACAAATACAAAAGTTTGATGATTTTGTTTGAAAATTTTAAAGGGTAGTTGTGTTTTTTTTTTTACATATGTAAAAAGAAGATGATTTGATTTGAAAAATAAATCATGCTCATTTTGTCATGTATGAAAAGTAAAAAATTAGGTTTGATTTCTTTGAAAACTGAATGGAGTTGTCTTTGACAAATACAAAAAGGAAATGTTTTTATTTGAATTTTTTGAAAAGTGAATATTGCTCTTATTTGACATGTGAATCTTTTCAAATTTGAAATTGAAGACCCATTTGCCTATAAATAGCTCACTTGAGTTTTGCAAAAATCATAACAAAAGATTACACATCTATTGTTAAGTTTTGCATCATTCTTTCAAAACTCTTATTCTCTCTTTTCTAAAATTTTAAGCCTTAGTTCTTGTTCTTTTTTAGAGAGATATAGGTTGAACTGTATTGTTTCTATCTCACTCATTGAGGAGTGTACTTTGATAGTCTACCCACTATCAACTTTTGTATTTGTAAGAGGGTGCATATAATCCTTGTGTGTGTAGAAGGTGTTCTACACGGGGAATAGTTAAATCACCAAGTGTGAGGTGATTGGAAGTGTAGAGGGTGTTCTACACGAATTCTTTGGAGTGGTGTTGCTCAAAAGTGTAATAGGTTTCTATCTCCACCTAAAGGAGATTGACTAGTAAATTCGAGATCCTCAAGTGGTAGCTTGAGGTGAGGACATAGGCAGTGGGGCTGAATCTCGTAAAAATACTGAGTTTGCTTTTTCTTGCCCTACTCTTTATATTTCTTACTGCTTTATATTCTGTTTATATTTTATATTGTGTATTTGATTAATAAGTGTTAATTTTTATAACATAACCCAATTCACCCCCCCTCTTGTGTTAGTCATCTGGGTAACAATTGGTATCAGAGTAAGGGCTCTATTATAAGATTAATTATCTATTGAGTTAAGATTATATGGCTAATATTGCAGCTACATTCACTGAAGGTCAATCCAATAGTCAGCCTCCGCTATTTTGTGGAGACAATTATACTTTCTGGAAAGTTAAAATGAGAATATTCCTTCAGTTTCAAGGTCGTGAAATATAGAAATATATTGTAAATGGGCCTTATATTCCAACAAAAACTATTGATGGAGTAAAGGTCAAAAAGGAAGAGGAAGAGTTTGATCGCGAAGATGATAGACTTTATACTGTGAATGTAATGGCTATGAATTTTTTATATAATGCTCTCAATGGTAATGAATTTAACAGAATAATGACTTGCAGGACAGCAAAGGAAATTTGGGACAATTTGGAAGTAACCTATGAAGGAACTTCGCAAGTCAAAAAATCAAAAATTTATGTTCTTACACATGAATATGAAATATTCAAAATGAATGATGATGAATCTATCTCTTATATGTATACTCGTTTTACTAATATTATAAATAGTTTGACATCTCTTGGTAAAGTTTATTCCAGCTTGGAGATAGTAAGGAAAATTCTCAACTCCTTACCAAAACGTTGGGAATAAAAAATAACGGCGATTCTTGAAGTTAAGGATCTTAAAAAACTCGAAGTAAATGAACTCATCGGGTCACTTATTACCCAGGAGTACACATTAAAAAGAGGAGAAAAAGAAGGAAAGCAAAAGAAGAGCTTGACACTCAAAACCGTTTCTCATAAAAGTGAAAGCGATGAAGATGAAGAAAGCGATGACGAAAAGATTGCAATGATTACAAGAAGATTTAAGAGATTCTTGAAAAATAAAGCTTCTCCAAGAAAACCTTTCAAAAAATCTTTCAACAAAGATACAGGTAAAAATGATTCATTAATTTGTTATAAATGTATAAAGTTAGGACATATCAAGGTAGATTATCTCCTGCTAAAGAAAGATCAATACAAAGGTAAGAAAGCAATAAAAGTTACATGGGATGATGATTCAAGTAGCTCAGACAGCGACGCAAGTAATGAAGAATTCGGAAATCTTTGTCTTATGGCTAAAGATGATCTTGAGGTAACAAATCTTGAAAATCCTTCTTATGAAAAATTGCAAAATGCTTTGGAAGAGGTATATGATGAATTTGAAAAATTGGGTATTAAATATACCGCTTTGAAAAAGAAAAATTCTTCTTTAATAAATGAAATTGATGTTTTAAGAAAAGAAAATATAATTTCAAAAAATGACAATGATGAATTGAAAAAGAAAGTAGCTGATTTAGAAAATATTGTTGAAAATTTCATAAATGGAAAAAAAAATTTCGAAAAACTTTTTGGTAATCAAATATATGTTTTTTATAAGGTGGGCTTAGGATACATGTCAAAATAAAAACTCAAATCCTATAAAAAAAATTTTGAGATAAACTCATTAAATCAAAACCAAACTTTCAAAATTCTTTTCCTAAAAATAGATTTGTCAAAGAAAGACATTATTACAATCACTCAAGTTCTTCAAGTATGTTACATGTTATTTGTAATTTTTGCAATAAAAATGGTCATAACTATCATGCTTGTCCTATTATAAGAAAACATATAATAACTATTAGGGCCATATGGGTACCAAAGAATCTTATTTCTTCTAATACTAATAAATAAATGACCCAAAGAACATGGGTACCAAGAAAAATTATTTTAATTGTTTTTGTAGGTATGCATGAAGTCTTTCGTAAGTAAAACAAGATGGTTTTTAGATAGCGGATGCTCAAGACATATGATAGGAGATAAAACTAAGTTCATTGATCTCCCTCCTAAAAAAGAAGAACAAGTGACATTTGGAGACAATTCAAAAGGGAAGATCGTGGGAATAGGTAAAGTTGGTAATAAGGCTTCTCTCATAATTGAAGATGTTCTACTTGTTGAAGGTCTAAAACATAATCTTTTAAGTAGAAGTCAATTATGTGATAAAAGATTTACAATTACCTTCAAAAAGGATAAGTGCATTATTTTGAATAATCATGATTGCAATATTTGTTTTATTACTCTTAGAAACAATAATGTTTATACAATTAAATTTGAAGAAATTGTCTCACAAGATACTATTTGTTTATCAGCTCAACATAAAAATAGTTGGTTATGGCATAGAAGGTTAGGTCATGCAAACATGGAACTTATTTCCAAACTTTCAAAAAATGATCTTGTAAGAGATTTGCCAAAAATAAACTTTTTTAAAGACAAAATCTGTGATGCATGCCAGTTTGGTAAACAAACAAAAACTTCTTTCAAAATCAAGAAATATATTTCCATTACTAGACCTTTGCAACTAATACACATTGACCTTTTTGGACCAAACAGAGTTGCGAGTCTGGGAGGAAAATATTATGCATTTGTTATTGTTGATGATTTCTCTAGATATATTTGGGTCATCTTTCTCGCTCATAAAGATGAGGTATATAATGCCTTTACCAAGTTATATAAGAGAATTCAAAATGAAAAGGGTTATACTATTTCAAACATCCGAAGTGATAAAGGGAAAGAGTTTGTTAATAAAGATATTAAGTCTTTTTGTGATGAAAATGGTTTTCTGCATAATTTCTCTACTCCTCAAACTCCTCAACAAAATGGGATAGTAGAAAGGAAGAATAGATCTTTTCAAGAAATGGCACGAACAATACTTAATGAAAATAGTTTACCTAGTTATTTTTTGGCCGAAACGGTAAGTACTGCATGTTATGTTATAAATAGAGTTATGTTAAGGTCTAAATTAGATAAAACCCCTTATGAGCTTTGGAATGAGAAAAAGTCCAATATTGGTTACTTTCATGTATTTGGATGCAAATGTTTTATACTCAATGACAGAGATAATTTAGGAAAGTTTGATGCAAAATTTGATGAAGGTATCTTTCTTGGGTATTCAACAAATAGTAAAACTTATAGAGTATTTAATAAAAAGACTTTGACTGTACAAGAATCTATGCATGTAGTATTTGATGAATCTAACCCTCTACTCTCCAAGAAATCTATTGATGAAGAATCAGAAGGTACAAATAACACAAATAGTCTCAATCTCGACAAAGAGAATACTATGGAAGAAGTCCAACATAGAGACATCAGGAAAGATCATCAAGATTTAGTATAAGATGCAACCAAACAGTGGAAACATCTAAAAGATCATCCAGTGAAACAAATTCTAGGAGGACATTCACGAGGTGTAAGTATTCGATCATCTCTTAGAAATATTTGTAATCACACTGCTTTTTTATCTCAAATTGAACCCAAAAATATTGATGAAGCACTTATTGATGAATCGTGGATTCTAGCTATACAAGAAGAGTTAAATCAATTTGAAAGAAATAATGTATGGATACTTATTCCTAGACCCAAAAATCATGCTATTATTGGAACAAAATGGGTTTTTAGAAATAAGAAAGATGAGTCTGGAATCATCACTAGAAACAAGGCTCGACTTGTAGCCCAAGGTTTCAATCAAGAGGAAAGAATCGATTATGAAGAAACATATGCACCTGTCACAAGATTAGAAATTATTCGAATGTTACTCTATTTTGAGATGGAAAATGTATATAGCAGATATAACCAAACACCCTTAAAAACTTATAGAGAGTTTTATTCCACTTCAAGCTTCATAAGGTGTCTATTTTTCCACTGCTTTTGTTGGTACTCTATTTAGCAAGAACACAGCAGTATTCACTGCTTCACCACATAATTCTTTGGGTAATTTTTTCTCAAGTAACATGCATCTTGTCATCTCCATTATTGTTCTATTCTTCCTCTTAGATACTCCATTCTGTAGTGGAGAATATGCCACAGATAACTGATGTTCTATACCTTCAGCTTCACAAAACTTCTCAAATTCTCGAGTTATACTCACTGCCTCCATCACTTCTTAATGATTTGATCTTATGGCCTGACTGATTCTCAACTAGCAGTTTGAACTTCTTAAAGGTTCCAAAAACTTCAAATTTTTTATGAAGGAAATAAACTCAAATCATTCTAGCAAAATCATCTATAAAAAGTATGAAACACCTGCTGTGATTATGGGTTGAAGTCCTCATTGGACCACAGACATCAGCATGGACCAGCTGCAATTTCTCTTTGGCTCTCTAAGTACTCTCTAAAGGGAATGGCAGCTTGTGTTGCTTCCCAAGCATGTATCCTTCATAAACTTGTGCTTCTTTTTCTAAGTGAGATAAATCTCTCATCATTTCCTTCTGGTGCAGTAATCTCAAGGAGTTGAGATTGTATTGGCCAAATCTTTAATGCCATAACATTGTTGCAGTTATAGTTGCCACCATAGCTTTAGGAAAGCTCCATTAAATAGAAAATTTCTACTACTTCCCATTTTTAATTCAATCAGTTCTACTCTATTTCTTTCATCATAAATTTTACACAGATTGTTCTCAAAACACAGAGAGCAACCATTTTCTATCATTTGGCCTATACTCAATAGATTTTGATCAAGAGAGGGAACAAGCAAAACATCTTTGATAAATTTTGTACTTTTATTTGTTGAGATGGCCACTATGCCTTTGCCTCTAGATTCAACAAGTTCTCTAATTCCCATCTTGACTTTGGCTTTAACTGAAGTGTCCAGATCAGTGAAGTTACCTTCATCAGAGGCCATGCTATTACTGCATCCACTGTCAACGAACCAGAATTTTTCTTCTTGAGTGAGAGCTTGAAATGCAAAAAACAGGTGCTCATTTTCCTCATTTTCTTCAGAATAATGAGTTTGGTGATTGTTTTTATATCTACAATTTTTTTCCATGTGCCCAAAAACTTTTTACAATCCCAACATTGAGGCTTCCCGACGTGATAACAGTTCTTCTCATGGTGATTGTTTTTTTTTTTTTTTTTTTTACAAATACCACAAGGTCAAAGCTCACCTACTTTTTCTTTTCCTTTCATCTTGCCTTCTTTCTGAGTTAATTAGAATTCCTTTGGTCTTTATGAGGCTTCTTTTGTTGTCTTTTACTTTTTTTATTTTTTAGATTCACCTTGGATTGAAAGGCATGTTCCAAGGAACCATCACTCCTTCTTGCTACTCTTTATTCATGGCTTGAAAGATCCCATCAGTTCAGTAATTGATAATGTTTGCATATCTTTCGAATTCTCAATTGCTACTACTATATGATCATATTTCTCAGGAAAAATTTTTGAACAATTCTTCAGTCAGTCACCTCTTCACCATGACCATGCATTTGATTAACTATTTTAATCAATCTAGAGCAATACTCTTTAACTTCTTCAGATTCTTTCATTTTTAAATTTTCAAACTCCCTTCTTAAGTCTTGAAGTTTAATTAGTTTTACCTTTACATTTCCTGGGAATTTGGACTGCAGAATTCCCACACTCTCTTTGAGGTATTGGCCCTCATCAATCTTGAAAAAGTGATTTAGACACTACTTGTTGTAGGATGAGCAAAGCTCTTACATCCTTGGTACTTTCTTACTTTGTTTGAGTTGCAAAAGGTCTTCATTTTTATGCTCCAATAGTCGTAGTTCTTACCGTTGAAAATAGGAACTGATGTAGTTGCTCTGAAGTCGCCATTGACGACCCTTTAGATTAGCCAGGTTAGCTCTGATATCAATTGTTTATATTGGCAAGGAGAAAAACAGAGAAAAAAGGGTCTATGTTTGAGAAACTTCAATCTTGAAACATGAAGATTGATTCTGGTGTTCTACCTCTTCATTTTACATTGATCATATATTTATACGCTTACATTGAGAGTCACAACATCATTCAATTCAGAATTATAACTTCCAAAATAGATAACAATGGTAAACACTAATATTAGTAAACTGAGTTGTAAATGTAAAGATGAAAGGTTTCTGGAAATTAACATCATTCAATTCAAAATTATAACCTCCAAAATAGATAAAAATGGTAAACACTAATAATACTAAACTGAGTTGTAAATGTAAAGATGAAAGGTTTCTGGAAATTAACATCATTCAATTCAAAATTATAACCTCCAAAATAGATAAAAATGGTAAACACTAATAATACTAAACTGAGTTGTAAATGTAAAGATGAAAGGTTTCTGGAAATTAACATCATATTAACCAAACTTCAATAATATGTAACAAATCAATAGTGCAAACCACAAGAACAATTGCAGAAACAGGTTCTCAAGAAATCAATAGCTACTACAACTACCACATGCTTTTACAAAGTTTAGTCACTATGAAAGGGCAACAGTTCCTTTCATTGCGCAGAGAGGTGAGAGGGCCAGTACAAGCATGCCAAAGTAAATAGCTGTAGACGAATTTGATGAACATGAAGAAGTTGAAGAGGACAAACAGCAAACACAACCACCCTTCCCACAATCCCCATTACAATATGCATATAAATATATATATATATATATATATCTTAAAATCTAGTGGAGTAGAAGATGATCCATGGATTCCTATATCTTTTGCACATAAAGCATCATTTTATTACAATGATTTGTCTACTTCTTAAAATATCCAATGTAACAATCTTCCTAATGTATCCATGACCATAAAGCTTTTTACAAACATTTATAATCATAGAATCAAGTTTAAGACTATATAGACCTCTGACTATGACAGGACTTGATAGAAAATTTCTTCAAATATGAATGACTACAACATGATGACTGATGGATGGAATACTGAACATTACATACAAGTAACAATATCTTATCTCTGCCAATTTTAAATATTAGAGAATTTTTATGGTCCCAAACTAAAATAAGAAAAGAATCTAAGAAAATACTAGGAGGAGCTGAAATCTTAGAGAAGAAGAGAAAGTCTATCTAGTTTGGGTTGCTTTAAGAGAACCCAAGTTGTCTCTTTACTCATTGAGTAACCAAAAGATAGATATTTATTTCTACATACATGTTTATGTGGTTTTGGCTTCCAGTTTTGAAGAATAAATTCGCACATTTGAAGCAAACTAGAAAAATACATCCACATCAACATCCACAACTTTAGGCACCAGTATCCTACATAGAAATGCGAGGGCAGCTAGCTACACCCTAGCAATTAATGTAATTGTAGAGTAACAACTATGACACTATCACCATCTTCACCCTAACTCAAGCAAGCGACAAAGAAACACTTGTACATCACAAATACAATGCTTTGAGAAATTCTTCAATCCAGACGAAATTTTTTGACCTCTAAACCAAAAGCTGACGGATGTAAATCAAGATTAGGGTTTGGCGAAGAGGAATGCAAGGGATGGTGAGGTGCATAGAAAATTTACAGATCTACTGGGGAACCACACCATATACGAAGAAAGAGAGTACCTGAGAGTTGGGAGAAGCAGATTGGCGAGAGAAAGAGGGGTTTTAGTTGTTGCTGATAAGACTACTCAACATTGCATACAAGTAACAAGATCTTATCTCTGCCAATTTCAAATATCAGAGAACTTTAATGCTCCCAAACTAAAATAAGAAGAGAATCTAAGAAAATACTAGGAGGAGCTGAAATGGTGGAGAAGAAGACAAAGTCTATCTGGTCTGGGTTGCTTTAAGAGAACCCAAGTTCTCTCTTTACTCATTGAGTAACCAAAAGAGATATTTATTTCTACATACATGTTTATGTAGCCTTGGCTTCCGGTAGTGAAGAAAAATTTTCACCTTTGAAGCAAACTAGAAAAAATACATCCACAACTATAGGCATGAGTATCCTACACAGAAATGCGAGGGCAACTAGCTACACCCTAGCGATTAATGTAATTGGAAAGTAACAACTATGGCACTATCACCATTTTCACCTTAACTCAAGCAGGCAAAAAAGAAACACTTGTACATCACAAATACAATACTTTGAGAACTTCTTCTATCCAGACGAAAATTTTCGACCACTAAACCCAAATTTGCTCTGTTGTAAACCAAGATTCGATAGATTTAAATCAAGATTAAACTTTGGAGAAGAGGAATGCAAGGGACGGTGAAGTGCATAGAAAAGTTATTGATCTACTGGAGAACCACAACATATACTAAGAAAGAGAGTACCTGCAAGTTAGGAGAAGCAGATTGGAGAGAGAAAGTATTGGGGTTTAGGTTGTTCCTGACGAGACTTCAAGTGCGGAGGTGAGGTGTGTAGGTGTGCGGTGGTGCTCTTGCCGATCGCTGCTGTAGGGGAAGGAAGAAGTTTTTGATTTTATTTTAGAGGGAACTTGTAGGCGTCGTAGCCGGCAATTAAGAAAGAAAGAGAGGGAAGAAATTAATAAAATACGGATTTGGCATGTGTACAGTGACTGCCAAAGGTGGAATTATATTTAGCAGTACTGTAGCTAAAGTCTTTTTTTTTTTTTTTTTTTACTTTAACGAGTTAAATGTGGGTTTATTTCAAGGTCTAATGGCTAGATATACATTAGTTTTATCTTTTAGCCAATTTAGTAAGTGTGCTCTTACAATAAGTATGCTCTTACATTTCTCCCCCTATGGCATATCCGATTATCTGTGGAGTCTTTGCTAATTATAAATATAGTCATGGCACTATTACTCTACCTTCTTAAATGTAGGCAGAAATTTTTTATTCGTGTATTTAATTAATTTTTTGAGAAAATTTATTTATCATCTCAATTCTCATCATCATTTAATCATCTTTTGATGAAGGATTAAATAATAGATTTATAAGTAAAATATAATAAATAATCTCTAATCATCTAACATCACATAATAAGATGATGAAAAGATAATCAAAATTAGAATGATAGGTATTACTCCGTTTTTTCAATAACAATTTTAGTCATACAACTTTTCTATTATGAGTTTGAAGTGTAAAATGTATTTTTTTTTTTAAAAAAATAATGATAATCGTACTTACAATTAAGTACTTTTTTAATAAATGATTGATATGTAATTAAAAAACAATAAATAATAAATAATTTCTCAATGATTGAATAACATATTAGGCGATAAGTTTAATGAACTGAAATAAATAAAAATCTTATGACTAGCATTTATCTTCTATGAAATAATCTGCTACAATTTTTAATTCGAGGCGTTCTTCATAGTACGTTGAAAAAGAGAAATTACATTCTACCACTGAACCATTAATAGATTTCCTAGGTTGGTATTGCTATTTTTCCCTCTCATTCAACCAAAAAAAAAATGGGAAAGCGTCACTGCTATGATTACATTAATTAAGGAATTTTACATTCCTGTTTTTCGTTGACACTTAATCTTACATTATATTATAAATGAATCACTTGATTTTAATTTAATTAATTTCTATATTAACTTTTTACTAAAAATTAGATGAGAAAAAAATATTCCTAACTCAATATGGACTGATTGGCCCGATCGGACTGATAATAACGGCCATTCCGGTCTATAGGAGTAACCGGTCCACTCAAAGGGGTCTACTAAGCATGTTTGGCTATACATTTTCATGTTCTCCATAGGGCCGCAGCTAGGGTGTCAATATCTGATACGATTTATTAATTCAACATGAACACAACACGATAATAAAGTGTTAAGGTTTAGTTTTAACATGTTTGGATCAAAACGGGTTGATCCGTTAAGATACTTTAAGAACGTTAAATTTACAATTATATCCTTATACTTAAAAGAAAAAATTTTAGAATTTTAATTTTGATATTTTTATTATTTGGATTATAATTTAAACTTATAATTAGTTTTATAGTTTTTATAAATATTATCATTTTAATATTTATATAAAATTATGCTAAATTTAATCGATACAAAATGGTTAATTTTGGGTATATTTTACCTATTTACATAAATGGGTTGAGAGGGTTTGACACGATATGACCTATTATGTTAATTATTCATATTAGGGTTTGATCGTTTGACACAATAAACTTAACTGATCGGATTTGTGTTTATCTATATAGTATGATATTCATACCTTTACACTACATGTTAACACGATTTGATGCCTATAGCCTTAGCTTCTTTCTACAGCTCCATCCACCATATTTTGGACTATTTGGATATGGCTCTCACCCAACTCTTATCCATTGTTTGATCATGCTATTCTATTGCATGGTGTGAAAAGGCATGATAGTTATCAATACAGTTGTTATTTGCAAAATGGTTGTTGGGTCATTCAGTTGGAGTTTTGATATTCTCTAGTAAAAAGTTGGGACATGAAGTTTGTTTTTGCTTTTGGGAAAGGTTGGAACCCCCTGCCAACGAGGCTTCTCACCATGAATTACCAGTCAGGGCTTTCTATTATTTCTTCCCCGATGGGTATTGCTTTGAAGTTCTACAAGGGAGATATTGCGCTTGGACCATGTCCTTACGCGGCTTAGGAGAACTCGAATTATGTGAGCTCTAACGTCTCTCTTACCAGGGAGAAAGTTGAGCATTTCTTGATTATGCCTAACAAGTTGCGCTTTGTCAGCTGCCAAGTCTTGAGCTCTATGGATCTAGAGCTTGCACCCCCATGCAAAAGGGTCGCCTTCTCCTTAGGCAAGAGGCCATGCATAGAGAGCGATGAACCTTATGATGGGCCACAAATTCATGTGACCCCACTCGCTTTATGGTTGTTACATAGGGCTCTAGGGTCCCCCTACCGCCTCTGCTTCTAGAGGTCGACAGGTAGCTACGGAAATAGTCTCCCCCATTGCACGTAGAGCTTCTTGGGAATATGATTGGTTAGGGGGCCCAAGACATAGACATGCTCTTAGATCTCTTCATTTTTTAAATGATTCTCGATATGTTCCTCAGCTCCTCTGAATTTATATTTAACATCTTTCACCATCGTCCACCTAATCTTTAGCCTCCAATGAATATGTTGAAATGATAGAGGTAGATAACGAAAAAGGCGTCCCAGATGTCATTGAGGACGTGATAACGCTTGATAAAGTATGCACACAAGAGGACCAAGTGTGAGACTAATAGAGGAAGCTTCATCTGACCCTCTCGAGTCTCCTAACGGTGAAGAAATGAACTCCATAAAAGATACCCTTTTGTCTATCGTCGCTATTGAAGAGGAAGCACCCACAACAACTATTAACTTTGATGCATGCCATGTCCAAAGAGTTGGTGAAGGCAATGCTATTTCCTCTAGTCTGGTCGAGTCTCCTTCTATCATACCTTTGTCGTCGAGGGAAGTGCCTTCCCCTGTTGTGCCTTTTTCATTGATGTCTCTTTTGGAAGTTCCTATCAAGCTAAGCGAGACTCCTTCTCCCAAGGCAATTCCTCAAGAGTCCATGACTCACTAGGGGACTTTTGACTCCAACTAGGTACAACCTATTTCATATGTCCTAGAAGCAAGCCAGTCTTACGACCTAGTCATTGCCAAGATAGCTAGGAAACTTGGCGACTTCCATGCCTAGTTATGCGATTATGTTCATTATTTTCCTTGGCCATTCCTTGTAGGGTCTATCTTCTCTAGCTTAGTTGGTTGCCTAATGCCAATTTGACCTAGAGGAGAAGGTGCAGTCTTCTCAGTTGTTAATGGAATGAGCCTTTCAAGTAGTGTTCGAGGTGGTAGAGGAGAAGTAATGATGGGAGGACGATTAAACCTTCTTAGGAAACTACTCATGCTTGAAGGAAGTTGAAATTTTCATGTTGATTGCTTAGATATTGAAGCTTTAGCGCACTTTGGACTCAGATATATCTTTCTTGGCAAAGACCCATAATGACTTTGACTAAGCATTTGAGCACGAGTGGTAGAATGCTTGGGCCTTGTCCTCTATGGAGAATGAGCTGGCTTGTTCATGCCAACATTATTGTGGTGTAGGGTTGACCTTGGACACATATCTTTAATCTGTAACACTGTTAAACTTAGCTCGATCCTATGCATGTACGTTTGCTTTGGTCGCTTATGCATTGCTCGTATATGTTGTTAGGTTTAGCTATTTTGTTGTGGAAGGTTTGCTCAACAATATTGTGGTGAAGGCTAATTCCAATCACATGCATGTGCACCATGGCCACTTACACTTAGCTTGCTTATGTTGCCAAGCTCGGTTGTTTTGTTGCGTAAGCTATTCTTAACTGCTATTATGGCAAAGGCTAACTCTGATCGCATGCTCCTACATTAGTCTTGATCACCTGTCCTTGCCTTGCATATGTTGCTAGGCTTAAATGTTTCGTTGCAAGAGATAATACTGTTGTGGCAGATGCTAGTCCTAGCCATCTATACTTTTTCTACTTATATTGCTATGCATGCTTAGCTATTTTGTTACGAGAGATTTGCTCAGCCACTATTCTCGCCAGGCTAACCCTAGTCGCATGTGCATGCGTTAACCTTGGTCACATATACTTGGCCCATATATGTAACAAGTATTAGTTGTCTCATTGCAAGAGATTTGCTTGATTGATGTTGTGGCAAAGGCTATCTTTAATTGTATGCATGTGTACTAGTGTTGGTTGCTTGTGCTTAGCTGTATATGATGCGAGGTTTAATTGTTTTGTTGTGGGTGGTTTGCTCGAATGCTATTGTGGTTAAGGCTAACTCTGGTTGGATGCACGTTAGCCTTGGTCGCTTGTGTTTGCTTTCATATGTTGCTAGGCTTTGTATCAGAGACTATCCTTTCAATGCAAGAGGTTTGCTTGCTGCTATTGTGTCGAAGGCTAGCCCTAGTCACATGTGCATGAGTTAACCTTGGTACCTTGTGCCTAGTTGGCATATGTTGCTATGTTTAGTTGTTTCATTGAGGGAGATTTGTTAGACCACTATTTTGGTGAAGGCTAACCCCAGTTGCATGTGTGTGTGTTCGCCTTGGTCACTAGTGCTTAGCTTGCATACGTTGCTAGGCTAGGTTTTTTAGTTGTAGGAGGTTTGCTTGACCACTATAGATGACCTAGAATCGTGCCCTAGAATCATGCCATATAGGATATCTCATCCATTATAAATGAATATATAGTAGGTATGTTTTACGCTAGATAATTCATTTTATTAAGAGATCAATTTTCGAAGGCACCCCCAAGTGAGTAGTTCCCAAAGGCACTCTCTCTCTAGTTGTAAATTGGCTTAGCACATTGCAGGTAGTGCTAGAAATTAATGTAACATCTAGCATTACCCTATCCAAAATGTGCATCAAAGTGAAGTGCTTTACAATCTAAAGCACAACAAGCATCAAATCGTACCAATTTATAATTTTTTTTTTTCAGAATTATAAACATTTCTCTTTTTCTTGGTGAATTGATATACTGAATGTCTGTGGATGATATGAGCACGCTAAAGAGGTGCCCATTGCCCAGAGAAAATATATGGAATTGTTCCATTGGAACATTATCTAATCCACGAGTCCACAACGAATGGATGGATCACGATGGCAAGGCGACGTCTCCAATTGGAAGAAAATGGAAACACCGGCAAGAGATTTTCGTGGCCACGAGTGGTAGAACTTTCAAACTAGGGCTTCTCCTTCAATTTTCAGGAAGTTGAATAATGAAGATTGAAGAATGAAGAAGGCTAGAAGCTTTGTGTTTGGGGGGTGTAGGATTAGAATTAATTAAAAGATGAAATAATGCCATTTTGAGTTCTTTTTTTAAAAAACCTATCGAAGTTTAGAGATAGAGTTTGGAGCTCCGACTCTAACTTCGACTCCAAGTAAAATGGTTGGAAATATTCTGCCTCCGATTCCAAATTTCTTGTTCGTCGGAGTTGAAATTGGAGCAAAGGTCGGATGGAGGGCGAAGTTTAGAATATTTGCACACCCCTAATGAAACATTATCTAATACTGAACAAAAAACTTGTATTTGAGATGGAAAAAGCCTGATCTTGAGAAATGTCCTACTACATTTTATAACTGTTCTGCTCTTTTATGTTTCTGTTGGGTATTCAAAACAACTTTCAAAGTATCTATCTAAGGCTTGCTTCAAAATGAAAAGAGAGTCTTGAAAGAGTCTTGCGTACATTAAATTTTCTAGCTTGGCAATCAATGTACAAACAAAAAGCTGTTCCTTTCTCTACAATTTACTATAGCAACCATCTTATATAAGCCCTTAATCTTTGAAATCATATGAGAGATTCTAGTAACCTTTTAAGTGACCTAGATGTAAAACTATAACAATTTAAGGTGAGCTATACGGCAAATAAAGATCCAAACTTATGAAAATTTTACTTGAGGTAATTCGAATTAACTTGATATGCCACATACATCTTACCTAAACTTGTCCATGAAAAGTTTGAAATTATTGTGTGAAGAACCACCCTCCTCCAATGCCTGCAAAGCCAAACTCTTCCATTTCCTGACATTCCTCATAATCTCTTCCCCTTTCCCTCCACTTCCCATCACCATATCCAAGCACCTCTTGATCTCTTCCCTTCTCACGACTCCTTCTTCATCCACACCTACTTTAACACCTATTCCCCACACCTCCTCCACCAACTTGGCGTTCGTAACTTGGTCAGAAAAATGCGAACATGCCACCATTAGTACCCTTGCCCCTATACTTTCCAGTGTCAAGTTCCAACCACAATGCGTCACGAAACACCCCACCGAATGGTGACATAGCACCTCCACTTGTGAGCACCATGGCACGACCATCCCTTGCCCTTCTTCCATCAGCCTCTTCATTTCAACATCATGATGAACTGATTCTTCTGATCCTTCCATCGTCTGCTTTGAAGATCGGATTACCCACAAGAATGGTTGGCCTGAATCTTTAATTCCATGCAAAATCTCTTCCTTTTGCTTTCTCTGCATCGTAACCATGCTTCCGAAAGACACATAAGACATCGAGTGATCTAGCTTTGAGTTAAGCCAATTCAGATAATCCTTAGTGCTTTTCTCGAACAACTGACATACAAAAGAAGGTGCATCGGATTGGCCACCTTTTCTGGTGAACAACACAGATGGAATTAGTGGTCTGAGTGCTATCAGACTCATACTAGCGACTGTTTTGATTGCGTCATTTTCTAGAGCAGCAAAGGTGTTAAGGATCACGCATGGGTTCAGATCTTTTTCTAGGGTCCAGATGTGTTCTTTAAAGGAAGGGATAATTGAAACGTATGGACTGGTCTACAAGAGAAAGGTAGGCAATTCTGTGGACGCAAAGGGGGGTAAACCTTGTAATTGGATAGAATTGGGAGGCTTAGAACCAAAGCTCTCAAACGCACCATCTTGGCTGTTGAAAAAATGGTGGATTATGGCAAAAAGTGCGGTGGACTAGATGCAGAAAAATGTAGAAGGTATTCCCACTTGGCGTGCGACTTCAGTAGCCCATTGCATGAGAATGGTATAGACCAAGCATGTGACTCCCCGGTACTCGTCCGAGAGGTGCTGAATCAGGTCGGTTAGTGTTTGGGAGCTGACGCGCTTGATCTCGGACATGATATGGGAGGGGTCGTCGGTGTGCTTGCTTTCGTCGTCGAAACCATCCAAGAAAGAGGCACAGGATAAACCCTCAAGGGAAGGGAAGGTTTTGAGCTTCCGGAGGCCATGGACGGTGGTGGCGAAAGTGACAGTAGCACCAACGTCTAGCAGACGCTTGGCGAGTTGGAGTGTAGGGTTGAGGTGGCCTTGGCCAGCGAAGCATATGAGAAGGAAATGGTGGTGGTGGTGGTGGTGGTGGTGGTGGTGGTGGTTGTTCATGGTGGTTAACTAATTTCTTCCTTTATTTTTTCTGTATTCCTGATCAGCAATTTATTTAGCATGCTTTTGGTGGATAATACAATGGCTTTAATTGACTTTATTAGTGGATTGGAGACTTTATTTAGATCATGAGAATAAGATAACATAGAGATAATTTTAACTAAAAATTAAAAATTAATATTATTTTTTAATAATAATATTATTAAAATTTTTAAAAATTAAATTAATTATTATATTTTTAAATAAAAATTAAAAAAGTTATAATAATAAGATAAATATCAAAACCGTTTTTGCATCCAATGAATGTTATAATAATAAGATAAATATCAAAAAGTTATAATAATAAGATAAATATCAGTGGCCAGGGATTTTGTATCCAAAGAATTTGCACAATCGGGCATTGAATGAATATATGTAATGTTGTTTCAGCTAAGTTGTTGCATAGTGGACATAATTCGACCTCTTCATTCTTTAGAATTTCATTGACTCTAGCCCGTGTTAGTAGAATGTTCCACATAAGCTTCCAAAGCATTAGCTTGTGTCCATCATGTACTTTGATTTTCCAAAGAGACTTAAAAAGATTTTGCTGGAGTGAATGAAGATCAATTCCTTGGTCTCTTAAGACTTGATGATATGCTGTTTTAACCGTGAACCTTCCTATAGAATTTAGGATTCAAATTGTTTTATCCGGATTTTGTGAGAAAGCTGGTAGAGGAATTTTCTTTATCTCGGTAATACTATCTTCTTCTATCAATTCTTGCATCTTTACTTCATTCCATCTCCTTGGATTGTCTTGAATAATGTTAGCTACTAAGAGAAGCGGGTAGGATTCACTTGAACCTGGAACGAGGCTTGAAAGAAGACATGGATGGTATCCATGGATCAGTCCAGAGATTGGTACTTAAACCATTCTTGATTTGGATACATTTCCGCTCGTGATGATGTTTCTGGTTGCTAGTATATTCTTCCATACATGTAAATCCAATAAACGAGGTTGAACATTCCATAAGTTTGTTGGACTAGGTTGAACACCTATACATGTACAATGATAGTACAACAATACAAGTAACTTTGACACGTGTCACCCGCCAACTTGTTTAGAAATATTGGACAAACGACCAATGATCAGTATAGCCTTGTGACATGTAGGATTGATTAAGTATGTAAAAGATTATGAAAGGAGAAATATTTTAAGTACAAAATAATTATATAAAAATAAATTTTATGAAATGATGAAGTTCTATATAAATCATTAGATTAATATTATAATAAAATCAATTTTACAATCTAACAAATCATATTAAAATAAATAAGATTATAAAATTATTTTTATAAAAAATACAAATCATATTATTTGTATATAGAACTTCATCATTTTATAAAATTAATTTTATATAATCTTTTATATATAGAGATATTAGAGTTTGGCTTTGCATGCTATTGGAGGAAAATGAAATTCTTTCGACTGTATGTAGAGTTTCTCTGTTGTCAAATCTGGATCATATTCTCAGAAAATTCTGGTAGGGCCGGGCCACATTGGCAAAACTTTAGACCAAAATTAAGGGGCTCCATGTGTGTTTCATTTCAATAGTCAAATGTGGGTCATATCACCAATAATAACTGCTACTGTACAATGCAAAAAATATATATCTCCATTGACTACATATTACCTCCTCATCCAAGCCAAGAAAAAAAAATCGCTAATCTGGAATTTGGAAAGTATCCTTGACATCGCTATAAGATCGATACTGTATTTTTTGGGATGAAAATTTTTATCTAAAAATTGCAATTTTCATTATAAAAGATTATTAGAGATGATTTTTTTTTGTTTTTTTTTTGTCTCAATTTCGTCTCCTAAAATCCATCTCAAAAGGTTTTTAAAGACGACTTTCTATCGTCCCTAAAAAATACTTTAATAGATCACAAAATGTGGCCGATCCAGTAGAAGCCATTCAGACAAATTTTTTTGGGCACGAAGCTATTTCATCCCAAAAAACTGTTGGAACTGAATATTATCGATTCGACCAATTGATTAACTGTTCGAATGGGTTGGTAATTTAATTCCAATTACACCAATTTATTTGATTCAGCAAGTTTTCTAGTGCTTTGTTTTCAGACATACATACATAACCCGATTGAACGCCCTTGAAAAATCATTCAGATTAAAAATTTTGTTTGAATGTTGAGTTAGAGGAACCTTGTTCGAATAGTTTATTCTCCATTTGAATGATGAAAAACTGGTTTAAACATAACAGCATGCGTTCGAATGATCAAACATGCAGAGTGATTAAACGCATGACCAGTAATTCATTCAAACCATAGTGATGATTAAATTTTTGATTGAATGTTTTTGGGTGGCGAAAAAATATTCGAATGGTAATCATTGAGTAAATGAAAATTTTAAATTAAGAAATTTACATTTAAAAATTAGAAATAAAATATTGATTGTTTAAATTTTATAATAAGTTAAAATCAGTGAATAAACATAATATAATAAAATTATTTCTAAGTTGGTGGTGGCCTAAAATTGTGGGACATCATTAATTGATCTGTTTGAACATTTTTTGGGATTGAATTTTCATCTGCCTCTACATGTCTTGTTGTAATCGTGCTTCCTATCTGCTGCCAGATGCAATTTATTCTCTATCTCCGGTTGCTTGGACTTCAAATGTTTGAACTCGAGCCTTCTTTCTTTTTAAGTCCCAAAAGTTGTTATTTGATATTTGATCCACTTTGAGAATGGGATGAGGTTGAGGAGGAACTCGTATGATGGTGTATTGTAAAATTTGCTCTATTTGCTTTGTCGACAATGCATTGTACCGATTTGCTCACAAGAAGTTTATGCATTAATTATGAAGATTTAAGATTGCACACAGTTTCAATGAGAAACACCACATTTTTCCATTGACTATTGAAGGAAAATATATACAAAGTTACAGAACCTATTTTAGGTAACTATATATGTACGTTGGCTATAGTCTTGCCAGAGATATGATTTATAGTAAATGACAAGATTTGTAACAGCTATGATTTTAGACTTGGACTCTGCTGAGTTGATTGTGCTTGATTTATGCAATCTTCCCTAACACGATCCCGCAAGATTATGCTTCCTCTGACAAGACCAATCTAAGAATGTCATTATGTTGTCGAGACAAGGGTTTTGTTAGCAAGTCATGAGCATGCCTGACATGAAGAGTTTCCTATTGAAGAAAGTCACGAACAAAGCAAAGATCAATTTGAATGGCTTCATCCGAGTAGATCTAAGGTTATCGCACAATAGAGATTGTGAGGATTTGAGAGGAAACTCGAGTTCATTTAGAAGACCAAGTAACCACATTATTTTTGAGACTGCATTAGTAAGTGCCTTGCATTCAGCTACTGTAGAGGAACGTGCAACAACTCATAGTTCTTGGAACTCCAGGAAATTGGATTGGAACCAAGACAGTTGATGTAAGTTGAAGAATACATGCGACATCAACATTCTCGGCCCAATCAGCATCATAGTAGAATGACATGCCAAGTTGTATCCTTCTTAAGCTGGATGCTGTGAAATATGGTTTGCTTAAAGTATTGAAGTAATCTTTTCACTACTGTCCAATGTGTGGTTGTGATTTTGTGCATAAATTGAGACAACTTGTTAACAACAAAAGATATATCAGGATGAGTGAGTGAAAGATATTGAAGACTTCCAATAACACGACAAAATTCAATATTATCAACGGAGTTTTAAAGATGTACTGGTACAGAAGATAATAGAGACATCCTTAGCACCAACCGTATTGGTTTTGGATAGCAAGTCATGAACATATTTATGGTTTGACAAAAATAAACCTGCATAGGTAGGAATAACTTCCACTCCTATAAAATAATGAAGGCTGGCCATATCTTTCAATTGAAAGCTAGCACCAAATTGCTTAATTATAGATGCCACAAAGCTGGATCATTTCCTATAAGCACAAGATCATCAACATATACCAGAAAATAACATATAATCGAGCCACATCAATAAATAAATAGTGATGAGTTTGCCTTAGAGTTATGAAAACCAAGGTGAAGAAGGGCATCCTTTAGGGCTGAGTACCATGCCCGAGGGGCCTATTTAAGCCCATGATGACTTCACGTAACTTGCACACATGATTTGGTTTAGACAGATCTTTAAAGCGTGGAGGTTCTATTCAATAAACATTCTCAGTAATTTCCCCATCCAAAATGCATATTAACATCCATTTGCCTCAAAATTCAACCTTCCAAAAGAACAACAGATAACATGGATCTAATGGCGGCTAGTTTTATGATGAGACTAAAAGTTTTCTTCTAATCAACCCCAACTCTTTGATTATACCATTTTACAACAAGTTGGGCTTTGAAGTGATCAATCAAGCCATCAAATTTTTGCTTAACCCAAAAAACCTACTTATACCCATTGGATTGCCACCTGGTGGTGGTGGAACTAAATCCCAAGTGCCATGTCTCATGAGAGTAGTTAGCTTATCAGACATGGTAGCATGCCAATGAGGTGTAGATAAGTCCTGGGTCCCACACGTTGGTTCACTGCTTTGAGGAACAAGATGTTTGGTAATGATGTTGAGTTGTTTTTATTCCATGATGTTATTCATGGATTAGGTTGTCATGGTGTGTGTTTGACAATTTAGGAATTGGGGTTTTGCAGTTTGACCTAAGTTGGAGAGAGTATGAGATGGAGATGACAAAATCGATCATGTAGGTTCACATGACATTGGATTTTTAGATAGACAAGTATTTTCGACCACACAAGGGCCAACAGAGATGAAGTGTCTAGATTTTCTTGAAGATTTGAAAGAACATGAGAATGATAGACTGAGTCAACACAGAGACATTTTCTAAAGCCACTAGTGTAGCGGGCAAATGAGCCATCGGTGATAGAGCATATGTAGGCAAGATGACGTCGTTCACTATTGGGCATGCATGCTAGGAAAAAAGAGAGAACCCGATTGATTTTAGGGTTTGTGCTCCATCAAAAAGCACATGCCAAGAAACATAAATTTGATAGGTTGTGGGCTCAAGACACTTGTAGACATTTTAGGTTTGTGAATACCTAATGTAGGCACATTGAATGGATTTGTGCTAAATTTTGTGTGTTGTAAGGCCTAGTAAGTTGGGTTGATATAGTTGGGTTGTTGTCCAAAAAGAGTCTCAAAGGTGATTTATTTTGAATGAGAGGAGTGGGTTGACGACTAATGAGGCATGTTGTGGTGTGGAAAGCATGCAGCCAATATGATAGAGGAAGAGTTGCATCATGAAGTAAGGTAAGGCCTGTCCCAACAAGGTGATGATGTCGATATTCAAAGACACTATTTTGTTGAGATGTGTGAGAAGTAGTGGTGTAGTGACTAATTTAATAGAAAGAGAAACGGTTTGAGACTAATATATTCTTCACCATTGTCGAAATAGAGACTTTAATTTTTTACTGGAAAACGTTTTTCAACAAGAATTTGAATTTAGGAAAGATGCTCTGAGACATGATTTGGCATGCATGGGGGCAAAACCACATATATTTTGTGTAATGGTCAACCAAAATTAAATAATAACAAGAACTACCCTGAACATCAATGTAAATAATATCTAAAGGAGCACGACTTTGAAGACTCGTGATCCAAAAGGGTTGTTGATGTGCTTTATTGATAGAATAAGAGGTACACAATGAAGTTATTTTTATTTTTCATAACCGGAAGTGAGAAACAATCAAGAAGATTTTGGGCTATTTTAAAAGATGGATGTACAAGACACTTGTGTGGCTATGCCATCCATCAATCGAGGTCTGTTCATGCACATTAGAAACCATTTTTTAAAAGGAGCCGATTAGTGAGTTCGAAAATTGTAAACACCGTTTTCACATACACCTTTTAGTAGGGTCATCCCATGATTTGATCTTTCACAAGAAAATGGGATGAGTGAAACTCAAGAAAAATATGATTTTGGGTTGTGAAGTGATGAACATAAATTAAATCTCTGCATATATTTGGAACACATAGTATCATGTAAGATAAAGGCCAGTTTTGGTGAGTGTAAAGTCAAGTAACTGATGTGTGAGACAACTAAAACCTGACCCATCACCAATAACATATTCATTAGTGCCATCAGACTTAAAATGAATGGATGAATTCGCCAAATCACCAGTAATGTTGTAAGAGGCAATAGAGTCAATGAGCTATTTTTTATTCTTTTGACTGGAAGTAGATGTATAGTTAACCATGACTTCATAGGAATCAGCTATGGGTAAGATTTTGTTGTGTGACCCACAAAATTGACACTTGGCTTTGCCGCAGATTGGGTTGAGCAAGTTGACTATTGAACCTGCAAGTATCTTTAGAGAAACCTTGAGACGTTTTGTTTGGGCCCTAAGAACAGTAAAGCCTATTGGCATTATAATACCCTTTTACTCGAGAACCACTTGAGGAACCCGAGTTGTTCTTGTGTCAATGAAAATAATTCACAAAAGCAACGAGTTGTTGGGTTGTGGTCTCCAACCGCTGCAGGTAGTTTTCATGCTCCACAAAGAGATCATGGAGCTCTTTGAATGTGAGAGATGTTTCATGTGCTCGGATCGGCGAAACAATTTTCTTGAAATCAGAACCCAGTTTGTTAAAAACGTAAAGCATGAGATTATCATTAGAGATTGGATGATTTACTATTACAATTTCATCGACAAGGGCTTTCATCGCATGCAAATAATCAGAAATGCAGCAATTCCCTTGTTGGATCAAGGTAAGTTCTTCCTTGACTTGCATGGCGTGAGTCCATGATTTACTGGCATACGTGTGATTGAGTTTTTTTCAAACCTCATGAGAGGTTTTGGCAGTGGCAATAAGGGGGGTAATGGTGGTGGAGTTTGAACCCAGAATAGTAGTTAGGATTAATTTATCCTGACGAACCCAATGGGTTTTATTTAAGTCTAAGAAGGGTTTGCCTGCAAGGGAGGGGCACTGTGAGACTCCATTGACATTGTCAAGGAGGTCATATCCGATAAGAAGAGTTTATTGGGTTCTCTATTGAGGGAAAGTGGATGGTGTCAATTTTTCATTGATTTGTGTAGTGATGTTAAGAGTAATAAATGCATTTTTAATGGAGGAGATAGGGTGGGTGTTTGGACGAAGAGTAGGTGTTTGATCTCTGGAGGAAAACATTTCAGAGTTTAGGATCTATTGCTCTTAGGAGTTTGGCTCTACTGATACCATATGAAGATTTAAGATTGCACACAATTTCAATGCAAAACACAATGCCATTGACTACTGAAGCAATATATATATATATATGTATATATATAAAGTTACAAAAACTATTTTAGGTAACTATATATGCACGTTAGCTATAATCTTGCAAGAGGTACAATTTATATTGAATGACAAGATTTGTAACAACTATGATTCTAAACTTGGACTCTGCTCAATTGATTGTGCTTGTTTTATGCAATCTTTTCGAATATGAATTGCCTCTCAAATGTTTATAGGACTTGAACTTGGTCATCGACATGGATTCTAGATGAATAAGGTTATAATATGTTGGAGAAAATACCTATTAAAGGGCCCACAAAAGTAAAAGGAGATTACTTACCGTTTAAATGATTAGGGCCAAAAAGAACCCACATTGGTTTGGGCATTTTTAAAATTACTTGGATTTCTTTTAAAGTGGTTAGCTAAAGATGGAAGACTAGAGTTGCTTAGTCAAATATTGAAAAAGTATTTCTCACTCCAACCAATAATTACAAAATGATATAAAAATAAATTAAATAAATTTTGATATAATTATTATTAATATTAAATTGGCTAGAATTACAAAATGTGATAAAAATAAATTAAATAAAAAAATTATTAGTTTAATAATATTTTATTATTATATAGAGAATGAATGGTTAATCTAATGTTGGTCTTGAATTTAAATTGCTTGGACAAATGCAAGAAAAAATGTGATACTGGCTAAAGTTTAAAAATGCATTTGGCCAATCTAATGAAGCGGCTCTTATGCCTTCAAGTCATCCACCTAACAACATCCTCAAAATCTTCCTCACTTGGGGTGGGAAAAGCATAAGAAACCACTAAAATAAGTTAAATAATCATCGTCGGATGAGATGGTAACACATCTTCAAGTGTGCAACTAGGAGGGCAGTGCTAAGTAAAAGGCTCAAGCAGACAATCATCATCTCCGAGTACATCTTGGTGTTGAGGATTTTATTTGGACTATGCCTACTAGTAAGTTAAGGGATAGGAAGATTGGACTTAGTGAAGTTATCCAAATGATAAAAAAAAATGCATACAAGTTGTGCCTTCCTAGTCCTCTTACATGTTCTACGTGAAATTCTCCAAATGATCAATGAAAATGCATACAAGTTGTTCCTTCCTAGTCATCTAAGGACCTCTTAAGTGTTCTATGTCAAAACCTTAGTTCATACTTTGTCAATGCTAATGTGAACTTGAGAGTAAGTTCTTTCTAACCTGATGAGACTAATGTAGAGATATTTGGGTTTGGTGATATTATATTGACAAGTTTGAAAGTGATAGCACTAAACTACCTCGAGAAAGCACATCAACACAAACATGGCAAAGAGTAGTGGATATTTCTCAGTTTGGGGTAGTATTTTGCACGCGTTGTTATTTTGGTCATAACTTTGACTTCAAGTCTCAAAATTACGCATATGACCCTAATTTGAAGATCTCATTTCAACATGTACATAGTGATCAGCAACACTTGATGGTCCACAATATTTCTTCCCTGAAAAAAGCCATTTCCCTTATCAAATCATCAAGTTATGTTATTTTTTGCCTTCTATGAAAATGTTTTGCTTTTATTTTTAGTGATGATTTTGATTCCAATTTGAGTCAGATTCTTAACAAGACCGATTTTATTACTTATTTTAGATTTTGCATTTCCGGGCAAACTTCTCATAATCTCATGTTCTTATAGACATTTGAGTTCGACTTATGGGTTTCAAAATCCAATTTGGAGACTTATCAATAAACTTTATTCTCAAAAGTTTTACCATTTTTTGGAATCATTTTTAAATCTCAATCCCTAGTTTTCTTCGGTTAACTAGTCTTTAGAATAATTTGAATTATGTCAAGCATCCCTATCATGCATGCATACTGTCTTCCTCCTAATTGCCTCGCTCTACGTCTCCTAATTGTAGGAGCGTGGTCTACTAATATTGACTCTAAGATCAAAATGAAACTTCAAACTGGCTTGCATACATTCTTAGTCACGAATGCAAATAGCAATCATAACCTATCGTATGATTATTTGTCTTCTACCTAAAACTTTCACCCAAAAAAAAATGGGCATCAGTGATCAAACATTTGCGATCAAAAAGACTACTTGTAACTAAAACAACCTAAAAAAGACTAAAATGGACTATTTGCGACTGATAAATAGTAGCAAATAAATAGTAGCAAAGACTAAAATGTGTTCTCAAATAAATAGAATGATGCAGCGGTTTTACTGGAGACACCAAGGAAATGAATCCAAAATACATTGGATGAGTTGAGAGAATATGGGGAAAATAAAGAAACTGGGTGGTCATGGATCTAGAGATCTTGTGTTTCAATAAAGCTCTTATAGTGAAGTAGTTGTGGAGGATTATGCAGAATCCCAACTCTTTATAATCTACTTCAATTTTAAAAGCTAAGTATTTTCCTCAAGGGGCTATCAAATTTGCTAACATTAACAAAATAGTCTTTTTTTTATGGAGTCATTGTGTACCCAAGATCCACTCTTTGATGGTTTGATATGTATAGTTGGGAATTGGAGAAGTTTTGGTATTTGGACGAATAAGCAGTTACCAAACTATTCTACATTTATGGTTCAATTTCCAGTCAAGCATCTAGATGCTAATGCCATAGTTAATGAACTAATTCATAGCAATACCAAGAAATGGATTACTAGCCTCATCCATGAGATGTTTAAAGTTGATGAAGCAGGCGACTTGATCTTAAATTTACCTCTAAGTCATTTACAGTCAACAGATACACAATTGGAGAGGTACAAACTCTTACTTTTTATAGTGAAGACTGCTTATCATTTATGGGAAGAGAGATCTACAAGAGGGATGAGTGGTCCTTAAGATTTAAGAAACAATGAGGATTTTTGGCAATTGGTTTGGTCTGCATGTCAAAATACTAGGAAATAGAGAATATTTTTGGGAAAATTGCCCTCTTTGATCCAGCCAATTCTTATTATCTATCGGCAATCAGCCCATCATTTATAAGTTTAAACTCACCATCCCTGAGAATCCAGAAAGGATATTATATGTGCAACAATTATAACAGAAAGATAAAGAGTCCTAATTATATACAAAGTTCTTATTATATAATTATATAAGTTAACATTGCCCCTCAAATTGATGTTGGTAAGTCAAACAGCAACAATTTTCCAACAAGGAATTGATGCCGCTGTTGAGTCATTACTTTGGTGAAGACATTAACCATTTAGACATTAGAAGAAACGTAAGGAAGAGATATTACCAAACTCTCCAAATTATCGCGGATAAAATGAAAATCAACTTCAATGTGCTTGGTGTATTCATGGAAGACATGATTGTTTGTAATCTGAATAGCATTAGTGTTATCAACATGAAGAGGGGTATAAGTAGTTTTAGGAAACCTAAGTTTCTTCAAAAAATCACGTAACCATACAATTTCAGAACAAGCCATAGACATAGAACAATACTCAATGTCAGTAGACGATTTAGAAACATGATCTTGTTTCCTACATTTCCAAGAAATTAATACATCACCTAAAAACATACACCAACCCATAGTAGATCAACGTGTAATTGGATACCCAGCCCAATCAGCATCACTACAAGCAACAAGCTGAAAAGATAAGCCTATAGGAAAAAACAACCCGCGAGTAGGCGACCCCGAAGGTAGCGGACAATGTGGGGAACTACAGCAAGATGAAGATGCTGAGGAGAAGACATAAGCTGGCTGACCTGATGAACAACATAGGAGATATTCGGTCGAGTGGTGGTCAAGTAGATAAGACTCCCAACTAGGCATTGATAAAGAGTAAGATCATCCAGAAGATCCCCTTCATCTTTCTTGTACTTAACATTTACCTCTGTTGAATAAAAAAATACCATTTGCCCGATGATGGACCTCTAGTCCCAAAAAATATGTAAGCTGCCCAAGATCTTTCAAATGAAAAGTGGCATGTAATAGATGCTAAAACTTAGTAATCAAACCACACTCAGTGCCATTAATGATAATATCATCCACATAAACCAAGAGAAGGACTATACCCACATCAAACTTGTTAAAAAAGAGAGAAGCATCATACTAACTTTGTGAAAAATTGAAGGTAAGAAGTGTACTACGAAACTTCTCAAACCAAACTCAGGGAGCCTGCTTGAGTCTGTACAGAGAACGACTTAACTTACAGATATCATGAGAAGAAGAAGTAGTCATACTAAAGGGAGGTTTCATATAGATCTCTTCTTGAAGATCGCCATAAAGAAAGACGTTTTTCACATCCATTTGATGTAGTTGCCATGACTGTGAAGCGGCAATAGCTAAGATGGTTCGAACCGTGGTCATTTTGCCAACAGGAGCAAATGTCTCCTCATACTCAACCCCATATTCTTGTTTTTTACCTAGAGCTACAAGGCGAACTTTGTACTAGTCCAAAGAGCCATCAAAACGAAGTTTTATAGAGAAAACCCGATAACTCCCAATAGGTTTGATTATAGGAGGATAAGGAACGATATCCCAAGTGTGGTTCTCCTCAAGTGCTTAAAGTTATGCTTGCATTGCATTTTCCCAACACTCACGTTCCATGGCCTGTTTGTAGCAAGAGGAAATGGAAATAGAGGATAAAGTAGCTACAAGAGAGACAGGGGATGAGAAACCGTACCGATTAAGGGGTTAAGAAAAACAAGTAGACCATTGAAGAGTGGTGGAAACTATAGCAGGATCAAGTGCCGGATTGAGATCTTGAGGCTGCACAGAGGAAGTGGAGTCAGACTCATAACGACAATGTTGTTCATATACAAAACCAGGTTCAAGCATTTCCACAACTATCGGGAAATCAGAGAAGCTAGACAAAAGAGATAAAGATGCAGATGATAGCTCAAAATGGGATGTAAAGAAATATTGATTTTCAAAGAAAACCACATTCCTAGAAACTCGTATACGACGAGCATGAGGGTCATAACAAACATAACCTTTTTGAGGAATAGCATAACCAAAAAAAGCACAGTAAACTTATGTAGTTCATGAGCAGGGAGATGCACAAAGAAAACACAACCAAATGCATGAAGATCAGAATATGAAGGGGAATGACCAAATAACTTAAAGAAAGGAGAAACATGATTTAACGTAGGAAAGGGTAAATGACTGATCAAATGAACTGAAGTAGAAAGTGTCTTACACAAAAAATGAAGAGGAACAGATGATTCAAATAAAAGGGTTCTTACCACATCAAGAAAGTGACGATTTTTTCTCTCACCAACACCGTTTTGTTGTGATGTTGAAGAACAAGAACACTGAGAGATAATTCTTGTGCTTTGGAGAAAATCCTGAAACTTATTAGACATATATTCTCCTCTAGAATCAGATTACAAGATCTTGATGCTGGCAGGTAATTGAGTCTCAAGAAGGGCAATGAAGTGCTTAAAAACTAAAAAAACTTATGTCTTAGCTCGTAAGAAGTAAACCCAAGTAAAATAATTAAAATCATCAATTAAAGTAACAAAGTACTTACAATGCGCATGAAAAATAACAGGTGCAATCCCCCAAACATCACTATGAATAATATCGAAAACATTGTGAGGCATGAAATGTATGAGAAAGAAAATGTAGTACTTTACTTTTGCCAAGATTGCATGTTGTACAATAAAAAAAGGATCAAGAGAAGAACATAATTTTACTTCCCAATAAACCAGAATTAAATAAAGTATGAAATACATCTGAGTTTAGGTGGCCTAGACGTCTATGCCACATCTTATTTCCAGGACTAACAACAGTACATGCAAATGAAAGTAAAGGAAACTAGGGATAATTGTGGAGGGAGAAATGTGCATAGGAAAGAGTCATCCTACTTTAGGCCTCTTCATGATCATCTTCATGAACATTGGATCTTGCACAATACAACCAGAACGAGAGAAATGGACATGATAATTATCATCAACCAATTGACCAACAAATAAGATTTGTGGAGAGATTAGGAGACACAAAAATATCAATTAAGGAAGAGGAAAGATCACCAACAGCACTGATAGGCAAAGAACTGCCATCAGCGGTGTTAATTCTCAGATTGCCATCAAATTTTCTAACGTTGGAAAGATGAACAACAATATTGGTCATATAATTAGAGGCTCTAGAGTTAAAATACCGTGGCTTAGAAGAAGTAGTATGATTACCTGAGAGTCCAAAAGTAGAAAAAACAGAAATGATCATCTGTTGTACCATTTCAGGAGTAAGTGTGTTTGGGTTTGCTATGGCTGTAGGAGTAAGAATAGGAACAATCAGCGACGCAGCAGGCAATGTAGCAGAACTAGAGGCACCAACGAAGGCATGATAAGCAGTGCCTTGCTTCCTTTCAGGGCGAATGAGACAAGCCGAGATGATATGGCCCTGTTTCTAAGGACAATCCCGAGCAATATGACCAAAAGCTTTACAACTATAGCACTGAACAACACGCATGTCTCAACCCTTATTCCTCCCTTGTGCTGCATAAGCCACAGTAATAGGAGCACTGACAGTAGCCTGATGTTCTATGGAAGCTTGAGTGACTAGAGACTCCTCACAAAGAAGTTCACTCAAACAAGCATCTAGAGATGGGGTAGGAGCATGAATTGATCTCTCCTGCTGGTTGCATGCACAGCTTGGACAGTAGAGAGAGCTGTAGCAGGAACTTTAGCATAAACAATGTCAGAGTACTCAGCCCAAAAATTTTGAAAATCAAAAAATATTCTTCAATTGACAGACTTCCTTGTGTGAAATTAGTCATCTCATGCTCTAATTGAAATCGTCTAGCGGTGTTGTCTCGATTGTAACTGTGTTGAGATAATTCCACATGTCAGCAACAATTTCATAAGGCATCAGATTGAGAACAAGATGAGGCTCAATGGAGGCAAGGATCCAGGTCATGACCCTAGCATCCTTGATTTCCCACTTGGACAAAGTTTCGACATCTCAAGTGCTCGATCACTCCCATCAAGATGAGCCCACAATTAATTTCCTTCGACAAATATTTTAAACTGAAATTCCCAAATAGAATAGTTTTGCAAGTAAACCAAATATGGAATGATTCTAACTTATGTGAAGACATGATGCAACTGAGAGAGAAAAAAATATGCCACCAGAAATAATATGCCGAGACAGTTGGGAGAAACAAACAAAAATCCAACCAAAGAAGTCACTCACAAATTGCCGACAACATTACTTGCACCAAAAAGTATAACTATATGTGCCAAAAAATAAGAAAGCATGAACTAGAGGAGTACGAATTAAAGTGCACCAAGACAGCCAACCAGAAGGCATCGAGATGCACCCAGATAGCACCAAAACTAGTATGACCCAGAAGCCAAGTGCCGAAACAAGGAATTGAACCAAAGAGGCACCAAAACAAGGAACATATAGTAGAGAAAACCCTCATAGAACCAACAGATAGCACCAAATCACTCCCTGAATCCACAAGCAGCGTCAAAGGGAGCAATAGAATGAAGAACACTAAACAGAGGTGCAAAATACAACACAGGAACTAGGAACTTTGACTAGAGTGCACTGAAGTCTTGAGGAGGAGCCAAGATGAACCCAGATGGCGCTGAAAATCCAGAATAGAACCTCCTAAGAAAAAAAGGAATTTGAAAATAGGTACAAGAAAACTAGGAACTTGGTCTTGATACCATGTCAAAATACTAAGAAACAAAGAATATTTTTGGAAAAACTGCCCTCTTTAATGCAGCCACTTCTTATTATCTATCAGCAATCAACCTATCATTTACAAGTTTAAACTCACCGTCCCTAAGAATCAAAAAAGGATATTATATGTACTACAATTATAACAAAAAGATAAATAATCCCAATTATATGCAAAGTCCTAATTATATAATTATATACATTAACAATGCGAATGTATGAAATGTTGTTAAAACTTTCATGTGGAACGCATGCAACAATTTGTTACCTACAAGTTTTAATTTATGTAAAAGGAAAGTTTTTGTAGATTCAACATGTCCTCATATGTGTACACTGACAAAAGAAATTACTGAGCATATTTTGTTGGAGTGTCCATTTGCCAGGGATTATGTATACATTACAACAAATTTGGTCTTTTGTGACAGGTAAGGAATTGTGCAGTCCCTAAACCATCACTAATAGCCTTTTTTGTGTTGGTCTGTGAAAATCGTCACTAAAATTAGATGAAAATTTGCCTTATGTTCGAATATAAGAAAATTTACATTTAAATGTCGTATGTACATTCGAACATTAAGGTTCTTGCGTGCGAATGCAAATGTTTTGGTGTCAACGTTCGAACATTAGTTTCTGACGTTCAAATGTTAATTTCTATTTTTGTAAATATCACTATAATTACTTGGAACTAATGTTGTTTTTAAATTATAAGAAAGTATAATATAAACATCATTGGTAAAATATATAAATATATTTTATATTTTTTTAATATATATTTAACTATTTAGATATATTTAAATATATAAATATATTTTTTTATTGTTTAAGTATTTTAGTTTATATATATAAGTGGGGGGTGGGGCGGGGCGAGGCGCGGTTAGGCCCTCTGCTAGAGGGGCTAGATATATGCGAGGTAGGTGGCCCCATCCTTGGGTGGGACAAGGTTTCACAGCCCACCATTCGGGGGCTAGTGTGGGCAGGACAACGGCGTGTGGAGCCCCTACTTTTCAATTGGATATTTCAATTTAAAAAGATTGAAATTTAAAGTGTATTGATTTAATTTTAAAGTTTAATAAGTTAACATTAAAGAGCTAATTATCCTAACTAATATTAGAAAAAAATAGATATATTAAATAATATTATTCCTTACATATATTAAAAGCAAAAAAAAAAAACTTATCAAAAAAATAAAAAGCAAAATACAAATAAATATTATAGACTTTCGTAAACAACGTTCAGTTTAATGCATTATTCACGAAAGTCCTAATGCGCATCTCATTAGTGTATTTGTCAAACTTCTCGTTGAGGATATCCACACGATCAGAAAGCTCTTTCACTATTCGGGTGATAACCGTAATCAGTCTGTCGATCACTGTAGCCATGTGCCTCGTGAGTTGTGAGATAACCCCATCAATCCAAGAAAGTTGTGCAGCTCCCCTAGATGTACTCGACACCTACCCACTACCACTCCCCATGCTAGGCTTGGGCGGGGTTGGAGGAGCGAGATCCACTATAGGGGCTGGCTGAAGTCGACCATGCGCCCTTCCCCATCTGATCCTTCTCCGGTGTGTGCCCATGTCGAGGGGGCTCATCCGATTCAAGACCTACTCATCCGGCTGGCATTGTACCCCCTAATCAAATAATAGTTGGTTGATGATGACACCGTAGGGAAGGGTATCTGTGGAGACGGTGGTCGTCTCATAATGGATCCTTTCGAAGATGTGCATGGGCAAGTTTATGGGATCGCCATCTGCCACACGTATCAGGAACTGAGCACACATCTAACTAAATGTGGCCTTATAAGCCACATGATCCACGTTTGTTGCAACAATAAGTTGCAACAAACAAAGGAACAAAAGTAGATCTATCTGGCTAGAGGCGTTCTTTTGTCCCATGAGATTGCGGTCTTTCCTTGAGGCTCAAAGTCACTAGCCTCAACCTATGACGGGCCTACATCCCAGGCTAATGATGACTCAGTTTGGCTAAAGGATGATGTGGTAGTGGCAGCATCTGAATCAATTAGGTCTGCCACCGCTGCATCACCATCCTGAGCACCTGGTGCGACTGGTGTGGAAGGATACGTCCTAAGGCAGATACCTCAAATGTTACATCGCGTACTATGACGGTGTAGAAGGATGCAGCCTGAGGCATGGAAGACATCTCAATGTAGAACTCCCAAACCATGGAAAGGTTTGCCTGCCTCCTCATTGTGTAGCTATTTCCCCAGCTTCTACTGAGGATGACTTCTCTCAGGCTACTCCTCTCCCATCTCAATTCATCAAACTCGTTGAAGAGGATCTCTCGCTTGGTCGTAACGGTCCAAGCCCTAAGCCAGGTAGTGTCAGGATTGGCTCATTCCCTCCCTTATTTTCTGGTAGCCTTGGATGAGACAAGTCCTGCATACAAAATAAGAAATGAAATAACATAAACAAATGTTAGAATAATTGTAATTTGGAAGTGCACAAAAAGGGTTCTGGATTAACATTTGAACGTATGAAAACAAACATTAGAGCGTCAGTGCAAAACATTTGAACATAAACTACATATGTTCAAACATTATTTCCCACTTTTGAACGTTAACTGTGTTATGTTAAAAGTTTAGAATAAACAATCACATTCGGACGTACATTGGTTCGAATGTAAATATATAAAATATATTTTAATACAGTTATGTTCGAACGTTTCCATCTCGGTACGTTCGAATGTAACCATAAATAAAATTTTGTAAATGTGCGTTCAAACGTATTTCATAACTGTGGAAACTGAACGGTTAATGTTCAAGCAATGTTCAAAAGTCAATCTTACGTGTGAAGGTCACAATTTACATAACACGTGTATCGAGGCATGCATACATGTAGCAAATATGTTTGAACGTAACATAGTAACGTTTGAACGTATCCATTACATGTGCAAACATTTCTAAAGTTATGTTTGAATGTGGATATATTAAGTAAGTTGCAGACGAGAGGTAGGAGACGACGTAACAGCATTGGACACACGCATACGGAATGGAATAACAGAATTTCAGAATCGCAAAACAGACTTGGGTAAAATAATTCTTGTATTGATCTGTGATGTACAAGTGCTATTTATAGCTATAGAAATCATTTAACAAATAAGAAATGTATATTTACAGCTCATCAAATGAAATGAAAATGAAATGAAATTAATGTCTTCATGTTTTAGTCTGGTGGCCTTGCATGAGTGTGACAGTGCTCCTCCTGTAATTTCAATAGCCCCTCGCAAGATGGAGAGTATATGTTGATGACTCCCATCTTGAGCAATAAACGTTTGAAGGTAGGAGAATGTAAGGGCTTGGTTAGCAAGTCTGCAAACTGAAGTGATGAGAAAACATGGGCAGTTTTGATTTGACCTTTGGAAATCTTGTCGCGAACTAGATGACAGTCCAGTTCAATGTGTTTAGTGCGTTCATGAAACACGGGATTTGCAGCGATGTGCAGGGTAGCGAGATTGTCGCAATAAAGAGTAGCGGGTGTTCAGATGTTAAGTTGCAAATCACTAAGTAAGTAACGAATCCAAGTGAGTTCATAGACGACGTCTGCCATGGCTCTATATTCCGATTCAGCTGATGATCTCGAAATCGTGTGTTGCTTTTTAGATTTCCAGGATACAAGAGATGTGCCGAGGAATACACAAAACCCGGTGGTGGACCTTCTCGTGTCTGGACAGTTTGCCCAATTGGCATTAGCATAAGCTACAAGTTCCATAGGTGCACGGGCTGAGAGAAGGATACCCTGGCCAGGAGTTCCTTTGAGGTATTTAAGCACCTTAATTACAGCATCATAATGTGGTACACGAGGACACTCCATGAATTGGCTTAATAGGTTGACACTATAGCTGATATCGGGCCGTGTATTGGTTAGATAAATAAGCTTGCCCACGAGTTTCCGATAGAGTGTGGGGTCATGGAAAATGTCACCTTCATCTTTTGGGAGCTTGATGTTTGGTTCCATTGGCAATGGAGAAGGCTTGGCTGCCAAAAGTCCAATCTCTGAGAGCATGTCAAGCGTATATTTGTGATGGCAAATTTGAATACCAGCTCAGGAACGAGCTATTTCCATGCCGAGAAAGTAGCGCAAGGGCCCCAATTGTTTGATGCGGAATTTGGTTTCCAGAAATTGTTTTACTGCAAAACTTGAGTTGGAATCTGAACTCATGAGGATGATATCATCCACGTACACTAAGACCGCAACAAAAGAATTTGTGGAGCATTTTGTGAATAAACTGTAGTCGGCTTTTGACTGGTGGAAGCCAAACTCAGCTAAGGTGGAGGCAAGTTTTGTGTTCCATTGGCAAGATGCCTGACGGAGGCCATATAAACTCTTTTGTAAGAGGCACACTTGTTTAATCTTGGCTGCAAAATGACCAGGTGGTGGCCGCATGTAGAGTTCTTCATCGAGATCGCCATATAAGAAGGCGTTGTTAACGTCAAGTTGTTGAAGGTCCCAACCTTTAATTGCAGCTATTGCTAAGAGACAGCGAATGGAAACCAATTTAGCGACAGGGGAAAAAGTGTCATGAAAATCAATACCTTCGCGTTAAGTGAATCCTTTTGCGACTAATCAAGCCTTAGCTCGCTCAATTGTGCCGTCGACCTTGAATTTGTATCTATAAATCCATTTGCAGTCAATCGATATCTTGTTGGGAGGGAGATCAACGATGGCCCAGGTCTCATTAAGCTCAAGGGCAGCGAGCTCTTATTTCATTGCCTCACACCAAATTGGGTTTTTGATGGCTTGACTATATGAGGTGGGTTCAGAGTGTATAGAAACAGAGGTAGTAAAAGCATGGAATTGGGGTGAGAGTGAAGCATAAGATAACACAGAGGAAATGGGGAATAAAACATTACCTGATGATGCACTGGCAGCAGGCAACTTCATCAAGGATGGCGACTGGAGCGTTTTGGGTGTGGATGACTGGTGACAGTGATATTGTTGGAGGTAAGCTGGAGCGGTTCTGGTGCGTGTGGTTCTGCGAAGAGGTGGGGAAGGAGGTTGTGGGTGGGTTGGAGAAGGGTTATCGTTTGTGGGAGTAGGGGGGTTAGGAGGTGTGGTCGATGAAGGAGTTAGTGTCTGGGAAGGATCTGCTGTCACGCTGGGTAAATGAGTGGTTTTGTCGTGAGTTTCGGTGGGATGGTCAAGGAAGTTGGGTAAATTGTGTGAAAGTGAAGGAGTATGAGAAGTGGGATTGATTGGGTTGCTGGTGAGAGAGCTTTCAGATGTTTGATGTTTGAAAGGAAAAATCTCTTCATGGAAGATGACGTCTTGTGAAATGAAAATTTGTTTAGTGGTGAGGTTAAGTAATTTATATCCCTTGACATCATATGCATTTCTTGGCTCGAGGCTCAAATTTGGATCAGGAATGTGAGAGTGTGGAGGCGAAGCATAAGCAACCAAAAACCTTGAGGTGGGAATATGATGGTTTGATTTGATAAAGGGCTTCAAAAGGAGTTTTATGGTTGAGAATGGGGGTGGGTGTTCTATTGATCAAGTAGACTGCAGTGGTGATAAATTCAGACCAATATTGCATGGGCAATCCGGATTGAAATTTGAGTGCTCGAGCTACATTGAGAATATGTTGGTGCTTGCGCTCAGCAAGGGCATTTTGTTGGGATGTGGCGATGCATGTTAATTGATGTATGACACCTTTGGAGTTGTAAAAATGTGGCATATCAAATTCGGCACCATTATCCGATCTAAGGGTTTTAATTGAGCTATCAAATTGAGTATCAACAAGTGAGAAAAAATTAATCAGGGAGGTTCGAGCCTCAGCTTTGGTTTTAAGAAGGTAAATCTAAGTGCATCTTGTGAATTGATCAACAAGGGTTAGAAAATATTTTGCACCGTTGTATGCTTGGGTGGCATTGGGGCCTCAAATGTCAATAGAAACCACGTCAAATGGTCTGGTAGCCTTGGACTCAAATTCGGGAAATGGTATTTTGTGTTGCTTTGCTAAGTGACATACATCACAAGGGAATTGAGAAGCATTCGAGTGTTTGGAATTATATTAAAATCATATAATAGATGCTTAATCATGGAACTGTGTCCAAGCTGTAGTGCCATAATGTAAACTGATCAAACTTTGTAACGCAAGTATGATTAACAGAAATGGGGGAAAATAAAGGGTGGAGAGAGGACTGCAAGAGAGATGATAGGGGTCTGGTTAATTGTAAGTGATATAGGCCTTCACGTACCATCCCCACTCTAATCGTCATCCAAGATGAAAGGCCCTGAATATAACAAGAATCGGAAAGAAAAATTAGGCAACAATCGGAATGGAGTGTTAGAGATCTAGCAGAAATTAAATTGAATGTGAAAGCAGGAACACAAAGAACTTGATGAAGAATAAGATGGGGTGATAGATGTACGTCACCAATATAGGACGCATTTGTAGTGGTGCCGTTAGGCAATTTGACAGTGCGGGAAATTGGAGTGATGTTATGTGTGAAGTATTGAGGGCTACAAATCATGTGATCTGTAGCACCAGTGTCTATGATCCCAAGGTGTTTGAGTAGAAACCAGTGCATGTGATGAGGAAGGGAATGAGATACCAGACATGGGAGGAGAGTCAGCATGAACATTATTTGCAGCTGGACTGGTGGCTGTGCTGAGATTGTGTTTGAGCAAGGCAAGAATCTGGCTGAGTTGCTCTTGAGTAATAGGTGGACCATGGTTGATCTCTTCCTGTACAAGAGAAGATTGGTTAGCATTGGATTTTGATTTTGAGTGATTTTTGTGTCCAGGAGGGAACCCATTCAACTTGTAGCATTTGTCCCCGTGTGTCCAGGTATATGGCAATGAGAGCAGACATGCAAATTTGGATTTGCCTTAAAGCACCGTTCCAACGAGTGGCCATGTGTATTGCAATGAGAACAAAAGAGACGCTCTCGGCGTGAGTTGGATGGATTACGTGAGTCTGGAGCCTTAGTGACCATGGCCAGGGGAGCCGGCACAGAATGTAGTTGCCGTCTTCTTTCCTCTTGCTGGACAAGGGAGAGCACGCGATTGAGAGCTGGAAGAGGATCTTGAAGTAAAAGTTGAGCGTGAACATAGTCGTAGGAGTGGTCTAAGCCAATAAGAAATTGCATCACCTTATGGGGGTGGTTATATTCCAGCAACGTTTTGACAGCTCCACATGTGCAATTTGGCATGGGCTCGTAAATCTCAAGCTCGTCCCAAAACGTTTTAAGTCGGTTGTAGTATTGATTAACAGAATCAGAGTCCTGTGTGGAAGATGATAGACATTTCTCCAGTTGAAAAGTCCGAGGAGCATTTTGGATGGAAAAACGCTCCTGAAGATCTTTCCAAACGCTATCTGCAGTTTCGGCATGTGCAATACTCGATCTAAGGTCTGAGCTGACAGAGTGTTGTATCCATGCTATCACCATGTCATTGCAACGTTCCCATGGAGCATAGAGAGGGTCAGAGGTTGATTGGCTTGGTGATGGTTCCATCGATGAACCCAAGCTTGTTTTTGATGTTAAGGGCTCGGCGCATTGTTCTCGCCCATGTAACATAATTTTCTGTGGTTAAAAGGTCAGGGACTAAGGGAGATGATGCACCCTCACCAGGTTGGATGAAAAAGGGACTCGCGGGATTGTGGGGGTTGTTCTCTGATTTGGGCGGCATGTTGGCATCAGAATCTTCAGTCATTTCTCTGATACCATATTAAGTAAGTTGCAGACGAGAGGTAGGAGACGACGTAACGGCATTGGACACACGCATACGGAATGGAATAACAGAATTTCAGAATCGCAAAACAGAGTTGGGTAAAATAATTCTTGTATTGATCTGTGATGTATAAGTGCTATTTATAGCTACAGAAATCATTTAACAAATAAGAAATGTATATTTACAGCTCATCAAATGAAATGAAAATGAAATGAAATTAACGTCTTCGTGTTTTAGTCTGGTGGCCTTACATGTGTGTGACAATGCTCCTCTTGTAATTTCAATAGGATATGAAGCGGTTTAGAAATGTAACCGTTATAAGTTCGAACGTTTCAACAAACATTACAAGACAAAGATGGCTGAGTCATCTCTCAAACTTTATAAAAATAAAATTATATGGCAAAATATTACCGTAGAAATGAGGTGTAGATTTTAATAAGTTGTTTTATGGTGGCCGTTTCACCAGTGATAATCCGTGGTGCCTAGAAAATCAACTTGAAGTTTTAGCAAACATTTTTTCCATTTAAGATCGAAATAGGTAGTATTTAAAAAAAATTACATTACAAGTTGAGTAAGGAGACCTACCTCTTTTATGACGGTTGTGGTGGCGTATGATGTCGGTTTTGGTGGGTGAGCGACGGAGGTGATTTTTGAGACAAAAACGTGAAAATGTAACTTTTGACGTCGGTTTGGCCTTACATACCCATAAAGTCCGAACGTTACTTAAATTAATGTTCGAACATTCGTTAAATGACTGTGCGAACGTTAAATGTAATAGTTCGAACATAGTCATTTATAATATATATAGTATATAACATAGTAATTTATATATATATACTATAAATATACTATATATATTAATTTATATATATATACTATAAATATACTATATATATTAATTTATATATATACTATAAATATATATATATATATACTATAAATCACATGGTAATTTCTTAATATGAGACTTGATCTGCCTGATTATGTTTGTATGCAGAATATTGATGAAACTACAGGAAAACATGGTAATATATGCATATATTACATACTATATTATATATATATTACTACATTAATATATATAAACTATATTAATATATATATAGTATATATATGATATTATATAGGTTTAGGCGCCTTCACTGCTTCAACAACATTCTTTGCATCACATTCGAAAGCCACTTTTGCAAATCCAAGCTCTTCACATAGAGTTACTGCCCTTAAAGAGCATAACACTCAGCCACAAATGCAGAATTAACATTATATCTCGGAGCAGCTAACACAACTTGTAAATCACCAGAACAGTCTCTAATAACTATTCCTATGCCCATAGTCTTCTTAGCTTTATCAAAACCAGCATCCACATTTATTTTCATCCACCCTGGATCAGGAACATGCCAAAACTGACCTTCATTCACTCCTGAGTTTGCTTCCATTCCAGAAGTTGCTCTTGTTGAAACTGAATTTACTACTGCAGGTCTTCTCTCTGATGCAGCATTGCTCTGTCCCTCCCCTGAAATCTTCTCTGGATCTCAACTCCAAATTAGATAATAAATCAGCATCACGATTTCTCATCCCAGAATCATTATCATTATTTGAAATTTCCTTCGCATCAACTTTTAAATCATTAGCAGCTCTATATAGATCAATATGTGCAGTAGCAGAGATTATAATCATACAAGGACTAATGAACCTCTATATAAAGAGGTTCCTACTTTCCCAAAGCCTGTAGCTGATCTTGCATGTTAAATCCACTTTTTCACTTTCCAATCTATCCAGAAACTTAGACCATAAGATCCCAAAATCTGCAAAAGAACCACTCCATTTTTTTACTGGACTCAAATTGTCACCCCAAACATCAACTGCACCTGGGCACTCCCACATAACATGAATAATAGTTTCTTCTTCTCGGTGACAAATAGGACGTTCACCCTTTTCAATTTTTCGTTTTTTTCCTTAGATTGACACAGTTGGCCAAATCTGAAAAGTATGCACTCTTGATTGAAAAAACTCCCTTGGTTGAGTGCCCCCAATCATCTTATCTTCTCCATTCCTAGTACTTACAGGTATAGAACAGATAATACTAGCCTCATCTTGATTAAAAATATCTTCAATCCTCTTTCTTCCAGATCTGCCTATCTTCATCTATTGGTACTGAAACAGTAGCTTCCAGATCAATCCACTCCAAATTTTAATTGTCTTTCCATTGCCCACCCTCCAAACCATTCCACTTTTAACTAAATCCAGAACTGACCATAATCCTCTCCATATTTGAAAAGGACCACCCCCCAGCTTTGCATGAATCAGGGGTGTACTCCGACCCGACCCGACCAAATAAATCAGGTTTCCAATTCGACCCGAAAAATTCCAGTTCCGATAGCTCGATTACCCGTTTAGCCGATTGCCCGACATCTTCATCTTCCTCCTTGATCCGTAATCCAAACCCTACATCCGGACATCAGTAAATCCCAAACAAAAATCCTACATCGCGAACTCGACATCTTCCGTGATTCAAACATAAACAAAAATTCCAAATCTACACATAAACAAAAATCCCAAATCCACACTACGATACTTGCTACCATCAACTTTTGCATTTTCCCTTGGATATTTGACGGGGCGATTAACATTCCTCACAGCCCAAGACCTCATCGCGCAGTTTTCAACATTGACGATCTCCCCAACCTCGAAGTCAAAGCCATCTTCACCGCGAAGTTCTTCACGAGGACAAGCCGTCAAGATCTCGGGGTTAGTCAGCGCTTGGTCGGAGAGAGACAGAGAGAAGAAGGAGAAGGAGAAGGAGAAGAAGAAGAAGAAGAAGGAGAAGAAGAAGAAGAAGGACTTACAGTTACAGTCCATAACTTACGGATAAAGATTGAATATGAAGCGCAAAGTGCAAACATAGGTTTTTAATTGGTATCGTGAAATACCCGAATACCCGATTAACCGAAACAGGTCGAAATATCGGTATTGGGTCGGGTCTAAATATCGGGTCGGGTCGGAACTCAGGTTTTCTGTTCACCCCTAGCATGAATCATTGGACCAAATTTAAAATACTTTTAAACTTTATAAATTTGAGCCACTAGAGAAGAAGGCTCCTTTATAATCCTCCAGATCTGTTTTGCCAACATAGCTCTATTGAAGCGTTGTAGATCCCGAAATCCCAAGCCACCATTGTTCTTTGAGTCGCCTAATCTGGACCAATTCCTCCATATAATTCCGCTAGCTTCTTTCTTGTGATTCCACCAAAATTGAGCCAACATTGTCTCAAGTTCCGTTAATAATCTCTCGGGGAGTCTGAATACGCTCATCCTATATGCTGGAATAGCTTGTAAAATACTTTTTATTATAACTTCTTTACCTGCTGCTGAAAGGAAAGAAGTCTTCTAGCTTTAGATCCTCCTCCAAATTTTCTCCTTCAGGCTTCTAAAAGTTTTGTATTCGGATCTCCCTACTACAGTAGGTACATCCAAATATTTATTGTAGTTGTCACAAGAGACCCCTGAGCTTGCTGTAATATAAATTCCTTTACTTCTTTGCCAATATTAGAACTAAAGAGTAGAGGAGTTTTTTGTTAATATAAGGGTTTGACCTGAAGCTATTTCATATTGCTGTAAAATAGACATCAAATTAAACCATTCCTCCACTCGGGCCCTATAAAATATCACGCAATCATCTGTAAATAAAAGATGATTGATCCTTGCACCTCCTCTTGTCACTGAGACTCCTTAGTCCCCTTCGGGATCCAGATGCATGACCTGCCTTTTGCAGGCATGAATAAACGCACAGGGGAGCGGCTGGGCAGAAATGCAGGTTCGGTTTTACTGGTGGACGTTGTTGACAAGGGGAGAGCTTGGGGAAGCACACTCCGTGTCAAAGTACTAATCCACGTTACAAAACCTCTAGAAAGGGGTCGTGTGCTAAATTTGGAGGATTCTCTCTCATTGAGTTGAATTATTGTATACTCTATATTTTTAAAATTAATATATTTTATAATTATTATAAAATATTATTATTAATTTTTAATATGAAAAATAATTATAAGATGTAAATCTAAATTATAATTAAAATTGATGAATAGCATGATTTATATTTAATTTTATAATTTATGATTTATTTAAATAATATTTCTTCAATCCACAATACATTTTTGATATATTTATATATATATATATTTTGTTTAATATAGGTCATGCTTAAAAAAAAATGCATGAATTTTAATTGCTTTGAGTGGTCAACGGACAATTTTTTGAAGAAAAGGTTATTACTCTTGGAACTTTCAAAAAGGTAGCAGCTCCTTTTTCAGTTTAGGATGCAAAACAGAGTGCTTTTTTTTTTTTCTTTTGGTGCAGAGCAGACTACTTTTAGATCTTCATTGTTTAATAAAAAATTATAGAATAAATTCACACTCACCACATTCACACATACAGCAATATCTTTTTCGAATTATCCTTATTCACCCTAGCACTATTCTTATTCAACACTTTTCCGGACAGCAACATCTTTGGAAAAGATGATAAAGCTGTAGAGAAAAGGTACCAAGTCTTCTTTTTGGGTTACTCGGTACAGCACGCAAGCGGAAAAGGCAACATAGAGAAAAAAGACACCAACACGAGAAAGCACTTTCTGGTCCGCTGGATTGAAGGAGCACATAGTTCCATTCAGCTCTCTTTGCCTTTTCGCCTGACGAACAGGAGATACCTTTGGCTCTTTTCTATTCTCAAGACACGCAACAAAGCAGGTAAACAGAGGCACGCGAACATAGAACTGTTTTGATCTCTCAGATTTTGGCTTCAAATGGGGCAGCGGAGATTTTATTTTAAGGGAGGAAAGATACGGGTAGTAAAAAAAAGAAACAAAAACAGTATTTTATAGAATTTTTATGGAGCTCAAATTGTTGCGGTTTCAAACTCTACTTACTACCTACCTCTATTTATCTTTATTTTCTTAATTTTATAGTTAAGAGTAAGAATAAGAATAGTATAACTTAATTTTTCGTTCATTTTCTTTTTTATAATTTTTATGATGAACTCAAGTGGGAAAAGAGAGTATGACAGCAAGATTTTAGAGCTCTCGTATCCAATTACTACCTGACTTTTCTCTTTTACTTATAGTCTTCATTTAGTGTAATTTAATTCTTGCTTAGTTTTATTTTTCTGTAATCTTTAGAGTAAACTCAAGTGGAGAGATAGCGCATAATAGCAAAGTTGTAGAGCCCTTGTACCCAACAGCTGCTGACTTTCTTCATTCACTTGAAGTCTCCATATCCAAATTTTCTTTTTTTATTTCAATTTAAACTTTATGATTTTGAACTTTGGCATTTTAATTCCTGCTTCTTTAATTTTTGTCATTTACTTTTATTGCTACTTTAAATTTCAATTAATTAATTTCTGCAAATTTAATTTACTATATTGCATTTCAATATTTTACCTTTTCTCATTACACTCAAATCCAAAACTACGAGTCTGGTCCATGACCAGTACTCTTTTATTTTTGTTACACTCTTCTATCCAATGCACATATTACCATTTTTATTTTTTCTTTGTAAATATCTTCACTTTTTTATATGAGTTTGATTTTAAAACAATTTTTCTTGAGGAGACGGTTTAGGAATTTGTTCCTAATTATTACGCAATACCTCCTGCACTTAGGATAACTTTTGTGTTACTTAATTTTGAGTGAGTCACCCGCCACTGCATGAAGTTCAAATATGAATGCCTTCCCTACGTTTTACTTTCATTGTGGAGTCATACTCCATCTCAATTCAAATTGTTCCAGCAAATTCTCGAATGGCAAGACCAGCGAGAGTCAACTACTTCAATATGGATCTTGGCTCAAAGTAGGACCTTCCCCCAAAATGACTCCCTCTCCCCAGCATACACAATTCACAGACCAACCATCGTCGTCCAGTGCTCGGCAAGGATTCTCAGAGGAACACAATCAAAATTTAGGCGGGAAAAGTGTCCCTCCCCCCCAAAAAAATACCTATATCTTGGATGGAACTCTCTTAGTACCCGAGGGAACAGGTAGCACACCAAAGCAGGTAAAAGTAGGAAGCAACTTTACGATCTAGGGATCTCGAGGCTCAACTAAGTCCCAGTTTGAAGCAACCTCAAACAACATTGGGAACCACCTTCTATAGAAGCCTAGTATGTCTCTATCCCCCCTTAGACTGGCCTACACCTGGTGGACAAGGACATGTCCTTGCCAGAGGAGAATGACCTGGTTGGTCACTCTATCTCCTTCTCAGAACACAGTCCTCTAAAGCTCGACAAAAGTCACCTTTTGCTCAGCTGGAAAAGGAGAGCACAAGGTGTATATGCTCCTAACCTTGAGGGTGCACAACCTTTCCTTCCTGTAATGTCATCTAAGCACAAGAAAAAGAAAAGGGAAGTCAACTTTTACTCGAGATCACTAAGAGCCTCCAAAAGGCTCAAGAATATTAATATGGCAGAGGTTGTCCAACAACCCTCCTAATCCCACGAAGATCCTATGTTGGAACTGTCGAGGGTTTAGGAACCTTCGGACAGTGAGAAAACTCCACCTATTGGTGCGAGAGAAGTTGGCCCCAGTGATCTTCCCAATAGAAACAAAATGTAGGAGGACAAAAATGGAATCAATCCAAGACCACCTTGGTTTCAATTGTAGTTTTATTGTGGACACTATTGGTAGAAGTGGTGGACTTGCTGCTATCTGGAAGCATGACCTTGACATAGAACTCATCTCCGACTCCTTAAGACACATATCTCTACTAGTTAGAGATAGAGACCCTCTTATCAATTGGACCCTCATAGGCTTCTATGAGAATCTGGAAGTTGCCAAGAGAAAAGAATCTTGGAATCTCTTTAGACTCCTTAAACTCCCCAATAACACCCCCTGGCTTTGTTTAGGGGATTTTAATGAGATCATTTCCAATAGTGAAAAATGTGGTGGACCTTTGAAACCTGCCAAACAAGTGAACGAATTCTATCTGGCCCTCTTGGATTGTGACCTGGGAGACTTGGGTTTTGAAGACCTTTAGTGTACCTGGTGCAACTCAAGGGAGGGTTTTGAATTTACTAAAGAGAGACTTGATCGTGCTCTTGTCAGTCGTGCCTAGTCCCTTGTTCAATTCAAACACAGTCCATGTGTTACCTATCCAGTCCGCTGATCAAAACCCTTTATTCATAACCTCCCTTGCTAACCTTCTTGTCCATCCCACCCAAAGGAGACCTTTTTGGTTTGAAGCATCTTGGATGAAGCTATCAGAATGTGATGAAATTGTTAATAGAGCCTAGTTTGGTTCCTTACAAACTGGCTCCCAAGCAATTGTGGTTAAGAGGGGTCTTCAAAGATGCATGCATCAATTGAGGGAATGACACTGCCTTTCTAGAAAAAAATTTACTCAACTTTTAACCAGCAAAAGACAACAACTAAAGGAGCTCCAAGATTCTAACACAGGGCATGACTCGAAGCAAGTGAAAAAGTTACAAAAGGAATTAGATGCTATCCTAGAATCTGAGGACCTGAAATGGTGCCAAAGAGCCAAGCAAAGATGGCTTCAAAATGGAGATAGAAACATAAATTTTTTTCACAAAAGTGCCACTCTAAGAAAGTAGAGGAACTCGATTACCACAATCAATACTAAAGGGGAACAGACCACAACAAATGTAGTGGAAATTGGGCAGCTCTTTTAGAACCACTACCAAAATTTATTCTCTACTTCTAACCCTGTTGATCATGCAGGGATCCTGGAGCAAATGGCGCCTTCTATTACAACAGAGATGAATGAAAGCTTGACCAAAGCTTATGACAGGAGTGAGGTCGAGAAGGCAATCCACCAAATGAATCCACCAAATGAAAGCTTATGTTAGTTTATGCATCGGCCTCTCGTCGCGGTCGTGATTATACTCGTGGCATCTCTCTTGAAAAAAATAGAAGGTAGGAAAAAATCAAAGTCACAATTCCCAATAACTCCATTGAGATACTGGATGATGGTGCATCAGTACTTTCCTCCTATATTGGCATACTGGTATGAGATTATGTTCTATTTTATGTGCGATCATGGTGAAATAATCCTAATAAGATTAAAGAGCACATTCAAAGTAGTGTGCTGGTGAGTTTACTTTAAGAGTACATTTTTCCACCTAAATTTTTTTTTCTGATATTCTTTTATTTAAGTACTAAAATTATCTTTTAAAATTGCTAATATGTCTTTGTTAGAAACATGATGATCCTGAATTTTTTTTCCTAAATTCATGTGTATGTTACTGCTTACACTAATGAGCGTAGTGAGAGGATGGATTTTGTTGCTGCAGATAATTATATAAGCAATGTTAATTTTATTAAATAAAGTATGCAACGTCTGAATAATTTATTTTTTATTTGTATTTCTTTTAATATGTTGCTTGTTGTATGTTTTATTTCTAATTGAAGGACAAAATATTAGAGATGTATTCAGTTTCTAGGGAATCTTCTCCTAGTGACATACATATTCACGCAAGTGATCAGAACCAAGTCTGGCATAATAAGAGGTTTTGGACATTCTTTCAAGCATTCTGCCGGTTCATCCTTCACAAGCTCCTCGCCTTTACAAATTAATCATTTTACCAAAAATTTAGAAGTAGCACAACGAAAAAATGAGTATAAGAGGTCGAGATAGCAAGAATTGGAGTCTCTCTAGGAGCAATAGTCTGATTTAGAAACGCGTTTGCAGGAGCAATACAGAGACCAGGCAAAAAGAATGCGTAGTGAAGTCCAAAAATAAGTGTAGAGGGAGATGATGATCTAAATAAAGCGTGTTATGTCATTACAGTAAGATCGCAGTGGACAAGGAAAAAAGAAGAAATATATTTTATAAAATATGTCATTGTTTACAACATTAACTATCTAATTTTGTAACTCTATAAGACAATGTTAGTTGTTAAGTTGATGGTATAATATGACATTATAATTTATATTTTTTTTAATTTGATGAAATATAGCATTCTTTACCTTACAAATATGAAATGTTCAAACATTGATTCACGTTCGAACCAACGTTCAAACATAAATAAACAATATTACAACATAAAGTTCGAAAGTTAGATCCAACGTACACACATTTAAAAAAAATCCAATGTTTAAACTATTAACGTTCGAACAAACCTCCGAATGTACCACACATGTTCGGACGTTTCTCTGTTTCTGTAACTTGTATTTTTACAATTGGTAGTATGCTGTTTAAATAGATACATGTAGCTAATCTAAGTATGGAAACAATGAACAAATGGAAACAATTGAAATTTACAAAATCACTAACTAATTCCTAGAATCATGGTTGGCTGATTTTGTGCAACCTGAATCCTGATTTGGTGCAATTAGGGATTCAGTCAATACTCCCCCTCAAGTTGGTGCATAAAGATCCGTAATGCCCAACTTGCATGAAAAATGGTGAAAAAGTTATCGTCCTAAGGCTTTAGTGAAGATGTCGGCAACTTGCTCGTGGGAGGAAGTATGCACAATAGTAAGAAGGCTAGACCGGATCTTATCTCGAATGATGTGACAGTCAATTTCAATATACTTGGTGTGCTCATGAAACACAGGATTATGAGTAATGTGAAGAGCAAACTGATTGTCACAATGTAGGCTGAGAGGCTTAGGATGGAGGATGCCAACATCATTGAGGAGCTGTTTCAACTAAGTGAGCTCACAAGTGGTGACAAACATGGCATGGTATTCAGCTTTCGCAGAAGAGCGGGCCACTGTCGTCTCTCTTTTTTTACGCCATGAAATGGATCTTGTTCCGAGCTGAATGAAATATCCGGTGGTGGAGCGGCGAGTAGTGGGACAACTCGCCCAATCTGAATATGTGTAAGTGGTAACCTGTAAACTGCTGGATGAAGAGAAGAAAATGCTTTTGCCTGGATTTCCTTTGATATAGTGGAGAACACAGTTGGTTGCTTCCATGTGAGGCGCGCGAAGGGCATTCATGAACTGGCTAAGGATGTTCACTGCAAAAACAATGTCAGGACGAGTAATAGTCAATTAAATGAGTTTTTCAACTAGGTGTCAATAGACACTAGGATTGAGAAGGAGAGTGTCATCTTCATTTGTGAGTTTCAAGTTCTGTTCCATGGGAAAATGAGCAGTTCGAGGGCTGAGTTGGCCACTATCATTTAGAAAATCAAGGGCATATTTTCATTGGTTGAGGAAGATGCCTTTTGGGGAGTGGGCAACCTCGAGACCAAGAAAATATTTAAGGGGACCGAGACTTTTGGTTTTGAAGTGTGTAGAGAGAACTTCTTTAAAAACCTCAATCTAGGAGAAATTATTGCCAGCAACGAAAATGTCATCAACATAGACCAGGACGATAGTGATAAGGAGTGATCTACTTGAGATTCAGTAAAACCTACATCAAGAAGCATGGTGGTTAGTTTGTAAAACCAGTTGTGGGATGCTTGTTTGAGGCCGTATAGTGATTTGCGAATGCGACAAACACGTGTCTTCCCCTGAGGACAATAATCGGGAGGTGGTGTCATGTACACTTCTTCATCAAGGTCTCCATGGAGGAAGGCATTATTGACATCAAATTGATGAATGAGTCATTGTTGGGTAGACATCGAACAATGGTCATTTTTGCAACGGGGGCAAAGGTCTCATGATAGTTTAGACCCTCGGCCTATGTGTAACCTTTTGCAATTAGCCGAGCTTTATATCTTTCAATAGAACCATCTGCTTTAAGTTTGGTTTTAAATACTCATTTGCAGCCAATGGGTTTCTTGCCGAGGGGTAGGGGCTCAAGTGTCCAGGTAGAATTGGCCTCGAGGGAATGGAGTTCAATAGACATAACTTTTCGCCAATGAGAGTGGCGAATAGTAGCAGAATAACAATAGGAGTCAACAGAAATAGTGAGAGCATGTAAAAAATTTAGGTGCGATGATGAGAAACGAGAGTAAGAAAGAAAAGTATATCAAGGGTGAACAATACCTGAGGTGCGTGCAGCAGGTGATGATGCCGTGGGTTTCGTGTGTAGAGTCGGACAAACATAATCATGTAAATAGGTAGGTCGAGTAGTAGTGTGGCGAGGTCGGTAAGAAGTGGGGGAGGAGAAGGGATGTCAAGGATGCTAGTATCAGGAATGAAAGTAGTGTTTGGTAATATAGGCTCAGGAACAGGGAGAGGAAGGATGGAACAGATATATCAGGAAGAGTGGGAAGATCTTGAAAGGGAAATTTTTGTTCATTGAAATTGACATCTCGAGAAAGAAAAATGGTTTGAGTGTCAAGATTATAGAGCGTGTATGCTTTTTCGTTACTGCGATAACCAAGAAAGACGCATTTAGTGGCACGAGAGGAAAATTTATCGCAAGAGGCACGAAGAGTTTGGGCATAACAGAGGCAGCCGAACACACGTAGATGGTTGCAATTGGGAGTAGTGTTGAAAAGAAGTTCAGAAGGTGATTTATTTTGGAGAGTGCGACTCGGTGTGCGGTTAATGAGATAGGCCGCGGTGAGTACGCATTCACCCCAAAATTTTATAGGTAAGTGGGCTTGAAAGCAAAGACTTCGAGTAATGTTCAGGAGATGCCTATGTTTTCGTTTCGCAACACCATTTTGTTGGAGAGTTTCGATACATTTACCCTCATGAATAATGCCTTGATTTTTAAGATAAGTTTGAAATTTGTGCAAGAGAAATTCTTGTCCATTATCAGTGCGAATTATTTTAATCTTTGTATTGAACTGAGTTTGGACAAGAGCAAAAAAGTGCATGAGATGTGTATAAGTCTCAGATTTATATTGCATGAGATAGATCCAGGTAGTGCGGGAAAAATCATCGACTATAGGGATAAAATTATGGGCACCACAAGTAGAAGGAGTATGATAACTTCCCCAAATGTCACAAAAAATACGATTGAAAAGAAAATAACTTTTATTAATATTAGAAGAAAAAGGTTGGCATGACCTACGTGTATTAAAAAAGGTGTGCTTGGAGCGAGCACAAACATCACAATCCGAAATAACATAAGAAGTATTAAAAATTTGAGGAATAAGAAGATGGGAAGGGTGACCTACGTATTGATGCCATAAGTCCTTATTGGCAGTAGGTTGCGCGGAGAAAGCCAAGACGGTGTTGGGCCGGTACACATAGAGCCCATTGCAGATTTCTCCCGCTCCAATCAATCTCGTCGACTATGGATCCTGAAAGGAAAAATTTTCAGTGGTGAGTTGAGGAACATATAATAGATTAAATTGAAATTGAGGGATAAAATAGACATTTGTAAGGGTAAGGGTATCAGATAAGGGACAAGTGCCGACTCCTTCAATGGACAAGGTATTTTTATTTAGAAGCCATATTGAGTGAGGAGATTTAGGGTTTTCAAGGTCGGTGAACATGGCTCGATCATGGCACATGTGGGCGCTAGCACCATTATCCACGACCAAGTCACGGTGGCTATCAAAGGTAGAAGGAGAGGAGACCACATTACCGACGAACTTGGCTGACGATGGTTGCAGGGTGAGAAGATCAAGCAATTGCTTGTAGAACTCCGATGTCAGACCTGGTATCGGCGACGAACCAGAGAAGGGAGCTGCTGTGTTGGCCACCAGAGCCACCCCAGATGGTGGTTTGCCAAGAATAGAGGGGCATTGTTTGGATCAATTGTCTCGGCCTTGTGGGTATCCGATAACTCTCCACCATTGATCATGAAGGTGACCTGTGTTGCCACATTCCGAGCATCGATGAGGGTTTTTGGAGACGCCGAAATGTGCTGTAAAGGCCATCGAGTTAGCTGGCTTTGGTCGCAGATGAAGGAGACACTGTTGTTCTTCCTGCAACAAAATAGAAAAAACTTTTGTGATGGGGGGAAGGGGATCCATGTCTAGGATTTGAGTTTTGAGTTGGGAGAAAGATTCATTGAGTCCAAAAAGGAATTAGAATACTATTTCATCCTCTGCTTCTTGTTGGAGATATTTGAGATTGTCACTATTTTGGAGATGACTGAGTTCATCCCATTTTTTTTTTATCTAGTTGTAATACTCATGAATTGAGTTTGTATTTTGCTATAGAGAGGAGAGCTCGCGTTTGAGATGGTAAAGGCAGGCATTGTTGCTGTGGCTGAAGCAAGACTCAAGGTCAATCAAGACTTCTCGTGGATCAGTGTGATATTCGAGAGAGATTGCAAGAGATGGGCTAATGGAGTTGAGAATCCAGGTAAGTACCATATCCTTGGTTTGATTCCATTGTGTGTAATCAAAAGAATTTTGGTCGAGGGTGAGAGAGAGCCATCAACAAAGCTGATCTTCTTTTTGGCGTTTAGGGCTCAGGTCATAGCCTTTTGCCATTTGGGAAAGTTGTCGTGTGTAAGGAGTCCAGTGACTAGAATGAGACTTGGAGAATCAGAGGGGTGAAGGTGGTAGGGAGAAGGGATGTTGGAAGAGGAAGCCATGGAGGACTCAGGTAGGGACCGTGTTTAGGTTAATACCATGTTAACAATTTGAAATTGGGAAACTTTTCTACTCTGTAACTTGTATTTTTACAATTGATAGTATGTTGTTTAAATAGATACATGTAGTTAATCTAAGTAAGGAAACAATGAACAAATGGAAACAATTGATATTTACAAAATCACTGTCTAATTCTTAGAATCATGGTTGGCTGACTTTATGCAAGCTAAATCTTGATTTGGTGCAATTAGGGATTCAGTCAATAGTTAACATTCGAATGTACGTCCAAATATTGTACTAATTATGTTCGAATGATGGTCCCTAAACATTCGAACATGGTTCACGTTCGGACGTCAAAAAGTTCAAATATTTAAATTATACGTTCAAACATTATCTCAATGAATGTCAACTTCTATTGTTCAAAGGTCAATTGATCGTGCTTAGGGGTGTAAGAAAAAATGGGAAAATCAGGCTGGACCGGTCAAAACTGGTGTAGTCGGTCCAGTTTTGGATCGATACCGGCTCGAAATAGGTTCGGAATCGATTCCTGTAATGTAAAAATCGGTGAGTACCGGTCTGGTTTTAGTTCTAAGCTTTTTAGAATCGACGGACTAGACTGAACCGATTCAATATAATATATATTTTAAATTAATTTTTTAATATTATATGTAATATATAATAATATTTTTTATATTATATATAATATTTTATACATTAGTATGTAAAGGGAGATGATAGAGTTACAACTCTTTTTACAACCTTTTACACAATCGTGTTATAAATTAGGGGCATTTTTGTAAAGTAATGTATACTTTAATACATCACTTTACAAAAACGTGCCTCATTTATAACATAGTTATACAAAAAGTTGTAAAAAGGATTTTATGTGTATCATTACTCTAATGTAAATTAGTTACAATATACATTTTATAGCCTAATAGTAATAGTCTAATACTATATTACTATTAGTAATATACTTTGAGTTTATATGTAAATTACTATACTAAATAATTATATATAAAATAATGATATGGTATTAGTATTAGTATATTAATACTATCACTATCAATAATATAGTTATAAAAAATTAAACTTATTATAATAAATACTAATATGTAATTATTCTAATCACTATTATTAATATTAATATTTATATTAATAGTCAAATAGACTAATTTAAAACTGGAAAATCGGATCAAACGAGACCAAAACTGGTAAAACCGATATTATCGATTTTGAAAGGAAACCGGTGTGTAATCGGTTTTAAAAAATGCAAAATCGGTGCTACCGATGCGGTTCTAGATTTTGTTCAAAACCGGATTGAGCCGGATCGGTTACACTGCTAGTCGGGTTTACATTCAAACGTCAGATTAGACGTTCGTTACTTTCTGTGACACATTTCAACCATCATAAAAAAATAGAATTTTCGAACATTACATCAAATGGAAGACCTCCAACCATCATTAAAAATATTTTTTATGACAGTTGAACAGTAAACCATTACCAATACTTATTTGTGACGCACTTTAGGTGACTATCGTGTCGATGGTTTCAAACCATCACCAATTGTCTTTTATGGCATTTTAGTCTTTTTTGTGATGATTTCGTTTGTCAGTAAAATTCAAATGTGTTGTGGTGATAGGGTAGTCGCTGCAATGCTATTAAAAATTATAACTTGAAGGATCTCACCTTTGAAGGTGTTTGCATGAAACTTATGCCGAGGCTAACTACTGAAAAAAAGTAATTGATGATGCTTATCACTCAAAAAATCTGGTTTTAAAGAAATTAATTTTTTTTTTAGAGATGAGATGAGATAAATGTTAAAAAAGAATAAAATATTATAGTAATATATATTTTTTATATTAGTTTTATTTTGAAATTTGAAAAAGTTGTTTTAAGATTTGAAAAAGTTGAATATTTATTTTATTTTGTATGAAAATTTGAAAAAATATAATGCTGAGTTTAAAATAAGATAAAATAAAATGAAATAGTTTGTGAAAATTAATCGTTGCAAAAACTAAGACATTGTTCCAGGATTTTCTAGCACTTCGTCAGCAAGATGTTGTAAATCGAGTGACTCAAGTTGAAGCAATTATTAAGTGGCACTCTCCGAGTGTTGGTTTCATTAAAGCAAATTGGGATATAGGCATTGATAAATCCTGATGAACATGAATAGGTATTTGCTGATATTGCTCTTTGAGTAATTAATGAAGTTGTTCGTTTGAAAAATGATTACAAAATGTAAGCTGTCCACGACTAGCAATGCAATTTTTCATATTAAATTGTGTCTTCTTTACTTATACATGTTAATATTATTACTTTAATTTAGAGTTTTATATGTTAATCAACTTAAATGTCTATGCCCGCAAAATAAACCAATTCAAAAAGTGACTGGAATTGAAAATTAAAATATAAAATAATATTGCTCATCCACCAAGTCATCCTTGAAATTCCCTTTTTACTCCTGTATGACTAAATATATCTAATAATTTTTACAATCAAATTTATTAGATGTCATTCGTGTGAATATTCAGAAATATACAATAAATAAATTATCAAGCATAACACAACGATTGGTTACGAAAGGAAACATTTTAAAGAACTCCTCAAAGATAAAATCCTACGAAACAACAAAATCCAAGAAAATTAATTTTATTGATTAAATATTAGTTTACAAGTAAACTATTCAATTACAAAACCTCTATCAATTGACTCCCTTACTTGACCGAACAAACGACCAATTTATTCATACTGCGGTAGCAGCCAGAACTTCTAGCGATCTTTAATTTTTGATCTTTTCTACTGGAACCTCCAGTGGTTGATCACGAACACCAATCAACGATTCTCTCAAATCTTGAACCAAATTACACTCGCAAGTGTATAAAAATCACAAGAAAAATTCTCCACTAATTTTCATATCAAACAGCTCTCAAATATGTCTAAATATCAAGTCTCACCGAAATCTCGTTGCTAGGATTACAATTTGACTTAATTTAAATAGACAATCCAAAAAGTGTTGCTAAAACGTGTCTGCTGATAGGGTATTCTTCTTCAAAATCGGTCTGCTAACAGGTTGCTAATAGACTTTTGGACTTTCTGTTGCAATTTGAATTTCGAATTTGCCTTCTAATTCTATTCTTCCAAATCTCGAAATTCAACTTTCCAGCCTCTTTAACAGACTTCCTAGACTTCTAAATGGACTCAAATTACTATGAATAAATTCTATAGTTTAAATTACATTCATTCAAAAATTAAAACTTAAATTATAAGATAAAATCTTATCCTATTGAATTTAAACTCAATGATCCAAAATTACAACTTCAGAGATACGATGAAATCTTATCCTATTTGAATTCAAATACTTCAACACTAATTCAAGCCAACAAAATCTGCATTAACAATCTCTCATTTTGGCTAATTGATGACAAAATATTTTTTGATGAATGTATGTTTTTTGTGATCATGAGCAAAATAAAAAATAATCAATTAAAATCGAAAATCATATTACATCACATTTAGTTTATTTACTTCAAATCTACCATAGTGTTCATCATTTATATATATCAACATATCAAGTATTGTTCCAAGAAATAATGACACTGTGATTAGACAATATTAAATGTATCAAAATAGAATTTTCTAAATTCATGCATCAAATCAAAAAATCAGTAGCTAGTTTTCTCGCATATTCTGCTCGGGCTTTCTCCCCCTTCATCAATACTTCTCCCCCTTAGTCTTGTGCTGCTACTCCCCCTTACTCCTCACTTTTGTCCCTATTTTCATCATCAATTTAGTCAAATTAATGTCATTTATAAACTAAAAGTGCAGCCTCCCTTGAGGAATCAGGTGAGGAGGATTTTGCTTTATCCTTATTTCTCATATGAGCACGCACAACCAAAAAGTTAGAAAAAACAAATATAAGTTAGTTTCATAAAAGGACTCCAGTGTCAAGAATGCATTGAAGAGAAAAAAATGCAAAAAAAAATCATATGGTTCAGTATCCAACAATGTTATCTCAAACTAGTCACAAACAAATATGCATGCATTCTAAATGTGAGAACCATAGCAAATGAGAGGTAAACAGAGAAGACAAGTTAATTGAGGCAAACTATCAAGCACCTGGTGTGCATTGGTGACAAATGGAGGAGCAAGAATTCGGTTTCTTGTGGAAATCGGCCTCAATACAATCAGAAAACAATTCCCAAAGCACCCAATGTGCAACAACTAACTGACCCAAATCAATATCTAAAATCAAACTCGGCATTCAATTCAAATCAAAATCCATTTCGGAAAAATACATGACCGAAACCTAGAGCATACGAAACGGACATACTAAAAGCAATAAATCTTGACAACTTACCTTGAGTGATGTTCGTAGGTTGAAAACTAGTGAAGCCGAGGCTTTCGCTTCAAGAAATTTGGGTGAACTTTAAGAGATTTCAAGTTTAGGGAACAGAGACTTGCGATATGATGTGATGTGAGAAAACAGGGGGCTCTATTGTGCAAGCTTCGTGTGCGGGAAGTAAGGCAACTAAAGTTGCCGTGAGTCACTTTGAGTGACTAGCATGTATGACATAGGGACATGCTTTGGGTCTTACCGAGACCATTTTTGTGTCCCATTGGGACTTAACCACAACATAGATTAACCATACCATTCCCATTGGGACTTAGTTACAACTTAGCCCCTAAGAAAAATCTTAGTACCTGAGATACAAAAAACTCACCAAGAGCACTGCTTTTGAGTTTTTTGGAGACATAACCAAACCACATAAACCTCAAAAAGTCCTAAGTATTGTTTCAAAAACATACCTCACAAGCATTGTCAACAGCAAAATTGACCAAAAAAAAATTATAAGTAGAAAAAAAACATCGGCAATGGGGCAAGTAGCATAAAGAGATGCATCTCGGTTCAATCAAAGTGTTACTCACAAAATAAATTCAAGATCATACACCCTCTTGATTGCAACACCCACAATGGGTTTTCACTCCTCATAAATCATCAAAGTCAAGGTTCATGTGAATGTGTGAGTAAGCAACTTATGAAAGGTAGCAACTTTTTCTGGATGATTTTATTCTTTATATATATATATATATATATATTTTTTTTTTTTTTTCATGAATGCCTTTGTCTTTTGATCATCATTTTTAATAAGAATTTGCTTTTAAAAGGTGCTCCCAAGATGTTCTCATTCATTTTAAGGCAAACTTTATATTATGGCCTAGATACATAAGGGTCTCATCCAAACACTCTACTTACATATCCCCTTTTGATTCATTTTTATCATTCATCTTTTTTTCGCAATGATAGGAACAATGATTTTTTCTATAAGAACTTCCAAGGTTAGATCTGTGTGGGGGTGTGAGTATTTTTCCGCAATGAATTTCACACCAACTTTTTCTATATGGATCAACAAGTAGTGTTAGGCAAAGTGAGACATTTTTTAATAGTTATACTAGATTCAACTATTATTAGTCAATTTAAAGGTTGGACTCCCCCTATGATAAGAATGTCAATACACTTATTCAACCCCTTTTTTTCATTAAACAAAAGTGCATCCACACAAATTTCTCACAGTGCATTAAGAGTGAACATTTACTATAATGACTCATAGGGTTAGAATGCACAAGGTGGGATGCTTAACAAAGAAGAAATGCATGAGTTCCAGATTTTATTAAGTGAGTATCAACTTGCTTAAGAACTTCAATACACCATCATTCATGCACTTTACATCATTGGGCCCAAAAACACATTTGTTTTATAACAAGAAAAACTGGAAACCAAAAACAATATTCATTTTCCTTTTTTTTTTTAAAAAAAATATGAATAAAACAAAACACAATAAAAATGCATCTCCTATTCTAACGATATGCAAGAAATACAAGAACATGCATGTGGTCTTGTGACACGACATCCTTTTTTACCACCCACTTTGCCTTGAGATTTGGTTTGTCCTTTCCATTATTTTGAATGCAAGGTCTTACTAATTCATCAAGCTCGCAACTATAAAATTAATTTGTTAGCTCATCTCATCAACTTGGTTTTGTAGGCTTCTCCCACTCATTTTTGGACTTTTTCTAGTTTTTATTTTTTGCACTTAAAACACATTGAAGTAATGTGGTCTTAAATGCCCAACAATTTCACAATTATGACAAGTAAGAGTAAACTTACCTTCATACCTACCTTTCTTCACCATGCTCGATGGTGAATTTTTGTGCAAGCCTTTTGAGTGGATAGCTTTCAACGTGGGAGGATTGTTGTGGTATTTGTTTTGACTTTCATTCACAAACACAATACCTTTAGAGCTCAACGCAGCGGATGATAGTATTGGTTTTCCTTTTTCTTTAGAAACCACATATGCTAATCTTGTCCTATCATTGCTTGATCTTTGAAACCTCAACATTTCATTTAATTTTTAGATTGCTGAATTTTGTTCATACGCTTGAAAATTTTTTAATTTTTGTTCTAGTGCAACCTTTTGATCTTTTAGCCTCAAAATCTCAGTCTCAAAAACTTTTAGAGTCTCAATCAAATTATTTTTCTCATTTTCTAATGCTGTAAGATTACTATACAGCTTTTTGGTGAGATTTTTCAATTTGACCATCTCTTCACACACTTCATTATAGGCATCTTGAATACTAAATTCTTTGTCGGCATCAACTAGAGCAATGTCTGAATCACTAGAAGTATAAATACTTTTAGATTTTGTTAGTGAAATTTCAGGCAAATCATTCACAATAGTAGAAAAAGCCATAAAGGATTTTTCATTATCTGAATATGAGTTTTCACTTTCAGAATCTGAAATATCACTAGGAGACACATTTGATACTTTTTCTTTATTTTTTTTGAACTTAGGACACTCAATTATAATATGACCATAGCCTAAGAATTCATAGCATTTTACTTTATCATTGTCTCTATTTTTTCTTTATTTCAAATTTCTGATTCATTTTTCTTTACTGGAAATTCTTTTGGTCTCTTTTGTTTTTCATTAGTCTTTTTCTTAAACATAAATCTTTTGAATTTCCTAGCAATAAGAGCTATATCCACATTATTTAGACTCTCATCACCACAAACATCCTCATGCTCTTCTTTCACAATTTTCAAAGCAATAGATTTACCTTTTCTCGTTTGAGAAAGAGAGGATTCATACATTTGTAAGGATCCGATCAGCTCTTCAACTTTGATTGCATCCAAGTCTTTACTTTCCTCAATAGTCGTGACTTTGGGCTGAAACCTCTCGGGTAGAGACCTCAAGATTTTTCTGACTACTCTTGAGTCTTCAACCTTTTCACTGAGATTAAAGTTGGAATTCACAAGATCATTTAATTTAGCATAAAAATCATTAAAACATTCATCATCAAACATTTTAATTTCTTCAAATTTAAAGGTTAGCAATTGTCATTTAGAGTTCTTCACAGTCTTTGTTCCTTCATACGTGACTTCTAATATGTCCCATGTCTCATTCGCTATCTCACACATGGAGATCCTTCTGAACTGTTCTAGAAATATTGCCATGAAGATGGCATTCAACCCTTTGTTATTGAAATTACTATTATTCAACTCATCTTTCAACCAAGAATCAATACTAGTCTTGGGTTTTTTCCATCCTCTTTCAATGGCGTGCCATACCCGTTCATCCAATGAATTGAAGAATGTCCTTATGCATACTTTCTAATACGCATAGTTCTCACAATCAAATTGTGGCAGAATATACAATGATGTCATCTCTACCAGGGGAATGAATCACACTCGGATGAATGAACCCACTCTGATGCCAATTGAAATTTCCTTTTTACTCCTATATAACCAAATATATCTAATAATTTTCACAATCAAATTTGTTAGATGTCAATCATGTGAATATTTAGAAATATGCAATAAATAAATTATCAAACATAACACAACGATTGGTTACGAAGGGAAACTCTTTGAAGAACTCTTCAAAGGTACAACCCTACGAGGCAACCAAACTTAAGAAAACCAATTTTATTGATTAAAAATAAATTTACAAATAATTTATTCAATTACAAAATCTTTGTCAATTAACTCACTTTCTTGACTGGACAAACGACTCATTTATCCCTACTGTAGTAGCAGCCAGAATCTCTAGCGATCTTCAATTTTTGGTTTTTCCTATTGGAACCTCCAGTGGTTGATCACGAATACCAATCAACGATCTTCTCAAATCTTGAGCCAGATCACACTCGCAAGTGTATAAAAATCACAAGAAAAATTATTCACTAATTTTCCTATCAAACGGCTCTCAAATATATATATATATATCTAAATATTAGCTCTGACCGAAATCTCCTTGCTAGGGGGACAATTTGACTTGATTGAAATAGAGAATCCAAAAAGTACTGTTGAAATGCGTCTGCTCTAACAAGGTGTCATTCCTCAAAATCCGTCTGCTGACAGGTTTCCGGACTTTCTGCTGCAATTTGAATTTCGAATTTGTTTTCTGATTTTATTCTTCTAGATCTCGAAATTTAACTTTCCATCCTCTTTAACAAATTCCCTAGACTTCTAAATAGACTTAAATTACTATAGATAAATTTCATAATTTAAATTACATTCATTAAAAAATCAAAATTTTAATGATAAAATAAAATCTTATCCTATTTGAATTCAAACTCAATGATCCAATATTATAGCTTCAGATATAAGATGAAATCTTATCCTATTTGAATTCAAATACTTCAACACTAACCCAAGCCAACAAAATCTATATTAACAATATAGATTTTGTTGTACTTCTAGATTAATCTGGAACAAACTAACCCTACAATGACATATATAAAGGAAAAAAAAAAAAACACTACCCTTCAAGCCAAGAGCAAATGTACGTTTTCATCTTAACCTATAAGTACAATTTTTAACAACCTTCCGTTCCTTCCCCAATCTCATCCACAAAAGCTTTAAGATTGTTGTACGAAGTACCTCCTTCCATGGCAGCCTCCCTAGCCAAATCCTTCCATTTCTTAGCATTCCTTCTCATTTCTTCCCCCCTCTCTCCACTTCCAAGAACCAATTCCAAGCACCTCTTGATCTCATCAGCTTCAAGAATCCCATCCTTATTTGTTGTCATTCTCAAGCCTATTTTCCACACGTCTTGAACCAGCTTTGCGTTTGTCCCCTGATCTGTCCACTGGGGAAACGCCACCAATGGCACCCCAGAAACTAAACTCTCCAAAGTCGAATTCCACCCGCAGTGTGTCACAAAGCATGCCACTGAAGGATGTGACAGAACCTCCACTTGAGAACACCATTGTACAAGCTTCCCCTTTTGTTCCAATTCCTCTCTGCAACTAAATCTATCTTCTTCCTTCTCTTCTCCATTGTCCTGAGCTCTTATTACCCACAAGAAGGGACAGCCGTAATCCAACAACCCACGAGCAATTTCCTCCATCTGGTTTTTTGCAAAAACCGAGATGCTTCCAAACGACACATAAATAACTGATGAACTGGGCTTAGAGTTCAGCCATTCTATGTAATCTTTGGAGCCTTGGAAAAGATCTCCGCCAAAAGCCGTGTCGGATGGATCTTTTCCGTCCAAAAAAGCAGATGGAAGTAGCGGTCCAATCCCAGTAAAACTAAACCTCTCGATCGCTCGCAACGCCTCGGGTTCTAATGCATCAAAGGTATTGACTAGAACTCTGGGGTTGCTTTCTTTTCCGAGTTCTTCAAAATGTTCTTGGAATAGTGGAAGTGCAAAAGTGTACGGATTTGAAGCAGCCATAAAAGAGGGAAGGTCACGACTAGTGAGCGACGTCGGTAGTCCCGGTAATTCTATAGAAAATGAAGGATCGGGGATGTTCCTGATGACATCTCCATAACCGTTGAAGTAGTAGAAATATATGTCCAAAACGGTGGCAGGTTGAATCCAAAGAAGCGCCGACGGGAGGTGAAGCTCACGGGCCACTTCGCACGCCCAAGGGAGGAGAATAGAATACAACAAGCACGTAAAGGTTTGGCCCTCGTTTGCTCTGGACACAATAAGATCAGTGAGAGTTTGGGAGCCACGGCGCCTGAGCTCCGACATGTAGTCCACGATATCGTCTCCGTGCTTGAAACCACCATCGTCGTAGCCGTCAGAGAAGGTGGCGAAGGACAAGCCGTCAGGAGTAGGGCTTTTGTTCATGCGACGGTGGGCGGCGACGGTGGTGGCGAAGGTAACATGGGCGCCCAAGCGAATGAGACGCTTGGCGAATTGGAGGGCAGGGTTGATATGGCCTTGAGCGGGGAAAGTTACGAGGAGGAAGTGGCGATTCACCATGATTTTGGTAATGGAGGAGCTAGCGTACGTTCTCAAGTAGTACTTATTCAGAGGAGTGTTGTGCGTGGAATTTTGGGCGCGCAGCCGACGAAGCTAAATCCTTACAGTTAAGTAGAAGATTGGGTTCAGAGTCGTTTGTGGTGACGATTTGTTGATATATATATATATATATATATATATATATATATATCATCTTAGCTTTAGAGTGATGCTATTATGTTTTGAATTCTGTTATGTACAGTCTTTTTTACGTGTTGTTTGTGCTTTCCAGTGGAGTGCACGTTTATTTTATATTAAACGAAAGTGAGATAACTAATCTCATTAGAAAAGTGCATAAAATAATATATAAAAATAATTCTACATAAAATTTTCCTAATCTTTTTTCAATTTGCCTACTAGGTATATTCATAGTATAATTGATCTTTCTATATATTTTTTTACTCTTTATTTCAACCATTTTTTAAACTTGTTTAAATATTTTTAAAAAATATAAAAAGATATTAATACACTAATAATTACTCTCTTAGTTTTTAAGTTAAAAAAAAAACTAAATACATAAGCAGTCATTAACAAGGTGAGGCAGCATAATAGTATTTTCCCTTAACCTTATTTATTTTCACAAATAAGGTGAGAATTGAGATAAATTAAAGTAAAAATTAAAAATTAAATAAACTACTATTAGAATATATTTTTTATATTATTTTATTTTTAGATTTAAAAAATTAAATTTGTTGAACCCATGGTTTTAAATTTCGTATCTATGTATATATTTTAACGATAACAAATAAATTCAAATCTCAAGCTCAAGTTGTCTATATATTAGAGTCAAGCATATCAAGTATGAACAAAAAAGAGAATAAGTCTACAAATTAAACTCATAGAGTAATTTTGTACATCTCTTGATAAAATTTGAAATTAGATCAAGGTTCAAAATTAATCTTTTCTCATAAAATACCAAATTGCATTTTTCATAAGTGCATGACATCATTAAAAGGTTTAGTTTTGAAAATTATAATTTTCACATGTGCATGATATCATTAAAAATTTGAATTTTAAAAATTTGTAAGATGATTGATTGAAATTTTTGAAAAAATGAATGATGTTATCTTTGACAAATACAAAAATGAGATGCTTTTATTTGAATATTTTGAAAAATAAATGATGTTGTCTTTGACAATTGCAAAAAGAAGATGCTTTTATTTAAAAAATTTTAAAAAGTGAATAGTACTCTTATTTGACATGTGAAGTTTTTCAATTTTGAAAATGAAAACTCATTTACCTATAAATAACTCACTTGAATTTTGTAAAATTACAATAAGAACTTATACATCAATTGTTAAGTTTTGCATCATTCATTCAAAGCTCTTACTCTCTTTTCTTTAAGTATTGAGCTTTAATCCTTATTCATTTTGAAATAAATATAAGTTGCACTGCATTGTTCTTATTTCACTCATTGAGGAATGTATTCTGATAATCTACCCACTATTAACTCTTGTGTGTGTAAAAAGTTTTCTATACAGAAAATAGTTGAATCAACAAGTGTGAGGTGATTATAAGTGTAGAAGGTATTCTACACGGATTCTTTGTAGCGGTGTTGCTCAAAAATGTACTGATAGGTTTTTATCTCCACTTGAAAGAGATTGAATCGTGAATTTGGAAATTCTCAAGTAGTAGCTTGAGACGAGAACATAAGCAGTGAGGCTGAAACTCGTTAAAATACTGAATTTGCCTCTTCTTACCCTTACTTTTTATATTTTATGTTGTTTCATATTTTGTTTATATTTTATATTGTGTATTTGGTTTATAAGTGTTAATTTTTTAAAATAACGTAATTCACCCTTTATTGTGTTAGTTATCTGCGCAACAAAATTATGTATATTATTTTATGTAAAAATTGGATAAAATTGTAATAGTAGATGAGATGCTAAATCAAGTTAAGGCTGTGTTTGTATGTCGAAATAAGCTAAGTTGAGTTGAGATGAATTGAAAAAAATATTATTAGAATATTACTTTTTAATATTATAAGTGTGTTGAAATTTGAAAATTTGAATTTTTTATTATATTTTATATTATAATTTGGAAAAAGTGTATGTGAATCCGAAAAAATTATAATAATAAGATGAGAAAAGTTGTGGTGATTTTGAAAACTAAACTAGGTAGAAGATTGGGTTCAGAGTTCAAACGGATGGATAATGAATGTGGTGACGATTTAGTAGTTCTACATTAACAATTGGGGATCCGGCAGATATCAACTCAATGTATTTCTTTTATATAGAGCCATGCACCGTCTCCTACTAAAAAAAAAGTGTTATAAAACTTTAAAAAAAAAAACTACTACTATTGCAAGAGAAATATAAAAGAAATTCTTGAGAACTGAAACTTTTTTCATTCTATAAATTTTTCTTATGAATTTCAGAATAGTTGAAACTCATATTTATAGGCGTTGAAATCATTATACAAGTTACTATGCAAGACTTAAAATAATGGTAGTGGGGTCATTCACAAAATTATTAAGGGGGGCGGGGCAGCGTTTAATAATTAATAACACTCCCCCTTGAATGATCACTCATAAATAATCTGCCTCGTTAAAACCTTGCTAAGGAAAAACCCAGTGGGAAGAAAAACCAATGAAGAAAGAAAAAGAGTATAGAATTCTTATATACTTTCAAGTGTTTTAAAATTGTCTCATTAAAACCTTGTAAAGGAAAACCCAGTGGGACAAAATCTTAGCGAAGGAAAAATAGTACAATCAGCACAAGTTTTCAAGATATTTACTCCTCCTAGAAAGTGCATGACTACAGGTCTTTAAGTCTTTGCATTTCAATATTCTGCACAATTTTCTTGAATATCGCAGTTGGTAATGCCTTCATGAATAAATTTACCAGATTATTATTTGATCAGTATTTGCTTGACATCAATTTCACATTTCTCTTGGAGTTCGTGAGTATAAAAGAATTTAGGTGAAATATATTTGATTCTGTCACCTTTGATATATCCTCCTCTGATTTGAGTGATACAAGAAGTATTATCTTCATATAAAATTGTTGGGCTATCATTAATCATAGGGAGTCCACACTTTTCCTAGATATTTTGAATTACTGATCTCAGTCAAATACACTCTCGATTTGCTTTATGAATAGCAATGATCTCTGAGTGATTTGCAAATGTGGTAGATAGAATCTGCTTAACAAATCTCCATGATATGACAATATCTCTAGAAGTAAATAAATATCCAGTTTCAGATCTACCTTTGTGTGGATCTGAAAGATAACCGCATCTGCATACCTAATCAATTGTGGACTTGATTCATGTTGATAAAACAATCACATATCAACCATACCATGAAGGTAACGAATGACATGTTTAATCTCATTCCAATGCCTTCAAGTTGGTGCAGAACTATATCTTGCAAGTAGATTAACTAAGAATGTAATATTAGGCCGAGTGAAATTTATAAAATATATCAAAGCTCCAATTGTATTGAGATATGGTACTTCAGGACCAAGAATTTCTTCATCGTCATCACAAGGACGCAATAGATCAGTTTTCACATCAAGTGTTTGAACAATCATTGGAATACTCAGGAGATGAGTTTTGTCCATATAAAAGTACTTCAGAACTTTCTCTGTATACATGGACTGATGAATAAAAATTCTATTTGGCAAGTGCTTAAGCTGCAGGCCAAGATAAAGTTTTGTTTTACCAAAATCTTTCATTTCAAATTCATTTTTCAAATATGTAGCGATTATTGAGATCTCTTCAGGAATTTTCACAATATTTAAATCATTAACATAAACAGCAATAATGGCAAATCCGGATTTTATTTTCTTAATAAAAACACTTTGGCATATAGGATTATTCTCAAATCCTTCTTTCAATAGATATTCGCTTAGGCGATTATACCACATGCGTCCGGATTGCTTCAACCCATATAAAGATCTTTGTAGTCTGATAGAGTACATATTTCTAGTTGTACTTGTAGATGCTTCAAACATTTTATATCTTTCAGGAATTTTCATATATATTTCATGGTCTAAGGATCCATATAAATATGCAATGATCACATCCGTCAACCACATTTCTAATCCTTTTGTAACAACCAAATTAATCAAAAATCTAAATGTGATTGCATCCATAACGGGAGAATATGTTTCTTCATAATCAATCTCGAGTTTCTGGAGAAAACCTTGTGCGACAAGTGGTGCTTTGTACCGCACAATTTCATTTTTCTTATTACGATTTCGTACAAATACCCACTTATATCCAACAGGCATTACACCCTTTGATGTTTGGACAACAGGTCCAAATACTTCTCACTTTACTAGTGAATTTAATTCAGTTTCAATAGCTGCTTTCCATTTTGGCCAATCATTTCTACGTCGACATTTTTTGACGGTTTTTGGCTCACTTTTTTCATTATTTCTGGTAATTCAAGGGTCATTTTATATGAAAATATGTTGTCGACAACAATTTTATTTCTATTCAGAATTTCTTCAATACTCATGAAATGTATTGAGATCTCATTATTTTCAGGTACCTGTGCCTCTTCAGGGGAAAACATTTCATGAAATACCTCTTCAGGAGGTACTCTTCAGGAGTTTCATCTTTAGAAGGTTTACACTCTTCAGGAGTTTTCATCTTCATGAGGTTTACACTTTTCAGGAGTTTCACTCTTCAGGAGTTTTTCTTTTCAGGAGGTTTACACTCTTCAGGAGGTTTATACTTTTCAAGAGTTTTCCTCTTCTGGAGGTTTACACTCTTCACGAGTTTTTCTCTTCAGGAGGATTATACAATTCAGGAGTTTTTTTCTTCAGGAAGATTATACTCTTTAGAAGTTACTTTTTCAGGAGTTATACTCTTCAGGAGTTACTTCTTCAGAAGTTATCTCTTCAGGAGGTTTCTATTTTGTACATAAAGTTTTGGATGGATCTTATTGATTATTTTGTGGGTACAATCTTTTCAGGAGCACCGATTTTTTTTCTTTTGCACCAATAACTCTTCAACACTTAAAGTGTGTCTTAGACTCATCTATTGTTATTTTAACAACTTGTCCTTCAGGGATTTCAATTCTTGCTTAAACATTAAAATCAGTAATATATGATTTTACAACACCTTTAGTGTCAGTAAATACATTTAGTAATTGATTTGCAACATTTTACAAATATGTAACCCTCTAAACTTCTGATTCATTCATTTGTAAGAGGATCAAATTTAGGCAAGACTTTATTATCCCAAGTAATTTCTTGTCGTACTTCAGGCACCGATTTTTTGTTATTTCAAAACATGATGAGATATTAATAAGCTTATATATAAAAGCTTGATATAAGTAAATTAAGTGATTGGCCGTACAACAGGTATGTGACCAATGTTTAGTCATATCACATCTATAACAAACATCTTCATCTTTGTATGAAGAATTATTCTGAGGGTTTTTACCCTCTCTGAGTTGGCTCACTTCTGGTGATACAATATATTATTATCATCTTTAGTGTTGTCGCATCTAGAACCAACACTTTTATAGTTTTTTCTACCACATCTACACCCTTGATTATTTTGAAATGATGCACCATTCACTTTTAGGAATAGTGTAAATTCAATTCATTAATAGGACGTAACTGATGATTGATTAACAAAAACTCATTATTTAGCTCAATCATTAGAAGATAAAATAAAAGTTCAGAATATTTGTTGAACTTTCGCTTTCGATATTGCTACTGCAGAAGCACATTCGAGACATAAAAAATAATATATGTCTTCTTTGAAAAATACCATCATCAGTGACTTTCTCACTGTATAATTTTAACATTGAGCTGATTTTAAAGAGTGCAGAATTATATTCATTACCACTCATAAAATCTTGCAACTTCAGGTACAATAAGTCATAATGATTATTTGGAATGATTACATCTTTTGGTACTCATATTTTTCCCTTAAATCATTTCACACAATAAAAATATTTTTCACCATAAGATACACAGCACGGTCCTGCAGGGACATGCGATTTTCTTCTTTAATTGTATCTCCCAAGTTCATCATATCCAAATGAATCTTATCAAGGATCCTGAATAAATAACTTTTTATAGAAATGTCAATAGTAATAAATTTTAATTTTATAAGATTTGACATTTTCTATATATATGAATCATAAAAATAAATCTGTAGATTTAAGAAATATATTCAAATAATCATTAAAATAAAAGTATAATTATATCAAGTAATATTCAGCAATATTACATTTAATATTCATCTTGATGACTACAAATAATATATTGAAAAACTTACTTGAAGTAGAAGACCATTACTTCAGTATTGGTAGAACTTCGTGCTGATAACGTGTTATAAAATTAAAAAAAATGAAATTATTACTATTGCAAGATAAATATAAAAGAAACTCTTAAGAACTGAAACTTTCTTCGTTTTATAAATTTTTCTTATGAATTTTAGAACGATTGAAACTCATATTTATAGGCATTGAAATTACTATGCAAGTTATTATGGAAGACTTAAAATAATGGTGGTGGGGCCATTCACAAAATTATTAAGGGGGCAGGAGCTGCCCCTAATAATTCATAACAAAAAGAAAATTTTTTCCGCGGTTTTATGAATTTCCAGCAGAGTGGCAACATGACATGCATACACCAATCAATTGGTGATATGCATGTTTACCTCTTTTTATTATTATTTTTTTTTTTTTGAGCAATATACATGTTTACCTCTTTTTTTATTATTATTTTTTTTTGAGCAATATATATGTTTACCTACTGATTATAAAATTAATATTTATTAAATTGGTGATATGGCTTGTCTGCACCAATTAAACGTTGTAATTGGTTGTGCGTGCTAGAGATGACTTAATATCTAATTCTACTATTCTACACTCTTTTCATCCACTAGCTCCAAAACTCCAATCAACTTCTAGACTATGTTTACTACTCACTCACGGAAGTTACTTTATCAATTAACAAGTTGTATTTAAGGAAGAGAACTGGGTTAGTTTAGTTTGAATTTAGAGATGAGATTATGATATAAATTTTTAAAATTAAATAAAATATTATTTTTTAATATTATTATTTTAAAATTTACAAAAGTTAAATTGAATTTGAAAAAGTTGAATTATTTATTATGTTTTGTATAAAAATTTTAATAAAATATATATAATGATGAATTTAAAATAAAATGAGATGAGTTAAGATGAGTTATGAATGCAAATTAACTAGACTTTGTCATAAGCTTTATCTTGGATGGTGAATAAACGTTGCCAGCAAAAGCAAATGAAATGATTTCGCCGCAATAAGCCCATATCTCGTCAAAACAATAAATTTGGACTTTTTTGATAGACAAAAAAGGTCACAAAAAATGGCCAAAATGTTACAAAAGACTTTTGGTAATAGTTTAAAACTATTATGGCAACCATCACAGTAAGTGTATCACATATAAGTATTTGCGACAGTTTATTGTTTAACTGTCACAAAAAGTATTTTTTGTGACGGTTGTTGTCTTTCCGTTTGATATAGTGTTCAAACATTAGAACCTTTAATGACGATTCAAATGTGTCACTAAAAGTCACGTTCGAACGTATCACATCACGTTCAAACGTAAACCCATTTAGCTGACATTCTAATAAGACACTAGGTTATTTATTTCTCAAATGTTCGAAAGTTTGTTTTGTCGTTCGAACGCTTGTCACATCCGAACGTATTTTTGACATTCAAACGTTTCTTGCTCAACGTTCGAATGTTTCATGCCACTAAGTTGGAACGTGAATTTTATGAGCATTCGAACATTTTGTTCAGTTCGTTCGAACGTTTTGTGTACATTCGAACTTGCTTTGAATAAATGTTCTAACGTTTACCTTGTACATTCGAACGTACTAATCAAAATTGGTAAATTTTAATAAAATTAAAAAGCATACAAATTGTACCATGTTACAAATAATAAAAAGAAAAATATACAAAATTATACAATGTTTAAAAGCATACAGTGTCTTATAGCATATCAAAGTTGGATACTAAAAATTATAAATAATAAAAAAATGATAAAATTTATCTTCTTCTTTTTTCACATCCACTGTGATCCTGCTACAGTGACATAATATGCTCCATTTGGGCTACCATCTTCCTCTACACTTGTTCTTGAAATTATCAATATCACTAGGCGATGATTCCCTAGAAGCTGAAAGCATATCCAATATTTTATCCTGCAATTAGAAAGAAAAGACACATTAAGCAACAAAAATAATTAGAACGCTTTTTTTAATAATATAATATTGACAATTTAATTTATATGATTTTGTACTCTTATTCTTCCTCTTCAGATGAAGCAGTCATTAGCAAAGTAAGGCAGCATAATAGCATTTTCTCTTAACCTTATTTGTTTTTACAAATGAAATGAGAATTGAGATGAATTGAAATAAAAATTAAAAATTAAAGAAAATATTATTAGAAAATATTATTTTATTTTATTTTATTTTGAGATTTAAAAAATTAAATTTGTTGAATCTAAGATTTCAAATTTCGTATTTACGTATAAATTTTGATGATAACAAATAAATTCAAGTTTCAAACTCAAGTTGTTTACATATTAGAGCCAAGCACATCACGTATAAACAAGAAAGAGAATAAGTCTACAAATGAAGCTCGTAGAGTAATTTTGTATATCTCTTGATAAAATTCAAAATTGGATTAAGGCTCAAAATTAATATTTTTTTATAAAATATCAAATTGTATTTTTCATAAGTGCATGACATAATTAAAATGTTTAGTTTTGATAATTATAATTTTCACATGTGCATGACACCATTAAAAGTCTTAATTTCGAAAACTATATTTTTTCATATGCATGACATCATTAAAAATTTGAATTTTAAAAATTTGTAAGATAATTAATTGTCATCCTTGACATGTTCATGTATTTATTAAAAATTTTGAAAACATGAATGATATTGTCTTTGACAAATAGAAAAATGAAATGTTTTTATTTGAATATTTTGAAAAATGAATGATGTTATTTTTGACAATTGTAAAAAGGAGATGTTTTTATTTGAAAGTTTTTTAAAAATGAATAGTGCTCTTATTTGACATGTTAAGTTTTTTAAATTTGAAAATGAAAATGCATTTACCTATAAATAGCTCACTTGAGTTTTGTAAAATCACAATAAGAGCTTGTACATCAATTACTAAGTTTTACATAATTCATTCAAAACCCTTACTCTCTCTTCTTTAAGTATTGAGTCTTGATCCTTGTCATTTTGATAGAAACATAAGTTGCAATGTATTGTTCTTATTTCACTCATTGAGGAGTATATTCTGATAATCTACCCACTATCAGTACTTGTATAAGTAAGAGGGTGCATACAACCCTTGTGTGTGTAAAATGTGTTTAACATAGGAAATAATTGAATCACCAAGTGTAGAGGGTGTTATACACGAATTTTTTGTAGCGGTATTACTTAAAGGTATAATAAATTTCTATCTCTACCTGAAAGAGATTGAATAGTGAAGTTGGAAATCCTCAAATGGTAGCTTGAGGCGAGGACATAGGCAGTGGCTGAACCTCGTTAAAATACTGAGTTTGCTTCTTCTTACCCTTAATTTTTATATTTCTTACTGCTTCATATTTTGTTTATATTTTATAATGTGTATTTGGTTTATAAGTGTTAATTTTTTAATATAACCTAATTCATCCCTTATTATGTTAGTCATCTGAGTAACAAAATTATTTATATTATTTTTGTGTAAAAATTTGATAAAATTGTAACGGTAGAGGAGATGTTAAATCAAGTTAAGGTTGCATTTGGATATTGAAATGAGCTGAGTTGAAACAAATATTGTTAAAATATTACTTTTTAATATTATAAATGTTTTGAAATTTGAAAATTTCGAATTTTTTATTATTTTATATGAAAATTTGGAAAAGTGTAAGAGAATCTAAAAAAGTTATAATAATAAGATGAGATGAGTTGATGTGATTTTAAAAACTAAACTAATTAAGTAGAAAATTGGGTTTGGAGTTCAAACGGATGGATGACAAATGTGGTGACAATTTGGTTGTTCTACATTTACAATTGGGGATCCGGCGGGTATCTACTCAATGTATTTCTTTTATATATATACATATATATATATATATAAATGATAGATGCAATCATGGACTTGCAAGCAAAGTATAGTCATTTAAAAAAAATGAATATATATGGTACCCATATGAAAAAATGTTAACTTTTTTAATAGTGAATCTCACTTTGTTCTAAAGTGATTGTACGCAACTTACAACTCTATGACTATATATAGCATTATTCATATATATATATATATATATATGTATTATATATATATATATATATATCATTTTAATAAGTTTTTTAAATAAAGAAAAATATTGTTGTCACAAAATGAATACATAATAAAAATTATTTTATAAATTAATATAGTTTGATGTGATTTGTCAAAGTGTAAAATTTTTTATTATAAAATAAATCTGATAAATCATATAAAATTTAATAAGATTTTTTTTTTTTTTTTGTAAATCTAAAAATCCAATAAAAAACAATGGACGGAAATATAAGATTGTGACAAACAGTTTTCATATAGGGTCATGCACGGTCTCCTACTAAAAAGACAAAAGGAGAATTTTTTCTGCGGTTTTATGAATTTCCCGCAGAGTCGCGCGCAACATGACATGCATGCACCAATCAATTGGTGATATACATGTTCACCTCTTTTATTATTATTATTATTATTATTTGAGCAATATGCATGTTAACCTACTGATTATAAAATTAATATTTATTAAATTGATGATATGGTTTGTATGCACCAATTAATTAACGTTGTAATTGGTTGTACGTGCTTGAGATGTTCTAGGCTTGTTTGCTTTTTGAGACAAAATTAAAATTAATTTTTTTAAAATTTGTTATTATATTTTTTAAAATTTTTATATAAAATATAATAAAAAATTCAATTTTTTCAAATTTTAAAACGACAATTTTTAAAACTAAAATTAAAAATATATATTATAATAATTTTTTTTAACTTTTTTTCCTCTCATCTAATCTTATTTCTGAAATAAATCAGCTATTAATATCCAATTCTACTGTTCTACACTCTTTTCATCCGCTAGCTCTAAAAATCAACTTCTGGACTATTTTACTACTCACTCACGGAAGTTACTTTATCAATTAACAACTTGTATTTAGGGAAGTGAACTGGGTTAATTGGTTTGAATTTAGAGATAAATTATAATATAAATTTTTTAAATTAAATAAAATATTATTTTTTAATGATATTATTTTAAAATTTAAAAAAATTAAATTAAAATTTGAAAAAGTTGAATTATTTATTATATTTTATGTAAAAATTAAAAAAATATATAATAATAAAATTAAAATAAAATTAGATGAGTTCTGAATGCAAATTAACTAGACCTTGTCATAATACTTTATCTTGGATGGTGAATAAACGTTGCCCTGAGCAAAAGCAAATGAAATGATTTTTCCGCAATAAGCCCATATCTTGTCACTACAACAAATTTGGAATTTTGTGACAAATAAAAAACGTCATAAAAAAAGGCCAAAACGTCACAAAGGACTTTTGGTAATAGTTTGAAACCATCACAGCAACCGTCACAGTAAGCGCATACAAATAAGTATTTGAGACAGTTTACTGTTTAACTGTCGTAAATAGTATTTTTGTGACAGTTTGTGTCTTTCCGTTCGATGTAACGTTCCAATGTTAAAACCTTTAGTGACGATTCAAATGTGTCACTAAAAGTCACGTTCGAACGTATCACATCACGTTCGAACGTAAACCTATCTAGCTGACATTCGAACGAGACACGAGTTCATTCATTTCTCAGACGTTCGAATGTTTATTTTGTCATTCGAACGCTTGTCACATCCGAATGTATTTTTGACATTTAAACGTTTCTTGCTCAACGTTCGAATGTTTCATGCCACTAAGTTGGAATGTGAATTCTATAAGCATTCGAACATTTTGTTCAGTTCGTTCGAACGTTTTGTGTACATCCAAACTTGCTTTGAATAAATGTTCAAACGTTTACCTTGTACATTCAAACATACTAATCAGAATGTAAATTTTAATAAAATTAAAAAGTATACAAATTGTATTATGTTACAAATAATAAAAATAAAAACATGCAAAATTATACAATGTTTAAAAATGTACAATGCTTATAACATATCAAAGTCGGATATTAAAAATTATAAATAATAAAAAAATGATAAAATTTATCTTTTTTTTTTTCTCAGCCACTGTGATCCTGCTACAGTGACATAATACGCTCCATTTGGGCTACCATCTTCCTCTACACTTGTTCTTGAAATTATCAATATCACTAGGCAATGATTCCCTAGAAGCTGAAAGCATATCCAATATTTTGTCCTGCAATTAGAAAGAAAAGATACATTAAGCAACAAAAGTAATTAGAACGCTTTTTTCAATAATATATTATTGACAATTTAACTTATATGATCTTGTATTCTTATTCTTCTTCTTTGGATGAAGATTCCATAGATGGTTCAGGATTTCTCTCAATAGCATCTTCTTCTTCCTCTCCTTCTTCTTCCTCTTCTTTTTCTTCTTCTTATTCATCAGACTCTTTTTATTCTTCCTCACTCACTTCAATTGGGTTTAGGGTTTGGTGTTTGGAGTTTAGGGTTTAGAGTTTGGTATTTGGAGTTTGGGATTTAGGATTTGGGATTTGGGGGTTGTGTTTAGGATTTGGTCTAGGGTTTAGGGTTTAAGATTTAGGATTCCAAGATCTAGGATTTAGGGTTTGGGATTTGGGATTGCAAGGTATAGGGTTTAGGATTTAATTAATATATACTTGCAAAAAATGCACAAAGGCACAAAATTATACAACCCAACATAAATTTGTCAAAAAGGCACAAATTGTCACACCCATTATGCAAATATACCCACATTCAATATATCATAAAACACCTTCAAATAGTCTTCCAACATACTTAAACAATTCACTTTTATAAAAATAAACATTAATGCTACTAAAAAAATACAAATATTTAATACTACTAATATGCACAACGAACAACTATGCACAATCACCCAATATTTGTAATCACTCAATAATTACTCAATAAATTAAAAAATGCACAAATATAGCAAACCTAACAATAATATTATACCTAAAATCCATCAATAATATACCCAATATTTTTCGCTATATATATGCTTGCAAAATTCACACAAAAAATATACCCACCTTAAAAAAATGATTAAACACATGGAAATAATCACCCAACTTGTTTGCAAACTCCTATTACTAAAATAATACAAACAACACAATATGTTTAAATCCCATCATAGAAAAAATACTAAAAAATAAACAATTCCAATACTTCATGCTTCTAAAATTAAACAAATTAAAAAATTATACGAATATAACATAAACAACCATAAACAAATCATAAAATATATAATGAGTAAATGGAAAATATACCTAGCAAAATCACTACACTTTCTTCACAAGTGCTCAAATACTACCTTTGAACTTCAACTTTCACACTACCAAACTCTACAAAAATATAAAATGAGCCATTAAATTCACACAAAAATCAAGAGCATAATAAAAAAAATTCCTGCAAAAATGACTTGTGAACTTACGGCCTTTGAGAAGAATAGAAGCCTCTCTCTCTTTTTCTCTCTCTAATGTCTCTCTCTCACTCATGGAATGAAGCCAAAATAGGAGTTTTGGCTTCGTCCCGTGCCTATATTTGAATATGTCTGAATTTTTAAGTACGTTCGAACGTTTTAACCCTAACATTCGAACGTACTTACTTAAAAATGTTTGAACGTTGACTTGTGACATTCGAACGTTTATTAAAATGCTAAAAACCCTAAATTAAGGTACAAATATTTGAACGTCATAAAATTACGTTCGAACGTTCTAGAAAGTGCAGGGAATTTTCCATAACGGAATGGGGATTTCTACATCCTCACTGGCAAAGACCAATAGGCGCACGAGATGTTAGACTCATTCTTCCAGAGTGCGCTTGACGATTTCTTCCACATGCTGCATATCATTATTGCACCAAATGTAGACCCGCTGGCACACACATCGGCCTTCAACCGCTCACGTGCCCAGTTTCTCATCAAGATAGCACGTGGAGACTCGATTGACCACCCGTGGGTGATCTTTAAGAGGATTTGCTACAAGGCATGTACTGTCTCGATGGACAACCTCCCCTATGAAGTCATCATCACCTGGCTACTCCTAGCACATGTAATGGCACCTCGGGTCCTAGCACATGAAATGGCACCTTGACATCAACAACTATAATTGGAGTCAGGGAAAGAAGAGGCGTGTGCCTCCACCTATAGCTAATTTGGTGTCACCTCGCTAGCGTCAGACCATTCAGCCTCATCCCACTGACATTGTCAGCACCAGTGGACAACATCGTGCAGGATAAACTATGGGTGGGGACATGCCACTGGCTTGGGTCGCATCGATGTTTGGACAGCTGCTCGCTCACATCGACCTACAACTCACTGCATAGATTGCTGCGATCACTGCGCATGTGGATCAGGCATTGGAGCAGCTATTCACTGATGTCTCGACCTCACGGCTCAAGGTTGAGATTTTGGCTGATGAGTTTGAGACATCGAAAAACCGCCTCTAGTCTCAGGATTTTCTTTTAAATTTTTTTTGAATTTTTTTTTTAATTTATGTACAAAGACCAACTTCTGGATTAATGTATATATATATATATATATATATATTTTTGTCTATTCTCAATTCTTTTTTAATATTAGCTTATATAAATTTAGTTTAAAATCTTCGCACTTCATATCTTTCAAAATTCATATATTTTATAATTTAATGAAGTAGTTTTTTTTTTGTATAATATTGATTTTAGGGCCCAGCTAGAATAGAATCTTATTTTAATTTTTTTTATATATTTTTTTATTCATATTTTAATCATTTTAAAATATTTAAAAAAATAAATATCAATTCAGTCTCTATTAAGTAAAGGAAGCAAATTAAAATGTTTTATAATACAAAATATGTCAAAATAACTAGGTGTCAAAACTTTTTTTTCAATATTTAATCTAAGCGTTCGAACGTTATTTCATATTGTTGAATCCAAGGTTTCAAGTCTCGTATCTACGTATCGATTTTGATGATAACAAATAAATTCAAGACTCAAACTCAAGTTGTTTATGCATGAAGAGAGCTAAGCACATCATGAAATCAAGTATGAGCAAAAAGAAGATCAAGTCTACAAATAAAACTCATAGAGTAATTTTGTACATCTTTTAAAATTTGAAATTGGATTAAGGCTCAAAATTAATATTTTCTCATAAAGCATCAAATTGTGTTTTTTATATTTGCATAACTTTATTAAAATATTTAATTTCAATTTTTTTTTTTCCATATATGCATAAAGATTTGAATTTGTAACATGGTTGATTGCCATCTTTGACATGTGCATTTTTTGTTTGAAAATCTTGAAAGGTGGTTATGTGTTTTTTTGATAAATGAAAAAGATAGATGATTTTGTTTAGGGTGGTTGTGTATTTTTTTGACATATGCAAAAAGAAGATGATTTGGTTTGACAAATAAATCATGCTCATTTTGTCATGTATGAAAAGTAAAATATTAGGTTTAATTTATTTGAAAAATAAATTGAGTTGTCTTTGACAAATATAAAAAGGAGATGTTTTTATTTGAATCTTTTGAAAAGTGAATAGTACTCTTATTTGACATGTGAACATTTTTAAATTTTAATATGAAGACTCATTTGCCTATAAATAGCTCATTTGAGTTTTGCAAAAACGACAACAAGAGCTTACACATCAATTGTTAAGTTTTGCATTATTCTTTCAAAACCCTCATTCTCTCTTCTCTAAGTTTTGTGCCTTAATTCTTATTCATTTTGAGAGAGATATAAGTTGTGCTGTATTGTTCTTATTTCACTCATTGAGGAGTGTACTCTGATAAGCTACCAACTATCAGATCTTGTATTTGTAAGATGGTGTGTATAACCCTTGTGTGTGTAAAAGGTGTTCTACATAGGGAATAGTTGAATCACTAAGTATGAGGTGATTGTAAATGTAGAGGGTGTTCTACACGGATTCTTTCTAGCGATGTTGTTCAAATGTGTAATAGGTTTCTATTTCCACCTGAAGGAGATTGAACAGTAAATTTGGGATCCTCAAGGGGTAGCTTGAGGCGAGGACGTAGGTAGTGGGGCTGAACTTCGTTAAAATACTGAGTTTTCTTCTTCTTGCCCTTACTCTTTATATTTCCTACTACTTCGTATTTTGTTTATATTTTATATTGTGTATTTGGTTATAAGTGCTAATTTTTTTAATATAACCCAATTCACCCGCCTCTTGTGTTAGTCATTTGGGCAACACATAAACTTCGAATGTTGACGCCATAAAAATTCACGTTCGAACGTCAATGATCATATAGTTCAAACGTTCACAAAACGTTCGAATGAAAAATCATCTTAGTTCGAACGTAATGAAATCTAGCAGTTGTCTTTAGTGACGGATCCAAGAAATCGTCACAGAAAATGAGTTTTAGTGATGATTTAGAGACTGTCGCAAATTTCAAACCGTCACAAAAACCCAAATTCATTGTAGTGCATGCTGTATATGTATCGTCTTAGATGTGGATGGTTATGATCACCCAGCAACTAAATCTGCAACCAATGATAATATTAAATCTTTAGATGATCTTTTCTATTTCTAAAAAATAAATGTAACAATAATGGGCATTAATATCACATCATCATAGTGAAATAAAATAAAAGTGTGTTGTGTAGCATCAATTTTCCTTCTTTTAGATAGAGTTTTTCTTCAAGTTTGGTCCCTGAAAATTTTCCAATCTCATGTATAAAGATTATCAGTGCATGATGTTCATTAAATATCATGAGATAAACATATATTTTTTTAGAAGCCAAACTTTAAAAATTGTCACGCGTCCTTTTATTAAAAAACATGCATGTGCTTCTGATCATATGACGTTCAAGAAGCACATGTACATTTCATAAACGAGTTGGAGCCAGGAAGTTTTCTCAGACCCAATTCGCAAGAAAATTACTCTATATCCAATTTCTTTTTTCCTCTTTCAGTTTTTCCTTATGTTTTTCTTAGTCGGCAAATCATAATAATAATAGTATAGGAGAGGGAGCCTCCAACAGTTAATATCCCAATTAAGCCAGCGTAGAGCAAAGAAAAAAAAACTATTAACAAATGGCCCAAATTAATTGTCTTTCAGCATGGTGGCAAGGCGTATCATAAGTACTAGTACTGTGGCCTGGGAGTTTGAGATACTAGTCCATAGGCGGAGTGCACTTAGGGTGATTATTATCAGTACTATGCGCACGATCAAGGACGTATATTTGTAATTAGATTATTTATAATATATAATTATTTGTGAAAAAACAAATTATTTTAAAAATTATTTTTTAATAAAAAAAAGTATTTTTGTAGTGCATTAATCTCAAGTTTCACATTATATGTTGGTGGAAGGAGTCATGTAAACCTCGAAGCTGCAGAAAAGGATGTAGATCATGAGCAAGAGTCATGGCGGAATGCATAGGCACGTGGATGCCAAGCATTCCATTAACTTCATGAGTGGTGCATGTGCAATATCAGAAAATTATTTGTCCATGACCAGCCAAACATAGGGAATAGAACGCCAAGAATATTCTTTAATTTTGCAAGGCGTTGTCTTGATATTGAATATGGTGAGCTTACATAGATCTCATAAGTTGCGAAATCCCTGGACAAATAAAGTATGAATTGTTAAAAAATACTGAGAGAGGAAAAATTAAAAAAGAAACAAGCATGAAAATAGTCTAAATTATTGTCTGGCTCTCTGAGTATTGGCCTCCCACATGATATATTAAGCATTTGCATTGATGTAGTGAATCATCATAAACGGCATCATATTAGCCAATCTTTAAATTATAAGGCATTAAGGGATGAGTTCATTTATCTCATCTTATCTTATTATTACAACTTTCTTAACTTCTCATACAAAACAATAAACAATTCAATTTTTTTAAATCTAAAAAAAATAACAATATTAAAAAGTAATATTATAAAAATATTTTATTCAACTAAATTTAACTTTCATCTCATGTCCGAATGAACGAGATTAGCATCCAAACAGACCTTCTCTGTTCAAACAAATAAATTAATTGAGTTTTTTTTCATTCAAACGGGTTTGCATGTTGCTCGAATAATGTCCAAACAAAATATTTTTCGTTGAGATGAATTTTTAAATTGTAATGTACTATTTGAACAGTTTTTTACATTTGAACGGTACTACTACACAGATTCACATTTAATTAAAAAGACAATACTATTATTATAAAAATGTAATTTATACATCAAAATTGTTCAAATATTATTGTTGAATAGAATAATAAAAGTACAATTAATAAAAAAACAAGTTTTAAGATTGTGGTGGTGGCATAAAATTTTGAGACATCCTCTATCATTCTTCAAATATTGTTCGGGTCCTCAACTCCAGTCTCTTTTCTATTCTCACCTCTAACTCTGCTACTCTATCTAATCAGCTCAACAACTCTTATTCCTTAGATTTCAATCATTCTATCTCAAGTTGTGTTGCCTTAACTTCTTAGTCTTGTTTTCATTAGATTTGGCCTTATAAGATGATCATGAACTTGAGGATGGTTTCACGCAGCGCCCTAAGCCCCTCAGATATCCAAAATGTGATCCAAGAACTTGAACTAGGATCGTTGACAGATGATTCATCGTATGGATCCACAGCAACTTCCTTTAAAGATTTCATCTTCTCCTACAAAAAAAAAAAAATTAAAGTTAATATAAGTAACAAAAATATTGTATTAGACTTGAATTAATAAACTTAAATTTACATAATTTGCCTCAGCTTTGGGACTGGTTCAAACACCATCACGATTTTTATGTACTTTAGCATAATTAGGTCAGATCAAAATCGCCAAAACTTTCAGCTTACTGCAAAAGAAAAACTATACTAGAACTTGAATGAGAGAAGTGTATATTTTTAATATGAGATCGGGACTAGTAGTACTAACCATGTTTTGGTGCAAGTGATGAAAAGACCAAGAACCCGTATGATGACGTATCTTTAAATTTGATATATTTACTTTGTTCATAGTATTTCGTTGGTAAAAAAAATTATAAGAATACATCTATCATTTTCTATTAAAAAAGATAAATGTGATATTACCTTATAAAAATACATCTATCATCTTCAAACAAATCACAAACTTTCTCCCACTCCTTTAGTGGTATTGCTCGGAATGGATTTTGGTGCACCTCTGTCGTTATGTTTAACTTGGCGTAGTATACATAGCACCAAGCTTTGTACCTCCAGAATGCAATCGACATCAGTTCCTCAATTGCTATTCGTGATCCTCTCGCTGACTAAAATCAAAATCAAACTCATCCTTAAAAAAATTATAAATAATTAGTATAAATGCAATTAGTTTTAAATTAAATTTATACTTAGTTTCTTAGGATGTAGCTCATTACCATGCAATAATTTTTTATATGATCTTTCACATCTTAGGGAACATTAGCCCAGTAGGCTGCTGACATCGGAGATACGTGCACGTGAGGGTACTAACATAGGTAGAAAGTTAAGTTGTTGAATCATTGTACCCACCAGTTTGACCCTCTAAAATATCAACTTTAATTTTACCCAATTTTCTTACTCTCTCTATGCAGACACTCTTCATAGTGTCTCACCCTAGGCATTGGCATACAACAGCTACATGTATAGCTATTAAAACATATGTATATAATTTCGTAAATATATATTAACTCACTAATATGTGTTAAATGTGGTATTTAATTTGATAAAATTTCTAGTTCTGGATCTGGTGATGTTGGCCCACTATGGATAGCTGGTGAATCACGTGCAGGGAGTCGATAATGGGTAAAAGTGGGGATGGCGCACGCTACTTGCGTTTAGAAGGCATATCTATTTGAAATTGCAATTAAATATGCCATATACAAACACTACAGATACTTATAAGATTTATACTTACAAAAATATTAGATTCACTCACTATTAGTTTTGTTGGACCAGTCCCCTTTATCCTCACTAGACACGTCAGTAGATTCATGTTCTTCCGATATTCCACTCTCAATCACTTCTGCTACGTCTTCTCTACGTAATGGGACCATGTTATATTGACTTAGGTCAACAAATATATTGAACAAAAAGTGTGCTATTTGCTATCAATGTATGACTCTGCAATTGAATTTTCTGATTTCCCGCAGTTCACTTAAGTCTTCCTATAAATTGTTCAACAGAATACATCCATCTATAATGAACCAAGCTAACAACTAAAGTCTCACGAGGTGGTGAACAACCAAATAAACCATTACATCAAAGAATGAATGCAGGTACAAACTCTCTAGTTTACACAATACTGCGATGTCAGTTTCCATTTTTAACAATGCCCCTGAAAAATGCTCCTAACTCTATGAGAGCTGTACGAACATCTTGATTAAGTTTTTCACACACATCAACTGCCAACAAACACTGTAGAAATACATGATTGTCGTGACTTTTAAGACCAGTTATCTTCCAGACATGTGTTTACACACATCTTGACATGTTCGAAGTATACCTATTAGGTAATTTGATTGTCAAAAACCATTCATAGAATTTCTCTCTCATCGCTTGATAGTGTATACCATCCGAATAGCATATAGGCTTGAGACCTATTATCTTATAAATGCAATTCCAATCTTATTTCCAACTCTTTTAAATCTTTATGAGAGTTAACTATATCTTTTGTCTTCCCTTCTATTGACATCAAAGTGCCCAAAATATTTTCACATATATTTTTCTCAATGTGCATGACGTCTAGATTATGGTGGAGTGTCCACGTAGACTAGTATGGCAACTTGAAGAAAATACTTTTTTTCGTATAATCGAATCCCACTGCTTCTCATTGCCTCTTTCGAGCTTGTGCATCCTTCCTAAATCTATTTTTCTAGAACTTCAAGTAGTTGTGCAAGAATGTCATCGCCAGACAGTTTTGGCAATGATGACCTTCGCTCAGTCTTCCCATCAAACATTACTCGGTTCGAATATCATCTATGATTATTAGGTAAATATCGATGATGTTCCATGAAATATATTTTTTTTCCATTTTTTAACCACTAGAATTGGGTATCTATGTTGCAAACTGGATAAGTCATTTTACCTTTTGTGCTCCACCCAGACAAGTTCTCGTATACTGAAAAATCATTTATTGTCTATAGGACTGCAGCTGCATCTTGAATTCCCGCGACAAGGTTGCATCATATGTAGTCACTTCCTGTTCCCATGACTCTTTCAACTTTTCTATCAGTGGCTACATATATACCTCTATGTCGTTTCCATGTGACCATCAAGAAATAAGGATTCTTCATACACTTCTAATGTGGCAAATTATAAGGCATTAATATCGCAAGACACATACTATGAGAAGTGCTCATATTGCCGAATGGATTAAAACCATCAGTTGCCAACCCAAGGAGTACATTTCGAGACTCTTCGACAAACCATGAATACTCCCCATCAAACTTCTTTCATTGTAACGAATTTGTCGGATGCGAGAGGAGTTAATCATTTTGACCTCTTTCTGCATTATGCCAAGTTATATATTTTGCAATCACTCGGGAAGTAAACAACTGTTGAAGTCGAGGGATCAACGAAAAATGTCTTAACACTTTATTTAGTACATTACGCTTATCTGAAGTCCATCTTGACTCATGGCACACTGGACATGAGTCAAATTCTGCACATTGCTTCCAAAAGAGTACACAATCATTTTTACAAGTGTGGATAACATTATAATCAAATCTCAATCCCTGCTTCAATTTATTTACCTCGTAAAAGTTACGAGGCACTACGTTATTTTGTGGGAGAACTTCTTTAAAAAACTCTAGTAGCATGTCAATGGCCTTTTGCAGAAATTCAACCTATTGACTTGATATGTAGCAACTTCATCGTAAATGACAACTTGCTATGACGGGTACACCCATCATACAGTTGTTGTTGTGCATCCTCCCACAGTGTTCCAAAGTTCTCATTTCTCTCAAAAGATTGTGAAAATGTTCTTTCTCCATCCTAAACCCAAAACATGCCTGAACCAATATCCCCTAACATCTCAGTCATATTCTCTCAATTATCATCACTTTCATTAGAAATGGCCACATTTGTATCGTCCATATCGAACTCAGCACCAATTTCCTCCATCCAATTGGAATGACTACCAAATTTAACTCATTTAGGAAATGGTTCTCCATGTAGAATCCAATAGGAGTATTTAGGATCTATATCATTCACGACATCTTAGATTTTTTGCACTTCTTGCATGAACATCTTATAAAATTGACTGTCAACACTATCTTTTGAAAATTCTATGAATATATTCACCCCTCGTGCATACTCCTTATAGTCTTGCTCAAGTCTATTTCCCAATAGCATCAACTTTTTATCCATTGTATTTTCGTTACCCGTCTACTATCTATTAGAAAAACTTAATTCATTTCATAAACATCATTAATAATCATAACTTTATATCCTCATAGCAATAATTTGATCAGTTAGTTGGTCCTAACTCATTTGAGAGACTATTATCTATATCACATATATACCCTATTGAAAACTTTAATGTTACTCAAAATTTCGGCAGCATTTTTTTACAATTCTTCAAGTATGTCAATCACAATGTTGCATACTCAAAGAATGTAAGGAAATGCATACCAAAATTTTATAAACTAGCACGAGAGTTTTGACTAAATATATTTGTTATATAGATGATAAAAACTCAAATTGTCCACTTTGGACAATTCAATAATTGTACCTAATCGTTCTTTAAGAAAATACTTGGCCACAACTCTAGGACGGGTTTAAGGTTCAATGTAGCACTAAAATTAAGTCTTACATCCAACTATAATAGTAAAGTAAGCTACAAGATTATTACTAACAAACAATATTATTAACAAACATGTATCATTAACAATGGTATTCAATCTGCACCATTCTCTTTCGAACGTAAATTTATACGTCTGAACGAGACTCAAAAGAAACCCAATTTTCGTTTGGATGTGAAAATGTCTATTCGAACGAGAATCGTGCAGACAGAATACCAGAACCAATCCTTAATGCCAAGCAACAAATACCCAAATGAATAAGATCGAAATGAGTAATATGATAAAACCCCCAAATAAAGAAATCTCCAAACTCTATAAAAAATCACAGCACATTCAAACTTTCTAACAATTAGAAATCTAACCTCAATTTTTGCACTTCCTACAACAAAATTCAATTCAAAAACACCATCCACAATCAAGAATCACAATATGAGAAAATCTCCAACCAATTGTAATGATGGAAAATAATAGTGGAACTCAAAATATACAAAAAAAGTGTTGAGAAATCAAATTTACCTCTTTTCTTTCAAGAATCATTCTTCTCTTTTACCCTAGAATTCTCCTACATCCCTGACTATTCTCTGCTCTAAATCTCCCTCTCTAAAAAATAGTTCAGTCTTACATGAAAATGAAATGAAGATTCACGTGTTTAAATCTATGAAGTTGCGTTCAGACGGAAAATTTATCCATCCGAACGTGAAAATTTCAAAGTGGCACTTTGTTTTCCCACAAGGAATTTCAACTTTATCCATCCGAATGAGATAATTTTCAGATTCGGACGATATATTCTAAGCATATTCTGAGTATTTATTGTTTAATCAGGTGAGTTGTTGTTAGGATGTGTAAATATCCTGAGTATTTGGTGCGTATGTTTTCTTCAAATTCCAAACATAAACTACGAGATAAACTACGTTCAAACGATACTAGATTACAGCTTGAACAAGTACTTAATACTAGTATACTAAATAATATATTTGTAATATTCTATCATTAGGTAATTTTATACTAGTTTTATAATACTAATATATTAAGTAATTTTAATGTTATATTAATTTATATTATTCAATTAGTATTATAATAGTAGGATAATACTATACTAAGTGATATATATTAGAAGTTATATATAATATTGAAGAACGAGTTATGATATTATGTAACCTATATAAGTACTTAATATATACTAAGTACTATATGTAAATAGTATAATACTTATATACTAAGTATTCTATACTAGTACAGAATAGTATTCGTATTTGGTATATACGAAATACTAATTACTATAAGTATTATATATAACACTATCATATTAGTAATATGTACAGTATGTCAGTATATTATATGAAAGATATTAATATTTTTTGTACTAAGTACTTTCTAATACTATTAGTGTAACTAGTACTCGTATTTGGGATTTTTTCCATTTGGATTGTAATTTTTTAACCTTGTAGTTAGTTTTATAACTTTGTAATACTATTTTTATACTACAGATATAATTAAATTTATTGTTTTCATGTCTTGACACAAAAGGAACATGAGCACCGATGCATATAAGAATTAACATCTCGTTCGAACACTAACGAAACCGTTCAAATGAGACAAACATTTACATTTGTCGTTCAGACACCCACTTGTTTGTCTAAATGAGTATTGAGGTATATAATATTGAGAACCTCCGAACGATTTCATCTTTGCACCGAATGAGAAATCCTCAAAACCACTCCCAAGCTGCTGCCAATCGCCCAAGAACAAGCGCATTTCATCTCTGCAACAAAATATCAAAGGTATGGACTTTCTAACACCTCTCTATTGGTTCGAAATAGATTGTGAGCACCCATTTCTGTAGAGGTCGGGTTTAAAAAATAATATGACCCATTTTTCATAGTTTTTGTAGTTTTTTTCAAGAATAGATAGTTTCAGACTTTTAGGAGTGACCTAAGGTTAATTTGGTTCAAATAAATATTAGTTTTGTAGAGAATGAAAAAATGGTCAAGTTAACTTGTCATTTCTCTTCGGTAAGATTTTCCGTTCGGGCAAAAATAAACCTCATCCAAACAGAACGAAGAAGAAGACCTAACTCGTACGAATAACAACTTACTTGTTTGGACGAGTAATAACTTGTCCGAAAGAGTAAGTGGCAAACAACATAGTTTGTACAGTTTTATTTTTTATTCATGTATTTTGGGTAATTAAACCCATCTAAAATCTTCCATCGCTCATTTGTTGAACAGTCTACAAATGGCAAATAGAGGAAGAAAGCATGGGAGATACCAGATCACCGTACCCAGCAGCACAACCCCACTAACCGCTGCCCCTACTCCTGCTGACAAGGGTGTCCTTGTGGAGCAGTCTGTCATGTTGGCTGACTTCCAGAATTTGGCTTGGGAAGGAGGCAGCATCCATCAGATATTCACCGAACGAGGATGGACACCAATACACAAAGCAGAGATGCATATCCTAACACGGTATGTGAGTCCTACCATGCCATGGGAAAGTAGCATGGAGAGCTACTCCATTATGTTCTGACGGTGCGGAGAGTCATTGTAGCTTTAAGTCCAAGGATTATTGCGGAGTATTTGGATATCTCGCGTGTCAAGGATGTTTATCCTGCAGTGACTACAATAGCGAGGGTGAACAAAAAGGTTGGATCCTCAGCGCCAAGTCCCATATTCACGGATGAGAAGCTGTAGGTTGACTCAGACAATACTGAGTATGAGGAGGAGTACGTACCTGATGATGGTCTCACAAACGATCAGGTATGTGCCATATTGCGACATCCAAATGCTCTGCCATATGACGGCGAGAAGGTGATCGGACAAGTCGACTGCATTGACTTCTTTAGGATGCTTAATCTAATAGTTGGGTACAATTTGGACACGAAGAAACATAAGACAGATTTTGGGATGGATCAAGCTAGACTTCTATTGTGGGTTATGCGAGGGGAGCCGATTGATTTGGCCCTGTATATCTTCTTCTGCTTCAGGCTGGAGTCACGATATGGGAGTGGATGTAGTCTACAAGTTGGACTGCTGATATCTTTCCACCTACTCTGAGTAGGAGTTACAGAGCGAGTGGCTGAGAAAAAATCTTACAAATTGGGTCTCTCAACAAAATTACCCTCAGCAAGAGAAGGGGTACCCTAGTGCGAGGACTTCAGCCTCGACCTATTCTGCTACATCTAGCACTGCTACTCGGCCTGCTAAAAGCCAGCTCGCCGTATTTACACTAGAGCAGTCGGATGTAGTTGTGGTGGTAGTGGTGAAGAGAGTTGTTAGACGTGTATAAGCGGAGGTAGAGGAGCCCATCAACAAGAAGATAGATGATGCAGAGTCACAAATCAAATATGTGCAAGAGGATATAGATTTGATTCCAAGGATGTAGGCCGTGTTTTGATTTTGTTTTTTACTTTATATGTTGCGTTGAACAATATTTTTTATTTTGGGATGCAATTAATGTGTTCTTTTTTTGGTGTTCTGAACAATGTTTACTTATTATTTTTCTCATTTTACTTACCACTCGCGATAAAATAAATAATATTTTGAAATTAATTACATAAAATTAATTTGTGCATTTATAAATATTTTAAACACTCCTCGAATCATAATATGTAATATATTCACATTTTTAAAATTTTGAAAATGATAAAATAAAATTAATGGAAAAAAATATATATACAAATTAATTATGATGAACAATTAAAATCTAATTCCCAACCTGTTTACCATTTGAACAGTATTTTTTCTGTCCAAATGGTCTTGCAAGTTTGCCGCCAAATATATCCCATTCGAACAATTAATTATCCGTTCGAACGATTTTTTATTTTTTGAGACAACTTTTTTCATTATCAAATGTCTTATTCAAACGGATTTTTATTCATCCGAATGAATTTTGAAACTCGTCCATCTTTGCAGAAAAAAATTAAATTTCATCTCTAAAGTTTGGAAAAGTTTTAAATTTCGTCCAATTAATTTTTAGAGAAACTACGAAAAATGAGTCAGATTCGAATTAAAATCCAACCTCTACAAAAATGGGTGTTCATAACTCATTCTCAACCAATAGGAAGAGTTAGAGGGTCCATACCTTCTAGATTTCACTATAGAGGATGTATGCAGTGAGGTCTAGGGTAATTCACATTCTATTAGGCGTGGTTTTTGGAATATCTTGTTCGATGCAAAAGTGAACCGTTTGGCGAGGTTTGGATATTATACACTCCGATACTCGTTCAGATGAGCAAGTGGCCGTCTGAACAAGTTTAGTAACCATTGAAGCGTCCGAATGGGATTTTGCAATATAATATCGAGACTTGATCCATTCCCACGTTCAAACGTGCAGGGTAAAACTCAAACGGATAGGGTATCTATTCGAATAAAAATTGGAGAGTTTGGGGTTTAAGCAACACTATCAGTTTGGGTAGTTATGATAATACTAATATCTACTATACGACACTAATAGTAATATAAAGTACTTTGTAAAAAAACACTATTATCTTTCATATAATATACTAATACTATACATAACACTAAGATGATAGTGTTATATATAATAAGTATATATCAAATACTTGTACTAATCTATACTAGTATAGATTAGTTAGTATATAAGTATTATACTATTTACACGTACTACTTAGTATATACTAAATAATTGTATAGATTATTTAGTATAATAGTAGTGTCATCACTCATTCTTCAGTGTATATAATTTATAGTATATATTACTTAGTATAGTATTATTAATCGAATAATTATTCAGTTAATATACATTTACCAAATTATATACATCTGTTTTAGTTATTGTACATGTAACTATTGTAAGACAGCGTCGAGGGCGAGGCACTACAATGGGTATCCGTATAGAGAAAGTAAGAAAAATGGGTAAAACTAAAATTGATATTTTAGAGGGTCACACCAGTAGGTACGGTAATTTAGCAACTTAGCTTTCTACCTATGTTGGTACCCTCACTTTCACGTATGTTCCGATGTCTACTGCCTATTGTGCTAACATTCCTCAAGATGTAAAAGATCACATTAAAAATCGTTACATGGTAATGAACTACATCCCAAGAAACTAATTATAAATTTAATTTGAAAATAATTTTATTTATACTAATTATTTATAAGTTTTTTCTAAGAAGAGTTTGATCTTGATTTTAGTCGACGAGATGATAGAGTGGTAGTTGAGAAATTGATATTAAATGCATTCCGGAGGTACAAAGGTCGGTGTCATACACACTACGAGAAGTTCAGGACTACGACAGAGGCACGTCAAAATCCATTCCAATCAATCCCACTAAACGAGTGGGAGAAAGTTTGTGACTTGTTTGAAGATTTTGCTTGTAAGGTAATATCGCATTTATCTTTTTGTTATAATAAATGATAGATGTATTAAAATTTGAAACTTATAATATATTATTTTTAGCAACAGACTACTGTGAACAAAGCAAATATATCAATTTAAAGATACATCTTCATGCTTGTTCTCGATCTTTTCATCATTTGCACCAAAAAATGGTTAGTGCTATTAGTCTCAATCTCATTCAAGTTCTAATATAGTTTTTCTTTTGCAGCAAGCTGAAAATTTTGTGACTTTGATCTAACCCAATTATATGTTAAAGCACATAAAAATCGTGATGGTATTTAGACTTGTCCCAAAGCTGAGGCAAATTATGTCAGTTTAAGTTTATTAAGTCAAGTCTAATACAATATTCTTATTACTTATACTAACTTTAATGGTTAATTTTTTTAGGAGAAGATAAAATTTCTAAAGGAAGTTGTTGCATATCCATCTAAGAAATTATTTGTTAACGATGCTCAAATCTTATCAAGTTCATTGACGACAAGATTAAGGAGTTAGAGGCAGCATAATTTGAGATAGAACGATTGAGCTCCAAGTAATAAGACTTGCTGACCCCGATTAGATAAAGCAACAGAGTTAGAGATGAGACTAGAAGTGAGACTGGAGTTGAGAACCCGAACAATGTTTGAGAAATGACAGAGGATGTCCCAAAACTCTATGTCACCACCACGTTCTTAAAACTTATTTTTTTTTATTAATTGTACTTTTATTATTATGTTCAACTACAATATTTGAACAATTGTGATGTATAGATTACATTTTTATAATAATATTATTGCCTTTTTAAGTAAATATAAATCTGTGTAGCAGTACCGTTTGAACAAAAAAAATATTATTCGAACGGTACATTAGATTTTAAAAAATCATCCGAACAAAAAAAATATGTTTGGACACTATTCGAACAACACATAAATCCGTTCGAATGAGAACAATTTCTATTAATTTATTTGTTCGAACGGATAAGATTTGTTTGGACATTGATCTTGTTCAGACGTAGCAATCTGTTCAAATAAAAAATTTGTTTGTTTGAACGGTGTGTCTCGGTTTGAATAGACAACAGTTTCATTCAAACGAGTTTCTGAGATAAAATTTTTTTGTCTCAAATAAAAAAGCCTATCCAAACGGATTCGAACGGGCAAGTGAGATTTCGTCTTTAAAAATCGAAATTCAATTTCGTCTCTAAAAGCTTTTTGAGACAAGCTTTTTTACATAAATTTGAGATGAAATTTTTTTGTCTCTGAAAACATCTTGGGATGACAAATCGACTTTTTGAGACAAATTAATTTGTTTCAAAAAACTCATTCTTTTGTAGGGAGGTTTCCGATGTTTAAGATCTTGAAAGTCATGAGATATTGTCCCCTATCCATGTGTGGATTCTCTTCCTAAGTTGCCTCCTTATCTTCAACTTCTAGAGCATATATCATGCTAACTTTAGCAAGGTCACAGGTGATTTCCATGCACCTTGTCTCTACCATGACCACGATTGGGGCTGGATTTACTATGCCCCTGCCTCTAACATGACCCCGGTTGCCGCTAGCTTTACCTCAATCTTTGAGGGTGTAAATTTTGACTCTACTGCTTGTTCTAATACATCGATTATCATTCTTTTGTATCCTTTACTCATGTAATCACAAAAAACCTATCAACTCCTCAATTGCAAGCTTTTCCCAAGTCTTTAAACTCTTTCATAGCTACAACTACATGCTTGAATTTAGAGTACAAGAGGCCGGACCGAAGGGAAGCAAAGAATGGGAACTTGAGTAGTCCTTAGACTCTTTGACCTCGTTCACCTTTTATACTACAACAAAACACTCCCAATAGTAGACTAGTGGAGATGATTGCGCATGCCTTAACCCAAGACATGATTCCCAACTTGATTCAAGTTGTTAACAAATGATTCTTAGGTTCTAATTAATTGCTTGATATTTGCAAGATGGAGGAAGGTCATATTATTGATGCATATATATATCGAGGCTTTTGTATAATTGTCACTTGCAAAGGGATTTGTAAATGTGAGGGCTGAATACATGGGTAACAGTCTCAGAACTAGAGCACGCTATCACAGCTAAAATTAGCATATATAGTTACTATTAAGTAGGCAAAATTTGAATCTAGCTTCCATCCGTTGAGAACATAATTTGAATTTTAAGACGAATGCTCCCTTTTAGATACCGATCATTACTTTAGTAGTTAGTTCTTTGTAAGAGCAATTGAAGCTTTGAAGGTCATTACTCTTCACAACAGGTCCTTTCTTTTAGAAAGGTGCATGTGCATTTTATCATTGGGGATACCTTATAAGGAAAAACAGGAAGCAAACCGAATCTTTTACCTTCTATATTTCTAGAATATATATCTGGACTCAAAGATATAATGGGACAAAGATACAGATGTATGATGGATTAGATATCACATATCGCACTCTATGTAGCAAGAACTTAAATAATCCAAGTCATTAACATAAAGTAGCTTCACATATACATGTTCAAAGAAAATTGCATACGTCTTCAATTTATGGGATGGCTAACAAACATGACACAAAATAATTTAATTTATTTGATTCCTAAATCGACTAGAAAGATAGATTCAAAACTTTCAGAGAAATCTCCCCCGTCTGCACTCTGGAGGAAGACCCTGAGGGAAGCGTTTTAAATCAGTGCAATAGTTGTAGATCATGAAGTATTTCTGAACCCATCTCAGACGTCTTCGGCCATGGGCATCAAGCTCGTTGGCTAGTGCATCAGATAGGGAAGTGGTGGACTTGAAGGATGTAACATGGAAGTTCCGGTAGTATGCTGTAAAGGGTGACTTGGACCAATCAGCTTTCACCAATCCACCTCTTGTGGCCCAGTCGTTAGCGTTCCAAAGGCTAGAGTAAATCTTCATGGGTTGGCTCGTTGGGAATGGAACGCCAATCGACTCTGCATTCTTGAATACTCTTATAGGAATGTTATCAACCAAGAAGCTGCGATACAAAAAATAAATAAATAAATAATTGTGTTGGGAATTGTTCAAGTGCACTTGAAGTTATAACAAACAAAGAAAATTCAAGGATAACTAAAGATCATAGAACTGTATTCAAGTTCACTTGGTTTGTTGTTATAATTAAGAAATCAAATAAATAATAAAATATATCTATTTATATTAGTTTTAATTTTTTGGATAAATGATGATTTTATATTATATCAAAATAAAGGACTTGAGTTCGGACTTTGACTTTACATTCTATCGTGTTTAATTAAATATTTCATTTATTAAATCTAAAAAGTCTAACCCACAAGTGAGAGAGAGCTTTAAGATATAAAATAAATAATAAAATTAACTATTCCATCTTCTTAAACTTTTGAAACAAATAGTCATTTGAATGTTTTTGTTGGTAGGCATGTTCATCAGAGTTTCGGATATGAAATTTTCTTGAATCTCTTTAATAAAAATATCAAAATTATTAAAAAATTAAAAAATAAAAATTGAGCCTAGTTGTTGGCAAATAGTAGAAAATTAACGTTGTCTCTCTTACATTATATGTTGGGCTTTCCAGATGATAGAGTAAGTGTGAAAATTTCTTGTGGGGTCGAACCAGAGATAAAATTGCTGCTCCCTGTTTCCCTTGCCCTGAGTGAACACGTTGGTGTGTACAATATAAGGGTCACCACTAACATTTCCCAAGAATTCAAAGTCGATTTCATCGTGAGTTGGCCCCTGAGAGGACAGCTGCGATAGAAAATAAGAGTAAAAGCATGTGAAATAAGAGAGAGCTGTTTTTGAATTTTTTAGCGTGTTTCTGGAAAGAATGACACGAAAATGACTTAAACCAAGCTAGGCAAATAAAGGTGTCTCAAATTTTTTTAGTGTTTTTTGAGTTTTTTTAAGGTGTTTGAATTGTCTACCCTCTCGAAAGCTGATGATGTACCTTCAACTTTCGCTTTTCAAGGGGCACATGCATGGAAGATGTCTCAAAAAGGCAATGATTAATAATATTTTCTGTTAGACATATTTTAGTAAGTCAATTTACAAACTGATGTGACTTGATTAATATAGTACATCAGATTGTAAACTTAATTTTAATATAAAATTTATCTAACCCATCTCATGTAGCGACATCAATTTATCGATTTAATTTGGTATAATTTCTTTATATCTGTAATAATAGTTCTTATTGCCTATTAGAAGTTAGAGGCTTTCATTTGAATATTTATATGTGTTTGCGTATATGCTTGCTGTGTGTGTATGTGGAAAGTAAGGAGAAAAAATGGAGTTTGATGACATACATAGTATGCAGTGACGGTGCCAGCAGAGTTGCCGGCAACAAGTTTGAGCTGCATATCGATCCTTCCAAATAGGTATTCATTCTTAGACTTGAAGCCAGAGCCAGAGATTCTGTCTAGAGACAGAGACAGAAGCTGTCCTCCTTTAAATATTCTGGCACGGTTGCCACCCCATGTTACATCAAAGTCTTGGTAGAAGTTACCAGCACAGGTTGCAACTAATAAACAACTGAAAACTACACCAACCAATGCAAAACCAGAAAGCCCCATTTTTAGAGAGAAAGAGAGAGAGATTGAGAGAATTGTGATAGTTATTAAGGGAAAGGTTTTAGGGACAACTATATATATATAGGAAGGAGGAAATGGTTGTAGAGAAGAGAAGAAGGGGAGATCAGCTAGGTTAAGGAAGGGTGGCGGGACGCGTGAGCATGCAATGACCTGAGGAGCCAAAGCTGGTGCCAGCTGAGCAGACCATGAAAGCTGGAAGCTTTTGTTTGGGCATTGGTGTTTGGTTGATTATTTATTTATTTATTCGTTTGTTTGTTTGTTTTAGTTTTGGAGAGAATGCTATGTTACAATCATGGTGGTCTGTACTCTGTAGGGCCCCCTTTGCTGTGATTTGAAATTGGTGGTGGATGACAACGAGTATGCTATGCGAAAACAAAGTTTTCAAGTTTTGTTTAGGACCACGTATCATGAATTTGAATTTCCCCATCGGGAAGAATTAATGTAATATTGTACTTGAATTTATTGTTAAGATACCAACTCTTGTGTCAAAAATAAAAACTTCAAATATATTATAAAGTAGTAAAGAAGTGGTAGAAAGGTAATAAGCGTATTTTTTATTTAAATGATTGGTTTATAAAACCATTTTAGATATACCACATCACCCAATTGCGATTAAAATTGATAAAATTGAGAACGTTATTTTGTGGAAATAAAAGATTTCTTCATTTTAAAACACCATGCAGATATGTTTTAAAGAAAATGTCCAATATTAAGCATGAATTAATGTCTAGCATTTAGAAACACAGCATCCAAGAACATTGAAACCAAAGGTTGTAACTGGTTTCAATTCATGTACATGTTGTATGCGCCGTTATATGTGAGATGAGACATTGCATTAATGTAAGATTGTCATAAGCAAAAAGAATTTCTCGATTTTGGAAGAGTGGCACTAGATCGAGCCACTTCTGCTAGGATCCCGTCCAGTATATTTTTTGGTTTTTATTTTTTATATTTTTTTAAACAGTTTTAATATTTTATTTTTTCTAATAAAAAATCAAAATACTATTAAGAAATACTTAATCATTAAGTAAAAAAAAAAAGATTTTTTTTTTTTTACAGGTGTGACTTTTGTTTGTGACTTTAACAATATTTCTCATTTTGGAAATAATTAGGGGAATTTGTAATTAGGGTGACAGTATCTTGATTTGTTTGAGAATAATCAGCACATTAGCAATTTTCATTCAAGGAATCTGCCTAAGTTCATGAATAAGCACCTTTATTTACTTTCAATCGAAATAAGAAAAAAAGGGAAGAAAAAAGGTAGGGTTGATTAATTGAATATCTTAAATTATTGTTGGGAGAATAAATATTTGGTCTGGACTGTGATTGCCAAACCACTGGATCGATGCTACTGAATCTTAAATAACAGTAATATTTGATTAGCTACAAGGAGAGATCTAATATTAAATGGCTTTGATTCTTCACAGATTACAGAAGCCATCAAAAGTGATAATTTCCGTGATGATGTCTCTCTCTCTCTCTCTCTCTCTCATTACTATGCGTGGAATATATGTACAAAGGAGAAAGTCGAAGAGTTATATAATAATAGTAGTTGGAATAATAATGATAGCAATAATACCAATTAATTTAAACAAAACCTATACATATACATAATTAGTTGGTATTAAACAAGACCTAATTAAGTAGGTACTGATCAGGAGGCTAAAGATATTATAACTATTATTATTATAATTATTATTATTACTATAGACTAAAAGGGTAAGATGGGGGCAATCGAATGAGACTTTCTTACATAGTCGTGATTATAGTTAGAGCCGAAGCATTCAAGCAAGTTTTGGAAGTACCGCACAATCAACTTTTTTCAATATATAATATCACTATTTACAAGATAGTAATCCTACATATAGTCGGAGAATGTATACGTACCGCACAATCATTTCGAAAAGTATTGAGTCAATTAATATTAAAAAATTAATTTTTTTCATGTAGACCTCATAATTATTTATATTTTAAGAGATCATGCGATACTTAAACATTCATGACTGTAAATATATGTTTGTTTCCTTTACCACTGTCTGATAGTCACATTCTAGAATCAACCTTGTGAGCCCCAGCTCTATCCAAAAATCCATAGATTTTCTCAAAGCTAGTGCCTCTGCAATTACGAGTTTCATTTCGTGATTTAAATTTGAACACAGCAGCCAAAATCTCTCTTGCATTATCTCTAATTATCACTCGGCCAGTCCCAGCTTTCTTCAACTGATTATCCACTGCAGCATCCCAGCTGGTCTTTCATAATAATCCAGTTGAATTTTTCCAGTTGCTTAAGGGTCTCTCCATTCTTCTTGATTGCATGATCTCTTATTGGTAATTCTCGGCTGCAATAAACTCCTACGTACATACATTGCTTGGCATTCAGTAGCACCATTTGTTAGATGCTCAAGTTTGTTTAAAAATTATTGAGTTTCTTCTTAACTATATTCTTCTTATTTTATGAGCTACTAAGTACTAACTCAATCTCCTCAGCTTCAGCCTTGTTAAAAGTCTCATTCATCAGTTTTTCCCTTCCATCTACCAGCCTTGTTCAATAAGTTCACGGACAATTGCATCACTGTCTAAATTTTCTATAGGAGATTGTACCTAGTATGATGTTGGTATAGGTAGCCACTTCTCTTTCCAAATACTGAGCTGGTCACCCTTACCCACCTTCCATATCAAACGTGCTTTAACCAATTGTATAGAAGAGAGCATGCAGACTCCTCCATATTAGTGAAGGTCCATTCCTTATTTTTGTATTTAATAGATCACGTTGTTTGAAATATAATCCTTCATAACTTTGGCAACCTATTATTTGAGGTTGTTTTAATATTCTCCAATATTGCTTTGCAAGTATAGCCTTGTTGAAGTATTCAACAAACCTGAATCCGAATCCCCCCCCTCTTTTTCTGTTTTTTTATTCTCCCATTTTATCCCAACTCCTCCAATGTACTCTATTCACATTTTGCTTGTGGCCCCACCAGAAACTCGACATGAGTGTAGTGATTTCCTTGCACAGCTTCCTGGGCAAGTTAAAAAGACAAATTTAGGTATAGATTGTATCATAGCTTTGATCAACACTTCCTTGCCTGTCTCAGACATAAACTTTTTCTTCCATCTATTTATTTTTTCCCATATTTTTTTCCTTTTAAGTGTCTCAAGGCATTATATTTGGATCTACCCACCATAGGTGTTGCGCCCAAATATTTTTCATAACATCCGTAGTCCTTTAATCCAGCTGCCTCGATGTTTTGCCTTCTAAGACCCAATGCAGTGTTGAAGAATCTGACCTGAAGCTTTCTCGTATCTATTCAATGGCACCTGTATCTTAGCCCATTCTACTAGGTTAGCCCTTCCAAAATAATATAATTATCAGCAAACAACGGATGATTAACTCTAGTGCCACCTCTTGAGATTGCAACCCCTCTTGTTTCTCCTACTACTTTCAGATTCTCTACTAGTTTTAGATGAGTTTATTAAGGAACTCCTTCTACTTACACATAATACAAAAAGGTAAAGGGAGATAGAATCCCCTTACCTTAACCCTCTAGAAGGCTTAATAGTTTTCCCTGGCTGACCATTTACAGTTACAAAGTATGTAACTGATGTACGTAACACATTCTCTGATTAAAGAAATCTACACTACTCAACCATGCCTCTTGAATAATAGTACCTCCCTCATGATCATCCTCCATTGCCCATTTTGCTTCAAACCTGAATAGTCTTCTTCTCTTCCTCCTTAACACAATTTTCATCATTCAATTCTAACATAATAGGTCATTGATCAGACCTAATAGCTGGTAAAAATTTCACCACCCCAGTGCTGAATAATTCTATCCATTTAGTATTAACTACCACTCCATCCAATCTCTCTTTCGTAAAAGAATTATCTGCATGTTTATTACTTTATGTGAATTTAGCACCTTTCCAAATTCCCACCCAAATCAGATAGATTGTTTATCTCAAGAGCATGTCTAAAATCACCCATCTATTTTTTTGGTCTCCCTTCCCCCTGACTTTTCAGACTCTGCTAGTTTCTAATTAATTAAAATCACTTATCACACACTAAGGTTGATCTGTGGGTGGTTTTATCATGACAATAAACTCCATGTCTCATTTCTTTTAAGAGATGCAAACAAGGTAGACTATCTCATACTATACATTAAACCGGTTAATTCTTAAAGTACTTTACAGATCATATAAGGTCAAATCATGTCATCTTAGATTTCTTAGCAATTAATATATATGTCTCTACCTGCAGGATGTATAGGGTTGTATAAAACTAATTACTTGACGTTACTCAAAGTTTAATCACGATTTATGCACGCTTTTGTTACCCTTTTGGCAAGAAACGTGAAGAGTCATGACTTCCTTTAATTTAAGGGTGACGCTGGGATGCGGTCGGGCTGCACCCCAGCATATTGCAACCCATCTCTAAATTCATATAATTTATATAAAAATACAATAAAAAATATTAAAAAATATAATAAAAAAATAAATTTAGAAAATATAATAAAATGAATAAAACATAATAAAAAATATAATAAAAAAATAAAATGAAGATGAATTTTTAAGGAAAATTCGGCCTCACCTAGCCCCCGCTATCTTCAGCGGCGGTAGGCGACACCGCCTACTCCATTGGAACCGGAAAGAGCTAGCGACCTCACCCCTGCAACGGCGAGCCTCGGCGATCTCCGGTGTGCTCTCGGCGGCCTTAAATCCGAAAATAGGTCTTACGAAACACACCGTAAGTTGCCGGAACTCGCTATCGCAGGAGTGAGGTCGTCGACTCCTCCAATCCTAATAGAGTGGGCGGTATTGTCCACTACCACCGAAAATGATGAAAACTACAATAAAAGAGTTCACTCAGATCGAATCCAAAATTATATCTTAATTTAATTTACTTTCTTTAAGCACTAATAAATAAAACCAGCTTTTAGATTTTAAGTACAGAGCAATAATAAGGGCCACTAGCCCTGTACGTAGCATGCATGCATCATCCTAGCTAGATAGTAAAAAAAAAATAGAAGAAAATGAGAAATATATAATCCCCACAGAGAGAAGGAGAATCTGTGGAAGGAGAGAGTTAGGGGGCCCGAGGGACAGTCGAAAACCCCCCAACCCACGGACTTCATGATAACCAACCACGCAAGCAACCGTGGCGGTGCGTAATTATTAGAAGATTCTTTTTATGACGTAGGCTTTGGGATCGAATTGTCACCTTAGACGCGTGATTTCTATTATTATATATTTGAAACCTCATTGTTATCTTTCCGATGTTCGGATTTTTATTTTTTATTTTTTGGCATTTGTGAACTTTTTGACCACTTGCACAAACTACCAAATAAATGTCCTAACTCTTTCAAAAATATAATATAAATAATAATAAATCTTTTAATGAAAAGATATATATATATATATATATATACTAGTTTGATCGCAATTTATAATGTACGTTTGCCTAGTTACAAAAAAATAATTATAAAAAAATATCATATGATCATACACAATAAAAAAGCATTTAATGTTAAGTTTTGTGTATTTTTATTTAATTTTACAAAATACAAAATTATTAAGTGTTTATTATTTTAATGTGCCTTTAGAAGTCTTTTGGATTTATTTTATTTTATTTTATTTTAGTTTAGTTTAGTTTAGTTTATTTTGTTTTTTATTTTATTTTATTTTATTTTAGTTTATTTTAATCATTTCAATTTGTTTTATTTTCTTATTTAATTTCATTTATTTATTTTTATTTTGTTTTATTTTATTTTATTTTATTTTATTTTATTTTAATTATTTTATTTTATTTTATTATTGAATTATTTTATTTTATTTTATTTTATTTTATTTTAATATGATTTTATTTTATTATTTTATTATATGTTTTGATTTTATTATATTTTCTAATTTTATTATATTTTTATTTTATAATTTTATTTCATTTTATCATTTTTCTAACCTAAGACTAATTGAGCCTAAGCCGGTGAAACCCAGCCCAATGCGAAAACAAACGAACTTGTGAACCCAACTCAAGCCCAAACAATCCCAACCCTAACTTGAAGCGATGCCCTTTTGCGACTCAACCCTCCCCTCCCCCCAAAACGTACAGTTCATCTTCGACCTCCAGGTCTCCTTCTCAAGTCTTTCCACCGTAGGCTTCCTTCCATCTGGCAAGCTCTGGCCACCGCATTGTGGTCTCGCACCCTCACACCCAGCCTCTTTCCTCTTCCCTCTCTCAAATACCCCCACACACAGAGTGTGATGTCCCCAATTTACATTTAAGGTTTAACGTAAACTCGACACGTCAGGACATATAATACTAGGTTACATATCATTTGTACATGTCAGAATTAGAATACATGCACTTAACTTACTAGTAATATGCAATGAGTATTATAGCAGAATATGTTCATTTTCGAGGGTATGCAAATACATCTAACTTTGCAAAGTGATCACATGGGACAACATAATCATATACTCATAGCTTAATATTTAAAATTAAATAGAGTACCAAGTTTTATAGAAGTTAGTTTTCCAAATACATACATAGCTCCTCATATTACTACGCCTCCTTACTACAAAAGCTTCTTCTTAACTTCTTTATGCTCATTTCCATAATGAAACATATTCATACTAACTTCAAAATTCTGTTGGAGGTATTTTCCTACTAGCGTCACACAGACACCACTCAAGGACAAAGAGTCATCAGGGCTCAAGGACAGATAACACCCAACGCGAAGTCGCTCATCTCCTGATGTGGATGTGTGTTGCCTTAAAACCTCCAATAAATAGTCATACATAAGATGTGTATAGTCATCAAAAAGAGAGTATTCAGTAAGTCCCTTAGGGCTCGGCTGAATCTCTCGAAAGGTCTGAGTCTCCTTTTCTATCATCTATCCCTGCAACCAGGTTTACCATTCCAAGAAGAATGATAGATGAAATTCAAAGGGTAAGATTTCAAAAACTCTCAACAAGTGCACAAATAACATAACAAAAACGCTAACAATATATACAAACACATGTAAATGCACATAATATGATCATGGGACTTTAATCATGACTTGTACACATTTTTACAAAAACTTGCATTTTTCTAGAAAAAAGACTTTGTTGACTCCAGTGCACAACCTTTCATGACTTGACGTATCATTTTTGTAAAATTCTTAATCTTCATGTTTTCATTCTTATTCATGTAGATTTTAATATGACAACAGATCGAATCACCTTCACCATCGGATTTCTTAGCATGATGGCAGTTCGAATCGTCTTCACTGTCAGCTTTCATATTCACATCAATTATACGGCAGATCGAATCGCATTCATCATCATGACATGATTTTTCTTATTGTGGCAGCAGATTGAATTGCCTTCACTGCCAACTTTCTTAGCCATCTCAGTCATACGGCAAATCAAATTGCCTTCACCGTCATGATACGACTTTCCTTTTTCGACGGCAAAACGAATCGCCTTCACTGTCGGCACGTCAGTCATCCAACAGATCGTATCGCATTTACCATCATAACGCAACTTCTCATTTTTTTAACCTTATCTTGTTCTTGTAAAATTTCGTTATTTTATTTCTTGGAAAAACGGTATGTCCCCAAAACAGAAGATTTTGTAATGTAATTAGACATGCATGTATTACTAGACTTTTTATGCATGCTACATGTTTTCATGGGGCATATGACATATATAATATGCCTTATCAACACATGACATACATATATCAACTTATAACAATCAATCTTCATGCATTAAAACATCAGCAGTTCACTTGGAGAAAAACATATATCCTTAACCCTAATAGATATAGGGCAAATATCATGATATAATAAACTCAAAATATCCCTTCCTTTCTTTGGAATCAACTGACTATCTTATTATCATACCTTAAAAATTTTCAAACTAAAGTAAAATAAGTCATTACCGAAAACCTTCCTTCACAAAGTAAACTAATTTTCTTCAATTCATTTCTTTTCAAAATAACCATTCCACCACCAAATTTTCTTCAATCACTCACTAAGGTATTCCACCAAAGTCGAAACCATATAAATTCCTATCGTGGCTCTTTTGTCTTTCCAACATCACATATCATCATCAAATATTCAATCCACGATTTACTAAAATAAATCATTGCTCCTTAGAGTACTTTTCTCCATTTATCACACTACTTTCTTTTAAAACTAACTTAACACAGACTTAACATATCCTATAAACATATTAAGCACTCAAATGAACATTCTTGGACATGTTAACTCTATATATATAAGTAAATACTAAGAGTGAGTTATAAGTGCACTTACAAAATTTTCCAAGAGATTAGGACGGTTTGTCTTGAAAAATCCTTTGAAAGATCACTCCAAAATGTCTTGAAAAGTGGTTGTGGAGATAAATGAGTGGAAACTAAGTTGGAGGATAATTCAAATGGATTTGGTCGTGGGTTTCAAAATGAGAAATGGAGAGACAATATCCATATATATAGTGATCGACATTCCTAAGCTAAAAGGGTAGAAGAAAAATTCAAAAACACATATATACCTTTTTGCCGTGCCATATACCATCCTTTAGGCCTTAGTATACTTATTTCTTTTCCTTATAGGTTTGGTTGGCATTTGAGATGACTTAATGTTTATCTTAAGTTAAAGGGTGTCACTTGTCCCTACACATGTCAAACTATCATGTTCAACACATAGATATTTCTAATAAAACAATACACTAAGTCAGTTACCATAGGCCTGAGTCGGTGCTCACTTGTTTTCCTTCTCATTTTCGTTGGCCACCCTTTAGATGACAAACACTTTTTTCTACCTACCTCTTGGTTCTAGGCAAGTTTACCATAAGCCAAGTGTTCTCCCTTGACTTTGAACTAATTGGAGATCCCATTTAGAATCACCTTAGCCGAAATCCATCAAAGAGATGTCTAGTATTTTGATTCTTCATGTTCTTCCAATCACTACTTGCCACCTATGAATTCTTGTTTTTCAAACAAAGTGAAGTAAAATGGATGAAATCCTTGTCTCCCAAGTCCAAACCATAGCCTCCCTTGGCTAAAGACAAACAACCATTTGGCCTAACTCTTCTTCCCATGTTACTAATCTCAAATTTCCTAAACAGTAGTTTAGTTTTATGTCATATATCCCCATTTGTCTATAGATATTTCTAACACATCACTCATGGTCGAAATTCTCAATAACAATCTCCATTGTTTGTGTTTTTATCCCCTTCTTCTAATTGCCATGTATTACCTTAAAATAATAAAATATTTCCTACCTTTGTAGATTTAAAGTGTCACTAGTAACATATATTTCCATAAAATTTTCATAAAATGTCAAGAATAATTCTAAGGTAAAATTTAACTATCCCAAGTATGATAAATCCAATGGAGAAAATATCAGGTCGTCACAGAGAATAATCTAACGCACATCCAAAAACAGTAGAGAAAACAATTTAACACGAAGCGAAATGCAAAGAAAAAATAACAGCCCAAATGCAACACAGAAAAACAAAATGCAAACAATACAACCAAAAGAAAAACACAGTGAAAGAAAAATATATAGCGAAAATAATCCACTTCGGCGTCAAACCACAGCGAAAGAAAAATATACCCAACAAGCAGAGAAATGCGAAAAACACAACAAAAGAAAAATAGTCCGGCAAGCAGGGAAGAAAATAAAACAGAGAACAAAAATATATCCAGAAAAAAGAAATTCAAAACACAGCTAAAGAAATTTACCTAGCGAGTTTCCTCTTCGACGCTTTTCGTCTCCAGCGATTTTCTTGCAATCCTCTTTCAGATGTTCCCTCTTAGAAATGCAAAACACAGCCTTCAAGGCTTCAACCATCTAATCATAATTCATAAATTTACTTTTATAACACCTAAACATCACACCAACACACAGTACAAGAAGCAAAAACACAAAATCAGATTTAAATGGAACCAAATTGGTTCAAATACAATCAACAAAAGACCAGCAACAAGCAAAACACGACACTAATTAACTAATGTAAATAAACAATTAATGAAGGGGCAGAACTAGAAAGAAAAAATCACTGAAATGGAACAATTTATCCGCGATTCACACTTTTATAATAGTAGTAGATATAGTAGTAGATACTATTTTATTATTCTATATTTTATATTATTTTATATTATTTTATATAAAATAATAAAATATATTTTACATTATTTTATTATTCTATTTTATTTTATTATTCAAATTTTTTATATTATATTCAATTTATTTATTTTATTTTATTTTTTATTTCAATTTATTGTATTTTGCTTTACTATTTTATTTTATTCTATTTTATAGTTTACTTTATTTTATTTTATTATATATTCTATTTATTTCTTTTCTTTTCTTTTTCTTTTTATTGTATTTTATTTTACCATTTTGTTTTATTCTATTTTATAGATTACTTTATTTTATTTATTTTATTATGTATTATTTTATTATTACATGTTATTTCATTTTATAATAGTAGGATTCTATTCACGAATCCTACCTATGAACCCAACCAAACCTATGAAGCCTAGCTTGCAGCGAAACAACCCACGAAGCCAGCTGAAGCCCAAACCAAAACACACCGTTTTGAGACCCAACTCTAACTGTGCCCCTCCAAAACGCACCGTTTTACGTTTAATCCCCAACCAAAATGCAGCGCACCCTTCATCATCAACCTTAAGCTCGACTTCTTAAGGGTTCAATCCCAGGTCTTCTTCCCACCAAAACGCCTCTCACCTCAACCTCTTTCTTCTTCCCTCTCCCAAATATCCTCACACCACAACCAAAACCCAAAATAAACAGAGCAATGCAACACAAATAGTAGTACCCGAGATCCCTAGCCGCGAAAATCAAAACAACACAAGCAAACAAAATAATCCAACACAAAGGAAATAATCCGAAAAATACAACTGAAACACAATGGAACCCAAAGAAATCCAAACAATACAACTGAAACACATTCAACCCCAAAAACACAAAATGCAAACAAAGAACAAATTCGAAACACATTCAATCCCTTGCAAGTTCTCACTTTTACCTTGCGAAAAGAACAGAGAAATCCGAAAAAATATAACACAAATTCGAAACACAGCAAATGTATTTACCGATTTCCGCTTTGGCCCCTTTTGCACCTCGCAACTTTTCCCTACACAAATGGCTAAATCGCATTTCCATCAACCAGATAAACATCAACCATAAATCTACTTTTTTTTACATTTAAACATCACACCAAAACACTATACACAAACCAAGAAAACACACTGTACACAAACCAAGAAGACAAAATAACACTAAAATGCAACCAAATTCCTTCGGATACAATAGACTAATCGGAGCAACAAGCAAAACACTGCACTAACAAACTAATGTAAATAAACAATCAATCAAGGGGCTGAAATGGAAAAAAAAAACCTAAAAGGCACAATTCATCCACCATCCCCACTATTATTATAGTAGTAGATATATTGTAATAAATGGTTACCTAGCAATCACTTAACAATTTTTTTTTTCATTAAATTTAACTCTATCCGTCCGTCATCTAAATTCTGAAATAATATAATTTTTAAAATTTAGTTTTCTGATTCAAACTCTTAAATCAAGTACTTCAAATTCAATTCCAATCAAATTCAAAATTATTTTTCTCTGAAAAGTCATTATTCGAAACTCTCCCTCAACTTGAATCCGTTTAGACTATACGACAATTACAGTTTGAATGGATTCTTAAATTGAAACCAACACTAAATTTTAAACTCAACTCAATTTTCTTATAATCCACAATACCCTTCCCTCATTATATATAAACTTACTCAAGACTCAGATTAAACATTAGAAATTATATAAATTTATATAACATGTAAATTATAAATTACTAATCTTTTATTATTAATATTTTATTAGTAATAAATTATATGACATAAGAATTATAATATAACATTATAACATTGGTAAACTTACTTCACGTTATAAATTATAATATAAAATTATTTTATATAAATTATAATTTATATTATATATAAATTTATATATGATTTAAAGTTTCTATTCATTATTTATAAAAAGAAAATGTAAAGTAATTTAATTTAATTCTTTTTTCCAACTACATTTACGAATACAATTGTTTGAATAAAATATTATTTATTTCTCAATTTAAATTCATTATGAAACATGAAATTCAAATAATAATATTTTATAAATGAAATTATAATAATTATTAAATAGTTATCTTTCATCACTTCACATCAAGTTATGATTTGCTTTTATATAATTATTTCATTGTTAAGATATTTTCTTTTTATTACCCATCAAATATTTGTACGAACTTACATTTCCTTTTTCTCTATGCATTACATTATTGACTAAACTTTATTTCTTTATAAAAATTATATGATCATTTCTTAAAAATAACTGCTTTACTAAATTAGAAAAATGTACGTATTTTGTATATTGCTCCTTCTTAGTTTATACATATATATATACGATTATTAACACCATCAAAGATTTCTCGTCCTATGGTGGTATCAAAAACAAGCATTCTATCATCATTTTGCTTAATAGCAAATTGAATCATTTGTCTCACTTCTTCAATGAGATGTTTGTCCCACCAAGAACAAAACATGCATGTAAAACTAGAAACTAACATCTTAACAATGTCTGGTTGCAAGATATTATTATTAACGTAAGCATCGGCAACCACAAAACGCGGAAGTAAGTGTAATCAAATTAAATGATACAAAAGATAATAAAGGACCAGATAATTGGAGGACCAGATAACTGGATAATCTGAAATATGATACAGATAAGAGGCAGCAGAGCCGACCACATGCATATAATGCTATGCAAAAATAATTAATGAAGATAACTTTGAACCAAAAGATTCTTCATTTTAAACAATAGACTTACACAGTTTAAAATACGATTATTAAGTATTTTATTGAAACCCCTTCCAATATTACTAATCGTGTTTCTGATTACTTGAATAATTTGAGATGTCCTACTATGTCAGATTATAATTGGTATGAAAGTATTTTTATCTCTCGTGTTTTGCAAAGAGATGATTCAGATAAGCCTTACTGGAAAGAGAAATTTATTGATGATTTTCCTCATTTGTTTGCTCTAAAAGTTAAGGACTCACTACTTGATTCTATCGGCAGACTTGATTACGATAGTTATACCTACGGGGATATTACTAGCGTAATGTCAGTATGTGCAATGATCAAAAGCTTATTCAACCGCATTCAGCCTTGGTAAGCTTGGGACCAGATAACTGGATAATCTGAAATATGATACAGATATGAGGCGGTAGAGCCGACCAAATGCATGTAATGCTATGCAAAAATAATTAATGAAGATAACTTTGAATTAAAAGATTCTTCATTTTAAACAATAGACTTACACAGTTTAAACAAAATTACAAGATTCGAAATTTTTGAAGGTTGGGAGCAAAACTTCTTTATCAGAGAGAATGGGGGAAAACGCTCTGCCTCCAAATGAAAACTAAGGTCTCCTTTTATAGATGAAGGAGCCTTTAAAAAAGTAAGTTCCGAAGTAAATCACAGGCAAAATAGTAAAAAGCAAAAGTAACTCTGCACCAAGCACCAGAAATGGACTTGTCATTTTGTGCTGTCACTTTTGAAAGAAAACAGAGTTGTCTGCACCAAAAGTATTTTGTCTTATTGTGCCAACAAATGATCTGAGTGAACTACAGTTAAGGTTCTCCAAGCTGGGGCGGAGAGTACTCTTCGTCATGTCCAAAAGTATTGCTGTAATTATCAAAAGCGTCTGATTCTTCAGCTGAATCTTCACTATTGTTTTGATCCTTAATGGATTTTTTCAATAGCATCATGCTATTATGTTGTCCTTCGATGGATTTTTTCAATAGTTCAATCATATCTCTGTTCTGCTTCTTCTTGGAATCTTTCTTTGAAGAAGAAGAACTTTCTGTATCTGAATCTTTCTTCTTTGGTGAAGTTGAAGTCTTCTTATTTGAGGAAGTCTTCTTCTTTTGCTTAGAAGATGAACTCGGTGTATCCTTTTCTGTAATCTCTGGAAAAGGAAAGGTTAACTCTACTTCCGTCTTTGGTGAGGGAAACTCCTCCCGGTCCTTTAAATTGGGAACTAGCGGTGGAAAATCTTTCAAAACTTTTGACGCAAGATCTGGAGAGTGCTGAAATTTATACCAATACTTTACAAAAAAGCGACGAACAAGAATATCGCGCTCTTTTCGTAAGTCCATTTTAATATTCATGGGATTTTATATCTAGGGCAAAAATGAATCATGGAATTCATACGATCCATCTTAGGTGGAGCAGCCATTTTAAAATGGGTGAGAACTAACTGCAAACTGTCAGGATAGATATTTGGAATGGAGCCAAATTGTTGCCACCATTGCTGAAACCATAGGGGAAATTTGGTTTTGCATTTCTTGTCAAAATTAAAGAACCATGAATGCGATAAGTCTGGGGTTTGGTAAAAAAGAAAATGAAGCCAAGAATTAATATAATCATGATAATTATATTAAATTGATGTATCTGGTATACTTTTAAGAGTATTCGGATTGGTTCCTCATTCATGTTGGGTCATAACACTAACCAGATAACAGTTGTGGAAAAAAATTTTTGAAGAATCTACTTTGTCGTAAATCGGTTTTAGGGATATTGACCCAGTGTGAGACAATATCGAAAGATAAAATTTCAGGTCTTTAGTTGGATATCTAGGAGTCAAATGCCATCCTGGGGAAAAGTAATAAAAAACTATTTTGAAAGGATCTGTATCTATCGAATTTTCGATGTAAAACAGATTCTGGTAATAATTTTTCTGGTAATTTTCTGCCTTGGAGGCAGAAGGCAATCTGAGTCTTGCCAATGCCAAAGGATTGGATAAGGGATCATGTGACATAATTAATGCCGAAGCAAAAGAACTGGAGGTTACTAGTCCATGTATCTTTCCTAGAGCAGTGTATCTGTTAGCAACTTCCAGTAGGGAAGCTACTATTTGCAAAAATAATGAAGTTGGAGGAGCAGGAAGAGGCGGGGGCCTCTGGGAACTCTCTGACTTCTTTTTCTTACTCATGTTTTCTACAAGAATTCACGGGAAAGAAAATCAGGGATCGAATTTTCAGATCATTTAATATATTCAATATCAAAATCAAGAATACTTAAGATAGCTTGCCATCGTGCAAAAATATGTTTGGATGCAATATTTTGAACATCTTTTTCTAAAACATATTTAGCGCTTTTGCAATCAATTCTTAAAAGAATCTATAACAAAAGCAATTTAAGCATACAGATAAATGAATAACAACAATCAGTCTTATTTTATGCATTATGAGACTCATGACTCCATGGTATGCACGTGCTCATACTCATGCCATGTCTTGAATTTCCTCTTTTTCTTTTCATATTCATTTCATATGCTTGTTCGAAATCTCAGAAAGCAAAACACTTGAGTTTTCTTTCAAAATTCCTCTTTTTGCAAATATTTTTTTCATTTTTTTTATCTTAGGTGCCACTTATCATATCATATCATATATGGCTCAAAAGCCATTTTCTTTTGTCATGATATCTGATGGACACCTCACGGCTCCCCTACACATCGTGTGTTCTTGCTAGTTACCGTAGCACCAGGCGACCGTATCAAACCTAAGTGGCTACGTTTCGCGCCCTTTCGCGCTCTTCATCACTCGGCGATTGATCACTCACCGAGCGACTACAAACTTTTATGTAGCGGTGAGGCCAAGGCCAATACCATTCTGTATGCACCCACTAGATTTAGGTGCGACCACGCTCCGGACATCCCTTTGGAGCCATACATGGTCTGCCGACGGTTCCTTGTCGACCCATGGGCTTTCACTCAACTTTCATCACTCCTGATTGAACAGGAAATTTCACTGGGACACTATCCCGTCCCAGCCTTTGGGGATCTTATAAAATTTTAACTAATTTCTTTTCTTTCAAAAACATTTTTAAAACATGATTTTCATGCGGGATGTATGAGACGTGAGACTCATGTCATGGAACATATGCAATAGGTGACGAACATGACGCTTACCGTACGTTAAGCTCATTTAAACTTTTCGCACCTCATAACCTTACTCCTTTTCTTCTCAAATACTATAATGGACCTCCAATACACTGAGGGGTGCTCGGCCCCCTTTCCCACTAAGGTTGGGCCGAGACCCTCCCTTTACACTTTCCTAACTTTTTGTCTTCTAATTTTCTCCAAGCACTCTAATTCAACACCAATCATTTAAGTGTATTATCCTAACCCTAAAAACAAGGCTTGGCTGAAAACTCTAGGTCTTTTAGTTTAATATTTTATTCATTCTTTTTCCTCCCAGATAACTCACCCAAAGAATCAAGTAAAAACCACCAATCATGCTAAAGTAACCATTTTATTCATATACATCTCATGTCTCTAAATATTTAAACAAGTCACCATAACATAGTGCAATAATCAAATAAATAATTCCACTCAAAGAAGTCATTAAATCCGAAATATATGCATGCATAACCCAACATTTTCATCTCCAAGTCAAAATCTAGCAAACATGATTTCACCTTTACTCAACTTGTTGATCATGCCATATTCTCCTTCCATATCAATTATTCAAATTCTCTATATGAAATAATCTTTAATCTTAACAACGTATTTAAACTTAGACATGGATTTTTACTACTAAATAAATAACGTTAGAAGCATTATTCAACATTATGTTAATAAACCTTCAATCATGCATGCATATCCTTCCTTCCATCTTATGATAATTAACTAACTAAACCACATATCATTTCAACTTCTCAACTTAGGAAAAATTACCATAACTTAAACATGAATTCTTACTAAACTAAACATGGCAAGTTTTCCTTCTAAAGGTTTTATTTTCAACATACACACAAAAGAATCAACCAAACAATCAAATTCATTCAAAGGTATACTAAGATTGCTAAAGATAGGATAAGAATGCACTTACCTCTTCAAAAGCAATTTCTTCTCAAAATTTTTGTTTTAGTTCTCTTCTTCTAGGAATATAGTGAGGTTTAGAAGTTAGAAAAAAATAGAACAAATGAGAGTTGAGGGAGAAGTGGGATTTGGCCGAGAGGTAGAGAGAAATGGCTTGTGTGTGTATTTGTGAGTTAGCTAAGTGAGGGGTGGTCTCCTCAAGGGTTTCGGCCATACACTTCTCTCTAGGGGTCAAGGACATCTCACCATACCTTGATTTGAAAGACACAAAACTAGGCATGAGTGACTGCATGGGAAAAGAAAACAATGATGGGAAATGGGGGAAAGTGATCAACCAGATCCCCTTTTCCTTCCAAGGTTTCCACCGAAACCTCCTCCCCTCTCATGCCTCATTCTCTTGTCATTTTAACCCTATGACACACTCAATCATCCACTCTCAAGTCAATCTACAAGATTCCATGGCCATACCTTTGGGAAAAAGAGCTTGCATGATCCGGCCATGCCTTGGTTCCACATGTCATTCGAAATGCTCCCCCCCCCCCTCTCCCCCCTCCCCCCTCCCCCCCCCCTCCCCCCTCCATTCCTAGTTTGCTTCTATTTCAAGCAATCTCCACTCATTCCTCTTACACCACAATTCCTCTTACACACCTTACATCATGTACTTTATCCCTTACACAAGTCTAAGGTACTCTTTTCATTAGATTTGCAAGCAATCCTAGGAAACTCCCAAGTGATGCACACGGCAAGTGCACATCCGGATCCACCTTGCCTTTCTTCTTCCTTTTTCCTTTCCTTTTTCCTCATGACTCCTCTCTTCACTTGTCCATCACCTTGTCACTTCCCTCTTACATGATCCTATGATGATCATTTGCCTAGATTGGAGAGAATGGCATGGGAAAAACCCCTAAGGGTTTCGACAACTACCTAGTCCGAATGCCCTCCCCATTTCTTCTCCTCCACTTTCCACTCCATTGCACAAGTGTCACTCCACTAAGCATATCATGTACTAGATAAGGTAAAATAGGTCATACCTTAGTACTTTCCAAAAATATTCTAATGATGGAAAAAATTCTATCACAAGATTTCACACTCAATCTCACCATTCACCCACTGGTCAACTCTTACCTAATGGTAATTTCTCATTTCCACCTACTAGTTGTAGTTGATTCACTATGGGTGACAAGTGTCTCATGTGTGGGCTTGGTGGGTCATGGGTCAATCTCATGGGCTTGTGGACTTGCTATTCCTTTTTAGGCCCATTAACTCATTATAATTTTCAAGGCTCTAATCTTAAGCCCATGCCCTTTTTCCTTACTTTCCATTATACATAATCTAATTAATTAATTAATGACTTAATCAAGATAAACATTCAATTAAATAATACGAATTGAAAAATCTCGGGTTGTCACACATTACACCCCCTTTTTCCATTTCACTCCAAATTCCCACCCGTTCCGATCTGTTCCGCTCATTCAAGTCAAATTTCAACCATTCCTGTCAAATTTTGGTAGTTCCGTTCTCTATTTTGTTTCAAACTGTTTCTATAAATTTATTTTGTTTGAATGATAGTTTTTAAAAAATTTAAATCCATATGATATTTAATTCATTCTAGAATATAAAATATATTTATATACTTTTAATTTTTTATAACTTTAAATATGTCCCATCACTCTTTTCTTTTTTTAAAGTATCATTATTTCTAACATTTTATCTAATTTTTTTTCTTTTTTTCTTCTTGTTTCTTCTTCTTCTCTTTTTTTGTGTCTCAACTCAAGTTTATATTTTTTCAACCTATATTCATTTTATAAATTATCAATTTTTTCCATATATGTACACATATACATGATACACACGCATATATATATATATGTATTTATTTCTTTTATTAGTTGTTAGTATATATATACATATAAATATTTATATATTTATATATAATATAAATTAACCCCAAACGACATGCAGGAATATACCGATACTAAAATATTTCATTCCAATACTTAAATCGAAATGATTGTCGGAACGAAATTCAAAATATTGGAATCAATTTTGTGTGTTCTATGCGAGAGGATGGATAGGGGAAGAGGGATGGTTCATGCATGATCTCCTGCACTAGAGGGACGTGGTAGCTAAGGTAAGAAGCCTACGTAGCACTCACCCCTTCGAGGGCTGTTATTTAGAGAATAACAACCTAATAGCAAGAAGTTTAACCATTTTTCTTTCTATTTTCTTTAATCATATTCTAAATACCTTTAAACTTTTTTAAGAATAACAAATAACAAAATCGTTAAAAAATTCTTACTTAAACATTAAGAAAGAAAATTAAAAAAATTAAAAACATTTGGCATATGTACATATATATATACATGATACACACACACACACACATATATATATATATATATGTATGTGTGTGTAAATGTAATTTTTGTAATTGGCTAGGATTAGATAACTAGGGTTTAATTCTGAACATTGAATGAATGTAATTTTTTTTAGGACTCTAAGAGTTATTTGAAAGAATAGAATTTGTTTTGGATGAATATAATATTTTAAATAGAACTCTAGTTGTTATCCGATAAGGATAAGTTTTTATTTAAATGTAACTCTTATCAAGTATTTTTTAAATTAAAAGATAAGAGGTTTCAAGAATCTTAGATAAGGTTCAAGTCAAGTTCCAAGAGATAAAATTTATCCAAAGAAGAGTTTGAAGTTGAAGCTACTAGTGCTGAGAAGATAAATATCAAGTGTAGCAGAATCTGTCAACAAAAGTCGTCAGCAAAGTTTCATTGTGGTTCAAACTCTTATCAAATCTTATCTGCAGCAGAATCTTTCAACAAAAGTCTTCAGTAGAGTTTCGTTGTAACTCAAACTCTTATCAGATCTTATCTATTAGTAGAGTTTCACTCAAACTCAAACTCCTATCAGGCTGACTCGGTAGAGTTTTATTGTGAGTGAAAAAACGAACTATAATCTGATAGCTAACTTAGAAATAGCGGAAAATACCAAAGTGATCGAGATGCAAGATTTAAATGAAGATATCAAAACAGACTTGAACTAGCAGACGTCTAATATAAGTGTCCTAGTCAGACACATTTGCAAATCGTTAGCAGCATAAAAGACTGGGAAACTGGATAAACCATCAGTAGAGTCCTACTCCAACGTAAACATTGCATTGCCTATTTAAGGAGGAGTCGGCTGAGGGTTTTGATCAACACTTCTAAAGTACACATTCACAAGCATTGAGAGCTTGAAGATAGGGATAAAACTTCAAGTATTCGTGTAAGAGAAAATTCTCAAGAGAAGAATTTTTCGAGATACTCATTCCAAGGGTTTGAGTAAAAGCATACCCCAAAGGGTGGTAAAAGTGTTTGTGATCAACCATTGGAGGTTTCAGTAGAAAAAACAAATATTAGAGATCATTAGAGGTTCTGGCTACTTACTACAATTGAAGACAAGTGGGTCGCGTGTTTTGGGTAAATTGATTAAGTTACAAAAGTTTTATAATCGTTTTACTTGTTAACATCTTAATCAATAAAATTGGTTTTCTTGGGTTTGGTTGCCCCGTAGGGTTTTACCTTTGAGGAGTTCTTCAAAGGATTTTCCTTCATAATCAAATTATTGTGTTAATGCTTTTAATATTTTATATTAGTTACTAATCGGTTCTAATAGGTTTTGTTTAGCATTTACATGCATAACGAAGGGTACTTGGATAATTTCAATTGACATCAGAGGGTGGTTCACTCAATCTTGAGTATGATCTATTCCCCTGGTAGATCATGGCAATACTATCATCACCACCACAATTCGTTGGTGATAACTTTGCCAATAGGAAAGTAAGGATGAGAGCATTTTTAAAGTCGCTTGATGAGAAGGTTTGACAATCCATGGAGTCATGATGGACTAAGCCCACAACACCTATAGAAGAATGAACCAAAGAACAATCAAGTAGTTATAATTAGAACAACAAAGGTCTAAATGCCATCATCATAGCAGTTTGTCCTGATGAATTCAAGAGAATTTTCATGTGTGAAAAAGTCAATAATACTTTGGATATTTTGGAAACCACACATGAAGGGACCATAACGGTGAAAAAATCTAAATTATAAATATTAACCTCAAAGTTTAAGTAAATTAGAATGCTGGAAGATGATAGATTTAATTATTTTTATTCAAAACCTAATGATATTATAAATAATCTTGGAGAGAAGATGGAAGACTCAAATATTGTGAGAAAGATTTTAGGATCCTTGCCAGAGGTTTCAGCCAAAGATGACAATAATTGAAGAAAATAAGGACTTGAACATAATCCAGGTACAAGAATTGGTAGGCTCTTTACAAACTTATGAATCTTCTCTTCCACAATAGAACAAAAGTTAGTCCATCGCACTCAAAATTATAAAGGAAGAAAATTTGTTTGATGATGAGAATTTTAGTAATGATGACTTAGCTCTTGTAGCCAGAAAATTGAAAAAATTTATATTCAATAAAAAGAATTCTGGTAAGCTGAAGAATGGTAAAAACTTTGCTAAAAAAAAAAGAGTTTGAAAAGTGAAATAAAGACAAAATCGAGTTTAAAGAAAAAGTTAAATATTAGGAATGCTCTGACTTTGGTTACATAAGAATTGAATGTCCCAATTTTAAAAGAATGAAGGGAAAAGCATTAAATGATGATTCTGACTCTGAAAGTTCAAGTACATCTTCTAAAAATGAAATTAGTTTTATTGCTTTCTCTATATCTATAAATGATTGTGCTGACACTAGCAAATAATATGCTAACAACATCATGTCTATTTGTAATGATAGTAATGATGTTGTTACAGAAATTGCTGACCATGAATTAAGTGTGCCGGAAGCATATGAGGACTTATGTGAAAAGGTTGTAAAAATCAAAAAGGTAAATAAAAAGCTATACAAAAACCTTACCACAATGGAGACTGAGAAAAACAACCTCGTGGAGGCACTAAAACTGTCAGCAATAAATGTGTCAAGATTGCACTGTCAGCAAGAAATTCTTGATAAAGAGTTGACAGTTTGTTAGGAAGGCAAATTGTCAGCAGGAATGTAAGTAAAGCAAAATTACCATCACTACCAGCAAAGGATAAATAATAATGTTTGATTGTTTGATGGTTTGGTACTTATATTTTTTAGTTGCATAGGAATGCAATTTTAAGTTATAATATGATTTTGAAAAATAACCATTCTACGTGAAATCTTTGTTGTGGCCTGTTTATTTTGTAAAAATTAATTACATTCACCCAAAGTATGTTTTTGTCATCAATCAGCCTAAGGGGGAGATTGCAAATGTAATTTTCATAATTGGCTAGGATTAGATGACTAGGGTTTAAATTCTGAACATTGGATTAATGTAATTTTATTTAAGACTCTAAGAGTTATCCAAAATGATAGAATTTGTTTTGGATGAATGTAATATTTTAAATAGGACTCTAGTTGTTATCCAATAACAATAAGTTTTTTGTTTAAAGGTAACTCTTATCAAGTATTGTTTAAATTAAAAGATAAGAGGTTTCAAGAATACTAGATAAGGTTCAAGTCAAGTTCCAAGAGATAAAATTTATCCAAAAAAGAGTTTGAAGTCAAAGCTGCTAGTGCTGAGAAGATAAATATCAAGTGTAGCAAAATCTGTCAATAGAAGTCATCAGTAGAATTTCATTGTGACTCAGACTCTTATCAGATTTTATCTGTTAGCAGAGTTTCACAGTGACTCAAACTCCTATCAGGCTGATTCAGTAAAATTTTATTGTGAGTCAAAAGATGAACTATAATCTAATAACTAACTTAGAAATAGTTGAAAATATCAAAGTAATCGAGATGTAAGATTTAAATGAAGATATCGAAGCAGACTTGAACTAGGAGACGTCTAGTAGAAGTGTCCTAGTCAAACACATTTGCCAATCGTTAGCAATATAATAGACTAGAAAACTGAATAAACTATTAGCAGAGTTCTACTCCAACTTAAACATTGCATTGCTTATTTAAGGAGGAGTCAGCTGAGGGTTTTGATCAACACTTCTAGAGCACACATTCACAAGCATTGAGAGTTTTAAAATATAGGTAGAATTTCAGGTATTCGTGTGAGAGAAATTTTTCAATAGGGGAATTTTCTGAAATACTCATTATGAGGGTTTAAATAAGAGCATACTCCAAGGAGAAGTAGAAGTATTTGTGATCAACTACTGGAGATTTTAATAGGAAAGACAAAGATTGGATATTATCATAGGTTCTGACTACCTATTCCAGTAGACGACAAGCAAGTCGCGTGTCTTGAGTAAACAAGTTAAGTTATAAAGGTTTTGTGATTATTTTACTTGTAAACATTTCAATCAATAAAATTGTTTTTCCTGAATTTTGTTGTCTCGTAGGGTTTTACCTTTGAAGAGTTCTTCAAAAGGTTTCCTTTTATAACCAAATTATTGTGTTAATACTTTTAATATTTTATTTTGGATACTAATTGGTTCTAATAGGTTTTGTTTAGCATTTACGTGCATAACCATAAGTACTTGAGTAATTTTAATATGTAGTTATTCTATTAGTTGTTAATTTATATATACATATAATAAATATTTATACATAATATATAATTGATTTTAAAATAATATGTTTGAATATACTGAAATTGAAATATTCCAATTCAATACTTAAATGAAAATGGTCAATAAAATGGAATTTAAAACATTGATAAAAATGTTGTGATAATGGAGGGGAGGGAGCAATGAATGATCCATCTCCCAACACCCATATGATCCATCCCCAACACTGTTATTTTTTCTCAATGTGCATAGTAATTTGTACAGTAATTTATACTTATAAATACAAACATTTTCGATCTGTTATGTACACAAGTATCAGAAGTAAGAAGAGAAGAAAATAAAAGAAAAGAAAAGAAAGAGGAGAGAAAGAAAGAAAGAAAGAAAGGAAGAGAGAAAATTCAGTTCTTGAGAAATAAAGAATTCTAAATATTTTCTCTTGCAATAAATTCTCTTGCAATGGTAGTTTATTCTAGTTTTATAACACGTTATCAACACGATTGATCTACCAATTCTGAAACTAATGGTATTATTCCTCAAGTAAGTTTTTCAATATATTATTTGCAGTCTTTGATATAAATATGAAATATTTTATTGATTAAATCTATGTGGTTTTATAAATATATTTATGAAATATACATATTTATTTTATTATTTATATATGTAGAAAATGACCAATTTTACAAAATTGGAATTCGTTACTCTTGACATATCTGGAAAAAATTATTTATCTTGGGTTTTTGATACTGAAATTCATCTGAATGCTATGAACCTAGGAGAAACAATTAAAGAAGGAAATCAAGCGTCCCTGCAGGACCGTGATAAAGCAATAATTTTCCTACGCCACCATTTTCATGAAAAATTAAAAACTGAGTATCTTACAATAAAATATCATTTTATCTTGTGGAATAATTTAAGGGAGAGATATGAACACTAGAAGACTGTCATCATCCCAAAAACTCATTATGAATAGTTGCACCTGAGGTTGCAAAATTTTAAAAGTGTTAATGAGTATAATTCTGCATTTTTTAAAATTAGCCCAGTATTAAAATTATGCGGTGAGAATATCATCAATGATGGTATGTTAGAGAATACATACACTACTTTTCATACCTCGAATGTGTTCTTGTAACAGCAGTATCAAGAACGAAAGTTCAAAAAATATTCTGAACTTATATCATGTCTTTTAGTAGCTGAGCAAAACAATGAGTTTTTATTAAGAAACCACCAGTCACGCCCTAATGGTTCAATATCATTCCCTGAAGTGAATGGTAATAGATTTGCATCATTCCCAGAAATGAATGGTGCATCATTTCGAAGAAATCGGAGGCATGGACGTGGTAGGAAAAACTATAGAAATATTGATTTCAAAAGTGACAACATTAAAAATGATACTAATAATAATATACCGTATCACCAGAAGTGGTACAACTCAGAAAGGGGTAAAAGCTCTCAAATAATTCTTCAAATAGAGGTGAAAATGTGTGCCATAGATGTGGTATAACTGGACATTGGTCACGTACTTATTGTACCGCCACGTACTTAGTAGATTTATATCAAGCATCTATAAAAAGAAAGAATAAAAGGGTTGAAACAAATTTAGTAGAATTATCAGATGATTCATTAAAAATAGATATCACTCATCTTGATATTTCTGATTTCTTTAAAAATCCTGATGGTAGAATTGATCACTTGATTAGAGATGGATGTGTTCCTCCTAATTAATGTATTTTCTTTATTATTTGTAATGAAAATTTTGTATATTTTGTAGAATTATGGATCAAATGGATGACTTTTTTTATCTCTGAGTTGAATGATAAAGATATATGTCTGGCTAACAGTGCTACAACTCACACAATTCTCAAAAATAAGAAATATTTTCAAACTCTAACACTAAGTAAAGCCTATACTATACCATATCAGGTTCATCAAATCTAATTGAGGGTTCCAAAAGAGCTTATATTGTGTTTCTTAATGGCACCAAATTTTATATTGATAATACTCTATTTTCTTCACAATCTAGAAGAAATTTATTAAGTTTCAAAAATATACGTCGTAATAATTACCATAATGAAACGACCAATGAAAGCAGTAAAGAGTATTTTTTTATTACTAAAATAGTGTCGGATTAGAAGCTCGTATTAGAAAAACTGTCTACCCTCTCTTCTGGATTGTATTATACAAAGATGAGAACAATTGAATCATATGTGGTTATGCACTAGAAATGTATTGACCCCAAAGTATTTATGACTTGGCATAATTGCCTTGGAAATCCAGAATCAATAATTATGAGACGAATCATTGATAATTCACATGGGCATCCCTTAAAAAATCAAAAGATTCTTTTACCCAATGAATATCCATGCTTTACATGTTCCCAAGATAAGTTGATTATCAGACCATTTCCCTCAAAAGTCATTGTTGAATCTCCATCCTTTTTCCAAAGGATTCACGGAGATATATGTGAATCTATTCATCCATCAAGTGGACCATTTAAATACTTTATGGTTTTGATTGATGCATCAAGTCAATGGTCACATGTTTGTCTACTTTCTACTAGAAATATTGCATTTGCTAGACTTCTTACTTAGATAATCAAACTACAAGTACAATTTCCTGAATATCTAATTAAAACCATTCGATTGGATAATGCAGACGAATTTTTGTCTCAACGTTTTGATAACTATTGCATGTCAATAGGAATAGATGTTGAACATTCTGTTGCGCATACACACACTCAAAATAGTCTAGCTGAATTTTTGATCAAAAGGTTTCAGCTAATCGCTAGACCTTTACTTATGAAATCAAAATTACATATTTCAGCTTGGGAACATGTTATACTTCATGTAGCATCATTAATTCGTATTAGACCATCTGCATATCATAAATATTTTCCATTACAGCTTGCATTTGGTCAACAACTAAATATTTTTCATTTTCGTACTTTTGGGTTTACTATATATGTTCTATTTGCACCTCCACAGCATACAAAAATAGGCCATCAACGTAGATTTGGGATATATGTTAGTTTTGATTTTCTATCTATTATTAGATACCGTGAACCACTTACAAGGGATATGTTTAAAGTATATTTTGAGAATTGTCACTTTGACGAATCCTCTTTTCCATTACTAGGTAACAAAAAATCGGTGTGTAAAGCACAATAAGATATTATTTGGGATAATAAAGTCTTGTCTCAATTTGATCCTCCTACGAATGAATGTAAACTAGAAGTTCAGAGGATTATTCATTTGTAAAATGTTGCAAATCAATTACTGGATGTATTTACTGACACTAAAGGTGTAGTAAAATCTTATATTCCCGCTGTTAATGCTCCAACAAGGATTAAAGCTCCTGAATGACAAGTTATCAAAACAGCAATAGATGAGTTTAAGACACGCTTGAAGCATGAAAGACCTACTGGTGTAAAAGACAAAAATTCCTTAAGGAAAAATATACAAAATGAATTTGGCGTTCCTAAATAACTAATACCCACAATACATGCTACAAATATAATTGACGCTCTTGAAGAGGTCAAATATTCTATTTCAAAATCTTCTGAAAATGGACCTCTTGAAGAGGTGTTTTATGAAATGTTTTCCCCTGAAGAGGAATAGATACCTGTTGAATCCAAGATTTCAAGTTTCGTATTTACGTGTAGATTTTGATGATAACAAACAAATTCAAGTCTCAAGTTTAAATTATTTACGCAATGGAGCGAAACGCACATCAAGCATAAAAGAACAAGTCTACAAATGAAACTCATAGATTATTTTTGTACATCTCTTGATAAAATTCAAAATTGGATTAAGACTCCAAATTACTCTTTTTTCTCATAAAACATCAAATTACTTTTTTCACATATGCAAGACATCTTTAAATGTCTTAGTTTTAAAAATTATGTTTTTCACATGTTCATAACATCATCAAACAATATAATTTCGAAAATTATATTTTTTTAATATAAAAATTTGAATTTGTAAGATAATTGATTATCATATTTGACATATGCATATTTTGTTTGAAAGTCTTGAAGGGTGGTTGTGTTTTTTTTTTTTTTGGACAAATGCAGAAGGTAGATGATTTTGTTTGAAAATCTTAAAGGGTGGTTGTGTGTTTTTTTGACATATGCAAAAAGAAGATGATTTGATTTGAAAAATAAATCATATTCATTTTGTCATGTATGAAAAGCAAAAAATTAGGTTTGATTTCTTTGAAAAATGAATGGAGTTGTCTTTGACAAATGTAAAAAGAAAATGCTTTTATTTGAATTTTTTGAAAAGTAAATAGTGCTCTTATTTGACATATGAATCTTTTCAAATTTGAAATTGAAAACTCATTTACCTATAAATAACTCACTTGAGTTTTACAAAAAATAACAACAAGAGCTTACACATCTATTGCTAAATTTTGTATCATTCTTTCAAAACTCTCATTCTCTCTTTTCTAAAGTTTTGAGCATTAATTTATGTTCTTTTTTAGAGAGATATAGGTTGTGCTGTATTGTTTCTATCTCACTCATTGAGGAGTATATTTTGATAGTCTACCCACTATCAACTCTTGTATCAGTAAGAGGGTGCGTTTAACTCTTGTGTGTATAGAAGGTGTTTTACATAGGGAATAGTTGAATCACCAAGTGTGAGGTGATTGGAAGTATAGAGGGTATTCTACACAGATTCTTTGGAGCGGTGCTGTTCAAAGGTGTAACAGGTTTCTATCTCCACTTAAAGGAGATTGAATAGTGAATTTGGGATTCTCAAGGGGTAGCTTGAGGCGAGAACGTAGACAGTGTGGCTGAATCTTATAAAAATACTGAATTTGCTTCTTCTTACCTTACTCTTTACATTTCTTGCTGCTTTATATTCTATTTATATTTTATATTTTGTATTTGATTTATAAGTGTTAATTTTTATAATATAACTCAATTCACCCCCCTCTTGTGCTAGACATCTGGGCAATAGTACCTGAAAATAATGAGATCTCAATACATTTCATGAGTACTAGAAAATTTCTAAATAGAAATAAAACTGTTGTCGACAACATATTTTCATATAAAATGGTCATTGACATTATTAGAAGTAGAAAGTGAGCCAAAAACCATTGAAAAATATCGACGTAGAATTGATTGGCTAAAATGGAAAACAGCTATTGAAACTGAATTAAACTCGCTAGTAAAATGAAAAGTATTTGGACCTGTTGTCCAAACACCAAAGGGTATAATACCTGTTGGATATAAGTGGGTATTTGTACGAAAACATAATGAGAAAATGAAATTATACGGTACAAAGCACGACTTGTCGCACAAGGTTTCCTGCAGAAATCCGGAATTGATTATGAAGAAACATACTCTCTCGTTATGGATGCAATCACATTTAGATTTTTTATTAGTCTGGTTGTTATAAAAGGATTAGAAATGTGGTTGATGGATGTGGTCACTGCATATTTATATGAATCCTTAGACCATGTCATATATATGAAAATCCCAGAATGATATAAAATACTTGAAGCATCTACAAGTACATCTAGAAATATGTACTCTATCAAATTTCAATGATTTTTATATGGGTTAAAGTAATCCGAACGCATGTGGTATAATCACTTAAGCGAATATCTATTGAAAGAAGAATTTAAGAATAATCTTATATGGCCATGTGTTATTATTAAAAAATCAGAATCCGGATTTGCCATTATTGTAGTTTATGTTGATGATTTAAATATTGTGGGAACTCCTGAAGAGATCTCAAGAATTGCCGTTACATATTTAAAGAATAAATTTGAAATGAAAAATCTTGGCAAAACAAAACTTTGTATCGGCCTGCAGCTCGAGCACTTGCCAAATGAAATTTTTATTCATCAGTCCATGTATACAGAGAAAGTCATAAAGTATTTTATATGGACAAAACTCATCTCCTGAGCACTCCAATGATTGTTCGATCAATTGATGTAAAGAATGATCCATTCCATCCTTGTGAAGACAATGAAAAATTTCTTGGTCCTAAAGTACCATATCTAAGTGCAATTGGAGTTTTGATATATTTTTGCAAATTGCACTCGGCCTAATATTATATTATCAAATAATCTACTTACAAGATATAATTCAGCACCAACTCGAAAATATTGGAATGGTATTAAACATATCCTTCGTTACTTTCATGGTGCAGTTAATATGGGATTATTTTATCAACATAGATCAAGTCCACAATTGATTAGGTATGCAGATGCAAGTTATCTTTCAGATCTATATAGAGGTAAATTTCAAACTAGATATTTATTTACTTATGGAAATACTGCTATATTATGGAGATCTATCAAATAAACACTATCTGCCACATTTTCAAAACACTCAGAGATCATTATAATTCATGAAACAAGTCAAAAATATATTTAGCTGAAATCAATGATTCAACATATCCAGGAAAAGTGTGGTCTTCTAATGATCAATAATAGCCCAACAATTTTATATAAAAATAATACTACTTATATCACTTAAATCAGATGAGGATATATCAAAGGTAATAGATCACCTAAATTCTTTTATACTCACAAACTTCAAGAGAAATGTAAAATTGATGTCAAACAGATACGATCAAGTAATAATCTGGCAGATTTATTCATAAAGGCATTACCAACTGTAACATTCAAGAAAATTGTGCAGAACATTAGAATGCGAAAATTTAAAGAGCTGTCGTCGTGTATTTTTCAAGGAGAGTAAATGTCCTGAAAATTTGTACTGATTGTACTCTTTTTCCTTTACTAAAGTTTTGTCCCTCTGGATTTTCCTTTATAACGTTTTAATGAGATAATCTTAAAGTACTTGAAGATACATAAGAATATTGTACTTTTTTTACTTCGTCATTAATTTTTTCCCACTGAATTTTTCTTTAGCAAAGTCTTAACGAGATAAATTCTTTATAGATGGTTATTCAAGGGTGAGTATTGTAATTATGGAGAGGAGGGAGCAATGAATAACCCCCTTCCCAACATTCATGTGATCCATCTCCCACACCGTTGTTTTTTCTCAATGTGTACAATAATTTGTATAGTAATTTATGCTTATAAATACAAACATTTTCGATCAATTATGTACACAAGTATTAGAAGTAACAAGAAAAGAAAAGAAAAGAAATAAATATGAGAGAAAGAAAGAAATAAATAAATAAATAAAAGAAAAGAAAAAATTCAATTCTTGAAAAATAAAAAGTTTTAAATATTTTCTCTTATAAAAAATTTTCTTATGGTAATAATTTATTCTAGTTTTATAAGAAAAAAAAATCTCTCAAGATGTGTTTAGACATCACGTAGATTGCAAAATTCAAACAATAATAACAAAATCTAAATACAGGGTTTCGAACTAAGGGGAACATAGAGGGTTAATTGCAGGAGAATGAAAGCTACATTGCCGTTCATGTTCAGTGCAAAAGATGGCATTCACATGGAGACCTAATTCGGTTTCGAACTCCGGTTGCAATTACAACAACTTCCTCTTCCCTAAAACCATAATCAAAGTAGCTTCCTCCAAATTGACATTCTCGGCCGCCAAAACTAGCATTTACTCTCCCCAACCCTCAACAGCGCAATCAAGTGCAAACGCCTCACATGGTAATGGCACAAGGACAAGGCAAACTGCCCCTCCTCTCAATACAGTATCTGAGCGCGAGAGGCTCCGAGACTTGCTTGCAAAGCTGCGCCAGAAGAACTCATGCCCGTTGCAAACGCTTAGAGATGATGGAGATTGGACTGAAGACCATTTCTGGGCTGTCATCAGATTCCTCAAACTCGCCTCTAGGTCCCAGGAAATTCTTCAGGTTCTCTCTCTTTCCCTTTCGCTCTCGCTCTCGCTCTCGCTCTCGCATCCACATAAGTGGACACCGAGATTATAGCTATTGGGGTTTTCAGGGTTATGAAATATGTACCTTAATCTTTGATTGGCTTCTTAGTTACTTTACGTTTGGTTGCTTATAAAGAATAGATATGTTTCTGGTTGTAACTTGTGTTTCTTCCAATAAACTAAAACTACTCAACCTGTAACTCTATTAGGTTCAACCAAACGGAACTCTGTTTCGTGAGAATCTATTAAGGACGAGTATTCTAAAATTTGATATCATTTCTTTGCGTCTGTTTTCTCCGCAGCCGGAGGAGCATTGGCGGATTTTTTTTTTTTTTTCCTTTTAGGGGATTTCTTCGCGTGTCTCCAAATTGACTTTTTAAATGTATGAATAGGTGTTTGATATGTGGAAGGACATTAAGGCATCGCGGATTAATGAATTCTACTATGAGAAGATGATAGGGGTGTTAGTTGAAGAGGGTTTGATTGAAGAAGCAGTGTCGACTTTTCGAGAGATGAAAAGCCGTGGCCTTATCCCTTCTTTGGAGACTTATAATTCAATTATTCATGGTTTTGCAGGAAAAGGGAGCTTTGAAGATGCTTTATTTTACCTCAATGAGATGAAAGAAGCCAATGTGACACCTGAAACTTATACCTATGATGTGCTAATTCAAGCTTACGGGAAATATAAAATGTATGATGAAATGGGTAAGTGTCTTAAGAAGATGGAATTAGACGGATGTTCACCTGATCACATTACTTATAATTTGCTTATCCAAGAGTTTTCACAAGCTGGGTTACTCAAAAGAATGGAAAGAATATATCAGACCATGCTCTCTAAAAAGATGGATTTGCAGTCATCTACCATGGTTGCAATGCTAGAGGCTTATGCTAGATTTGGGATCGTAGACAAGATGGAAAAGGTTTTTAGAAGAGTTTTAAACTCGAAAACCCATTTGAAGGATGATGTGATAAGGAAAGTGGCTGGGGTTTATATTGGGAATTATATGTTTTCAAGACTAGATGACTTGGGAGTTGACGTTACAACAAGGTTTGGCACATCTGATCTTGTTTGGTGCCTCCGTCTTCTTTCTCATGCTAGTCTTTTGAGCCGAAGGGGTATGGATTCCATTGTTAGGGAGATGGAAGAGGCAAAAGTTCCTTGGAATGTGACAGTTGTAAATATTATCATGCTGGCTTATTTGAAAATTGAAGATTTCACCCATCTAAAATCTTTGCTTTACCAATTACCATTCCTTGGTGTGAAGCCCGATCTAGTTACTGTTGGAATTTTATTTGATGCTATGATGATTGGATTTGAAGGAGCTACAGAATTAGAAACATGGAGAAGTACAGGCGATCTCTACAGAGTTGTGGAAATGAACACCGATCCCCTGGTTCTCACTGCATTTGGAAAGGGGCGTTTCCTGAGAAACTGTGAAGAGCTATACTGCTCCCTTGAACCTCAAGCTAGGGAACAGCAAACGTGGACTTATGACAGCCTCATTGATTTGGTTTTAGGGAAGCCTTAGTAGTTGAATGAAGTCGAGGTAAGCTTTTCAATCATACCTTTATCAAAATCTACATCTATACACTATATGTTCCAAATATAGAGCTTTGCTCTTATGAAGCCACATCATTCAACCATTCTTCGACTCTATTACTATTAGAGGTATTTTATACACATACCAACTTTTTTTACAATTGTGATACAACTCTGTTTTAAATGGAAGACAGCTATATAAAATTTAAAATTTAAATAAAATAATTCTCTATTTTTTATGATGTGGTAGTACTCTATTGGTCGGTTATAAAATGGGTAGTAAAATAGTTGTAAAGGATATCATTAATCTTTTGAATTGAAGACAGTAGATAAATTAGTCCAATAAAGCCACATCATCCGCTCCTCCTTTGTGATATTATTAAATAATAATTACACAATATATGTCAACAAGTTAAACTCATTAAATAATAAGAATCAAGATTGCTATGATGGCCTTCACACGTCTCTCTTCTTCAAGGAGAGACTGATGGAAATTTTACAAAATAAACATTTCTCATTTTCAGTGCTTATCTTGAAATCCTTTCTCAGTTTCCTTTGCAATTAAGATCATTAGAATTTCATTTCATTCCGCTTCTCCGATGTAATGGCTTTACACTTGTTTCTTGATGTTGGTGAGCTAAGGATTTACCGTTCACATGCATCTGGTAGTGACACTGCGTTGGCCCCAACAAGTTCGGTGGTTGCTTCTGAAAGGAACTTTTTGATGGTACTCATACTAGATTAATTTCTATTTCAGCAAGATCAGAAAGGCAGGAAGTTCATTGTTGGCAGCAACAGCCAAGTTCAAGCCTTGTTGGTGGAGCAGCTGGGTGGCTGTGGTTGTATCTAGAAGGTGTAGTTCATGGATGGTTGCTTGCTGTCAGGGATGAGGCGCAGTAGGTTGGTTGGGAGTAGGGTGAAATTGATGATGTTATATTCATGTGTTGCCGGTAAAATTGTATTTTAAGATGTAACTGTTTACAGAATTTACTTCAAACTCAACAGTATAAACTTCGGTTAGCGTTTTTATAAGTACAGGAGGTAAATGTGATGCTCATATTGGAAGCAAACCGTAAGCTCCCAAGCAGAGGGAGGAGCCCAGCCCATATTAATAAACTTCATTCTAATGTTGACCATTAGTTTATCAGATTCCCCTGTAGATTAGATTTACACTGAATGATTAAATTATTATTCGAGGCAACAAATTTCTTGATGATTAGGCTTGCTGCTTCTGCAAATATTGGCATAAACTGTCCGGGGAATAAAAATAAGGCATAATACTGTTGGGTTTGCTTCATAAAGACAAGCACCTTAGTTCCTCAACCAGATTTGGTGCCTCGGCTAGTTCAAGTAAATGAGAGATACTCTCAAGCCTCTCCCAAATCATCTGTGGTGGTAGCCATCTTCGTTTCATGCTTGCCTGATTGATCATGTTGAGTAATTTCGGCAAGCATATTTATTTTCTGGAAGCAGGATTAAAAGTGTTTATTTTTCTTTTTCTTATTACACTGCCTTTGATTGGTTCTGTGATCCCATGTCAACCGGTTGGATGTTATGAATCCTTCCAATAAAATTGGCAACTAGTGCGAAATAATGGCATTACAACAACGAAATATCGATAATAATGAACCACTGAAAGTTGTTCATGCACGACATCTAAAACAAAGCAACCAATTTTTATGTTTCATTGTTATACTGATTACTTGAAGAGCATGATGTAGAACAAGGAACCGTCACCTGGAGGCTGGAGTACTCAATTAAGACCAAAAATCTGTTCAGTCTTCAGGAACTCAAAATTCAGAAGCTCCTATTTTTTTATTTTACAAATGGAGATAATTTAGTCTGATTTTAATGGAGATTAAAAGTAACAAGGTTTTATAATTTAGAATCGAATGTACCACTTGCAAATATACTTATCCACCCACACCCCCCCCCCCCCTTCCTTTTCTTCCCTTTGCAAAAGATAGTCGGCAGACTGTCGGAAAAAGTTAAAAATAATAAATGAGTTGCACTCTAAGTTAAGAGAGAACTAGAGAAGAAAATGAACAAAGTGGGTGGAGTTTCCTCAACTGTCCAAACAAGGAGCATCAATTCCATCGAGTATATAACTTTAAAATTTAGATACACAAGGCATACTTCTGATATGGATTATACAAGAATGTAAAGATGGAAAAGAATATCTTTTACACAAATATATCTTCCTGATTGATTGGCTCCGCTGCTGAATCCTCTAACTTACATTACCATCATGACTTTCTTCTTTACTTTCTTCTTTCCTATATATAATTCAGAACTCAACTCAACCGACATCTTTGTCCCTCCCTTATTCTTATAAGGAAGCAATACCTCCCCCAAGATCCCCCAAAGAATAACCTAGGCAGGCTGTCCTTATTTTTCAAATAACCCGGGGTCTGATCCATCGTCATCTTTAAAAACAATGGCAAGAAAGGGAGAACCCAAATAAGCAGGACAAAACCGAAACCAGACACGGAATTTACTCAAAACGAAACCCCTAGAGCAAGTTTATAACTAACTCTCAACCCTTGCCTGCTGTCAAGATTGCACAGCCAGCCTCTGAAGATGCTCAAAGAAGACTTGAAGGCTCACATCATCCGTGAAGATCACATCTGACCCAGCAGCCATCTCATTAGCATTATTGTATGTAGCTGATGGGTTCAATTTTGCCAATAAGAATCTAGCCTGTTCAGCACGGAATAACAAACATATAAAGCTTTGCATAAGACAAAAACTAAAATAAAATCATATCAACCACACTGTTTCAACTAGACATGCATTATTACATAAAGAATTCAAAAACTCTGGGGACCAAGAGCAACCATCAAGAAGACAGAAGTTAATTGTATTGGACTTTATGTGGATTTGATTACCCAAGACACTGATTTTGTAACATCTGTGAGATCTAAACATCTTTTTTTGTAGGGGTGTAAATGGTCCGGTCCGGTCCGGTCCGGTCCGGGAAATTTGTAGACCGATTTCATTCGGTCCAAGAATTCTCTCACCCTGGACCGGACCGAACTCCTGTTCGGTCCATACCGGTCCGGTCCAATTCGGTCCAGGGACGGTCCGGTCCGGTCCAGGGGTGCCCCATATAATTTAATGGACTAAATTTAATATATAATTCTACAATAATCAAATATTTTTTTTGGTCCAAATTTAATTACTATAAATTATAATATGTTAATATTATAAAAGTATATATATTATATATTAATATGTTAGTATATATTATATATTAAGTATGTTAGTAAATTATAACTAATAGTCTAATAGTCTAATAGTCTAATAACACTTTCACATTAGTATATGTTAATAAACTATAACTAATAAGTAATAACATTATTACAATTTACATTAGTATATTATATATTTATATGTTAGTAAATAGTGATAAATTATTAATAATATATTAAATAATAATAATACACTTATTATTTATATATTAATATATAAGAGTATATATTATTTATTAATATATTAGTTAATATTAAATATTAAGTATATTAGTAAACTATAACTAATAATCTAATAGTCTAATAGTCTAATAGTCTAATAACACTTTCACATTAGTATATGTTAATAAACTATAACTAATAAGTAATAACATTATTACAATTTACATTAGTATATTATATATTTATATGTTAGTAAATAGTAATAAATTAGTAATAATATATTAAATAATAATAATACACTTAATATTTATATATTAATATTATAAGAGTATATATTATATATTAATATATATTAATATTAATATTAAAATTTATATATTATTATTTATATATACATATATTTAAAAAAAAATTTATAAAAAAAAAAAAGGGATTCGGTCCGGTCCGGTCCGGTCCAGGGGGATGAACTCCCTGGACCAGGACCGGACCGGAATTTTCCGGTCCATATATTTTTTGGACCGGACCGGACCGAACTCCAACCGGTCCGGTCCGGTCCCGGTCCGGGACAACCGGTCCGGTCCGGTCCGCCGGTCCGGTCCGGTCTTTTTACACCCCTATTTTTTTGATAGGTAAAATATTTTTTTATTAATAAAAGAAACAAGCATAGTCCAAGTACACAAGGAGTATACAGAGGAAACACTATACACATTACTTAGTTGAAGCTACAAGAAAATCATGAAAACTAGCCCTATTGAAATCAATGACAACAGCCCAACTGAATAAAGTATTGAAGATAAATCTCTTTAACACCTCCACAGAACACTCCCGATCTTCAAAAAACCGACCATTTCCACACAGCAGCTATTTGGAAGCTACCCTGAAGGCCACATACAAAACCAATCCTGTCAAAGATGTCATTCCACAAAATCCCAGCCACCTCACAATTTAATAATAAATGATCAGATCCGCCATTTTTCTTACACATGTAACACCTATCAGTAATAAGCCCACATTTCCACACATTACCTACGGTAAGGATTTTGACAAGAGCAGCCGTCCAGACAAAAATAGTTACCTCAGGCAGAACCTTACAGCTCCAAATTCACTTCCAAGGAAAAGAACCATGGGTCTGTACTATTAGTGCCTTGCATAAAGATCAAACCACGAATTTCCTAGTCCCATTATGAAAGCAAACCATCCTATCCACCACACCATTACCAATGTTCAATGCATGCAACAAGATGAAAATTTCAGAAATAGCTCCTAATTCCCAATCCTGCACTGCTCTTTTGAAATTAGCATTCCACTGCAGTGAGCCACAAGATCTATCCATCATACGTGCCACCAAAGCCTCCTTATCACATGCCATTTAAAAAAGAACAGGGAACACAAGCTTGAAAGCCCTATCACCACACTAAGTATCATGCCAAAAATGAATTCTAGAACCCTCATCTACTTCACATCTAAAAAGTCTAGTGCCCCCCCACCCCCAAAACTCACTCCCATACTTAAAATCAGTAACAACCCTCCACAAAGTCTCCTCATAATGATACCACCACAACCACTTCCCAAGAACGGCCTGCTTAAAAATTCTCAATCTACAAATGCCCAATACACATCTAGAAATTGGGGAGCAAATCTTGTTTCACCTAACAAGACGCAACTTGGCCTCATCCCCAATTCCACTAAAGAAAAGCACGGACAATCATGGGTAACAAAGCAATCTTGCAGAAACAGCTTGCCAAACTTCCAATATTTCTCATGACACCCATGGGAACCATTTCAAACTTCATAAGATTCACTTTCAAACCAGAAACAGCTTCAAAACAAAACAAGAGTGCCCTCAAAGTGTAAATGTGAATGATGTCCGGCTCACCAGATAACACGCGTCATCTACAAAAAGGTGAGAATTGTTGAAATACACAAAATTAGGACCCCCCACAGAAAAGCATAAAAACCATTCCAACAACAACATCCAACATACAACTCAATGCATCCATAATATTAGCAAAGAGTAAAGGGGAAAGAGGATCTCCTTATCTCAACCCCCGCATACTGGAAAAGAAACCCGCTGGAGAACCTTTCACCAAAACAGAGAATCGAATTTAGATACACAATGCTTGATCCAAGTGTACCATATCTCCTCAAAAACGCATCTTCTAAGTAATGTAGAAAATCCCAATTTACATGATCATATGCCTTCTCCATATCTAACTTGCATAAGATACCTTAAGCTCCAGTTTTGATTCCCATTAATTACATGTTGAGCCTCTTGTACCTCAAACAGTCTTTCCAACCAATTTGCACTCAAAGGATCAATAGACCAAAGGTTAAGCAATCAAGTTTTGGCTTTGAAGAAAATCGCTCCATAAGGAGTCCTTCATAATAACAAGCAATATGTTTCTTGATTTCCAAATGTTCAGAAACAGAATGACCATCAACATGAGCATCTCAATGGCACTGTTCCTCTGATAGGAATTGGCCACCGAATGGAAGAAGAACAACACCTTTAGAAACCACAATGGCCACCATAATGCAAAATGAGGCTTCCCGAGACGTCACACCCAATACCTCCCTCATCGGTGAGGCTACCAGAGGCTAATTGGTCAGATGTTCAGAAACTGTCAATTACCAGTTTTGTACCAGCGCATGTGGCAGAGGAACAGCTGCCAGCATGCTAGCAATGGTTATCAAAGTAGAACCCAATTCAAGAGAAGCATAGCCGTTTTACATATTTGACTTGCCACAAGGGAACTGGCAGGTTAAGCTTCTGGGCCCAGTAATGGATATTCCTTACCATTGTTGCTAGCCACAGAGGGGAAGCCCACGCTCAGGACCATTAATCAACTCATTTGGACTGGGCTCAAAAGGACTTGAACCCACTGACAGGCCCATACCCGCATCGAGCTTTGAGAGAAGACAGTCGATCTTCTCCATCATCTTGAGCAACTCGATCTTCAGTGCCATTAATATCCCCGTCTTCCTACCTATCAAAAAAATATTAATATCCCCATCTTCCTTGTCAGACACCACCCTCAAGAAAGTCAGCAACAACCTCCTTTGCATGTGGTAGACAATTAGGAGCCCTTCAAAGCCAAGACCATCACCCTACTATTGGCAATTGACGCACCACCCACCCCAGAACCGCCATGCATAACAGAATGTGATTAGACAAAGAACGTAACTGTAACTATTTTCATGATGGAAGTTCCATAGAAATTGCAAGAGACATAATTCCAAGTCTTAACAGATTTACATTGTGAACAGAACAGGCCCCAAGTCAATTGACTTCTCTTATGTTTAAAGTTCAAGTTCAAACAAGGTAATTTATTTGAGGGAAATAACTGTTTTACAAAAGGGATGAATGGAGAAAGGGCATGATATTTTGTCTCAAAAGTCCCATATATTTGTTGGGAAAGTGCAAAATGAATAACATTTCATCCATCATGAGGGAGTAGTTAATAGAACAATAACTTTGAGGGAGTAGTTAATAGAACAATAACTTAAACAAACAGTGAGATTCTGAAGAACAATGCACATAATACATATTGACAATTTCCCAGTAAATTGAAATGATCATAGTTTAATGTTCTTACCCTATTCAATATCTGCTAAATTGAGTTTTATTTACCTATAGCAACCTTCAAGCCCAAACTTAATGAGTAACTTTCAAAGATTTGACTCTTGAATTACAGTATCTAAATCAACATTCAATTTGTTGAAACGTATTACTAGACAAGATCACCAGATTGTAGAACACAAAACAGATCCAAGGACAAAAGCTTTGCAAGAAACTTGGGCGTGAATATAAAGAACCACTATAGCTGAAGATAAGGATAGGCCAGTAACATCCTCCCCCGCCCAAATAAAATAAATAACAAAACCCTCAAATATTACAATCAAAACATCATGAACAAAAGTTCAAATCATTTTCAAAAGTTATTAGAATTTTTTGTCAAGCAGATGTTATTGGAATTGTAGAAGACATTAAGGTTAAACAACTTGATACAATATAAATTACTCGCAGTGAGTTTTTAAATCTGCTATTTTTTTTTTGATAAGTGAATAATTCTGCTAATTAGCAGGAGTTAAATGTAATGGCATTACCAGCACTTTAAGGAAGATATTTACATAGGTCAAGGGTAAGCCACCATTATATCCAAAGATTTGTCACCATGCAGATCCAAGAAGAGAAACCATTCCAGCATTCCATCTCCCTAAGAGAAACTCCTATACTACATTCATTCTATCTGACTATGTTGCTGAGAATACATATTACAAGCTACAGAATCAGTCTTCAGTATGTAAACAACTGCATAGCTTCTAGTGAGATTCATTTGACTAGAGATGAATTTATGTAAGCATCACCAACTGCTTGAAGAAAATGGATTTTAGAAAAATAATTAATAGCAACAACTGAAGCTCAAAAAACTCAAACTTGGAAAAAATGTACTAACCTGGGAGCCATGCTGATCACATACCACCAATCTAGGGACAGGAAATCGTTCCCGAATGATCACCTGGGAATCATCATGAGGAGCTTGCAATAGATGTGCAAATGCCTGAAAGAAAACAAGTATATTCAGTTCAGGGAAAAAGCTTATTTGACACATGCACGACCCAGAGAAACAATCTCTGAAATGAAGTTTACTTGTAAAGACTTGCATTGTGTGGTGAAACTATTCAGAAATAAATAAAAAATTAAAAAACTCGTTTCTTTTTCATTAATAAAATTAAAAAACTTGTTAACACTAAAATTTCAAACATTTCCAGAACAATTGCATTGATACCTGGTGTTCTGGCCGATTATGGTATCCTGCATTACGCCACTGAGCTATTTGCATTCCATGGAAAATTACAACACTGAAATAGGAATCCAGCAAGAGAATACGGTCCGCTGCAATGGAAGCCACATCCAACAATGCTGGAGCAGGCAGTGAATTGAATGAATAGGATATCAAAGACGGTTGAATCATAACAGCAGCATTTGTGATATTTTCACGGTTTAACAACATGCGGAAATAGGCAGTCTCATCTGGACTGTTGTTAAAAACCTGCCAACACCCCCACCAGAATCCCCCCCCCCCCAAAAAAAAAAAAATCGAGTATTTAGGTACATATGTAGACATCAACTACTGTATGCAGGATAAAAAACGAAAAGAAGAGAAGTAAAAAATGACCAAGTCACGAATACCTGTACAAATTGTGATCTTCTCAGATTAAACATAAACTGAGGGAGCAATGAAAAAAAAGGATTTAATGTAAAAGACGCTGGATCATCCTTCCGGTAGTCACCAAATTTAGAACAGAGACGAATGAGAGACCGATCCAACCAACGTGTAGCGTCAAACCCTTCCTGATTAAAGATAAATAAAAATCAATCATCAGATGGTGCTACTTTGATAATGTCATTACACGACATGTTACAAATCTACTGTTGCAGTAGTTAATAGGCAAGAATTTATAAATCCTCATGTACTTTTTCTAAGCAAGATTCTTAAAATGAATCTGCTCTTAAAAAGAGAATATTCAACCCATAGGGGTTGGCTCAAGTGGTAAAAGCCTTGGTCTTGTTGAAATGATCCCTCCAATCTAAAGTTCAATCCCTTGGGTGCAAACAACTTATAGGGGCCATCCAACTGGGAAGTTTTCCCTTAAATTACCTGAAGTACACTTGCGAGAATCTCTTTGTCAAAGGCAGGTGCAACCCTAGGATTAGTCAAGACTTTGTTCTAGACACCCGGTGCCAAAAAAGAGAGAGAGAGAGAGAGAGTAATGAACACTACAGACCCAACATATAAATTCTAACAAAACAACATTTGATTAAAACAAAACTATATCATTACAATCAGATGCTCAGACAGAGCGTTACTCAACAATTCTCGAGTTTCAAATGCCTTTGAACTTGACCCCACATGATAACTATCTCCATGAGTTTTTTTCTTTCATTTCCCTTTGAACTCCCCACTATCATCTATTAAAAGAATAATAGAGCTTGCTTTCAAATTAAACATTAGAGATACAACAGATGGTGAAATATCTATGATTAATAAATATATACGCATGACAAATTAACAGCCGATGAAAAAACTTGTAAGATACCTCCGTCTCCATTTTCAGGGAAGTCAATCTTGCCATTACAACAACAGCAGTTTCCTGATCAAATCCTTGTACCAATTCCTATATAAGAAATAATTTTCCTATCAGCATCTACCTTCACTGCATGGACACATCTTTAATTATAGACTGTAAACAATGGTAAAACACCATCGAACAAGATTGCCAAGCAGCTCGTAGAGATAAGCAGAACTCAACTTTGCATAGAAACTTAATATCATAAGAATCAATACAAGCATTTGAGAGATTAAATATCATGCAACACATACAGGACCCTAAATATGGCCAACCATTCAACAGAAGCTTTAATCAAATCAATATATGTTTTTAACAGAGGCTTACCAATAGACGTATTATAATTTTCTTTCTATAAGTAAGAATAAAGTTTTGTTGATTGGAAAGAGGCATAGCCTAAGTAAAAAGGAACTAGAACGTATTATAATTTTAACATCCATAACCAAGGCAATCATTGAGGAACAAAACCTATTCAATGTGATAAGAAAATACACACATGACGAGACAAATTGTAGAAACATGAGATAGCCATTGCAAGGACTCTTCAATAGATAATATTATCCTCTCCCAGTTGTTAGATGTATTCTTTCTATACAAACCAAAATGTTAACTCCAAGGAAAATGTGTCATGGACATCCAATATGACGTACTTGCCTTTAGATGCATTCCTTCTTACAATTGAGAAGTTAGACCTTCAGAAGTTCAAGCCAATATGTCACATCCATGGAACACGTCATACACATCCAATAAGGCACGCCTTTAAAAGCATCCATTCTAGGGTGCTTGATTGAAAAGTTGGAGTAACAATGTGAACCTAGATTTCCCCAAAAGTCTTTGGGATTTTATTTGTATTCCACGTTTGTTGAAAGTGAAATTGCAATATACACGAACATTCACTCCCTTATTTATTTAAAGGAGTAACTAGAAAATTAAGCATGCGCATGCACGCATGGTTGTTCGTGTGTGTGCACACTCATGTGAAGGAGCAGGTACAGGTGTGTCAAATGCGGCGAACAGTCTCAAATACAATCCTAGCTCACCCTACAAAATTCGGTCAAAATCAAAATTTACAAGGTAGGCATAAAGCACATTCCATAGTTTCATACCACCTCTATAAGACTTCCCCATTGAGTTATGCCACAACAATCTGAGAAAATTAAGCGCCATTCTTTGGGCTTTATCTATTGAATTAAATAGAACTAGTATTCATGATTTTATAGTATCTTTTTATGGTTCATATACTTCCTATATACTTGGGCTTTTACCTTTTACTTGTTTCAATAAAATATTTCTTATCAAAATAAATAAATAAATATCCACCATCTTTGGCACCGGAAAAAAGAGGGAGATGTTCCAGCATCAATGAACTGATAGATCAACCTGCGTGCTGTTTTGCATTCATTTACAACATGTTGATGTAGTTATTGGTGATTATCTTAGCCTGTAAATTGAAACAGTAAATCTAACATAAATTCTATGGTTTCATGCTTCAAAATAAATACACACGACAAATGGATGAAGGATTCGATTAGTTTTTGAACAGTCAGAGAAAGAAGCTTCATCGCAGATAAAAAGATACGAAAACTTAAGTCGCAAACCTCTGAGCTCACTGCACTATCCATCCATCCTCTACTAATGGTTGTCACTCGAAGTATTAATTGACCTTCAGGGTTTTGATAACTGCAAGTACATATAAGACCTCAAAAGTCAATTAAAAACCAAAACCAAATAAAGAAAAAGTGGCACAAATATGTGCACACACATGAATATATGCATATTGTAGTCCCACACTTACCTAGTGAGAAACTGCAAGTACAACACGGGATTTACAGTTCCTGGGGTATTTGATCGATCACTTGATGAAAGATCAAAAAACACTGTCAAGCAAGTACTTTTATCAAGACCACACATTTTCCAAACTGTTGTACCACCTTCCCCAATGGATGTATCAGCAACAGCAGGTCCTTTCTGCGAGGTTTTCAATAACCAGCATGCATCAACCACCAAAATGATGCCATCAAGCTAAATAAAATCAGGCTTTTAGAACTAAATGGTGAGACCTTTTCCAACGATGTGCAAGGCCCAATTATCCCCTGGATTTTAATGTCCTTTGAACAATTGATCTCTAGTGTGCCACTGAAACAAATTAGTTAAGTGAGCTTGACAATTAATTACAAGAATTACATCGGCCATGAATAATAGCAGCAAAAGGCCAAAGCCTTTTTTTTATATTATATAAGTAAGCAGCATAAAACCAAGTAAAAGAGAGTCTGCACAGGTTAAAGCAATTATGTGAAGAACAAATGATGGAACTTGAGAAATCCTACTCTAACAGGCACAATTTTAATTTGAAATAAAAGGGACCTTAAAGCAAAAATTTTAAAAAATAAAATAGGGTAAAATCCATTGAAGTAGAAAATAGACAGGAAGTGCTCAATAATGACAAACTCACTTAAAACAAAGGCCTAGAGACTGCTCCCCTTCTTCAAATACCCGCTTGAAAGAATCTTTAAATACAGAATGACCAAAACTTTCAGCTTGAACAACAAGGCCACCAGTTTTTTCGACTGCAACTTTCATTTCTGCAATCCCAACCTATATATTTAAAATTTCCAAGAGTAAAAGCATATCAGGTACAATCTACAATCCAAGAGTAAAAGCATAATAACTCCTTATTCATACATGTAACTAACATAAACGTTAAAACATATACTCATTCTTTATAAAAGTTCATATGGTTACATATAATAGATATTAGGTTCTATACAGGTTGAGCTTTTTTTTATATATATACAGATTGAGCTTGAGTGACCCAAAAAGCTACAATCGAACCAAACTTGACCAAGCATAACTCACTCAAACTTGGCTTGATTACAGCCCTACTGAGGGTACATGAAAAATGATAGGCTAAAGACTTCTAGAAGTCATAAAAGAATTAAAAAAACAAACTAACACAGACCTGATCGAGGGCAGAAGCAAAAAGGTCCAAAACATGCCCCTGGCTAACCAGCTGATTTGCAAGATTTTCGTAAAATTTGACTGCTTTCTTAAAATAAGGTGCTGCATCCTTATCAAGATCTTTATGCGATCGTACTGGATCTGATAGATCTTTTGATATAATCTGCAAAAATATATTCAAACCAATGGTGTTACCATCAAGAAATCACAAGAACAAAAATAATCCTTGGAAATTTATCAGTGAATCTTGATAAATTTAAGAAAGCAGGGAGCTGTAACGTCTTTCTTGGGGAATTAACTGCGATAGTTCAAGTCGAGGAAAGACTAAAGGGAGGAGACTTTGAAGATGTTCCCTATGTGGGTGTTTCGGGTGGTTATCAGTCTATGTGGGTGTTTCGGGGGGTTATCAGTCTATGGGTTAGGGTTGAGGAGGTGTGTTGTAATCTATGGGTATTTTGGGCTTGTGGTATTTTAGGTAATTTTCTTGGGCTTGTTGGGTTTTTCATGGGATAGGTGTTTTCGAGCATTCATGCACTAGGTGTTTTCTTCTATACAACCAGTGTACTTGTTTACTCCTTTTGATATATATAACATTTTTACTTATTAAAAAAAAAATTATCAGTGAAAAAAAAAAGGAGCTGTCTCCCAACTTTCTTATGCTGCATCTCTGACTATCAGATCCACTGAGTAAATTCCAGGATAAATTTCAGATTAAAGAGGCTTTTCTTCTACATGGAACAGGGCATAAACCAGTCTTAGGTTTGTTTCATGAAACATTGAATAGAAAAATAATGTGTTAGTGCCTCGTCCTTGGCTCATGTTATAAATGCATGGGACCATATTGACATGATACTAGGCTTGAGCCTGGAGACTGCAAATGCAACAAGTCTTATACTTAGTTAAAACCCAACCCCTTCTAAGTTCTAATTCGCACCCATCACATGGATCATGTAAATCGTCTGCTTCTCACCAATGCGACGTGGGATGTCATAGCCCCTAGAAATTATTTGCACCCAAGGGTTTGAACCTTAGACTTAGGGGAGTCTTTCAGCAATTCAACAGACCCCACTAAGCTAGACACTCACCAACCTGACCACACAGAGAATTGAATGAGTCGCCCTAGCCCTAGCGTTACTAAGAGCTTGAATTTCTCTGTAGGATAGTAAGGGCAAATGAATCGCCCTAGTGCAATTTGGCTCGCAGAATCGTGCCCAATGAACAACTGCCTCCTTTCTACCTTGAAAAGAGAAGTGTTTACCCTCAAAACCAATGTTATTACCACTTGGAGCCAACCCCTAGGGGTTAACATATAACTGACTCCATAAATAATAAATTTGGAAATAAGAATTCCATTAATAAAAATGAAAGACCCAATGACCAACACTTCATCTCATGAGTCAGCAATCATGGTAGATGTAACCTATTTAACTTACCTAAACTATTCAATTCCACTATTATGGTGCAAGACATATTATCCAAAAAAAGTCCTAACAATATTGGCTAAATTCACCAATGCTGTGAGATAATGTGAAAACCCTTATCATTCATTTTTCATGCTCTACCCACCCATGGGTAGCCCAAGTGGCAAGGGAAAACTTGTGTGCATGAGAACCATTTCATAAGTTCAATCTCCCTGGGATCAAAATGTGATTAAGTGGGAGACCATAGCAGTGGTTGTTGTGCTAGTCTCCCCGAGAAGGTTCCATGGGTGAGTTTTAAGAGCTCTGCCGTGGGGTGGTTCCCCGTCATCAAAAATAAATATAAATAAAAAACTATGCTCAATTCCTTGTCATTTTTTTTCCATACTACCATGCATTCATATTACCACACACGAAAATATGAACTACGGTGACTTTGGAAGAATAAGGTACAAATGAAAAACTACAAGAACCTGAGTAAACAATAATAAACATGCATTACAACCATGGAGGTCAGTTAAAGTACAAGATAACATCCAGCACATATTAAAAGCAGTAATAGAAAATTAGACAGGAATTCCTTTTACCGTGCCGGGCCCTTCTGTACAAGGACCACCAACTAAAGCTATAATTCTAGCACCAGTGCCAGTGGAACAGGCTCCAAGCAATCCTGTTGAAACACTTAAAGCCACTCCCGTGCACCGCGATGCCCGACTCCCCGGCGGAACAGGCCACTGATCAGTTTCCAACTCGTCCAACAACTGAAATGCACAACAAATTCAAAAACAAATCCTCAACAAATCAAAAATCAGCCCTACATAACCAATTCACACAATAGGGTTTAAAAACCCACCGCGTTGAGCGTGTACTCACAATCCGCAGCGGGCAATAAGAACCGCGTGACGCCTGAATTCGGAAACCCATTTGGCACGCCCTTCTGATACCCTGTTCCGCCAGCTCGCCTGGCCGAAACCCCAAGCCCCAATTGGTCCAAAACCTGCTCCTTGGAAATCTCTTTGTTCCCCCTGAACACGTACACCTTAGACATGTCTGAGAACCCCAATTCATGCACCTGAACCTGGGTCCCAAACGAAACAAACCCTACCAGCGCGTTCTCCGGCAACAACCCGATGGCACGCATTAGTGCCGATTTAACGAACCCCATTTCCTCCTCGATCATGCAGGTATCAAGCATGAACAAAAACACGGGCGAGAGCGGAGAAGGACCGAGATTTGGGTCAGGATTTTGGGGGAGGGAATATTGCACAGTGGTATACTGGGCGTAGAGCTCGCCGGGGAGGTTGGTCTCGGAGATCATGGAGTAGTGAGGAGGGAAGTGGTTGCGCTGGTAGCAGAAGGGGCAGATCCAGATCTTGGCGGTAAAGTCCACCCGCGAGAAGGGGTTGAGGACGGCGGAACAGGTCTTGCATCTGAGGGGCGCGTAAGGGAGGATGGGGATGTCCGGGTGGGGGCGGATCGGTGAGATGGAGGCGGCTAGTGGGATCACGCACTTGCTCGCCTCGACCTTGGTGCGCGGCCATACGTTCCATGACATACGCACTCCGTCGACACCCTCCGGATCTGTGTTCGCCATCTCCGACATATCTATTTCCCTAAAAGGATTCAAATACCGCGGAGTTTAGAGGCGACCCCTTACAAAATGAGACAGAGGGGTCACCGGAGAGAGAGAGAGGAGGAAGGAGATCAGAGTAGTGAATCCTTACTGCTAAATTATAGATCCGACGCCATTTTTAGTGCAAAAGATGAACATCAGAAATTCCATTTACTACCTTCTTCTTCTACTGCTAGGCCGACGACAGCGAAGTCGTAAGTGGTGGGGCTCTCTTTTCTCAATTTCTATTTTTCAAATTCTTGTAACATATCTACAGACCTTTTTTTCAATAAAATTTATTGATTATATTTTTTTGTTTTTTCACTTTTTTTTCACTTAATAGTTAACGAAATATTTTTAAATAAATATATAATTATTTTATATTTCTTAAAATATTTAAATTGTTTAAAAAAATTGAAAAAAAATATCTTTAAATAAACATTATGGTGAAAGAGTGATGTTGGAGTGAAGCACACTCAGCACACTCATCTTCTTATATAAACAATAACAATTATTATTTATGTGAGAAGAAGTATTCTAAATGTGACTTTTCCTCTTCATTTTTCAATTGTTAATAATGTTGGTAAAATATTAAATCCATACATACTAAGTTTTTTTTTAAGAAATAATTAAGGTCTCGTTTGGATTAGGAGATAAGATGAATTGAGATAAATTTAGTTTATTTTTTAATATTATTATTATTTAAAAATTTTAAAAAGTTGAATTAAAATTTTTTAAAAAATGCATTAAAATTTGAAAATTTTGTATTAAAATTTGTATTTTATATAAGAAATTGAAAAGGTGTAATAATAAAATAGAAATAGATTGAAATAAGCTCAATTCACTCTTTAATTTAAACTGAAGCTAAGCACAAATTTAATATTTGAGTGATGGTCTTCATGCATAATTAAAAATTTTTGGGGAATACGAAAAGTAAAAATATTTTCTTTAATCTAATTCGTTCAATCAATAAGGATATTATCCAAAAGACAAGATTAAATATGGAATTCGAAATCTTCTATATGTCATACGCAATGAGAGAGGAGAAGTATGTGATTTTCTACTCATAGTGAGTGGAAAGGAGAAGTCTCACGTTGTGTAGTAGTGGTGTGTTTTTGGGAAATGGACGACTTGAGTGAAGTATGCAAATAATTACAGTTTGGATAGTGAAATGAAAGAAGAGATGATTTTAAATAAAAATTAAAAGTTAAAAAATATTTTTAGAATATTATTTTTTATTATTATTATTATATAATTTAAAAAAAAAGTTAAATTGAGATTTTAAAAGTTAAATTATTTATTATATTTTATATTAAAATTTAAAAATATTAAAATAATGAGATAAAATGAGATAAGATCATATTCCTGAAACCAAACCAAGGCTAAGTCTGAATGATGATTATAAAAAAAATTGAAATTGAGCTAGTAAGCGATGAAACCGTTTTGAAGAAATGTGGAAGAAGAAGCCTAATGGGCGGGATATACGTGGATAGAATTATTGGAAAAGAGATTCGGTCTACCATGATGAAGAAATGGGAGGTGGATAAAACAGTTAAATTTAAAGAAACAAGGCAAATACTTGCGTTGTTATTTTTACAAACTGCAAAGATAGGGACATAGTATTAGCTATAGAGAGGAGACCGTGGCTATTCGATAATATATAACTTGTTCATATTGAAACTATTTGATGCTTCTGTTCAGCCACATCAACTTACGTTTAATAGTGAGAACTATTAGATCTAGTTGCATAATTTGCCTATGGCTTCTATGAATCTTCATACCAGAGAGCAAATTGGTCGTTGAATTAGTAGAGTATTGGAGATTGATGTACCTCAGGATAGAGTAGGATGGAAAAGTTATCTCGTAGTTAGGATAAAATTTGATGTGGATGTCAATTAAATACAAGAAGCTACCCGAAATTGTTTTTAATCATGGTAAAATGGTTCATGATGACATAGGGTGTGAGGTTAGGATGGTGAGTAGAAAACAAAATAGTTGGGGTGAGAGGCAGTTCAGTGTGTGGCTCAGGACAGGATTTGGTGGAAGACGTGAATGTGGGTAATTGGCAGGCAAGCATGACTCAAGGTCCAGTTCTCCGAGCAACACCTATAATCGGAATTCTAGATTTGACCGTCATGCTCCATTGATGATTTGAGAAGAGAACATGAGGGACTACATCGTGCGACATAGTTCTGGTGTTAATGTCGAAAATGTAGCTCCATTGATGGTCTGATTGGTTCTCGTGGCAAAAGATAAGGGATCTGAAGGAATGGATATGGGTTTGAATTTATACTAGCATTATCCAGATGTGAGCAAGGAGATAAAACACCTATAACGGTCTGATTACATCCTCTAGTTTAAGGGATGAAGAGGACGTAGATGTTTTGTGCCCTACCTCTATTAAAAAGACTATGGGTGATCAATTGGGTTTTATGCCAATGTTTTAAGTACCCTTCCAGTACTGGCCGTACTAGCATGTATCGTATCGGACATACTGTGATATGTGGGAGATAGGTGTTTCGTACCGGGTCAAATATCGACAATTTCGGTGTGTTTCGATTAATACCAATTAATTTTCGGTATATCAATCGATTTTCAATGTACCAACCAAAATTTTGTATTTTTATATTTTTAATGTATTTTCATAGTTTTCACTCTAATTCTCACATCTAAAAACTATTTTTCTTAAATTTTTTTTAATTCTCTTTTCTCAAGGACTAGCAATCAAATTCATACTCCCCTTTTTGTGATGAAGATGAGTAATTGTTTTAATAGTTGGATTGAAAACTTACAAATATTATTGAGTTTTATAAATATATATTTTAATTTTTTAAAACTTGCATTGATATTATTCTGAAATATAATTTATATATATGTAATTAATTTATCTATTTATAAATTATCCCAAAATAGTACCTAATGCTGAAATATTTTGTTGTGAAATGGTATTCAAAACTTTACAGCCCATTACAAACATAGTTGAGGAGTGTATAGGTAAAGAGGTTAGGACACTTCTCTTACCTCAATGGCCGAAAAGAAGCAAACAAGGCAGTTGCTACTAGATCACGAAGAAAGGCAGTTCACAAGACAGGAAATTGGAAGAGAAGCGCAAGGGTTCAAGGAAACTCAGTTCCATATATTTGATCTTTACTACTACAAAAAAATGTTTGGCATGTTCTTAGTTAATGAAGATATAGCTAAGGATAGATCAAGAAGCTGAAACTAACTAATGGGTTGGAGGGTAATGTAGTTGTGGAGGGATCGATAGAGGTTGCTAGTTAGCCATGTTGAAAATTATGAATCTCTTAAGTCGAAACTGTCGACTACTTAAAAACAATTAGACAGTCCAGGATCTTTACATATAGGTAAAAGAAAAGCATCTTAAGGGTAAAAGTTGTTAAAAGAAAATTAGATTTTGATGGATGTTTTGTGGTTGGTCCAGTGGGAAGAAGTGGTGATTTGGCTATACTGTGGAAATCTAGTATTCAATGGGTGATCACAGTAGTAGATGACTTTTTTCGGGATTTTATGGGTATGCTAAAGCTAGTAAGAGGGCTCAATCATGTGAGTTATTGTCAAGACTAAATCCTGAGAACTACCATTGATGTATTATGGGGGATTTTAATGAAGTGTTAATGTAATCTGAGAAGTGGAGGATAGACACAGACCTAAACACTTAATCATTTGTTTGATTTAGGCTGCAAATAAGATATTTTCACATGGAGTAATCGATATGTGGAAGACAGCTTTATCAAAGAAAGGCTAGACAGAATTGTTGCTAATGCATTGGAAGATGTTGTATACACAAGCAGTGGTAAAGGCTCTAGTTGCTCGAAGCTCAGACCATAAACCATTGTAAGCGTCCAATAGGAGAGGGAGGGGGAACATCATACTACAAAAAAGGATCTTTAGATTTCAAGCATGCTGGTTAAGAGATGAGGAATGTGGGAAGATTGTTAAGGAGGTATAGAAAAATGATAAATTAAATGCACTGCCTCTGGAGTATATATCGACCAATTTATCCCAATGTTGTACTTCATTGTCTAGATGGAGTATGAATCGTGAGTCTAGTGGAGAAATGATGATTAAAGAAAAGAAAGAGAACTAAGAAAATTACAAGAAGCCAAAGGGCCTAACAACGTGGAAGCAGTTAAAAACTTGTAGCGGAAATTGAGTTATTTGTTAGAACAATAAGATATACGGTGAAAGTAGAAAGCAAAAAGTAATTGGTATAAATTGGAAGATAGAAATATCAAGTTTTTCCATCTGTGTGCAACTTAGAGAAAGAATGAGAACTTCATCTAACAGGTAAGGGATTCTCACTGAGTACTCAGGAAAGTTTAGCAGGCTTTTCAACAGCATTATGAAGATGTATATTGTTTAGCTCACCCTCTCAGGATGAGATAGCAAATTGTTTAAATTTTACGAAGCAACGAGTTTTTATAGAAATGAATGAGGATATGGAGAGAGGTTTCACTAGAGAAGAAGGAAGTGGATTTGTTTTAGATGGGGCCACTAAAATCACATTGTCCTAATGGCTATGGTGCATGCTTCTATCAAGACCTATGGAAAATAGTTGTGAAGATACTACAACAGCAGTTCCCAAGTTTCTTAATTATGGGCTATTTGCAAGAGATCAACTATACACACATTGTTCTGATTCCTAAGCTAGAGAATCCAAAGTCTGTAAGTGATTTTCGATTAATAAGCTTATGCAATGTTTTATATAAAATAATTCTAAAAGATTAGCTAATAAATTGAAAAAGTTATTTCCTGAAGTTATTTCTTGCAATTAGAATGCATTTATCCTTATAGGCTTGTTATAGACGATATAATGTTAGCTTATGAAGCTTTGCATACTACGAAAACAAGGCAAAAAGGGACAAAAGTTGACTTTGAAATTAGATATGTCTAGGCATATGATAGAATGAAGTAGAGTTATTTAAAGGCTATGATGGATAAACTAGACTTTGAAAACAGGTGAATATGTTTGATAATGCAATGTATATCAACAATACAATACTCAATGCTTGTGTAATAAAGTAGGGGACGCCCTTAGTGGGCGTGCCCCTACCACTTCCTTTATTGGGATGCCAAGAATAACGCTTGGCATTACTCTAGACGTTATGCTTAGAGTTAAGGTTGTAACGTAGGTTAGCCTTTAAGGCCAGCCAACAATTATCATGAGATGGTTGATTTAAATCAGTCCTCCATCCCTGGTAGAGCCATCTCTTTCTCCTTGAGTCTCTTCATATTATACTATGAGTGAAAACTCTTAGGCTCTAAGCATATTGAGTGTTCCTCTAGATCACTCACATACTGGGCGAAGGTGAAACTAGAGTTTTGAACGCAAGATTCACTTATAGAACAATTATATAAATTATCATTGAGATATTTATTTCATTGTGTATATTTACATAAAATCCAACATTGGTATTAGAGCATCGTTAGTTGTTTCTAGTGATATATATATATATATATATATATATATCTTGTTCATGTAATACGCATATTTGTTTTCTTACATTTTATGAATTTCATCATGTGTATATATATTGAGTTGAGTCTTTGTTAATATAAACATGTTTGAGACTATTTGGAATGTCATGATCTATTACTGTAAGTTTTTATTTATCTTTATTTAGATGAACATCGCACCATTGTTAGATGTATTTGCCAGTACTAATTTTCTTCTATTGATTTGAGTATATATTGTATCATATCCTTGAGGGTGCAATATAGGTTAATATTCACCAAGCACTACACCGTACAACACACGGTGTTGGGTACTCACCAGGTGTCACACACCTGGTAAGTACCTATCGCATGGTTATTGCGCTACACATGGGTGCTACTCGTACTACGTAGTGTTGAACGTATCGTGTTGGACAGCGCAAACCCCATGATGCAGTGAGCAGTGTGGTGTTGCATGCACCACAGTTGATGCATTCATTATAGTGGTGTAGCATGCACCACGGGCACAATCCACCATTGTTGCCACTCGAAGTGACATTCAGAGCACAACGATGAGTGGTCTTCCATGCTTTTGAGTAACTCTGTGAAGCGGTAGCTCACTTTAGCTGCGGCAAGTGGCTACTGTGTTTTTGTGGTACTGTTCATTTGAACAGTCGCAAAAATATGAGGTTGAAGACGACTTGGTTTATAAATGTGTCTAGGCCAATTTTATAAATGTGTTTTATTATGTTTAGGCTTTTCAACTTAGTTTAAAGAAAAATAAAAAGCAATATGTTAAATCGGTGAACAACCAAATTGAGTGATATATGAAATTGAGTTACGATATGTGAATTTCATCAAGAATGAATTTTCAACTAGAAGCAAGGTTGATGATGCCAAAAACTTGACTAACTTAAAAATGAGCAGTACAAAGGTTGTCCCAAGTGCAAGTGGGTGTCGTATAATAATTAAGAATAAAATTTCTAAATCGTCTCCTTAAAAAAAGCTGCTTAAACCAAACTTGTGTAAAATAATAAAAATATTCACAAAGAGAACAAAGTAAAAATGGTGATATGTTCAATGATTGGAAGAATGCAACGAAAAAAAAAAAGGAATGGGTCATGGATCAGATTCATATTTTAAGTTTTTGAGTGTCGGATTGAAAACTAAAAGACTGTTGAACCCAAGGTTTCAAGTTTCACGTAATTATAAATTTACACATGGATTTTGATGATAACAAATGAATTCAAAGAATAAAGGAGTTTCAAGCTCAAGTTGTCCACACAATAGAATCAAGCACATCAAGGAACCTAGCATGAGCAAGAAGGGAACAAGTTCACATTAAAATCATAGAGTAATGTTGTAAATCTCTTAAAAATTCGAAATTAGGATTAAGGCTCAAAATTAATATTTTATCATAAAGCATTAAAATACATTTTTCACATGTGCATGAATATTTTGAAAATTAAATTTGAAAATTTTGAAAGATGATTGATTGTCATCTTTCACATGTGCATGACATGATTAAAGGTTTGAATTTTGAAAATATTAAGATGATTGATTGTCATCTTTCACATGTGCATGTTTTATTTGAATATTTTCAAAAGTGGTGGATGATTTTCTTGACTTATGCAAAAAGTAGATGTCTTTATTTGAAAATTCTGAAAAGTAAAATATGCTCCTTTTGTCATATGCAAAAAGTAAAAAATTAGGTTTGAAATTTTTGAAAAGTAAAGTGTGCTCCTTTTGTCACATGCAAAAAATAAAAAGATTAGATTTGAAATTTTTGAAAAGTGAATGATGATGTCTTTGACATGTGAATCTTTTTAAATTTGAATATGAAGTCTCATATGCCTATAAATAGATCATTTGAGAGCTTCACATTTACAACACCAAGAGCATACAACATTCATTCAAAGCTTTCATTCTCTCTTCTCTAAGCATTGAGCCTTAACCCTTGTTCATTTTGAGATATATAGTTTGTACTGTATTGTTCTTATTTCACTCATTGAGGAGTGTTTTCTGATAGCCTACCCACTATCAATTCTTGTATCAGTAAAAGGGTGTGTATAACCCTTGTGTGTGTAGAAGGTGTTCTACATGGGGAATAGTTAAATCACTAAGTGTGAGGTGATTGGAAGTGTAGAGGGTATTTTACACGGATTCTTTGGAGCGGTACTGCTCAAAAGTGTAATAGGTTTCTACCTCCACCTAAAAGAGATTGACTAGTGAATTCGGGATCCTTAAGGGGTAGCTTGAGGTAAGGACATAGGCAGTGGGGCTGAACCTCGTAAAAATACTGAGTTTGCTTTCTCTTACTCTACTCTTTACATTTCTTACTGCTTTATATTATGTTTATATTTTATATTGTATATTTGATTTATAACTGTTATTTTTTTAAATACAACTCAATTCACCCCCCCTCTTGTGTTAGTCATCTGGGCAACAAAGACTAAGATGCAAAACAGTAAATTAATAACTAACTAAACTCGCTGAATTAATTAACCAAGAAGCAACTGCTAAACCAATTTAATTAGAAAATATCTGGTTGTAAGTGATTATGCGCATAATACGAGCACTCATTCAATATGATTGGTTAGAAAGTTAAATTTTAATGAAAACACTGCAAATTTTAATTTTGAATACGAAGACAAGTGCATTGGTACGCAGATAGGTCTGCAAATTTGATTGTATGTAGCAAAATTCATTTAATGAGCACATTAAATATTAAATCTAAAACTAATTGAACATAAAATTATAAAGTGAGCTAATTAATCAAAGCATTAACCAACTAATGAGGCAAAACATAAAATTAGATCTAAATTACCCACTTACTAACCAACAAAAATTACCAAACCAAGTGCAAGATTTTAAATTAACAACTACATCTAACAAATTAAAACTGAGCCATCAAGAAACCAACAAAGATAAACAATTGTGATTAACAAATTCAAAATTAATTAAGTCATAATTAATCCTTACACAAGCTAATATGCAAATTTTTTAGCAGAGAGACCTGAACACATGTCCATGAGTGACCCCTCAATTTTATTAATAGCCCTTAATTATGATAGAAAAAAATCGTGATTACAAGCTGGACACATGGGATTTATAGATAAGCAGAAAAAATCATCACATGCATAAAAAACCATAAAATAGTCAAAACCAACAAACAATCAATCAAAAAAAGACAAAACCAAAATATCTTCTGGTAACGCCTAGTTCTCTTTGTCTAGCAAAATAATTTGTCACTTGGTTAGCCTCTCTAAAAATGTATGAGACGATGAAAGTGATGTCGTTAAGCGCTACTAGGAGCTTTTCCCAAAAGTTCCAAAGATACCAAGCAAAATAAACTCACTTAGTAACACAGGGCACTACCAAAGTTGAGTCACACTCTATTGCTACATGATGGTACCCAAGATTTTTACAAAAACCACATCTAAAATGAGAGCTCTCAATTCTAATGCATTGTTGGTACTCGATCGAAATAAAGAAGAGAAAGTTGTGTTGAAGTTTCCTCTATCATCTCTAATCATGCCACATCCTCTACAATTTCCTGGGTCCCCCCTAAAACTACCATCCACATTAAGTTTTATCCATCATTGCCTAGGTTTTTGCCATCTCACTACCCGAGGAGGACGAACAACCTCATAAGTTTGAGGGATTTCTAGAGCAAAAAGGATATGCAACTCCATTCGGAAAGGTGCATAAGATTTTTTTCATTTTTTCCAACATATCACGAAGCTAATATTTGATACCAATCCAAACTCCATGAGCCATCTCATAGTTTGATTCCATCCGAGCTTTACATCTACGATCCCATAATTTTCAAGTAATCAACCTCGGAAGAAAATCGATTAAAGTGCCTTATCGAGTAGCACGAGAAGCACAGTTAAACCATAAAGAGATTCTAGCCTTCCACATGTTAGTGTTCATGCAATTAGTCCCTAAAGCTACCGTAGCTTTCTTCCAAACTTCATGTGCAATTATTTCTATTTGGACTAAGTGTTTCCATTTGGACAACAATTACATCTCGATGCTAATTGAATTCCCACTTCTTGAATAAGGTTATCAACCGGGAGCCAAGCAGACCAGGTCCCCACATGCACATAGAAACTTTTTTAGAAAGTAAGGGGTGCCATATCCATTTTAGTAAGGCAACCTCTTCTTTTCTATCACGAACAACCTCCCATGCACTAGTCGTAGTAAAATTTTCATCCGAAAATGGCTCCTAGGTATGAATATCCATACCCTCCTTTTGAATTGCATTGGATTGTATCACTTTTGTAGCTTGCATCTCACCCAACAAATCCACCAACTCAGCGTTTCACCTATGAATATCCCAGCAATCCCGAACCTGAAGCCTATGATTTTGCACTTCCTAAACTCGAGCACATATGGAACCTAAGAATATCCAATGATCAGATCAAAATGAGGATTTGCCTTCTTTATTCCAGACATGAACATTGTCCAAGACCTCTAGAGCCACGTGTATAAGTGAGATATGATAGTCGTATCTCTAGCTTGTGAGAATTGACCAAATCTTTTTTTGCCACACTACGCTTGATCAGTCTAGATAGCAACTCTTGTAAAATGATAAATAAATAGGGTGAAAGAGGATCTTCTTGATGCAATCCTTTACCACTTGGAAAAAAAAACATTTAGAAGTACCATTCATCGTAATAGAATACCATTGAGTAGATATGCATGCCTGGATTAATTCACAAAAAGGAGAAGAGAAGTCAAAGCAATAAAGAACTTCCAAAAGAAAATTCCAATCCACCTAATTATAAGTTTTAGCCATGTCCACTTTGAGCATAATGCTCCCCCATAAGGTTTTTTATTAAATGAGTGGATCATTTCTTGAGTGCGACTAATATTTTCGAATATACTTCCACTTGGAATAAAAGCCCATTCTTCAAGTGAAATCATCCTAGGGAGAAAACTTTTAGCCGATTGACAATAAGAACAAATTTTATAGAACACTGAGCATAAACTGATTGGCCTGAATTTGTCAAAACCCAACAGCACATCAAGTTTTCAAGATTAAAACAAGGAAAGGCGCCGAGTAGAAGTGCAGAAGATGTTTGGTGGTAAAGAGTTTTATAATAGCCTCCAAAACATCAAATTTCACAATTTTCCAACAAGCCTTGAAAAAGCCTAAACCAAAGCCATCAGGCCGAGAAGCACTATTAACCGAATTAGAAAAGATGGCCTTATATATTTCCTCCATGGTGGAGATAGAGCAAAAATAAGCATATTGTTCTTCCAAAATCATAGGAGAAATTATAGAGAGAGATTAGGCAACTCTCTAACAGGGTCACTTTGTAAAGAATTAAAGTAATAGTCAACAACCCCTTGTTGAATTTGTTCCAACAAGTCAAGGATGGTCCCATTAGAAAATCTGATGCGCATCACCTTTTACGTCTTTTGTTAGCTAGGCAAGTATAGAAATATTTAGAATTCCGATCTACCTCCACTTGCCATTTGACTTTTGCCATTTGACTTTTGCCATTTGAGCCAGTCTAAGGATCTTCTTTGTGATTCCAAAGTGTTTTCAGCCAAGGACATAGTAAGCTTTAGATCTGTCTCTTCATCCCAAGCCAAATGAAGTCGATTTTGAAAAACCTCAACATCTTTTTCTAACTTATCAATCTTCTCATTGGTGTTGCCAAAGACCACTTTGCTCCAATTCCTCAACACCAATTTGAGTTTTTTTTAAACTTCACAGCTATTTTGTAAATCCCTCTCTCTAGAAGAGGTTCAAACCATACGCTTGTAATAACCTCCCAGAAATTTGGATGATAAGTCCACATTTGTTGAAAACAAAACGGAGTCGGATCATAGTTTAAAGGTTCAGAAATAAATTCAATAAGTTAAAAAGAGTGATTAGAAGTAGATCTCGGAAGAAGCGAACAAGCAGCATTAGGAAAAATAGACATAAAGCAGTATCTATCAGTGTATGATCAAGTTTTTCCCAAGCTCGAGCCAAACTTGATTGTCCATTACACCACGTAAAAGCATTTCCTTTGGTACCCATCTCAATCAGCCCCTTTTGGTAAATCTAGAGATTGAAGTCCTCTATGGCTGCCCTTAGTCTAGGACGTCCTCCTTGCCATTCAGAATCATTTCAAATGATATTAAAATTCTCAACAAATAAACATGGATCTGAACCTATAGAAGAGGGACTAAGATATTGCCCACAAACTCTATCTATCATACATATTATATTTTGCATAAACAAAAGTGCATGAGAATTGAGATGTCCCCTCTCCTATCCAAAATGCCATTACTTGAGCACCCTGACAAACAAATTGGATAGTGACTGATTCATCCCAGAAACCCAGATTTTTCCAAAACATCCTCATCAGAAATAACCTGTGTTAGATGTAAGGATCTCATCAATCATATGCTCTCTTAAAATCCTGAAATGGTTCAAACAATGCCACACCCTTAGGTTTAAGTTTATCAATTAATTTTTTTAATCTAACATTGGACAATCCAATACCCCTGATATTTCAAGAAAAGACTCATTCAGAAGAATATGGGACTCAGGCAAGAACCCGAGCAAATCTCCTGATTTTCACAAATTTCTTCTTGTTATATTTTTTCTTCATCACCACACCCTATAATTCAATATGATACTCTTTTTTCTAAGGGAGAGTCTCAAGCAATAGTTCATGTTCAGGTTCTAAGGCGCAATCCTTCTCTAACAAAAATTCATCTTCGTTAGAACTTTGTGAATCCTCATTATTTAGGTGATCTTTCACGTCCATGGACAAACTTTAGTCCTCAATTTCCTGGCCTAGTTTATCATTAGGAATTATCGGATTCTCTTTTGGCATGTCAATATTTTTCGCAACCACTAAAGATAGTTCAATTGATATATATGTTGGCATCTCAATGGAATTAACAGCAGATTTCTTAATGGGATTCTCAGCAGGTGCCTTGACTTTAACCGTAGGCGTTTTAGCCTCCGGAGTAACATCACTAGCTTTCGCATCGGGTGCAAATTCATGTCAACTTTTTCAAATTGCACTGGGTTAAAGGAGCATCCAATATCATAATTTATGTTTTCCCTCTCTGCAAAACTAGTAAGGGTGTAAAAAAAATCAAAAACTCGGTAAACTGGCCCGAATCGGTCCAAACCGAACCGGGTAGACCGAGTCTGAACCGATCCAGTTCGTAACCGATTTTTAGAAACACAAAATCGATAAGATCCGGTTTAGATCTGGTTCCTTTCATTTTGAAACCGGACCGAACCGGATTGGTCCTAGTAACTATATATTTTAAATTATATTTTTAATATTATATATAATATGTTTTTGTATTTTATATATATTTTATATATAATACATAATAACATAATCATATATAAATAATACTATAATATTTATAAAATAAAAGTTTAATTTTAAACATGAAATTAAAATATTTTTTTATACAACAGTTTTTATATAACAGTTTTTTTTTATATAATAGTTTTTTTATATAATAGTTTTTTTATATTTTATAACAGTTTTTTTATTGCAAATTTTTTTATATAATAGTCTTTTGTTAGTCTAACAAATTTTTGTAATAAAAATAAAGATTTTAAACCAACTTTTTTGTTAAAAAAGATAGATTTATTTTTAAAAATTTACAATTTATTAAAACCGGAAAACCAGACCGGAAACGAGAAAATCGGTACTACCGGTTTTGGAGGATAATCGGGGCATAATCGATTTTGCATTTTGCAAAACCGGTAGTACCGGTTCAGTTTTATATTTTGGCTAAAACCGGACTGAACCGAACCAGTTACACCCACAGAAACTACAATATTTTTCCCAAAATTTGTCAACACTTCATTAACCTTTGAAATCTCTTCTTTTTCACCTATTTCTTTTTCTCATGGTTCCTTTAGATCTCTTCGGCTTTACATGTTTTAGAATTATGACCTTGCATCCTACATATACAGTAATATCTAAGTAAAGTCTCATACATAGCTTTTTGTCTACGATTAGATTCCAGACATGGGGGACCAATACAAAATTGTGAAAGGGGTTCCTTAGCAATATCCACTTCCACGCATAGTCCAGCACAATCAGTCCGAGTAGCACATCACATAGGATTATCACGACGAATAAATTGTCCTATGAGGGCCATAAAAATCCACACAAGCACATGAGAAAGCTCTTTATCCTCTTGGAATTCAGGGGTCCAATAGAAGGCACGATAACGTATCTTATTTACATCACAATTTTATCTTAATAGGGATTTGAAAAAGTGTTCAAAAGCTGCCCCTTTGGAGACGCCCAAACACTGAAAAAGAAAAACTCCCTTTGCTCAAGAATTTGCCAGTGACAACTATTTTAGCTTCTTTCTATTTTTTTAAAAGGAACTCCAAATAGATGGTGTTCCCTCAAAAATACAAAAGATCAGCAAAAGATAAAAAATAATAATAATAATTGACGCTTCCTTTCTTGTTCTCTCTTTTTGTTTTCTTTTTAATGTACATAAGTTTTTGAGTTGGTCTTTTTTTTTTCTTTTTTTAAGCATTTATACATGTCTTGACCTTTATAAAAATGAATAAAAATTAAAGAAAAATTAAATTAAGAATAAAATATCAAAAATGTATTATGCATGTGAAGAAATATTGTCTAATTAAATCACAAGTTATAAATTAAGCATAAATCATGCTAAGAAATTAACCAATTTGAATCACAAATTATATTTATACCTCTTAACCATTTTTCATTTAAAATCAATAATAATGTCATGCAATAATTAAAATATATTGATTCTAGATGTATAAAATATGCAATAATTCAGCTCAATCAATATGAGTTTGAGTTTGGAACTCCAAGAACTTGTAGGTCAAGAGGAAACCACTCCAAACATCCTACTTTAGAATGATGAGAATATCAAGCTCCTAAGAATACTGAGAAGATTGTGCTACAAGTAACAATATGTCACTTATTGGTTATCCACAATAGTTTCAACCATATAGAAGTGCAAGTGGAAATGTTGCCTGTTGTCGATTTGGAGTTAAAATGAGAAACTTTCATAGTAGGCTTGCAAGATGATGATGAGCCTACAACCATCGAAGAGGCCTGCGAGTTTTCCCCTCATCGCTAGCCAGTCGTAATGCTATCTCTCTTCTTCTTCGTCACTCAGCCATCAAAATATGGTATATAGTTTACATTATCTATTTTTGATATATACAAGAAACTATACTGAACCACTTATCTATTCATTCTTTGACGCTATCCCGACTGATGAGCATTACTTAGGCCTTCATTCATGAGATTCTGCTAAGATCTGCAACGCTTTAGTAGGCCCTAGACATTATCTTCTATTAAAAATGAGTAAATAAAAGTACTAAATGATGAGATGGAGTCCATGAGGACTAATCAAGTATGAGATCTGGTAGACCCACCGCCATCACGAAAGGTCATTAGGAACAAATAGGTTCTAAAAGTCAAATATAAAGCGGACAAGTTAATAAAAAGGTATAAAAGATATACCCAACAAGAGGGGTGTAGGCTATAAGGAAATTTTTTTCTCTAGTAGTAAGGTTTGCCTCATTCACCTGATTCTAGCCATTGTAGATTAATTGAATTTAGAACACTATCAGATGGACGTTAAGATAACTTTTGTCACTAGAGAATTAGATAAAGAGATCAATATGGATCAACCCACAGGCTTTGTGGTCAAAGGTTAAGAGCACAAAGTGTGCAAGCTCAAACGATTTATATATGACTTAAAGCAATCATTTATATAATGATATCTTCGATTCTATCGAGTCATTCTCTCGATTGAGTTTACGATGATTGCAGATGATGTGCTTAATTTTTATATAAAATTTCTCATACTTTTAGTTTTACTTTTATGCTAATTACGATTGTCTTTAATTTCTTAATTATTAGAGTTTTTATTTCTTTTTATTTAGAAATAAATAAATTGAAGGAGTCATGAAAATTGAGAATGAAGCTTTCCTCAAGAGTTCTAAGAGGAGGGAATTCCTTTCATCAAGAGTCCTAAGAGGAGAGAATTCCTTTTAACAAGAGTCCTAAAAAGTGTTCGTTTCTCAAATTTACTAAAACACCCTTCAGTAATTGAAGCATCACTTTGCTATACAACTCCAAAAAGGGCTATTTGGTTATCTAGGATAAACTAAGAGAAAACCTTACAACTTTCATGTTGATGACTTTTTCGAAAAACAAGATATAAATAGAGAAAAGAAGTCGTCAAGTTAGAGATAGAAAACTATCTATTTTAGAGAATTTTTTTGCCGAAAACAAGAGGGACAACCATAGCCTTTTGAAAGAGGATTTTCTTCACCATTGAAGAGAAATTTCAAAGTTTGGAAAAAGAAAAAGAAGATGGAGGCCAAGTTGAAAGTTGTTGACGATTGAGATTCTCGATCTACATATAGTTTCCTTCTTAACTCTTCGTCTTCTTTTTGTGCAATTCAATATGAATTCCAAAATTAATATGGTTTGTTTTGATTCAAAAATGAGCTAATTTCTATTGCTAAGGCTATGATGTAGTCTCTCCAGGAAAATTCTAAATCTTATTTTTATGTGATCATAATTTTATCATTCTTTTTAAGTACTATACATCATTGAGTTTAATGCTCTCAATTATTTGGCCAATAGTTGAGTTATTCGTTGTGCATATTTATTTGAGAGATGATGCATGTAGTTTAACTTTGTATGATGAATGTCATGAATTGAGCGAAAGACAGAAATGTGCCAACGTAATTTGTGCAACTTTTATGTAAAATATTATTAATCTTAATGTACTCAAATGCTTTTAAATTCGCATTGATATATTGCAAGTTATCGTATGATAAGTAATTCTAATTCTACTCGGGAGAGGGTCTTAAATGAGTTAAGAGTATTTTGCCGTCAAATAGGATGATAATTGATTGGTAGCATGGTTAGGATTTGGAATTGGATTGGTTAGGTGAGTCGGATGCCTTAGTGTTTTCTTCTTGGGTGAAATCTTCTTTGTTTTAAGTATGTGGTCAATTTTAAACTTGTTGATTTAAGTTAATTTGTTTTATTTTTCAAATTCAAAATCCATCATTTTTTATTTTTATTTTCAAATAGTTTAGAATTAGTCATTTCAATAGTTAATAGGTATGTAGTCCTTAGGGGTTTAACATCTTTCTTTATCACCATATTACTTGTTGGGATTTTGTGCACTTGCAAATTTTCACAACAACAGAAGACCATTGTATTTATATAAAAAGGTAAAAAATGAGATTTGTATTGTTATCATTATACATTGATGACATTTTGATGGCTGGAAATGATCAAGGGATAATCGTTGCCACTAAGGAGTGGTTGTCTATCAATTTTTTAGATGGAAGATATGGGTGAGACAAAATATATTTTGGGAGTTAAGATCTATACAGATCATTCAAAGAGAATTTTGTTTTGATCTAAACAAACTTACATAAAGAAGGTTCTTGAGCTCTTCCAAATGCCCATTGACAACCCCATTGTTAAAGGTGAGACCTTATGCCAATAAATGTGTCCTAAGACTCCAAGAGAGATAGAGAAGATGACTCATGTTTTCTATTCAAGCGCAATTGGTAATTTGATGTATGCAATGATGTGTATGTGATCAGATATATGATATACAGTTAGTTTGGTCAGTAGGTTTCAGTCTAATTCTCGACTAACTCATTGGAAAGTAGTCAAAAGGATTTCAGATGTTTCAAGAAAACTGCAGACTATGTGTGGTGCTATTAAGGTTTAGATTTACAGCTAAATGATTACAGTAATGTTGATTGAGATAGTGACCTAGATAAACACAAATTGACAATTGGATATGTTTTCTTGCTAAACAATGATGTCATTACAGTAGAAAAAGCAACTCTATATAGATTTATCCACCTGCATGGAGGGAGAGTACATAGCATGTTTAGCAACATGTCAAGAGGTTGTTTGATTGAGGAGTTTCCTTCAAAACCTAGACATCGGCGTGAATTAATTATTCTAATCCAGTTATATTTTTTTATGATAGCATGGTTGTTCTTGTATATGCTAGGAATTTAAAGTATCATGGAAGAACCAAACATATTGAAATTCGATATCACGATATTAAGGATATGGTTGCACAAAAGGAAAAGGTCCTGAAACATCGATCTACGAGTCGCATGGTTATTGATCTCTTGACAAAACCAATAGCGAAAGACACTTTTATGGCTCATGCTAGGAGTTTAGGAATGTATAGATTGTCACTATAATTTTATTCAATTGATGCAGTAATATAAAATTTCTTTAGAGATATTAATGCAATTTGATCATATTTTCTTTTAGATTGTCTTTATTATATTGCATCATGATTGTTCACACATAAAAGATATGTTAACATGTTTAGATTGATTCATTCATACAAGCGATCTCCTTTGGTGCTGCAAAGAGGTAGCAAGCAAATATGAGACATTATGTCATTTGATATTTGTCTAAGTATGACAAAAAAAAAAGAAATGTTGTCTTAGTGAGAATTAAGATGAGGTCCATTATCTTTAAGAAAACCGTACATACAATGTGGGAGTATATGGACAATATACCCCAAGTCCATGTACTTATTTGACTTTAAGAAATATACAAATCAAATTAAACTAAACTAGTTATACCCCATGCATGATGTGGCTTAGCGCATAAGCATTGGCTCTATCAAAAGTCAATGTCAATATAAATTTGATATATTTATTTATAATATTTCTGCTTTGAATCCGTTAAATAAAATTATAAAAAGTTTTGAGTTACAGTAATTTTATTTTATCTTTCAAATATGAAGGTCTACTATTTATTTATTAAAATAATTCTTTTATTACATTTTAATATGTTTGTTGGTTTCATAAATTATATATTATATTATTATTTTGATGAATTCAATGATAAATTTAATATTAAATTATGAATATGAATGTGTTAACTTTTTATTAAATTTGTATTTTTTATTAAAATTAAAAAAAAAAAACAGATTGATGAAACTAATACCAATGCTCTTACACGGAGCTCGCCACAATGCATGCAGATGCAGTCATCGAAGTAAGTTACAAGTAATGCCAATGCTATAGCTGTGCGGTGCTTATTTTTACGTCCGTTTCTTACTCACGGACTCGATCAGTGTTTGCAATAAGACTATTCTACAAAGATCTCAGGCAAGCACAACAATACAAAGCCAGCAGCCCAGGACGATAAGCCAAAAAAGGCAGTAGTACCACACAAACAGAGAGAACTGTCTCTCTCTCTCTCGTCGTTTTCCCGCATGTTTGAACTACGCGGCACGCCGTTCGTGTTTCCTTTCATTTACGTGTCCAAACACTACCACTGGCCTCTCTCTTCTCTCATTTATATTCCCAACAACGTCCCCATATATTTCCTTTAAGAAAGAAACATCATCCCCATATATGCACCCAAACCAACCACGTCATTCCCGAAACTCAACAATATGGCGTTGATGACGAGGTCACCGGCGGCGACCTTGCCGACGGTTGCGATCCTTTTCCTCCTCTTTGTCGCGGCGTACGGATCACCAGGAGCAATGGTGGGAGGGAGAACGGAGGTGACGGACGTGAAGACGAACAAGGAGGTGCAAGATCTGGGGAAGTTCTCGGTGGAGGAGTACAACCGGAGCCTGAAGCACGGTGGCAACGGCGGAGAGCTAACGTTTGTGGAGGTTGTGGAAGCACAGAGGCAGGTGGTGTCGGGGATAAAGTACTACCTCAAGATATCGGCCACCGAGAAAGGCGTTACAAAAATTTTTGAGTCGGTGGTGGTGGTAAAGCCCTGGGTTCACTCCAAGCAGCTTCTCAACTTTGGGCCTTCCAGTTCTATTGAATAATTATTAACGACAATGTGCAGTCGCTGTAATAACTATTAGCATTTCAAATGTGTCTGTTTCTGGTCTATTTGCCTTTATAATAAGGGCAGTGGTGTAGTTTTATCTGACTCTTTCTCTTCTTTATTTGGTCATGTTGTGTTGTTGTAAGTCTGTAATCATGAGTATTTGCACATGTACTGATGTACTGATCGATATGAATAAACTCATGATAAAAGAGGGCTAAGGTACTGGAATTGGTGTAAAAACTTAAAACATTTGCATTTTATTAAATTGTGCTCCGATTAAGGATGGATATATCTTTGTTACAGTTAAAGGTAGCGACATTCGCTTAGCTTCGTCTTTCTTTTCCAATAAATATATGGATGTCAAAGAGCATAACAATTCCGGATAAATGAAACATTTGCATTTTTCTCATTTGATTATTTTCATCTTGTTTTCTATTTACTAATAGAAATTAAGGCCTCATTTGTTTTCTAAAAATATCTTTGTAGAATAGTATTACACAATTTTCTCATTTAATTATTACACATTGTTTAACTTTCAATATAAAATAATATAAACAAAATAATAATAGGGTTGCATCCTATTTATCATCACTTTACCATTTCTTTTTATTTTTAATTTTTTTTAAAAAAATTATTTTATTTAATAATTAAGAAAGTGATTATTAGTAAAATTATATATTATTAAAAATGTTTTTAATGATTAAGAATGTTAAAAAAATATTTAAAAGAAAATTAAAAAAAAATACACTAGAGTAATAAGCTAGTGGTAAAATATAAGATGTAATCCTATCATTACTCATATAAACAATTTAACCTTTTCAGATTTCAATATAAAAATCATATTAAAATAATATATTAAAATAATATTTTATTTAATTTTTTACTTTAATCTTAATTTATCTTATTTTATTTCAATTTCATCTCTAAAAATAAATCAGGCCTAAACTTTAGTTGCTGACATGTCGTATTAGTTGCAGATTTTAAGGTCTCCACTAGACGTTTATTGTCATTCGGCCAGGCATTCTATGTTAGGTCATCTCCATTGACATTATCAAACAAATCATCAAATACAAATTTGATGATTTATATAAAAAATTATCTCACATTAATCTCATCAAACTATATTTTTTAAACTTTGAATTACAGTAAAAGTGAACAAACTTTTCAAATTGAAGGGTTATTATTCACTCTTCAACTTATTTATTTAAAATATTTAATTTCTCCTATATCTTTCCCTCATTTAAAAGTATTGTTTTTAAAAAATATTATTATATTATTATTTTGATAAATCTAATGATAAATTTAATATGAAGTTATGATGAGTATGATATGTTTAACTTACTAAAATTATACTTTTTATTAAATTTTAATGATTTGTTCAGTGAAATCGATGAGAATGCCCTTTTAGCGTTTAAAGTCCATACCTTCAATAATATTATGGCTATAGCAATAATTTATTGCTACTATTATAATTACGGTTAGCATTTTTAAGGTCGGAGTACGTCATTTTAAAATTTAATCACGGAGGAATCATGTTTTAAAATATATTTATTGTGACGTTTGACTAATTATTTTTCTTAATTATAAATTTTAAACAATTGTAATAGTAACTATATATGTGCAGTGCATAAATATATATATATATATATATATATACTAAATAGAAATAACGTGTAAAGTACGTTTATTTAATTTAGTTTTTAATAAAAATTTAATGATTATTTATAATTAAATAGATGATAAATAATTATACGTTTTCATATATTATAAAAAAAATTAATAAAAACAATAAGATAGTCTCATAAATAACATAACATATAGATTTATCAAATTTATTTAAGATAATTTTGATTAAAGTTTTAATAAAATGTTAGTTTAAGATATGATATTTTTTTAATTTCAAGATGATAATTTTACATTTGTATTATTTTGTACGGCCTCAAAACAGAAGACATTAAAATATCTATATTTTTTTTAGTTATGTGATTATTTTTAAGAAATAATATGAGTTTTTTGAAAAAGTAAATTATATAGTTTATAATTTATATAAGAACGTTATATTATAATTTATAATTTATATAAATTTATTTAATCATATATATTTCAATTAAATATCAAACATATAATATTAATTATATTTAGTGCTTATTATTACAAATTTAATATAATTATAATAAATTGTATATACCGTATATTAACTATATATACCGTATATATAGTTAATTTAATAAATAATACATTTATTTTAAAATTGTAAATTATATTTAAAAAATAAAATTATTAATCATATAATAGGAATAAAATTTTCATGAATAAAATTAAGCTCTCTAACGTATAAATTGTTATGAATAGTTTATTTCTATATATATTGTTATATTTATATATTCTATACTATTATTGTGTCATTCTATACTATTATTATTATTCTATATTTATTTTACATAAAATAAAATTAAAAAATATGTCCTAAGTAGGAATTCTAAAATAGAAATTTCTAACATTATTTATGAGTTTAATGAATTGTGTTTAAAGTATTTAGTGGTATTAAATATATGTTAAATGAGTTTTAACTAGAAAATTTACTATTGTAGAAAGTTGAAAAGGTAGAATTAATTTTAATGCCAAGAATATTATTTCAGTGAATAAATTTAATAAATTGTGTTTAAAACGATAATTCTCATTAGATGTAGTATTAATTTTAACAAAAATTGATGGAAAGTGTTAATTTTAATGGAGAAACAAGAATTTCCGTTAAAACAAAAATTTCCGTTAGATAGTCACTTTATATATATAAAGATATAAATATATATATATATATATATATATAAATCTCATATAATTATTAAGTTATCTTTATCTTTTTACTTTTTTATTCCGGATTAAAAATCTCATAAATAAATTGATACGTAATTATGTAATTTAATTAAAAATAAATTAAATTTCATAAAAATTGAATTTTGTTTTCTAATTAAGTTTAAGAAATACTATAAAAAGAAAGAGTATCTTTTTCATAACACCTACATTTGGATAGCGAAAATTTCTCAATTATTTTAAAAATAATTCACTACTTTTTATTATTTTATTATTATTTTTTACCTACATTTATTACTATTTATTACTTACTATTATTCAATATTTTATTATTATTTTTTACCAACTTTTTATTATTATTCACAAATATTCTCAATACTTCTCAACATCAAAACGTAACCTAATATAATATACATATTGTAAATTACGTGATTACGTTAGTTGATTCAATTCATTTTCTTTTAAATTATACAATAAGATTGTTGTGAAATTTTTAATCTAAATTCAAAAGGCAAATAAAAAGTTAAATAGCAAAATACTAATAAAATAGATATAAGGATATCATTATCTAAATAAATAGAGACCTATAAAACTCCACGTAGGGATGCACCCTACATATATTGATGTAGGACACCCCTTTTTCGCCCCCCTACACCCCGTTTGGGCAGGGGTGGAATTTTTCCACCACCCCCCGAGAGCGGGAGTGGGGGCGGGGTACCCCGCTCTGCCAGCGAGGGGCAGATTTGGGGGGGCATCCGTCCGCCCCCCCGCCCAGTGCTAGGCTCATTGGCCCAACCTGTATTTGAGGCCTAGAAACAGTTGGCCTATTCCAGAAAAATTTAAATAATAAATTTAAAATTAGCAAATTAGAAAATAAAATACAAGAAAAAAAATATAACATACTATCAACTATCAAGTATCAAACTAGCCAAAATAATAGGTCATCTACAAGTCCTAAACTACTACAAATTACAATATTACAAATTTGTAATGAGTCGAGAGTAAAAAGTAAAAGCTAAAATTAAGTTACTAGTCTATTACAAATTAAAAATTTAAAACAAATTACAAAGTACAAACAACTTAAATATTAAAATGTTTCTAAAAATAGAAAAAGTGACTGAAAATTAAAATAAAGTTTTGTAAACGGAGTTATGTTGATTTGCTGAATAGTTGAAAACTTGAATCAGTTGAATAATAGGTTGGTAACTTGATATTGGAGTTGGCCTTGAGATCACAAAATCTGAAAGTTGAAACATTAACAACTTAAAATTAGAAATAGTAAATTTAGAATGATAAAATATTGAAATTTTAAAACTATATCTAATATGATATAATGATAATATCTAAGTAGTAAGTATTAACTTACTAACTAGATGAGATGGAATAGTCAATCAACTAATCAAGTTGTGACTGGTGAGATAAAAACATTTGAAATATTAAAAGAAATTAGAAAGATAAATTAGAAATGATAAATTACAAAGATAAATTATAAATGGCAATTTCTAAAATTAAAACTAAAATCTCACTAACCAAGATGAGATGAATATAGCCAATATGGGCGCATGGGAACCAATTATCAAATTTCAAACACATGCATTGCACACAGCAAAATCCACAGCACACACACAGTAACTAAATTCCCCTATTCCTTTTCCATTTCATCCCAACCAACCTCCAATCTCCATAAATCAACAAATCAAAAAAATCAAATTACAAAAATAAAAAATAGAAGGAATGGGTTTCAGATTTATCTAGCTTTTTAAATACTCCGACATCGAGTGATGCACCGAGGTGGAGACGACGGCACGATCTTTGCCAGCAACGATGGGAGATTGAGACTGAGGGGGCAATGTCGTTAGGGTTCCAACTTGGAGGTCTGAGTTGAAGAGAGAAGACAAGTAGAGATTGAGAGGGTTAAGGGGTGGGGGCCGCATGAATGACTTTGACGAAGTGGGAGTTTAGTTTAGGTCTTATTACCTAGGTGCCTGGGTCTTTTTTTTTTTTTTTTAAAAACCTAAGACAAAACAACGTTGTTTTGCCTATTAGTTTTTTTTTTTTTAAATATATAAGTATATAAATTATATATATATATATATTTATGCAGAGCGGGGTAAATGGTGGACGGGGGTGACCCCAGTCTGCCCCCCACATCCGCCTCTCCCCTGGGAGCGGGGCGGGTGCCCCAGTCCCCCGTCGTGCAGGGAGGCGAATCCACCCCACCCAGCCTTAACTCCACATAATTAATAGTCTACACATAGGCTCGTTAAAATAAGAGGAGGCTTAGCTCCCTTGAGGGAATCAATTTTTGAGTTTTTCTCATAAATTTCTACCATTCTACTTCAACATTCGTAACTAGAACGAGGAGAGCAACAACTTATGTACATAGTACTACTTGTCAAGAAACTTTCTCATCATTATCCCCAACCGATCATTCTCAGGTTTGCAAGCAAGGTATGGTCCCAGTCAAATTTTTACGATAGGTTTGGATATTGAGAAATGTTGAGAAGAGTTATAAATAATAGTAAAAAGTAGATAAAAAATAATAATAATAAATTAAATAGTAGTGAAAAAGTAATAAATAGTTGTAAAATATTTTGAGAATACTTGAGATATTATTAGTTGCCAAAAACAACCTTAATCTTCTAGGCGATCCACTTAAATTGCACAAGGAAGGCTCATTGAGGGATTATCAGATGAAATTTGTTGCGTTTGAATATCGAAATGAACTAAATTGAGTTGAGATAAGTTAAATAAAATATTATTAGAATATTATTTTGTAATATTACGAATGTTTTGGGATTTTAAAAAGTTTGATATTATATTGTATATGAAAATCTGAAAAAATATAAGAAAATTTTAAAAAGTTATAATGATGAGATGAATCGAAGTGAGTTTGAGAACCAAACTGAGTAGGACTCTTCTTGAATAGGTAGGCTAACTATCAAGAGAAAAAAAATCACTTTGACAGTTAATCAAATGATGGGTTAGCACAATCATCTGGTCACCACAAAAGCAACCACGTGTTGCTGTTGATAAGATGGCGTTCGAACCCAACTACTTGCACTAAGAACATTAGTAGTGAATTCAATAAAGTTTAACCAAAATTTGATTAGTGAATTTACTTTAATAAATTTAGCTAGCTATCTTTTAATACCAACAAATAAGAGACTCAAAATCTATCACCATTATATTAAAATGTTGATTTTCACATTTTCATTTATTTAAATTCTAATCGTATATAATTTAAATATTTACTCATTACTAAAAAAGTACATATTAATTTTCTAAAGTTCATATTATTTATAATGGATATAATTTTCTAACCGTCTTTGTTTTCAATGATCATATACTTTCAACTGATATATTTTTTGAACTTTTTCTAAATCACAATTTACATTAACATATTAAACCCAATTTCGTTGGATTTCTATATATTTGGCCAGCAAAGTAGTACTAAGATAAGTTATTTTATTCTAGGAATAATATTTAGCTAGTTTCTTGGGCTGGCTAGATTTGGCCCACCAATTACTAACCTTAGACTATTATACATAATATAAATCATACTAAAAATAAGAATCATATCAACAAATCACAATTTAGAAAAATACCTACAGAAGACATAATTTTGAAAGCGATTCTTGTATCTCCACAAAAATTAGCTACTAAATCTTTTTCACATTTCTCCTCATAAAAGTATTAGACTTCAATGGGACAAGCCAATAGACACATGACATGGAGAGGAAATGAGACCTAGCTATATATATAGAAGACTTATGGAGTCCTCCTATTAAAAACTCAAATTTCAATAGGGTTTAGGAAAATTTCATAATAAAACCCTTAAACTTTTAGGCTTATGTACATATGTAATTTACTACATTAAATAAGATATAATCCTATATACTAAGGTGCAAAATACTCCAAATGATCACCTAACATAATGAGTTTAACTAAAGTACTATTATGAGTTATATATCTAATCCATTTTTATAAAACACAAAATATGCAATCAAATGAAGCTCATAATTAGAAATTAATCTAACATAGACTATAATTACTATTCATTTGTTAAGTCCATTATAGTGATTTATTGTGCATCTTAACTTAAACTTTGGCAAAATTCTCACTTTGTTGAGTCTACTACTAGTAAGAGAGTAGTGGATGAAGTGGCTATGTTTTAGGTATTGGTCCTGATTATGAAGGCATGCCAATTGGATAAAGAGAAGATGGGGGACATGTAGTTATGAATATGATGGCATCGACTATTTCGACACAGAAATTCCTTGGATTTCTCTTCATCATGTACTAGGCGGGTCGGATGCTTGGTAATTATTTAAGGTGTTTGGGAAGTTTGAGGACATCACCATTGACACCATTAACATACACAATTTCGTAAGTGAGACGGTGGCCAGAGCAGCAAACCCACAACTGGTCGAACATGGTAGTGGTATGGAATTTATGCTTGCCTTCGGAGCAAGATGACTTATGTTGTTGGCCCTAATTAATTCTACAAAAATGCTAGTTGCAAGTCTGGAGGGTAAATGTCGTGCAATCAACATGTCTTTTGATAAAATTGAAAAGATTTGAAGTCGTTTCCCTTCCTTCGTTATCAAGAGTTTGGTTGGCCTGGTTTAGATTAGGAGATGAGTTGAGATCATTTCAAATTTATCATTACATATTTTAAATTTTTATATAAAATATAATAAATAAGAGAAAAAATTTATGCAATTATGAATTGAGTAATCGCCGCACAACCATTTTGAAAAAAAAAACATGAGACTCACATAAAAAATATAACTTTTAAATAGTGGACACCATTTATTTTCAAAGTGATTATGTAACGTTTACGCACCTCACAGTTGTATATAGCATTACTCAATAAATAATGCCTTGTTTATTTTTAGAAAAGAGATGAGATGAGATGAGATAAAAGTTAAAAAAGAACAAAGTATTGTTGTAATATATTTTTTTAATATTAGTTTTATTTTATAATTTGAAAAAGGTATTTTGAAATTTGAAAAATTTAAATTTTTTATTATATTTTATATAGAGATTTGAAAAAGTGTAATGATAAATTTGAGATTAGTTTTGAGTTTTTGGTCTCATCTCCGTAAATAAACCAGGCCTAATTCAACTTTATCAAATTCCAATTTAATTTTTTCAAATCTCAAAATAATAATTTTACAAAATACTTTTTCAATAATATGTTACTCAATCTTCAAAACTTATCTCCCAATTCTGACCACCCCTTATCCATCTTTTTTTTTTAAAGAACCCCTTATTCATCTTAAGATTCAACTTTTAGACTCAGCTCCTGTTGCGACTCCATGGCGGATGAGAAAAAACCAGCATGAACCAAAATTGAAGATCATCCAAAATGAGGTTTTTAGGTCTTAACCAACATGATTTCTCTCTTCTTGTCATTTAGAAAGAGAGAGAAATGAAGATAATTTTGATGGTGATTTTTTGTTATTGTTGAGTTTCTTGGGATTTTGTGAATTATCATGTTATACACCCAGCAGCAGATGAGGAACCAGGGATCTCTTGTGCAGATAAGGTTAGGAAAGGCGTGTGCAACTAGGGTTAGGAAAGACGTGTTGTGTAGCTAGGGTTAGGAAAGGCGTGTTGTGTAGCTAGGGTTAGGAAAGGCGTGTTGTGTCGGCTAGGGGACGCAGCAGACAAGGTTATGCTGAGGAGTGGGCTTGCATGGATGACGGGCCGTGTAATGATGCTGAGGCCAGGTGGTAGTTTAATGATGTGGGGGCCCATGGCCCATGGTAGTCGGTTACTTTAATTTGTTACTCAGATTACGTAAATAAATTGATATTTGAGTCGGTTACTTTACTTAGATTACGTAATGAAATTTTATACCTATTGTTATAAATAATCAGCACGTGTGTAAGTGTTTTTCATTCAGAAATCAACACAATTTGAATTTTTCTCTTTCGAATATTCTCTCTTCCCTCATTTCCGTCTTAAGCGTGTAACATATCGACATATGATTTCTCTTTCTTTTATATATATATATATATATATATATATATATATTTTGTTATGTGTTTTATCAAAAACTCAAGACTGGATGCATTGAGTTTAAGAGCTAGCTAGTAATCATAAATGGCCAGCGTTGTAAATGAATCAAAGCATATGACAAAAATGAAGACCAGAGGCACTCTCACACGAGGATGAAGAGCAAAAACAAAATCCAATAGTTTTAAGTAAAAACGAAGACCAAAGGGGAAAGTGTTTTGATCTAACTTTCTCGTTTTTTTCCTCTTCAAGCTAGGATTTCTTTAAATGTCATCGTTGAATGTAAAATGCCCCAATCATTATCTGCACTAGAAGATGGGTGTTGGATTTTTGGATATGGTGAATCTAGAGTCAATATTTGGAGAGTGAAACAAAACTCCTATGTAAGCTTGTACATGTCCTGGATACCTTGCAACCTGCAAAATTTCATCGGCTTGCTCATAAGCGAAGAGGGTCACATATATTTTCTAGCGGTGTCCAGGGATTTGTTATACACCGTACACAAATTCGAATGGTAAAAATATACGAGTTTAGAAGAATTTGAAGGGTTTTTCCGGGTTTATATCAAGTAATGGCTTGGTTAAAACCATTAGTATGAAGAAGAAATGAGGAAGAAAGAGAAAGAGAGAGCTTTGATTGGCTTAGTTTAATTTTTTTTTTTTGTAAATTTTTTTACTTAATAATTAAGGAAATCATTACTAGTAAAATTATATATTTTATTATTTTTTTAATAATTAAGGACGCTAAAAAATATTTAAAATAAAATTAAAAAATATACTAAAATAATAATAAATGAGATGTAATTCTCTCACTATTTTTTTTTTTAATCAACAGACGTGGTTTGCATGATGTTTACCCACCAGCACTTGCAACTAGCATTTTTGATAACCATATTCTCCCATTTTTGTTTGTTTAAAAGAAAATATTATGCATACAAATTCTGAAAGGTAAAAAAAGAAAAAGAAAAAACAATTGTGTACAAAAAAGAAAATATTTCTAAAAGCTAATTTAAAATGATTTTTTTTTTCACTTTTTTTTAGTTTTTCAAATTTCATTTTAATTTAAAATTTAAAATTTTTGGTTTTCCTTTAAAATTTCAGTGTTTGAAATATTATTTTCACTTTTAAATTTTCTTTCTACTCTTATATTACTATTTTCTAAAATATTTATTTTTAACATTTTAATTTATTTTTTGCATTTTTAATATTTATAAAGGGCATTTATCTTAAATTTTTGAAGGATAGGATACATTGTAATTTTTTGAAAGTTTCAAGAAGTAGTTATCAAAATTGATAGTATAGAATAATTATAAATTAGGTGATAGTTTGATGAAAGTTTTGTATTTATCTCTTGATATATATGCTTTTTAAATGCTAAGTATTTATTTTTGAGTAATGTTAGATATATTTATGAGTTGTGTAAATACCGTACACTTAAAAAAAAACGTGCATTTTTTATTTAAATATCTTATTTAGTTAATTTTTTTTAAAGTGATATTTGTGTACTTTATTAGTGTAAATATTTTTCATCATTTGTTATATTTGTTATGAGGAATTTAGTTTTATTGTGGCAAGTAATAATCACAGCAGGATTGTTCGTCATATAATTAACTAGAGTTGGAGGGGGACTATTATAGATAAGTTTCAAATACATAAATTTCGCACATTCTTTGTTTCTTTTTCTTTTTTTTTTGAAAAAAATGAATCTTATAATGAAAAAGTGTGAAAAACTCACTTTTCTTTTATAAGACACATATTATCACAAATAAATATTCTAAACATAAGTCTCATCCTTTTCACACCACTTAAACATAGAATTTTATTATCTTTATATTCCCTTTTGTTCTAAATTTAAAAAATTCTGATATGTCAAGTGTGGGGCTTCTATGAAACATAATTCTATTACAAAAAGCATATACAATATTTATACATTTGTGACTTACAATATTACCATTAGAAAAGCTCCCATCCGGATGTTTTTAAAATTTGGTTTTGCAGGCAGCCAATCCCAACATGGCACGTAGACACTCCCTCAGAAAATCAAGTGAGCCCGCATGCACCTATTCGTTGTTGCTGAGTTCTGAGAACCAAAACAGAAATCCATTCCTCTGGGGTGGCGATCCCTTTTTCCCGTGCGTTGGGGTTTGCTTCTCATATGGGGATTTCTCATATTGGGTTTGCTTCTTCATTTTTTGGTATGTAAAATGGGAGAGTTTTTGAAGGAACGTTGTTCGGTGAAGCTTTCGGAGAGAAGCCGCTGCACATTCACAACTCTGGCATCTTCTCAATACAGTGCATGCATGGGTCCTTCTCTTTCCAATCTCCGTTCATGTTTGAGTTGGTTCTCGTCATTAGTTTCACGCCTCCCTTTGCTTATGGCTAACTTTTGATCTAAAAGGGGGAAGATTTCCGATGCAATCTACTTTTATTGAGAATTTCTCCGCCATCGTTCAAGTATCAGCCATTAGAAATGTGAGCAGCAATAGCATAAACGGAAGAAGGACAAAATCAGCAATGGTGCAGTGCTATCATTTTCTTGAGGACTTTGAGCCAGCGCATCCGCTAAAATGATAAAATTCAATTGCTTCACTTCACGTTGCAGAAGGAAGAAGAAAGATAAGGTGAGAATCAGGTGCATGCAGTTCACTTGATATTTTGGTGAAGTGCCTACGTGGTATCTTGGGATTGGCGGGCTGTAAAGTCAAGTTTTGAAGACATACGGATGAGTGCTTTTCTCTATTACCATTCTAAAAGAACCGCATACTTTTTACAAAATTGATAATATGATAAATTTTAATAATATTATGTTAACTGAAATATTAAAAAAAATATATATGATAAAATAAAGATAAAAATATGAATAATTTAATTAAAAAATTTATAAAACAGATATTTATATATAAATGCTGAACAATAATCAAGTTATCGCAACAGCTTTTCACAGGAACAGTAAAATTATTATTTATGTAAATAGTAATTATATTATTCATGTAAGAGACTGTTATTAATATTTTTATATATATATATAATATATATATATATATATATAAAATACATAAATTATATATAAATAATTTTTATTCTAAAAAATCTTATTGTTAAAGACTTTTTTTTGTAAAAAGAACAAAAAGGAAGTGGCGAAGGTAAAGCACAGTCACGATGCCACGTGTCTACCCTAATATACCGTCATTGTGCACGTGCTTTTCACAATTCCCCCAATTCAAATTCTCTGCCCCTCTTACAACGGCTACATTTCCCTCAACCTTCTCTCTCGCTTCCTTTGTCCCCTCCAAACCCTTCTTCTCTCTCTCTCTGTATCATACTCCAATTTGTCCACAAAATGAAGCACTTCATGCAACCAAAGAACCCGATCTTGAGGGAGATGCAGCATTCCGCAGACCTACTGTCGTCCCCCAGCCCTAGCTCGACCAAGCACAGGCCGTCCAGAAAAACCATATCGGCCAAGGAGAACGCCCTTCCGCCCGATCCGAACTTTATGCAGTGGGATTCGAAGCAATCTCCGGCCAAGTTTAAGAGCCCTCTGCCGCCGAGGCCGCCTTCTTTTAATCCTCTGAAGCGGAAGCTCATCATGGAGACCGTGCCTGAGAATTCTGTCCCAGGGGCTTCTGATTCTGGAGTCAAGGTATTGCTTGACGTGAAATTTAGGGTTTCTGGTTATGCGTACGATTTTCAATAATATCCGTGGCTACGTAGATAATGTAAAACTACGCAATTAATTTGATGTGACTTTTAACATTTCTCTATTCATTTTTCTTTTTGAACTTTGTTTCGTACTTCTCGCTTCTGATTGAATTTTGCTTGCATGGAAATGGACATGAATATAAACTTTTATGCTTAGAAAGTTCTGGTTTCCAGAAATCGTGTAATTCAAGTCACCTACAGTGAAACTATATATTTTTTTTCGCTGCTTAGATAGTGGAGGAAAAGTAGAGGAGAAAAAAAGATATCAAATAATCTGTCCCAAATGCAGTAACACCAATTTGAACCCATTTGGATATTCTGCTTTTTGACCTTTGCCCTGCTGTTCTAAAAATTAGTAAGAGTAAGAGGTTGTTTGGAAATAATTTTCATCTCATCCTATTCCATTTCATCTCATCCTATTTCATTTCCTTCCCAAATATCACTCAATAACAAACACTTTCAAACTAATCATTACAACTTTCCCAAAATTCTAAACAAAACATAAAAAACAATTCAAACCTTTTCAAATCTCAAAATAAAATAATATTAAAAAAACTGAATTCTAATAATAAACTTTATAATATGTTTTATTCAACTTTTTCTCTCTCCTTTTCCAAAACGCAATAAATACTTAACTCAAACTATCTCTTTACTATTCACAAACCATTTTACTATAATTCACAAAATTTTCATCTCATCTCATTCTCCAAACTTCCCTTAAGGTGCCGTTTGGATAGTGAGTTTAGATGAGATGCGTTGAGATTAAAGTTGAAAGTTGAATATTGTTAAAATATTATTTATTAAAATTATTATTGTTTTGAGATTTGAAAAAGTTGAATTGTTTATTATATTTTGTGTGGGAATTTAGAACTTTTCTAATTTTTTTTCTTTTAAAAGAAAATTTAGAAAAGTTGTAACGATGAGATGAGATAAGATGAAACACTATCACTATCCAAATGGGGCTTAATATCATATCTTACTCTTTATATTAACATATTAAGAGAGTTTGCTTCTCAAATCTTACTTTAATGTTAAGCTGGTTTCTGTATGAATGAAGAGGAGACCTCGAAAACTGGTATAATTCTTTTTTGTTTTGTTCTTTAATAACTCAGCATGTTTTTAGGAAAATAAATCTTTTGAGGTTTGAGATTATAGATTTTTGATGTCTTCGTTTCCTACATCTTCTCATCACCTCTAAAACCTGGTTTGTGGTGTTGCTTAAGTTTATTTTTTTATTTTTATTTTTTAATGACGACAACTCAGCTTAATTCCATTGAATTTATGCACTAGGATTTACTCACCAGGGGTTTTTGTTTTAGAAAACTCCAAGGAGGTATGAGATTACAGATTTTGATGTATTTGTTCACCACATTTTCTCAGTACCTGAACATAACATTGGAGTCTTCACTGATTTCTGGAGGATCTTGTCATAATTTTCCAGGTAATTGTCCGCATGCGACCGCCACATGAGGACAGAGATGAAGGTGAAGTAATAGTTCAGAAAACTTCTAGTGAGTCGTTAACAATTAATGGACAAGCCTTCACATTTGACTCGGTTGCTGACATTGAAGCAACACAGGCATGCTTCATATCAATGTGATTGTTTTCAGGTTTTTGACTGGTTTCTAGTGGCGAAAAGCTAACTTATTAATTTATTTGCAGCAAGATATCTTCCAGCTTGTGGGAGTGCCCCTTGTTGAAAATTGTTTGGCTGGATTCAACAGTTCTGTGTTTGCCTATGGACAGGTATCTTTCTCTTACTTTGATTCTTTTCTCATTTTATTGAGTTTAATGATCCTATTATTCATATAGTGGAAAATTGATGTCATTAGACAGGAAGTGGAAAGACTTATACCATGTGGGGTCCAGCCAATTCCTTTTTGCAAGAAAACTTATCCAGTGACCAACAGGGGTTAACCCCTCGTGTTTTTGAGCAACTCTTTGCTCGTATAGTTGAGGTGAGGTATTCTGTACTTTATTGCAGTCATTGAAGGTTTTATCATATTAACTAATGGTGGCTTTAATATGTGCTTTTGTGCTATCTTTATAGGAGCAAATCAAGCATGCTGACAAGCAACTTGAGTATCAGTGTTACTGTTCTTTTCTTGAGGTTGAATTATGAAAAAAACTTCTTTTGGAATCCTTGACCTACTTATACCTGTACTGCTATGCCACTTGATTTTATTTTATTTTTTTGTCTTGCAGATTTACAATGAGCATATCACAGATTTGTTGGATCCAAATCAAAGAAATCTCCAGGTAAAAGGAACTTAACATTATTTCATCTTTATTTATTATTGCTGATATTAAGAAGTTCTTTTTTTTTTTTTTTATCTCATTTATTGCTTTTTCTGCCAGGTAAGGGAGGATGTCAAATCTGGAGTCTATGTTGAAAATCTGAAAGAGGAGTCTGTTCATACAATGAAGGACGTGTCTCTACTCTTGATAAAGGTGCTCTTTGTTATACTTCTACTGTAGGCATGGCAAGAATACATATTTTGTTATGGTGTTTGCAAGTTGAATCTGTGTATGCAGAAAAAGATAAATGTTCGAGAATCAAATTAACAGGTTTTTTTTTTTAATTGATGCAGACATTGAATGGTCATCCATAGCTAGAATATCATTTAATGGTGAATAATTTTAATTGAAAGAAAATACATCATGGGTAGTTGTTGAACAAAAAGTTTAGGGTTAAAAGCATTTTTCATACGTAAATTATAGCTGTTTTATGTCTTTTCAAACGTTCTTGTTCCCCTTTTAATAATTCAGTGAGTGGGATGCATTACTTGGGACATAGAAGTTTAAGCATTTTTTAATGATTTTAAGGGGCTTCAATTGTAATCCTGACCAGTCATTTTGGAACTTATGCCCATATGTGGCTTGGGCCTCCTTGGATTGTTAAAATTGGTATCAGTCCTAGTAAAAAGTGTGGGGACTTCAGCTATGCCACTTATAATGGCCCTAAGAGGACACCAGAAATTTAAGGGCTTGTGTGATTATGTATATAAAAGTGGTGAATGGGAGAAGTTCAAGTATTTTATTTCCCAGGGGTTTCAATTATAACCTTGAGTAGTTCTTTTGTTGTATAGGCCTAGATGTGGCTTGAATATTCCTTAGGTCGTTACATCCTGTTACCTGAATGCATTATAAATCGAAATGTAAGAAGTGTCAATGACAAAGGCTAGTTTTGTTTCTAAATGATTTCAAAGAGAATGCAAAAAAAATAAAATAAAAAACCATTTGCTTTAGATTGTAGGGGTTGATAACCCGCCTATAGCTGTCCTCCCTGTCCCCCCATCTCCTGCTCAGCCCTAATCACTGTCTGCTTGTATCTGTTGAACAGGCAGGCGGATTTCAGCCCATTTTTTCCCATAAAACCCATCGAGATTAGCCACAATCAACATCCTTTAATACAAATCAACATATCTACAAATAATCCAACCAAAGTCGACAGATTTGCACAGAGACCCACCTCTACATAGTGACCCACCATGGGTCTTTATGCCCACTCTGAAGACATGGGAGAGAGGCTGAAGTGATGGAGGAGGGTGGAGGAGGTAGCTAGATGGAAGAAATGAAAAACAATACAATATAGGGTTTTCTTTTTTAAATTTTATACTTAAATAAATGGGCCGCCCATTTAAACTTATTTTTTAAAGTGTCTGTTCACTCGCTGAGGATAACGAGCTGAAAACCATGAAGGATCGGTGAAATAGGAGAATGGCCTAATAGATGAAGGAGGGTAGAGGAGTAGCCAGCTAGATTGGAACAAATAGGAAACAATGCAAAATAGGTTTTTCTTTTTAAAGTTTACTTATATAAACGGGCCGCCCATTTAATTTATTTCTTAAACTATCTGCTCACCCACTGAGGATAACAGGCAGAAAACCATTACCCCTGCATCCTGGTAGATTGGGCGGGCAGGCCAGATTGTGGGGGCCCGCCGCCCTGCCCTAGGGTTGATATGTAGGCATGGGATCTAGTTTTGAATGAGATCAATTGCTGTATTTACCTTCTGAACCAGCATTTTAACTTACCTATAATTAAAAACAGACAGAATTAGCTGAAGTCCGAGACTTGACTAAAAGGGGGACAGTTAATTTTAGATCGTGGTGGTTCGTATGTAGTCATAGGGTCTAGTTTGAATGGCATTGAGTGCTGTATTTGCCTTCTGAACCAGCAATCTAGATTACATACAAGTTAAAACGGGGCAGCACTAACTGAAGCCAGAGATTTGAATAATGTAGTTCAAAGTTAATTTCTAATTATGGAGCTGCAATATCATGCAAACTGGCAGAATTATTATGGTGCAGTGTTTCATGTTGTTTGCCCACTTTCTACAAGTTTTCAAGATTACATTCCTGAAAAAGTTGGGCAAATTTATCAAATTATTTACATCACTCACTTTTGGATAAAACAGAGGCAGTATTACAAGGTTACTAAATTTGTTTACATGGACTTTTTGTTGAGGACAATATTTTGGGACATCCTAAGATGGAATACTGGGCAAAAATATAGGATAGAAGTGTTAAACTCATCTGTTTCAATGAATGTCAAAAGTTCATTAACTTGGTTTTCATGCTTTCTATGTATTTGTGTTCCATCCTTTGTGCTTATTAATAAAGATTTCTTACTTACAAAAAAGGGTGGTCGTTATGCTTAAAGCAGAAAGTTATTTTTGCTTCTTCACTTTGAGACATTCATGGATATGCACAGGCCTCTTAACCCTGGAGTTAAACTTAACAAATCATAAAAAAAAAAAGAAAAAGATGAGTAAGGTAAGGTCTGCATAAAGTGCGTGTCTTGTATCTGGACTCTGTCCTTTTTTTGAAGGCAATCTTGTCATCGTCATGATTACTAGGCAATCTTGCTTAAAGTGCACATCAGGGTTTGAGTCCCAGATCACCATTTATTATTTATGTAATTTTAGGTTTAACACCTATCTGGCACCCGTTACTGATTACTATATTCACCTATCAAAAAAAGATTACTAGACAATAACTGAATCATTATTTAAAAACAAAATTTTTGTAGCTAACTATTAATACTTCTCATAATTTGTTCTAATTTATTCATGAAGATTAGTCTGCAGTTTCCTAATTTTCAACCATTTTTTCTTTGGTGAAATTGTTTATGTTTTACAACAGAATATAAGCGCAGATTGATTATTTATGCAAACATCATATTTAAAGGCACTGATAAATTATGCAGGGGTTGTCAAATAGGAGGACAGGTGCAACAAGTATAAATGCTGAGAGTTCCCGTTCACATACTGTTTTCACTTGTGTTGTGGAATCAAGATGTAAGGTAATACTATGATTGAGAATTGTAGATTATTGAGTTGCTAATAGCTATATTATCAATACTCAAATACACTCTGGTTAGGATGTAAGTATGTTAGAGGTGGAGTTTTACAAATAAGAAACACAAGACTCTTCTAGCCAAGTATGTTAGAGGGGTGTTGTGAATAAGAAACACAAGACTCTTCCAGCCAAGTATGGTGCATTTATGAAGCTTTTGACATCAGTATTTGATTGTGAATTTGTTGTTTAGATAGTGGCATAAAATTCTATAGATTTCAGCATTTGATTTAAATGATGCGAATTGGGGAAGCCTTTTGGCATTTGAGTGCATGGCCCAGAATTTGTTCTAGTTTGTTAACGATCCACTTTTATCAATTTAAAGAACACTCTTGCAAATGAAAAAGTTATATTGAGCTTAAGTTTAAAAGCCACTTCCTGAGAGATTTATTTGCACAACCTTTAAAATGTAGCAACTTTAGAGTGGCGTACACTTATGGTGTTTGGCTACAGGCAATTTCCTCACTGAAGGTGAGACCGTGAGAGCCAAAGGCATCTTACCTCAGGGCTTCAGTGGTGCCTTGGGTTGTACCTTGCCCTGCCTGAGTGCCTAGTTCACATTAGACAACATTGGACTGCTTATTTCCTTACAAATTAAGCTTTTGGGATATACTCTTTAACGAACAAGAGAATTGTAAATAATTCTTTTTCTTTATTGATTTTGCATCACATATTTGCTAGTGGAATTTTATGTGAACTGTCATTTTGGTAGAGCAAAGGATATGCTTTAAGCAGCTTCAAAACAAGCAGACTAAATCTCGTTGATCTAGCTGGTTCAGAGCGACAAAAGCTAACCGGTGCAGCAGGAGAGCGTTTAAAGGAAGCAGGGAATATTAATCGATCGCTCTCACAGCTTGGGTATAGTTTAGTATATAAACTTTGGTTTGATATTTTATGTCATCCTGCATTTTGATTATGGTTTACCAATGCACTATTGCATGCATGATTAACATTTTACTATGATTAAATAGGCATAAATAACATTGCCCATAGTCGAGTTCTCAATTTAATGTCATCAGTATCCATTCGTCTTCAGAGCTATTTCAGTTACCATTATCTCAGAACTGTCAAATGAAGTTTAATTTAATAATAAAAATTATCTTCATTTACTTATCAAAAAAAAAAAAAAAATCTTAATTGGTGAAGTTGACTTACTTCCTTTTGGATTAAATTTCCTAGAATTCTAAGCAACATGGAAGGAAGGAAATGGAAGTTAACAACTTATGGATGAATAAGCGGATAAATTGAAGAGGCAAACATAATTGTCCAAAGATAGGAGCATAAATGTTGTAGAGTAGAACTAATGGTTTGGTACGGGAGAATGACAGAGTCTGTAGCGTGCATTAAGGAAAATCCTTTTACATTTTTATTTCTGCTCTGAAGATATACTATATCATCAATAATATCATAATCAACAGAGATCTTTGATGCATAAAAATTCTTTCCTGCAAATTTTTGGTCTCAATATAAGTAACCTTGGGTATCTCCCTTGAAGCACTTACCATTGGGTGGTAATTAGAAACAGAGGGTCAAGATTAGGGAAGGATTGAAAGATTGCTGTGGCATTACCAAGTTTATTGTCTTAATCTACATTTGCTAATGAGTTTGAGCAGCCTCTACAGCAAAACAACATAATTGTTCTCACCTTATGCTGAAGTCGTTTGGTTAACTGTGATAATGTGTCAGAAAAATTTGGTTAAGTTCTAATTGGGATAAATTATTGGAGTGCAGGAATTTGATCAACATTCTTGCTGAAGTTTCTCAAACGGGAAAGCAAAGGCATATCCCGTATAGAGACTCCAAGTTGACATTCTTATTGCAGGAATCTCTTGGGGGAAATTCAAAATTAGCGATGGTCTGTGCTGTTTCTCCTTCACAATGGTAATACCTCTGAGCTAATCTTTTATCATAGCAGCCTTGCCGCTTCTTTTCAAAATGGAAGGTCACATAACTCAATTTTGCAGCTGTAAGAGTGAAACTTTTAGTACGTTGAGATTTGCTCAGCGTGCTAAGGCGATTAAGAACAAGGCAGTTGTTAATGAAGTAATGCAGAATGATGTGAATCACTTAAGAAAAGTGATAAGGCAACTAAGGGTATATTTTATTTCATAACAATTGTGTTTCTCCAATACATAAACTTAAACTCGTAAATATGAATTTAATAGATGAATTCAACAGGATGAACTAGATAGATGTAAGGCTAACAGTGGATGTGCCATTGACTCAAATGGAGGTCACTCAGCAGCATGGATCCGTAGAAGCTTGAATCTACTAAAGTCTAGCCTCAATTGTCCAGTGACATTAACCCATGTGGACGATGATGGTGATGAGGAGATGGAGATTGATGAGGAAGCTGTTGAGAGGCTCTGTGTTCAAGTGGATGAGCAAATAGCCTACAGTGAAACTAACAATACAATTTATCTGGGCCAAAAAAATGCTGTAAATTTAGACTTGCAACTTGTAGACTCTGAAGATGTAAGTTTTAATATGCCTCAGTGCCACACATCTGGAGGTGGATGCATTGAAGAACATAGTTCTGAGGATACAGATATTAGAATGGAAGAAGGAGCATCTGAACATGATGAAGTGATGATTGTTGACTCTGCAGATTCTGTTAGAAACCTCTCACATTCTTCAAATGCTAATGCGCCAACTGATCTCAATCTCATAAAGGAAAATCACAGAGAAAGTAATGTCCTTGATGGAGATCCATCTTGGCAACCTGCAGAGGGAACAAATATTCTTAGCTCGTCTCTCAGTAAATTTCAAAATGAAGAATCACCTACCAAAAGTGTGAGGGATAAGTCTTCCTGCTCAGTCTCTGAACTTAATGGAGTTTCTTCTGGCATCTCCATTGCCGAAGCACTGAATGATTTTTCAAATGGCCCGGTGAATTGTGTGTCTCCTCCTAGCCTGAGCATTGTTCCATCTGATGTCTCTCCAGTACTTAAGTCTCCAATTCAAAGTGTTTCACCCAGAATCTGCGACAGCAGGAAAAGCTTGAGAACTTCATCAATGCTAACTGCTTCACAGAAAGATCTGCAAGATGACAAGAAGTTAGGCCCGGAGGCTGCTCATATTCTCGAGAAATCCATGAGATCTAATACCCTGTCTGCTGAGAAAAGTAAAAACTTTATTTTATCAACTGAACATTTGGCAGCAAGCATCCACCATGGCCTTGAAATTATTGATAGTCATCGCCGAAGTTCAGCTCTAAGGCAGTCATCATTCAGGTTTTTGTTAAAACCTACAGAATCTAAACCAATTTTACCAGTTGAAAAAGTTGATATGGGTGTCCAAACCTCTCTTGGTCATACACTAGAAGAAGATTCAGTTGTATTTATGTGTACCAGTTGCAAGAATAAAATGCAGCTAGAGGCTACAGAGGCTGATAACAGTTCAAACCTACAGCTAGTACCTGTTGATGGCTCAGAGCCTGCTTACAAATTGAAGAAGCAAGTTCCCAAAGTAAGCTTAGAGACAGCTGGATTTCCATTTATCGTTCCGGGATCTTAGCATGCATGATTTAGCTGACCTTTCCCTATTACACAGGCAGTGGAGAAGGTTTTGGCAGGAGCTATCAGGAGAGAAATGGCACTAGAAGATCTCTGTGCCAAGCAAACTTCTGAGATTGAGCAGCTTAATTGTTTGGTTGGTCTCTTTAAATTTTACTGATAACAGACTATAGCCACTATTTTTTAGTGTTGACATGACCTTTTCTATTGATCATTTACAGATGCAACAATATAAGCATGAGAGGGAATGCAATGCGATAATAGCACAGACAAGGGAGGATAAAATTCGTCGCCTTGAGAACTTTATGGACGGATTTTTACCCACTGAGGAGTTCTTGCAGGAAGAGCTAGTGTCCCTCACACAGGAGCATAAGGTAGAAACTTGTTCTCAAAATTCCCTTTAGTACCTCGTGCATATATCTTACCTCTGTTCTACAGATCTTAAAGGAAAAGTATGAGAATCATCCTGATGTTTTAAGGACCAAAATCAACTTGAAAAGAGTTGAAGATGAGCTGGATCATTATCGGAATTTCTATGATATGGGTGAAAAGGAAGTGTTGATGGAAGAGATTCAAAATTTAAGAAGCCAGCTAGAGTTTTACATAAATTCTTCATCCACTTCATGTCGAAGACAACATCCACCACCGCAATTGACTTATTCATGTCAGCCTCATTTGGCTCCACCTCTTACTGGAATTCTGGATTCCACTTTAAGTGCTGAGGAGAAGCTTGAACAGGAAAGAATTCATTGGACTGAGGCAGAGAGCAGGTGGATTTCTCTTTCTGAAGAATTGAGAAGTGAACTTGAAGCTAGCAGGTCACTAACCAGAAAGACAAAGCAAGAACTAGAAACCGAGAGGAAATGTGCCGAAGAGCTGAAGGAAGCAATGCACACCGCTATAGAGGGGCATGCACGCATTTTGGAACTCTATGCAGATTTGGAAGAGAAACATATTCAGTTGCTTGCAAGGCATAGGATGATCCGGGAAGGAATAGAGGACGTGAAGAAAGCAGCTGCAAAAGCAGGAGTTAAGGGTGCCGAGTCGAAGTTCATAAATGCGCTTGCAGCAGAAATCTCAGCATTAAGAGTAGAAAGAGAAAAAGAGAGGCGATACTATAGGGATGAAAATAAAGGACTTCAGGCTCAATTGAGGGACACAGCTGAAGCTGTGCAGGCTGCAGGAGGATTACTTGTGCGGCTGAAAGAAGCAGAAGAGGCTGTTGTGTCTTCTCAGGTAAGTTTGTTAGTCTTTTGTTGTTGAGGTTATAATTTTTTTCCTTTTTTTTATTGGTATTACAGACCTCACCCTCTACCAAACTCTTACGCACATTATACGATTCTTTTTTATTGGTAAGTTACACATGCATTCAACGGGTTAACCGGTGGTATCAATCTCTAACCTAATAGGAAGGGGAAGATCACATTTGAGATACGACTTATTTTGGGTCAATACCATCTTGATGAGAAGACTCTTAGGGCTCGTTTGAATAATGAGATGAGATGAAATGAATTTGAAAGTTGAATAAAATATGATAAGAATATTATTTTTTAATATTATTATTATTTTGGGATTTGAAAATGTTGAAGTGCTTTGTATATTTTTTATGAAACTTGAAAAAATTGTAAAGATGAAATGAGATGAGATGAAACTGTTTCTGTATCCAAATAGGGCTTTAACGGGTGATACCACTCATGATTGAAAAATTGGAACGTTAAGTCTTGTTTGCTTTCTCAAACTATCTCATCTCATCTCAAATTCATTATTACATTTTTTCGAATTTCTATACAAAATAAAATTAAAAATTAAAAATTTTAAAATCCCAAAATAATTTTTTAAAATTTCAAAAGAAAACCAATATTAAAAAAATATATTATAACAATATTTTATTCTTTTTTATAACTTTTATATCATTTGATCTCTTTTAGGTCTATAATATAGCTTATCATTTTCTCCTCTTCAAAATCTCATACTGTATTCCACATTCTACTAATCTCTTCAATTCTCGTAATGTTTTTTCTCTCTTTCCAAACGGGGCCTTAATGGGTGATACCCCTCAGGATACAAGTATTGGAACGTTATGATGTCTTGTCAATTTCTCATCTTCAAAATCTTATACTTTGTCTTCCACATTCTAGTAATCTTCTCAATCCTCTTAATGTGTTTTCTCCTTTTGCTCCTCTCCCCCTCCCTCCCTCCCCCCCCCCTCTCTCTCTCTCTCTCTCTCTCACACACACACACACACACACACACACACAAAAAGACACACACACACAATTCCCATAGTCTCACACAATTACCCTTGAGCGAATAGAATAAGCACAGTTATTCTTTCAACTAACCAGATCTGCTCGCTCACTTTTGTTCTCTTCATTCAACATTAGCTGTTGGGACATGTTTACATTCTCCCTTTTAAAGTCTAAAATTACCATTTTCCACATGTCTCTTAAATCATACATTCGCAGTTTATACTTTGTTCTAAAATTTTATGAATTTTAAGTTGTTTAGATGGACTTTTAAAATTTTCATTTTTCCCGTTTAACAGTGCTGAGGTTGTATACAAAAGTAGACCTATTAAAAAGTCCTGAAATTGAACAGCTGTACATGTTACATAATGAGCTTATACTTTTGACCAAATGTTTCTGTTATTGAAGCTTCAAAGGCGCAATGAATCATGCTTTATAAATTATAAAAATGGTTGCTATATTGCTTTTAATTTGAATAAAGCTTTGAACATGTTGGACAATGGTGAACTTCACAATATTTAGAGCCAAGTGGTGATCGTAGAGGAAATATGCTAGTAAATTCCTCTAATGTTGCTCAAAATAGAACCTTCTGTGTCTCAACGTTCTACTTTGACCAAGTTTGATTTACTTAAGAGATTTTTATGCAGAAGCGAGCCATGGAGGCAGAGCAAGAAACTGAGGAGGCCCACAAACAGGTTGATAGATTGAAGAAAAAACATAAAAAGGAGATTAGTGCCCTTAATGAGCTCCTTACAGAATCTTGTTTACCCAGAGAAGCATTCCGGCCAGTTTTTGATGATACTCATATTGCCAAGTACGACACAGGGGAAGCTCATATTGCTAGTGATCCGCCAAAACTCACTGAACCCTCATCATGGTTCTCAGGTTATGATCGATGCAACATATAGATGGTAAGTTACTGGCTGAAAGTGTACGTACTACCAACAATTTTTGTTACATAGCTCCAAAGTAGTAGCATATTTTACAGGTCATCTGGTTGGTAAAGCTTGTAGCTATCGTGAAAACCAATATATGTGTTCTCCCATTGCTCTTTCTAAATTCGGATTCCTGAGTTCATAAGGTATCGGAATTGAATCCTCATATTGTTTTATTCACTCCTACTTTCAGCGTAAAATACACTTCCCTTTTCTGGTTATTTGAATTTTTGTTCTTTTGTTCCCTTAATCATTTACCTTCCATCTTCTTGACTTCCAGATGAGGCGCACATTATATTATCTATTTGGTATCAGTTTCTCTCTTATTCCATGATGCGTCTAACCATAATACTTCCCAGTTCCTAACTCCTGTTGAATCTTGATGAAGGGAAGGGGAGATCTTTGTTTGTATGTAATGATGGCTGGATATGGTGGACCTCCAATCGGGGGAGACAGCCGAACTGCAGAAAGGTCTTAAAAGTGGATAGGGGGAAATCTTCAAGTGGATTAGAGAAGTATGTCCATGGATACAGGAAGGCAAAAAGCAGTCAGGCCTCAGGTACTCACTTAGCAGCCTCCTGATATAGAGACAATTACGGGAAGCCTTGTCTTCTCTTGCATGAATCTATCCCTAATAATTTCTATTCCAAAAGGGGTTCGGCAAGGCTGGGGATCATGGTAGGAAACCACTAGACTTCCAATCCCTGCCATTAAATGCCCCAATTGGAAATTTTTATTGATACCAGAAACATTAGCTATATCACATTGTAAAAGTGGGAAATGGGCCTAAAAGTGAATAACAATTCGATTGAAATCAGGTTTTCAGGTTCCCAAACTGTAGCTCAAATTTTGTGGAGACAAACAATTTGATTGCTTGTAAATAGTATGAGTTATATTCTCCTCCATCCTTGATTTATGATCTTTTATTATATTGTTTGGTATGACACATTTTAAATAATTTTTTATGGGCCAACAACTTAATCAAAAGGTACTTAAAATATAACAAGTCAATTTGTGTGACTAGAAGTGAAAAAATTCTAGATTTAAAAAAAAAAAAACAGTATTAAGCTACAGAAAGTTACTTACCGAACATTTATTTTTTTAAAACATTATTTCCAATTCTTTTAATATTTTAAAAAGTTACAACTTATTGAAAAATACTTCTTTAAATATTGAAAAAATAATAATCGATGAATTTTGATGGTGATATTCCTGGATGGAAATATCTTCAGTCTACTTCTTTTTTATCTCGAGTTTAATTATTAAGAATTTATTGTATCAATATTTATCACGTTTAAATATCTTAAATATGATCAATGTACATGTATTTAGGGGGTAAGAAATTCGGTTTGGATTGGATGGACGGGACTGAACCAACTGAATATAAATATACATAATTTTAAATATTATATATATATGTTGTCTAGATTACTAACACAATAGGAGAGTGAATTAGGTTATATTAAAAAATTAACACTTATAAACCAAAAATATAATATAAAATATAAATAAAATACGAAGCAGCAAGAAATATAAAGAGTAAGGGTAAGAAGAAGCAAACTCAGTATTTTAACGAGATTCAGCTCCACTGCCTACATCCTCGCCTCAAGCCACTCCATGAGGATTCGCAAATTCACTATTTAATCTCCTTTAGGTGGATATAAAAACTTATTACACCTTTAAGCAACACCACTATAAAAAATTCGTGCAGAACACCTTTTACACTTGCAATTACTTCACACTTAGTTATTTAATTATTTTCTGTGTAGAATACCTTTTACACATACAATGGTTATATGCACCCTATTACTGATACAAGAGCTGATAGTAGGTAGATTATCAGAGTACACTCTTCAATAAGTGAAATAAGAATAATTCAGCGTAATCTATATTTTTCTCAAAATAAATAAGGATTAAGACTCAATGTTTAGAAAAGAAAGTATGAAAGTTTTGAATGAATGATGTAAAATTTTAACAATTAGTGTGTAAGTTCTTGTTGTGATTTTTGTAAAACTCAAGTGGGCTATTTATAGGCAAATGAGTCTTCAATTTCAAATTTAAAAAGATCACATGTCAAATAATAGCATTATTCACTTTTCAAAAATTTCAAATACAAACCATTCATTTTTGAAAAAAATCAAATCAAATCTTTTACTTTTAGCATATGATAAAATGGATATGATTTGTTAAAAAAAAAAACCACCCTTTAAGATTTTCAAACAAAATATATACATGTCAAATATGACTTACAAATTTAAATTGTTAATGATGTCATGCATATGTGAAAAATATAATTTTTGAAATTAATTCTTTTGATGATGTCATGCACATATGAAAAACATAATTTTCAAAACTAAAAACTTTTAATGATGTCATGCATATGTAAAAAATGTAATTTTTGAAAATAAACATTTTAATTCATGCACATATGAAAACTGCAATTTGATGCTTTATTAAAAAGATTAATTTTGAGTCTTAATCCAATTTTAAATTTTATCAAGAGATGTACAAAATTACTCTATGAGCTATTTGTAGACTTGTTCTTCTTTTCGCTCATGCTTGATTTCTTGATGTGCTTAGCTCCTTTATGTAGACAACTTAAACTTGATTTTTAAATATTATTTGTTATTATCAAAATGTATACATAGATACGAGACTTGAAATATTGAGTTTAACAATATATATATATTATTTTATATAATATTTTAATAATTAATTTTGTACTTTGCATCTAACCTATAAATATAAAATGTCAAATTTATAATTTCTAATGATCTATCAATTAACTCATGTATGATTTCAGTTAACTAACCTGTTAGTATTTCATCATTAACTAATTTCTAATACCTAGCATCTATGGTCTAATTAAGGTTATTAGACCATTTTTTTAAATAATTAATTTGCAAGCGAGTATAAAGCATGCATGGTCAATGGAAATTATTTTTTAATAATATACAAAATGTTAAAAGTTTAATATAGATCATAATGCATTAATTATCATAATACGTTTACTGATTTACATAATCTAAGTTAGTAACAAATTAGCAATTAACATTATAAATATAATTATAATGAGTTGTTTTTTAATAAGTTAAATTGTTAATTATATAATCCACCTTAAATAGTTTACTTAATTTTATTTTACTAATTTAAATAATATTTGATTAATTTATGTGCTATAAAGATAAAATAATTAAAAATGCTCTTTGTTTTTTTTATCCAAGGAAGCAAATTTCATTGGAAAGAGGAAATATGAGACATGATGAGAGGTGGGGTTCCCTAATAAATATCCCGTTTCAATAACTACTGCATAAAAATAATGAAAAAAGGAAAATAAAACGGATTGTGAGACTAATTTTTTGGTCTCAATGATGCCCTATAAAGAGGGTGCTGTCTTAAAAGACGATTTTTAAGTAAGTCATTGTTGGAGGCGGTATAAGTGGGTGCACTGCAATTATTTTCTTGAGATATTTTTTAGAGAGATCCGTAATCCCTTGTTCAAGATCATTGATAGTCCTTAGACTCTACTACAAGTGCATGAGTTGTGACAAATCAAGAAAAAAAGAGTTTTGTTTCCTCAAGAAAGAGATTCAAGTACCAATTTATAAAATTTACTATACTATTTAGACAATCGCAAATTGATGTGATTGACTACAAATTCTTAATTTGGAAAATCAAATATGAAAGGATCATAAGGCTTGGATTTCTTCAATTAAATTCCATCATTGAGTTTAAACATAGTTTTTTGCATTAATGTTTTGTTAATTACAATGACCAATTTCCTTTTTATGGAATATTCTCTTTCAAAGTATAACATGTATACCTATGTTAAACCTATATCTACAATCTCATAAATTAATATAATGCTCCGTGAAATTCTTGAATGTAGATAGGGGTGTAAGAAAAAATCGAAAATTTGGTAAACCGAACTAGTGAAATCAATCTGATTTTGAAGTTGTCCAATCTGGAACCGGTTCTCGTAGTGAAAAAATCTTGATTGAACCGGTTCAATATAATATATATTTTAAATTAATTTTTTTAATATTATATATTGTATTAGTATTACTATTTTAAAGTATATTACTAATAGTAATATAGTATTAAACATTAATCTTAATGTACACTATAATTAATATACATTATATAGTAATGTATAAAATATGATTCATAATCTAAAAATTTAAAATATATATTATATCGAACCGGTTCGGTCAAGTCTTAAAAAATTTAAAACTGGAACCAAACCAGTATTGGCTGGTTTTGTCATTACAGGAACTGGTTCCGGACTGGACAACTTCATAATCAGACTGATTTCACTAGTCTGATTTACCAAATTTTTGATTTTTTCTTACACCCTTAACTACATTCATGAATTTCACGGAGCATAATTAATTTATATTAATTTATGAGATAGTAGATATAGGATTAATATAGGTATACATGTTATACTTTGAAAAAGAATATTCCATAAAAAGGAAATCGGTCATTGTAATTAACAAAACATTAATTCTATTAGTATTAAATCTAGTATTAGTATATAGTTATTCTATATTACTATATCACTATCAATGATATGGTTATAAAATATTAAATTCACTCCAACAAATGTTAGTATATAGTTATTTTAATCACTATAACTAGTACTAATATATACTAGTACTAATAGTTTAATAAATTAATATAGACTAATATTAAAATCGAAAAATCGGTAAAATCGAAAGTACCGATTTAGGAGGATAATCGGTACGTAATTGAGTTTTGAAAATGCAAAACCAGTTCATATTGGTTCGATCTTAAATTTTATCCAAAATCGGATCGATTATAACTCTAAATGTATGTCACAATGGGGCATATTTATTTCTAAACTATACTACCAAGATTTAATGAATTCACAAACTAATATTAAACTTCAATTTTCGTTACTTCATTCAACATTTAAGCATACAATTCATAGCTAGTAAATTGAAAGAATGAAAATCGAAATCATCAAATTGTAATTAACAAAGGATATTAATACAACTATACTCAAATCATATTAAAAATTTAATGACTACATCTTTGCCCTAGAATAAGAAAATTAACAAATCATAACTGATAAAACAATCTAACTATTTTTCAAACATAAATGCTAATTGAACATCCTTAATTATAATTCAACAATTAAAAACTAAAGGAAAAAAAAAATGAACTCTGTAGTTACAGAAACCGTGAGTTTCTTTTTCTTTTTGAAATTACAGCTCCTTCCGCAATCCTCCTCTCTCGATTTCGTACGCTTATATAGGGTAAAAGAAATCCTAACTTTTTCATGATTTTCTCTAAAAAATATCATCAAACTTTTAGAACTTATCTTGATAGCGACGTATGTGCTTTAGAAGTCCAAATTTCTAAATCTTTCTTAGATATAAAGTTGTAGCCTTTTAAGATAGCTTTTCAACCCATCAAGAATCATATAAACAGATATGTGAGTAGGAAATTATGATCAAAAGACTAAAGTATGTCTAAGCTATCTCCTACGCATTTCAAACTCAGATTTCTTATGGATTCCTTCTGTAAATTTTTTTCTTCTTTTAGCTTTTTTTTTTTGGAACATTTTTCTTAAAACCACCCTCATTCCATATCTGCAAGTCATCTAATCCATTCAAAATAGATTCTTTATTTTTTCAAATTTTAAAACAAAAGATTAACCCCATATATGTTGTCGAAAATTTAGAATTCTTGGCTATCCGACATCCAGTTAGATTTAGAGCATTTGAATGACACATTTTGAATTTAGGCCCTTTATAAAAGTTTTATATTTCTTCTCAGCTTTCCAATGCACCTGGGTTTACTTTATGACTCTAAAATTCTAGATATAAGTTAAAAACTGAAATAGAGTCTAGGCTATAGTAAACTTTTAGATAGATTCAGACTTCTCCATTTCTTCTAGTTTTGAACTTCTAGTTTTGAACTACAAAACGGCAAAATTGGATTTTGGACTCTTCTTTTACGCCACACAACTTAGCTTTCTAGAAAGCCAAACAACACTTGAAACTAAGGTATGTACCTCTAGTTAGAACCCAAAAACAAAACAATATTATATTTTGACTAGAACAGCCAAACTGAGATTTTCTCTCTAGGCATAGCCCAAATTGTGCCTTCACATCAGTCCAATTTCAACTTAATTTAATAATTAAAGATTTGCAAAATATCAAGAAATTTCAAGAATTAAATAAATGTAAAAAACACCTAAAATTCTAGACAAACAAGTTAAGAAACATACAAAACACTTTGAATCAAAATAATTAGGACTAAGAAAGTTAGTGAAATAAATTTCCACATCAATCATCGGTTAGGAAAATCTATAATATAGTAGAGAGTCCGGCATTTGAAAGATAGATCTGTGGTGAGTCAATAGTCTTCTTGTGTATCAGTAGTGGTGCAACGCCTGTAGTTTGGAGGTGATGTGGGGCCGATCTGAAAGATCATGAGGTGGGGCCAATTCAAAATATCTTGAGGTGGGAACCTCTTGGTACAACGCATGTAATCGATAGAGTTGTCAGGGCATAGTGACGCTTGAAGCCCATGTGTGAAAACAAATAGTGGGTGAGTGCCACACACCGATTGTTTTGGTGCGATTTTGAGTTGTCCCAGTAGATAGGCGGTCATAGGGTGGAGTGATAGAGCCTGTGTCGACTAATGGTGGCTGGAGGTTAATAAATCTTAGAAAAACCAGACCAATGGAAGGGAGAGAAAAAAACACTACTATGAAAGCATATTCACACATAAATAGCAGAAATGAGAAGGAAATGGAGAGAGTGGAGTTAGAGTTCATACCCTCCTCTCTACCGAAAGTTTTTAATGAAATTTGTCTTTTTCTAGAGAGAAGATAGAGCTTCTCTTTCTAAAAGGAAAAAAAACACCTTTCAAATCGAAAATGGCTCTGCTCTGTCATTAAAGAAACGACACCATTTAGTGTAAACTTGAACCTAAACGATGTTGTTTAGGTCTAGTGGCAAGCAAAATATAAACTGAGTTGCATGAACTCATTTGTCTATTGAAACAGCGTCGTTCAGAATTATTTTCAATCCAAACAATGTCATTTCAAAAGATAGGTTATACATATGTGAGAACCCCACCAGAATCCCTCCCATTCTCTCACTGCCTCTCATTCGAAACCCTAGCCATTTCAATAAACACCGCCTGTTATCCCTCCCCTCTCCAGTCTTTCCCCTTTCTAAAACCGTTGCAACCCTTGCCCCTAAAGTACAATCTTGCATTTACTTTTCTCCTAGACTAATTTGTGAATCTTTGGCTCTATTTACAACTTTACAGTGTATTTAAATTGGTAGATTTGTATATAAATTGGTAGATTTAGCGATAATGATCCATTTTGCTTTTGGCTTGTCTTTTTTCTAAAATCGCTAGCCCCTCCCATTTTGCATTTACTTTTGGCAATTTTTTAACTTGACTAAAAAAACTGAGCACTCTCTCACTTGCATTTGACGGTTAAAGAAAGACGATACTCTCTTGAGTACATCACTTTTTGCCAATTAGAGTGGTCAAACACATCTTCCATTAAGCAATGTTTAAGCCCGCCCTCCGTTGGCCCCAACCTTCAAAAATCTCTTGTTAGGTTACCTCCAAGAATGGGCCTTCGAGCTCTACAACATCTCATGTCAATTACCTTTGAGAACGAGTCTGTAGCCTCGACAACTGCTTGAGATGGACCCAAGGAGTAGACAAGCTCCCTGATCACTTAGTGCAAGTTAAAACAAATAAAACTCTAACATCAATACCAAAACGACAACATTAACAGAAAATCACCTTAAGGGGCAAAATATCCATTAGTGTCAATGAAAATAAAAACGATTACAAAAATATGTAATCTTTACTAAAAATAGACTGTCACATATGGCCATCAGTGCGCATAACTATCAGGCAAGCATTCGTATAAACAAACTTCTTAAAAGCCCATCCATGAAGTCCCTTACTACGAACTTTGTGGGTTCTTCTGTAGGACCGCTCATGGAGATCTCAATTGCATTACATGAAAATGGAAAATTCGGAGCAAATTCTCTTAATTTATTTTTCTACATTTTTCAAAATATCTTTATCATGGTTGACTTGAAGACTCTCAAGGTCTTCTTCTTGAACAAATTATCTTTAAGAATCATAGGCTTCTCTTATGGATAAAATCAGCTGGGTCCTATCCATTGAAAGTCTAATACCAAAAGGAAATGGATGTATAAGGCAAGATGACTTAAGGATCTAAAAGGAAATGAATTCATAATGTAAGTAGAGGTGTAAGAAAAAATGGAAAAATCGAACTGGACCGGTTTAAATCGGTAGAATCGGTTCGATTTTGGGTAGATATCGGTTCGGAATTGGTTACTGTAATGTCAAAATTGGTGAGTGTCGGTCCTAATTTTGATTCTAAACTTTTTAAAATTGGATCGAATCGAACCAGACCGGTTCAATATAATATATATTTTAAATTATTTTTTTAATATTATATGTAATAAAAAATGATATTTTCTATATCATAAAGAATATTTTATACATTAGTATATAATGTAAATTAGTTATAATTTATATTTTATGGCCTAATACTAATAATCTAATACTATATTACTATTATTAATATATTTTAAATATATATATAAATTACTATACTAAATAATTATATACGAAAAAATGATATAATAATACTAATATATTAGTATTAGTATACTAATACTATCACTATCAATGATATAGTTATAAAATATTAAATTTACTATAACAAATACTAATATATAATTATTCTAATTACTATAACTAATATTAATATATATACAAAAATAGTGATACCGGTTCGTTCACTTCTAAATTTTGTTCAAAATTAGATCAAATTAGATTGATTAGACCCCCAAATATAAGTATGACTCAATTATTTCATAGAAGGAAAGTGACTTCCATAAATGGAGGCAATATCATATTTTGAAGACTTCATTACCCATAATCACCAAAAATCTTCTCTCATGAGGGGATAACATAATCTTTAATTTTTAGAAATTGTAATTTTTCTATTATATTGAGAGATAAGTGAGACGATGAAAACTTGTACAATTGTTAATTTTAGTAGATTTTGTCTCCAAATGACCCATCGACATATATTTTTTTATTATTTATTCTCATGAATGTACAATCGTTAATCGTTAATTTTAGTATGTCTTTACGTCGAATTATATAAATTTATAGGTCTCTTTATTTAAAATTTATATATTTTTAATGATTTATTCTCATGAATGTACGTTAGAGCACCCCAAACACTGTCAACTTTTTTACTCCATTACCGAGATCTCAAACTACATTTTGGGCCGGAGACGACTCTTTCCTGCTTTTTTAGACCAGTTACACAAATTTATGCGTTTAGCAACCAGAATAAGAGAGGAATCAATATATAATATGACCTCTATGGTATTATTGTATTAACAGCTACCTACGCTTGAGCATCATTAAGTTGAATAAATGTTGAAATATGACTTTATATATATATTTCTCTCCCGCTCTTAAGCCTAGCAATGGACAAAACCCGCTACCTTCTAACCGATTTTTATTTTTGTCACCTTTTTTTTTTTAAATTTTATTCATCAAATATCTTTTTGATAAATTTAATATAAGATTATTTTAGATGTTGACTTTCCATTAAACTTATACTTCCTATCAAATTTTTAAAAATGTTTTCAGGAGATCAATACTAATATTCTTATAGGCGAGAGAAAATCCTTTACACATGCCACTCAACTAAAAATGGAAAATGATAGACATATGAATTTCTTAATTTTTTATATAACTATGTTGATATTTCCATAAATTAACTTATAAATATAATATCTTTTTATATAAATATTTTTACTTTAAAGGATATTATATAAAAAAAATTGTAAAAAGAATTATACATCTATCCTTTTTCTTTTTTAATTTTTTATACTTTAGCTTGTAATTAGATTGTAGAATAGTTCTGATTCATCCAATGGAAAGTTGTGATTTACAAAATCATGAATTTTATGTCTTGGGTCACTGGGTGGGTCTACACCTACGGGAGCTCCAGCTAGGGGCTTCCGTTATTGTATATTGTGTTTTTTTTTTTTTGTACTTTTTTTTATATGTATTTTTAATTTTTTTAAAGATAAAAAATCACAATATTATTTAAAAATACTTGTTTAAAAATTACAGTAAAAAAAAATGTTACTCATCTTCTCATACTACATACTTTACATATTTTAAAATTATTTTTTAATATATCTTATTTTTAATTGAATTGTGTATTCTTATTAAATTAATTGAATTATTCTATTTATCATCTATAAACTATATGTTATAGAAAAAATAAATAAATAAAATAAAATAAATATAGTAGTGATGATAAATAGAATTTTTCCTACCTAGCACTCTAAAATTCTCAATGGCTTTTATATTATACAAAAAAAAATATAAATTATTTAAAAATTGTTTTAAAAAGGAGTTCCATCTGATTACGTAAAAGGAGTTGTAAAACACAAGTAGCTACAGTAACCTGATACATAAAGCGGATACTGTTCATCTTATAATTTTTTTATTATTATTTATATTTCATTTACTCCCTCATTATCTTTTACTTTGATTTTTATCGTCAAATTCTTTTTATTGTTCATCATTTGATAACACATATATTTCATTTTTAAACGAATTTTCTCACATTTTGATTTTTTTTTTAATTTTTAATTGACTTATACATTTTTGTTTTACATGTGTAAGACTGGATTGTTTTATATTGTATATAAAAACGAATTACAAATATAAAAATATTTATGAATACTGTACATTTATTGGTACAAAGGAAATATTTAAAAGAAATAAAATTTAAATTATATAAAAACAAAGCTTATAAAAGATATATTATAAAAATTAATATCTAAAATAAAAAAATAATTTAATAATATATTTTAAATGAGTTTTGCTATACATAAACTCATACATCAAACTCCAAATTCCAGCGTGACCCCAGCAGATTATTTCTTCGCTGATCTTCTCGCCTGCGGTGATGAACCACCATTTGGACCAGCGCGTTGGCCACAAGCGTGACTTAGGTTGTGCGCGTTGGCCATGTGTAGCTGCTTCTTGATAGCTGCTTTTCGGGAAGACTATTGCTGTCACGCGTGGCCCTTTTGGTGTTAAAGTCCCATGTTCTGTCGGGCCTGACTATGCTTCATCGTCCAAGGAGGCGCATCGACTACACACACCACTGTTACTGACGTAGGAAATCTGCCGGTATATCGAAAACGATTATTGTTTATTCTATCTTTACGCTTTTAATAATCAATGATTTTGTTTGAGAGTCCGTGATCAACTCCAACAATTTGATTCAAATAATAAATAACAGTACATTCACCCTACTTGCCGCTTTGTGTGGAGTTTCCATTGCCGAATTCAGCGATGGACTTGTGGTTTGCTTTTTAACGACCATTTTATTGTCATTTTTTTATAAGATGGCGTCCTCTTATAAGATATGGATAGGAACCATACTTGTAGTTCTAAATACCCCATATTTTCTTTTTTCTATTTAATGTGTATTGTTGTCTGTTATTTTAGAGTGATTGTCGGAAATCTCCACCCCCTCCTCCTCTTATATCAGTCTTATAGTTTAATAAAATCTAGTTGCCATAAAAAAAAAAGAAGCCCACATACCACATAACTTATAGTTTTTTTTATTTTTTATTTTTATCTTAATTTTTTTTTAAATTAATCTAATTCTCTACTCATTATTTATATATATAATATTTTTAAAAAATATATGATATATGGTATATAAATTAAGTATAGATTTTTTCATTTTAAATGGTAGAATGGAAAATCCTTGGGAGTGCTTGAATCTTTGCTTTCTTCCACGGACACTCAGCGAATCAGACGAACCCGAATGAACAGTACAGTGTAAGGCCGGATCGTGCTATGGGTAAAAACGAAAATTCAATTCTCCAGCCTGAAAAATAACACACCGGCCACACCCTCCACCTTGACATTATAAAATAATCAAAAAGAACTTAATGCAAACAGAATTAAAAAAGAAAATAAAAGCAGACTTCCAAATTAAAGAAGACAATAAAATTTTTAAAAATATCAAATTACCTTCTTTACGAATAAAAGTAGAGACTCACTTTTATCACGTGAACAAGAAACTCCAAATTAAGAATAGTTTCATTTCTTTTAATATTTGTAGAAATCGAAGTCGGCACATATCAAATGAGGCATATAAAAATTATAAATATTTTCAGATTAACAATCTTAGTATAAATTCATGTATATTTTTAGATTAAAGTAAAGAATTTAAAACAACTCCATGAGTTAAATATAAAAATTCAAATGTATTAAAGAAAAAAAATTGAAAATGGAATGTATCTTTAATATAAAAAATGAAAATTCTATAAGTCGAAAATTTTGTATAAAAAAAAAAAAAAGAATTGAAATGCGTTAAATAACTCTATTTTTATGAGTTTAATATTCACTTATAAGTGATGAAGTTGTAATGTTGTATATTAAAGAAGACAGTTTGGAGATTAAGATTATATTTGGATGTTAAGAATATTTGAAACATGTTTAAAAATATTTGTGAATAATAATAAAAAGTAGATAAAAAATAATAATAAAATATTAAATAATAATAAATAATAAAAAAAAATATTTAAGAATATTCAAAAATAATTTGTTGCCAAACCTAACCTTAGGGATAAGTGAAATTTGTGTTGTAGCTTATCATTAGAGATTTTATTTTTTAAAATTAAATTAAAGTGAAACAGTGTACACGTTGGCACTATGGTAAAAATCTCTACACCTAAATACCAAAACATTTCAGATCTAGTTTCGTTGATCTCGGCACTCGGAGCTCACCCATCCCTCCCCAGCGGCCTCATTCAAGCAGCTCAATCCCAACAGGTTCGTCTCTTTCTCTCTCTCTCGTTGTTTTCTCTTTCTAAGATCTTGTTAATTGCCGATTCCCCTTCTGTTTGTAATCTTAATCGAATAAGAAATGAAATCTGAATTTAAGTTTTTATGGGTTCTCTCTTTAATCGAGTGCCCCTCACCTCGTGATAAAAATCTTAAAGTTCGAGAGAGCCTGTTTTCTTCTCCAATCCTTTCCTACGTTTTCTCGGAGACTGTCATTTAAGTGTTGGATTAATTTCCGGATCTGAAGTTGGTGAATTAGGTGCTACATATCGATTCTTGATCTGGTTTTTTGAGATATCAAACAGAAAATGTACTTCAGGATTGTCATTTGCTACTTGATCTAAGTATGGACTGAACTCTGCTTTAAAGCGGGACTTTTTCCTGCCTTGTTTGGGCACGCTTTTGGGACAGAGGTTTCCACGAGTCTGAATGCGCTATTTATTTATTTGTTTTTTTGTAGTGTATTGGAACCTTTTCATTTTTTGTGAAAATTTAAAGGTTTATTAATGGAAGGTGTAGACATAATTTTCAAGGTAAAGGTAACGCATCCAGATTTTTTTTTTCTCCCTTCCCTCTGAAGTTTCGACTTCAGAAGCTGTGTAAATTGAAAGAGAAAAAACAGAGTTTGAACTTGGGCTTTTACAACTAAACTAAACTAAACTCAATCAAACTTAGCCTTAATCCACACTAGAACTTAATTTAGTCTACCCTTTCCAGGAAGGATTGCAGAGGTTAACACTCAACCATAAAAGTTAGTCGCATTATCAATAAGAAAGTTCGCTTTTTCTACTGCTTTCAATGTCTAAACAAAGTGCACACATATTTTTTATGGTTATTCGTTAATGATGTTGCTCATATTTAAAACTCAATATGAATTAGTATGAGTCTGATATACTTTCTGCGCAGTTGAGCAATGGAGAAATCATGCTCTCTGCTCGTTCACTTTGACAAAGGAACACCTGCAATTGCAAATGAAATTAAGGAAGCTCTTGAAGGCAATGACATGCCTGCCAAAATTGATGCAATGATGAAAGCGATCATGCTTTTGTTGAATGGTGAAACGCTACCTCAGCTTTTTATTACAATTATTAGATATGTTTTGCCCTCAGAGGACCATACAATCCAAAAGCTTCTTCTGCTATATTTGGAGATCATTGAAAAAACTGATGCAAAGGGTAGGGTGTTACCTGAAATGATCTTGATATGCCAAAATTTGAGGAACAACCTTCAGCATCCAAATGAGTATATTCGTGGTGTAACACTGAGGTTTCTTTGCCGCTTGAAAGAGGCTGAAATAATTGAGCCGCTGATCCCTTCTGTTTTGCAAAATTTGGAGCATCGACACCCATTTATAAGAAGGAATGCCATATTAGCTGTGATGTCAATATATAAGCTTCCTCAGGGTGAGCAAATTTTGGGTGATGCACCTGATATGATTGAGAAGGTTCTTTTGACAGAGCAGGACCAATCAGCTAAGAGGAATGCATTTCTCATGCTTTTCAATTGTGCCCAAGATCGTGCAATTAATTACCTTTTCACCCATGTTGAGAGGGTTTCTGAATGGGGTGATATGCTCCAGATGGTTGTGCTGGAGTTGATCCGAAAAGTGTGCAGAACTAATCGAGGTGAGAAGGGAAAGTACATTAAAATTATTATATCCTTACTGAATGTGCCTTCCACTGCGGTTATCTACGAATGTGCTGGGACACTTGTCTCTCTGTCATCTGCTCCAACTGCTATTAGAGCTGCTGCAAACACTTACTGTCAGCTTCTTCTTTCTCAAAGTGACAACAATGTGAAGCTTATTGTGCTTGATCGGTTGAATGAGCTCAAGTCTTCTCATAGGGATATTTTGGTTGACCTTATAATGGATGTTCTAAGGGCACTTTCTAGCCCAAATCTTGACATCCGTAGGAAGACGCTGGATATTGTTCTTGATCTTATTACTCCACGGAACATCAATGAGGTTGTTCTTACCTTGAAGAAAGAAGTTGTTAAAACTCAGAGTGGAGAGCTTGAGAAGAATGGTGAATACAGGCAGATGCTTATTCAGGCCATTCATTCTTGCGCAATTAAGTTCCCAGAAGTTGCAAGCACAGTGGTACACCTGTTGATGGATTTCTTGGGTGACAGCAATGTTGGTTCTGCTGTTGATGTCATTGTTTTTGTTCGAGAGATAATTGAAACCAACCCTAAACTTAGGGTTTCAATAATAACAAGGCTATTGGATACTTTCTACCAGATCCGAGCTGCACGTGTCTGTTCCTGTGCTCTTTGGATCATTGGAGAGTATTGCCTGTCGCTTTCTGAAGTTGGAAGTGGCATTGCAACCATTAAACAGTGCCTTGGAGAGTTACCTTTCTACTCTGTTTCAGAAGAAGAGGAAGCTACTGAGTCTTCTAAGAAGGATAAGCAAGTGAACTCCATTACTCTTTCTTCCAAAAGACCAGCTATCCTCGCTGATGGCACCTATGCGACCCAGAGTGCGGCCTCTGAAACTGCATTTTCTCCTCCTACACTTGTTCAAGGATCCTTGACATCTGGGAATCTTAGAACCCTGCTTCTCACTGGTGACTTTTTTCTTGGGGCAGTTGTGGCCTGTACACTGACTAAGCTTCTTCTGAGGTTGGAAGAGGTACAGCAATCTAAAGTTGAAGTGAATAAGGAATCCACACAGGCATTGCTGATCATGGTCTCTATGCTGCAATTAGGACAATCTTCCGTCCTTCCTCACCCAATCGACAATGATTCTTATGAGAGAATAGTCCTCTGCATAAGATTGCTTTGCAATACTGGTGATGAAATCAGAAAAATATGGTTGCAATCCTGTCGACAGAGTTTTGTTCAAATGCTCTCAGAAAAGCAACTCCAGGAGACACAAGAAATAAAGGCGAAGGCGCAAATATCTCATGCTCAACCAGATGACCTAATTGACTTCTACCATTTAAAGAGCAGGAAGGTAAAAGGTTCTGTGATTGTGTGTGCGCAACCAGATGACTTAATTGACTTCTACTAATTAAAGAGCAGGAAAGTGAAAAAATTGTGTGTGTTGTGTGTGCGTGTTTGACTTCTACCATTTTAAAGAGCAGGAAGGTAAAAAAGTTGTGTGTGTGTGTGTTACTTCTACTATTTAAAGAGCAGGAAGGTAAAAAAGTTTTTTGGTTGTGTGTGCGTGTGTAATATGAGAAGAGCGTGTGGATATTACTGTTTTTGTGAGTCTGTTGGTGTTTCTTATTGGTGGTTAGATATCTCTACCATCTTTGGTTAGTGGTGGTTACAAGTATAACAAAATAAATTTTAATGTATATTTTGGCTGCATCTAACTTCCAGGGTATGAGCCAACTGGAGTTAGAAGATGCGGTGCAAGATGATCTAAAGCGTGCAACTGGAGAGTTTGTAAAGGATGGGGATGATGCGAATAAACTTAACCGCATTCTCCAGCTCACTGGTTTTAGTGATCCAGTGTATGCTGAAGCTTATGTGACTGTTCATCATTATGATATTGTCCTTGATGTTACAGTTATCAATCGAACTAAGGAGACCTTACAGAATTTGTGCTTGGAGTTGGCAACTATGGGTGACCTTAAACTTGTTGAACGACCACAGAATTATACAGTAGCTCCTGAATCAAGCAAACAAATAAAGGCCAACATCAAAGTTTCCTCAACTGAGACTGGAGTCATTTTCGGGAACATAGTTTACGAGACTTCAAATGTACATGAGCGAACAGTGGTTGTGCTGAATGACATTCATATAGACATCATGGATTACATCTCTCCTGCAGTTTGTGGTGATGTAGCTTTTAGAACGATGTGGGCAGAATTTGAGTGGGAAAACAAGGTACATGTGGAATTCCTTGAATCACGTAATATTACTGCTAATATTTCATAAACAAAGGTAGCAACCAACGAGCTGAGATTTATTTGTAGTTCTCTCTTTCAATCAATTCAACCTAAACTTGTTGTGCGCACACATGCACATCTGTGTGGGTATGTCCATCTGTCTGTCTGTCACTTCTTGCTTGGTAGTTGTTACCATTTCGTTAATCTTGCACTTTTGCGTACTTGATAGCCACGATGGTGGTATTTGATCTAAATATTATCTTAAAATAAAGATTCCCTCTAGGTTGCATTGACTTCTATTACACAATCAAACTTGTTTGACTGTTTTTATTTCTGCTGTTATATTAGCTGAAAATGGGGATAGAAATGGCACTATTGCTTAGCTTAAAATGAAGAATAGTGACAATTGGTTTTGGCTCAAGGCTCAAGAGGTTAAATTTGACGTGTGTGTGCATTAAGCCTTTGATGATGTTCTTCAAACACATCTACTTGTTGAATAAAGAATGAAAGTGTGCAGAAAACAAGCTTATATTCAAAGGTCAAAATTCCATTTTGAAGAAAAGAATTTTTAGTTACAGTGGGAAGATAATTGATTTTGTTACTTATTGAGTTTCTTCTTTACATGGAGCAACATCTGCATTTATAAGCTGAGCTGCTTTTAACTTGCTACCTTACTGGTTGCCATCTTGCTTCTACATGTATCACAAGCTCTGCTTCTTTAGTTAAATGTAGTAGGCTTCCCCTAGCAGAAGGATCATTTTTTTTTTTTTTTTTTTTGTTAGTAGTGATTGGTTGATGACTTTGTGTTAATGTTCATGGTCACGTGTTATGCTCTGCAGGTTGCTGTCAACACTGTAATTCAAGATGAGAAAGATTTCCTTGATCACATTATCAAATCAACCAACATGAAGTGCCTCACGGCACCGTAAGTTATATCTTCTTTCCACCAGCAAATTTGGTGTTTGTGCCATATCTAGGTCTCAAGGGCTAGTTATGATTTCCAAAAAACATTGGGAATACAAATTACTCAACTGAATTGCTTGCTATGGTGTCACTAGTTGTGGCTTTGCATGGAGCACATCCCAACAGTCTTTGAGTATTATGACATTCAAGTGGTAATAGCTCATACGGACAAGTATGACAATATTTGCCTGTGCCTTCACTGTGTTAGCAGAAAGGTGCCTATGCAATAATGACCTAAGTGCAGCCCATGGTAGTAATTTAACTAGCCATTTCACAATTATGACCAACGTAACATTATTAATACCCCATTTAGATTAAAATATATCATACTATTACCCTAGATATGATTATGATTGAGTTTGGCTATGGGTTGCTGAGACCCCGAAGGAGCTCAATCTATCCTTGCTCGCATTAAATTATGTCAACCAAAACCCTAGCTTATTCTAATTGTTAAACCCGAGTTTGCCCATTAGTTGGGAAAGAGTGTCTTGAGTTCCAGCAGCTAAAGTTGGGTCGGAGGCCTCCTATCTCAATAGTTAAAGAAAATTAAATCACAGAAATCTTGAGATAACAAAACTGGGAATGCAAAGCAAAAGACAATAACGAAGGTCGAGAATGTTTGCACGGGAAAAATGCTCAAAGTGCTGATTTGAGTGCTGTGAAGAAACAGTTTTCCAGCTCATTTTTTGATTCACAGTAATATTGCATTCTACATATGCATTTCCCTTTGTTATCTGGGTGGTTAAATTTCAGGTCAGCACTGGATGGCGAGTGTGGATTCCTGGCAGCCAACTTGTATGCAAAGAGTGTATTTGGAGAGGATGCTTTGGTAAATGTGAGCATAGAGAAACAGGCAGATGGTAAGCTGAGTGGCTACATCAGGATAAGGAGCAAGACACAGGGGATTGCTCTCAGTTTGGGGGATAAGATTACTCTCAAGCAGAAGGGTGGAAGTTGATATATGTGACATCGTTGTTTCTGTTCTATATCATTACTGGTATTCATTTTGCTCTTCTAAAAGTGCAAGTTTTTGTTCACTCCCATAAAAGTGAAAATATTACTCTTATTTTTTATTTTCAAATCTGTTCTAATTCTTGTAACCGTGATTTGTGTAGGTTCTTGCTCCCAAAGCACAAGGATTAGGTGCTCCTTTTGGTTTCTTCATGTCATTGGCTTCCCTTTGAGCTACACTCATTACTCTTAAGAGGCTGCTGCAACAAGATCAGTCTTTCTTTGACTTGTCTTCGGCGTGTCTAGACAAGGTTTTTGCTCCAGATACTCCTATTTTTTTGGGAAAAAAACTTCAATTGTAGCTATTTTCTAGTTTTAAGGAGTGTTCATAATGTTGTACAAACCATTGCAGTAGTTTATGACTAGACTCTGATCTCTACTTGGCTATTCTTGTGTTTGCTATTTCCAAGCAAATTCTTTCGGGAGTGTTAATAGCAGAGTTACTAATTTTAAAAAACGAACATATTTCGCATGGAAAAATGGTCGGGCCTGGGAAGTAGTGGATTATAGCCAGACATCCCCCAACACTGGTTTTTATTTCTAAATGAGTTTAACAAAAGATAGTTAAAATATTGTTAAAATATTATTTTGAGATGAGATGGGATGAGATGAAAGTTAAAAATTGAATAAAGTAATGTTAAAATATTATATTTTAATACTATTTTTGTTTTAGAATTTGAAAAAATTGAGGAGTTTATTGTAATTTATGTGGGCGTTAGGAAAAGTTATAATAATTAGATTACATGAGATGAGGGTAACCAATCCTTGTGGTTGAAGACTTCTTTTTTCCTTTTTCCTTGTGGATATTGGCCTTGTACGCCTCTAATGCCCCATTAATCATGGGAAGAATATAAAGCTAATTAGCTCATCAAAATTTATATTCAAATTAAAATCTCAAGTCATACTTGCAGTGTACTCTATATGGGTAAAATTGAGAGTTATTCTCCACCACCCAAAATAGTTATTCTCCAATACATCCAGCAAATGTATCATAGATTGCATTCGGATTATTTAACGTTGTAACTGCATATAAAAATAAAAGTTCGATGTATTTAGGTCTCGCTCACTTTTACAAAATTTTTTCATCTGATCCAATATTATTTAATCATTATGATTTTCTCAAATTTTTACACAAAATAAAATAAATAATTCAACTTTTTTAAATTTAAAAATAAAAATAATATTAAAAAATATATTATAATAATATTTTATTCAACTTATACTCCGACTATACACACGCGAATCCAGACTCAGCACCCCGGACTTAGCGGCATGTGAAGTCATTTTTCTACTAACGAAATTGTTTTTTTTTTAGCACAAAGCGGTAGCACACCTCTCGCGACGGTACAAGCTTTGCGCTTTCGTTATATGCAGACAAGCCTATTCTCCCACCACTGGCTGCTTGCGAATTGCGGGGTCGAGTCATAGGTCTAGGTCCACTCGTAAACTCTCACACGCCTATTCTTCCTCTTACTCTCACACGCCTATTCTTCCACTAGTAGTCGCTTGCCCGCCATTGGACGCTTGTGAATTGCGCCATCCCCAGTGACGGCACGGGCTCTGCGCTTTCGTCAGACTCGGTATTCACCTGCCACTGGCTGCTTGCAAATCGCGCCATCTCCAACGGCGGCACGAGCTCTGCGCTTTCTTCATATGCCGATTTGCCTGCCAGTGGCCGCTTGCGAATTCAATTCGCTGCCTAGTGACTACTTGTGAATTGCGGGGTCGAGCACTCTCGCACGCTGATTCGCCCACTAGTGGTCGTTTGCACTAAATTCCATTGAAAGTTTTGGAATATCGGCGCATTTCGGCATTCTCTTGATAAAATATTTGTTGGATGTTTTTATATCTTTCTTACCTCAGGCTCGGGAGATGAACCATCGCCTTCTCGAAATTCCGAGATGGGATATCAACAGTGAATTTCCACCACTTTCTTGGTAGTAAGAATTCGCGAGGACAAAAACAAGAGAGAAGAAGAAATGTCAAAATGTAGTACTTCATGAAAATTCTCACCAAAGTGTCTTTGCTAAGAATTTGCAGGGTTCTGTGAGGGAGAAATCTGCGAAGTAGAACCCAGGCCTATTATGTAGTGCACTAGAGGACAAGAGTAAGAGGAGACATGAGAGGATCATAGCACATGGTGTGATAGGGAATAAAGAAAAGTAGACTGATTGACATATGCTACCCAAGGTCTATAAAAGGATCTTCAACAGATGACATACCGACTCTCTTTTTAGACGCATCTTCTTCATCCCAAACCAACAGATCTTCTTTAGCATTCTTAGAGGGACTTGAGAGCTAAAACTAGTAGATTTATATATATTTCTCTTGTACAGGGATCCATGAGAGAGTGTTAAAATACTTATTATAATAGATTTCCCCTCCTCAAACCCCCGTGGACGTAGGCTTTATGCCAAACCACGTAAATATCGCGTCTATCTCTATTTATTTAATCTACTATCAACGTACGTGTAGCCGCATTGGAATCTTTCCGGGGGCACCAAGCGACACCGAACGAAGCCCAACCCACACCTGTGGAACGAGAATGACAATTTCTCCTACTCCAGCCTATTGGCCAATTTTTACGGCTTCAACAGTAGCGCCATCTGTGGGATCTAAACACGTTCTAAGTTGGAGGTGGCAAAATGATATTTTTTGGAACACTGGGCGACTTACCAGACATGCAAATAGTGTCCCCAGATAAGTATTCTTAATTTATTTTTATTTTTATATAATATCGGGCGAAGGAGAGAATATATCTCGCCTAGAAGAGAGACCTGCGACTTTCCTCGTCTCTTTTCCATACAGAAGAATTTTATATTCTCTCATGGACACCTACGCTCCCGAGTGAACACACTGAGCACTCCTAGCATTTTTATTGCAAGAATAGGATCCACCAAGCATGAATGTGACATTTACACCTCTCGGGATGACACTGTGCACTTAAGTGCACAGTGCGCATAGGTCCAAGTGGGGCAAGCATGTGCAGTTCCACTGCCCGTGAGCAGTGGATGTGCATGCACATTACCACTGTGGTCCCGTGCATGCATGCACAGTGCATGCACGGTGCACACAGTGCATCCACAGGACTAAGGCAAGACCCGTGGCCTAGCCTCTAAACAGCTGCTGGTAGTCACCTCTGGGATCGCCGACAACTTCTGTTCCCCCGGAGACGATGGCCCCGTCGGGGGGTCGTGAATAGTGCTTAAGAAGCACGCCGCCCCTCCAACAGTTGAGCAAATTGGCCTCGCGCGCTGGAGGGGGAGAGGACCAACGCCGGTGGCCCTTCATCAGGGTCGCCAGCGTCGTCTGTCGTCGATGGGAGTGGCACTAGCTGCTCCTCCCACTTGGAATACTCCCACCGTATTCCTACCTCCCAAGCTGCGAAAACACCATGCCCAGCCCCTCAATCGCACGGATGGGCTGTCAGCGGCCACCGTTGGGGCCACATGCGGTTGCCGGGTTTACTCGGTGGATTCACTCGCCTCATGCGAAACAGCTAGCTCTCTCACGACCACTTGGCCCTCGCCTAGCTTTCCCACGGCAGCATGGGCTCTCTTAGTTTGCCCACGGCAGCATGGGTGCACCCAAAGATCGCCCACAGCTCACAGCTCGCCTCGACTCGCCTAACTTGCCAGACCACCTTGGACTCGCCACACACCCTCTTGCCAAACCACCTCTCTTGCTCACATGTCAACTCGCTTCACACAACTTGCCTCCACTCACACTCATACAGTCACACACCGCTCGCCTAGTCCCCTGCTCAGGACAGCTCGCCCACAGCTCTCTTTACCCGCTTGGAACACTCATGGACTTACATAAAGCAAGTCTCCCCTTCTAGACTTGCCTATTTTCCCTATTATTTACTTGGATAGGTCACTCACCACCTCGGATTATGGGAACTCAAAACTCAGCAATACAATGAAATTGGTTTTGACGAATTTTATACTCCGACTATGCACATGCGAACCCAGACTCAGCACCAGGTCTCAGCGGCACATGAAGTAATTTTTCTGCTAATGATTTTTTTTTGTAGCGCAAAGCGGTAGCACACCTCCCGCGATGGTATGAACTTCGTGCTCTCGTCATACGCAGACGGGCCTATTCTCCCGTCACTAGGTGCTTGCAAATCGCGGGGTCGAGTCTTGGGTCTAGGCTCACTCGTAAACCCTTGCACGCCTATTCTCCCACCACTAGTCACTTGTGAATTGCGGGGTCGAGTGTCCTCATACCCCGATTTGCCCGCCATTGGACGTTTGCGAATCGTACCATCCCTAGCAATGGCACGGGTTTTGCACTCTCGTCATATGCGGTATTCGCCCACCACTGGCTACTTGTGAATTGTGGCATCTCCAACTGCGGCACGAGCTCCGCTCTCTCGTCATACGCCGATTCGCCTACCAGTGGCCGCTTGTGAATCCGATTTGCCTGCCAGTGGCTGCTTGTGAATCGCGGGGTCAAGCACCCTCAAGCGCCGATTCGCCTACCGGTGGTCGCTTGCGCTCAACTCCATTGAAAGTTTTAGAATATCGGCGCATTTCAGCATTCTTTTGATGAAAAATTTGTTGCATGCTTTTATGTCTTTCTTACCCCAGGCTTCGGAGATGAACTGTCGTCTTCTTGGAATCCGAAGATGGGATATCAACAGTGAATTCCCATCACCTTTTTGGTGGTTAGAATTCATGGGGACAAAAGCAAGAGAGAAGAAGAAATGTCAAAAGGAATCACTTCATGAAAATTCCCACCAAAGCGCCTTTGCTAAGAATTTGTGGGGTTCTGTGAGGGAAAAATTTGGGAAGGAGAGCCCAGGTCTATTATGTAGTGCACTAGAGGACAAGAGTAAGAGGGGACAATAAAGGACCAAAGCACATGGGGTGACAGGGAATAAAGAGAAGCATACTGATTGACATACGGTACCCAGGGTCTATAAAAGGACTTTTAACAGATAACATACAGACTCTCTTTTTGAACGCATCTTCTTCATCTCAAATCGACATATCTTTTTCAGCCTTCTCAGATGGACTCAAGATCTAAATCCAATAGATTTATGTATATTTTCCCTGTACAGGGATCTATGAGAGACTGTAAAAATATTTATTATAGTAGATTCTCCTTCCCCAAACTCCCGTGGACGTAGGCCTTACGCCAAACCACGTAAATATTGTGTCTATATCTATTTATTTTATCTGCTATTAACGTACGTGCAGCTTCACCAGAATCTCGCCAGGGGCCCCAAGCGACACCGAACGAAGCCCAACCCGCACCAGTGGGCCGATAACGACTCTTTCTCCTACTCCGGTCTATTGGCCGATTTTTATGACATCAACAGGATTACTATTTACTCACAAGCCAAATTATCTGCAATCTTGACTCTTTAGCTTGTTTTCACCTTGCAAGAGTGATTGCTAGCGAAATGGTCTGTGCTGGTTTATCAAGCACGTCCCATCCTTTATTATTTTTATTTTATTTTTTATTTTTTAAAAAGGAGGAATTCTCGTTTTTATTGTTTGTTGAGATGGAGCTTGGTTTTCAATTTCAAATAATGTGCATTTGAATAACTTATTATCTATTACATTTTCTCTGAAAGAGAAATACTTTTAACCACAAAGTAATCAGACAAAAGTAATTATCCATTACATTGAAAGTGATTTTTTAAATGAACAGCTTATTTTCAGAGCCTTTTAAGTTAGGATTAGCTGCAAAATACACAATAAAAATCACACACCACCAAGAAACAATCTAAGAAAGATCATGTAGGATAATAGTATTTACATACCATTACATCTCACATATAATATATATATATATATATTTATATATATATAAATTCAAAGAACAAGTTTCAGTTGTTAATTCGAGAATGAAGAACACAACTAATTACAGCTCTTTCGCAAGCAAATCAATCTAGAGTCTCTGGCGGGAGGCATCGATTTAGTTGTCCAGCGATTGGGTCCCGTGGTGAGCAATGAGGAGGGCTGATCCGGGTTTCACTTGCATCGAAGTAGTGTTTGCGGTGTCTTGCCTTTGGATCTTCTGCCACAGCCAACAAAAACTAGTCCTTAAACTTCAACGTACGGATATATTTATGTAATTTAGTAGATTACCCAACAAGAGAACCGAGTTTATAACATCAACTCAAAAAGCTAGGACTAACCGGACAGGATGATTTCCCTGCTGGCAGTTCCCCTCTGGACCGAAATTAAGAGGATAATAACGAGGATAAGAGAGACCTTATGACCCATCATGATGAACAGAAGCAGTAGTATTGCTTCTTTTTATTTTTTTCACAAATAGTTCATGTGTATCTATTCTTTATGAGGGGGTGCTCCATGGCGAAACTAGATTAATTATATTATTAGATCAGAAGTAATAAAGCAATAAACTTTTAATTATAAAAAACCTCCACTGCCCCCTGATCAGTAAAGACTATATAGATTATGTTTGGACACTACGATCGACAATTCTTAGAATTTTCAGTTCTCTTAAATTTATTTTAATTTCATTCTCAAAATACATCACACAAACAAAAGCATTTTTTTTTTATTTCAATATTTTCATCAAATCATTATTTAGGGTACATTTGGATTTTGAAAAGTGTTGAGAAGATTGTTGTGAATAATAGTGAAAATGTAATGAAAAAATAATAATAGAATATTGTAAAGTAGTAAAAAGTAATAAATAATAGTAAAAAGTATGTGAAAAGTAATAATAAAATAATGAATAATAGTGAAATATTTCGAGAATACTTGAAGTATTTTTGGTACCCAAACCTATCATTATTCAAATGCCAAAATCAATATAACTTTCAACTTTAAAAAATAATATTCAAATAATTTTTTACATTCAAAATATTTTGATTCAGCATTTTCTCCCTTTTTTTCCAAAACCCAAAAAGGATGCAGTGACTACGAGAGGGAGAAATGGTCTGAGAGTCAAGAGAAGAACCAAAGAGTAGCTATATTGAGGAGAGAGAGATCAAGGGGGAGAAGAGGGACTGTGGCAGGGGGAAGAGGTGGTTAATTTTAACTTAAACCCAGCCTCAAAACTACGTCGTTTAATTATATATATATATATATATATATTGGATTGGGCATAAGCCTTGGGCCCGAGGTGCGGCGGGGGTAGGGCATGGGCCTAGATTGCCCCCCACCCTTACTCTGTGTGTGGCATGCACATGAGGTGGGGTTCCCCTGCATAGTGCTAGCAGGTTGCTTGTCCTGCCCAGGCGGGGCTGGGTCAATTGATGACGGGGTGGAAAGGGGCAATGCCCTGCCGTCTATTATGAATTAAATTTTTATGCTGTATATAAGTTTGTATACCAAGTGCAACTCACGTGTTCCCTATGTGTATTTTATTTTTCTTCTTACATTTGTAACTATAAATAGTGGCTTTATATCTTTAGATACACTGTACACATTCATTATAATAAATTGAGGTATTTTTCTAGAGTCTTCTACTAAACTCTTTAGCTCACTAGGGTTTGCTAAAGAGCCAAAGGGAATACGCCATGCCTAAAATCATCCCAAGCACTGCTAATGTGGCTACTAAGCTATTTCTTTGGAAAGCTCCTACTAAGATGGGAAATTCCCCGATAAAGCTGCTAGTACCAGGTGAACTTATATTGGCCAAAGTGGAAGAGAAGGAAATGGTAGAGAGATTCGGCATGGTGCTCACTGAACCTCCGTAATATCTAACAAGTCGAGTCTTATGTCGGTCATATAGAACACCAACACATAGAAAAAGGGCTGAAGGAACCAGTCCATGACTTAACATTGGTGGAATGCTACCTCCAATTCCCTGTATGTTCTATAGAGCCAAAGATTCCCCCCACTGATCTGAGTACGCCGATTACCCCCCAAACCGTACAAGATAGTTACCACCTATCTATGTTAGGGTTTTGGCCTTCATCCATGGCTAGGATTAGCATTATATTTTGCTTCCATTTTACATAGGTCTCGAACTAAATTGATCCTAAGGCTCGAACTTGTATTTTTCTTAGTTATCCTTTTAGTATAAAAGGATACAAACTTCTTGATATTCAAACTAATCAATCTTTTATTTCTAGAAATGTTATTTTCACGACCATATTTTTCCTTTTTCTAATAAAAATCATCTTGATTCTTCTTCTCTTACATCTTCTATTTTTCATTAAGAATTTTCAACATTAGATTTTTTAAAGAGTCCTTCTATACATAGGCCTTGATTTCACCAACACCACACACCTATTTAACGTGGCTTATTTTTCCCTCCCAAACTGATGAAACCGTACTCTCTGCGTAGCACCTCCCCTTGCTCATTTCTCTTTTCCTTGTTCTTGTTTTGCCCATATATAATTTTTTCTTTAATATTTGATCTATTCGGTTGCATTTATTGTGATTAGGAGTTTGAATCTTTAAAGGGCCATAATTACATAAAAGTAAATATACTTGAATCTTTATTTTTTAGACATTTATGATTGCAACAAGTTCGTCCCATGCGAAAAATATGATTATTGAGAGGGTACAAGGAAAAAATGAATTTGTGAAGAGAATAAAGTCATCCATCACTGCTACTTCCTGTGCCCAACGCCTCCTTTCTAACATTCAAAAAATGAAAAAAAATACAAAAATCCATCCTATTATCTTCGTTTCTTCCTCCATTTTCTACAGCAAAACACAGAAGCAAAGGGAAGGTTGGAAGGGTGTTCCACCTTTAGAGCATGTCTTGCTTTGTTTCTCAAATGCCAAATCTGTTCCCTTCCCCGATGCAATTTTCGACCCATTTCTAGTTAGAAGGTTCACTGCTGATTTATGTTCTCTCATATATATATTTTTTCCTTCTACCTTTTTCAAAGTGTAAAAGTTTTAGTCTTATTGGGATTGAAATAACTGAAAATGGAGTTACTCTCTTACAATCCTCCACCTAGAAAAATTCAAAGACACCCACTTTGATAAGCGAATATGAGAAAAAAAAAGAAACACAATATTCAGAGCAATAAAGTACGAATTTGTTGTAATGGATTCTTGATGATGATGGTATTTAGCCATCTTCTGAGAAGAAAGACATTTGGATCTGATTTTAGTATGGTTAATAAGAGAAAATGAAGAAGACGTAGAGGAGAGAGAAGCATCTGGTGAGAGAGAGAAGCATGGGAGGAGCTGGTTTGGTTTGCTTAGTGAACCGTGAGATGTAAGATTGGGTTTGATATGTGGAGTGCGATACAAAACCGGCTTACAAATAGATTTTCTCTTTTTTAAATGTGCCTTCAATAACATGTGATCCCTCTTCCATTTCCATTGACACTTTTTCTCTTTCACATGATTCCTCTATTACTTCATCTTATTCTTTTCATTCTTCATCTAGTTACTCCACTGTTATTCCATTGCCTTCTGAAATTCTTAGAAGGTCATCTAGAATCAGAAAGGTACCTACTTACTTGCAGGATTTTCATTGTAACCACTTTCCTTATCTAGCATACTCAACCATAACCTCCTCAACCTAGCCGAGATTCACTTGGCACGTCTAGCACACTCCACCAACACTTCAAGGATTTTTGCAATCAACTCACACTCACTCTCAACTCTCTTGAGAAACTCGAAACTCACAAGGGTTGTGAATTTCAAATCTCTCTTGGGAACACTCACACAATACTCAAATTCATCAGTGGGGTGAATTCGGTCTCACCACTCAATCTCACTCTCAAGAACTCAATTAACAAAACACTTGCAAACCCGAAACACCAAATATGAATAACCTCACAACTTTTTATTAATAACTAAAAATAAAAGGATATATGTGGAACAGACTGATTCACGAATTGCACAGTATTGTTCTCTCCAAAGGGATTCACGAATTGCACCCTTTGAAACCCAAGTGCTAAGCACCGAAATCTAAACCACTAGGTGAGTGGCCGGCCTAACTATTCTAGAGAGCAATCCCAAATGTTCAATTGTCCAAAGATTTGAAAATGAAACCTAAAAATCCTATTTATATTGTCTTACAACTTGGAAACCCCCAATAGGTCCCTTATAAAAAATAAATAATTACTAAAATATCCAATATAATGAAATAAATAAAATAACATAAAAATAATGTGATAGGCGCCAATGCTAAGTGATGGCTGTGGGTTGCATGGGCTCCATGGTGGGCTAGTGTGATGCAAGGTCCACGGTCAGGCTGGTCTACGTGTTGTCTGGTTGCATGGCGTCTGGTGGTATGCGTGGCACGACGCTGTACAGGGCCAACTGATGGTGCTCATGGCAGTGTGCCATGTATGGTCCCGGTGGTAGACACAGGGTCAATCCATGTCGCTCTGAGGTGGCCTAGTCAGATTGCATGGGCGGTGGTCCTGCGTGGCTCGGACTGGGTGCCGAGGTGATGAGCATGTATGGCCCAAGTTGGCGGTCTGGGCGCTGGCTAACTTGCTCTGCAAGGCGTGGGCTGGTGCTGCGCGCTGGATGGCATGCCTTGTGGGCATGCCACTAGCCTGTTCTGCAATGCGCGGGCTGGTGCCGTGCACTAGATGGCGTGTCTGTGAAGACATGCCATTAACTTCGCTAGGTGGTACTGTGGTGCCCAGTGATGCGCGCATGCTGGGGCGCAGATGCACACGCACGTGTGCGCATAGGTGAATGTGCTGTGGGGCGCGCCTATGCGCATGCAGAGCTGTGCGTGGCCAGTAGCCTCACTAGGCGCCTGTTGCGTGTCAAGGCCTGAGCCAAGGGACTGTCCTGGCCTTCTAGGGCCTATGTCGAGGCATGATCTTGGACAATTCTCCTAGGGATTCTGACATTCCCCCTCCCTTTGAGCACATCCTTGCCCTCAAGGATCAAATGAGGATACCTTGCCACTATGTTATCATAGTCCTTCCATGAGGATTCCTTCTTTGGCAACCCTTTCCATGAGATCAACACTTGCCATACTTTCCTCCTACGTCTCCCCCTTGTTACTACTCGGTATTCAAGTACCTCTCTAGGCTGTAAAAGCATTCTTCCTTCTTCATCAAAGCTAGGAAGGCCCTAAACTATTAAGCTTTCCCGATCCTCTTCTTCAATAAAGTCACATGAAACACTGGATGAGACTTCACTAATGGAGGAAGCTCTAGTCTATAGGCTACGTCTCCTAATCTCTCCAACACTTTAAAGGGACCATAATACCTCTTGGAAAGCTTCAGACTCATCTTTTTCCTCAGTGTCTTCTGGTCAAATGGTTGCAGTTTCAGGTAAACGTAGTCACCAACTTCAAACTCTACCACTCTTCTTCCGTGATCATAATACTTCTTCAACCTCTTTTGAGCTCCTTCTTGACCTTGGCCAAGATCTCATCTCTAGTCATCAGTTCTTGCTCAACCTCATTGTTTCTAGCCGTCCACTAATCATAAGTCACTAGCATAGGCGGCGGCCTCCCATAAACTATCTGAAACGGGCTCCTTTGAGTCGATGCATGTAGTGTAGTGTTGTACCAATACTCAGCCCATGATAAGTACTCCCCCCACCATGTCTGTTCTTCATGGCAATAACATCTCAGATACTGCTCTAGTGTTCGGTTAACCACTTATGTCTGTCCATCAGTCTGAGGGTGATAGGAAGAACTAGCTCTCAATTTGCTTCCCTGAAGTTCAAACAATTCCTTCCAAAAGGTGCTCATGAATACCTTATCTCTGTTAGACACAATGCTCTTTGGGAACCCATGTAGCTTCACAACGTTGTCCATAAAAGCCTTAGCTACACTCTTGATTGAATATGGATGTTTGATAGGAATGAAATGGGCGTAGTTGCTCAGACGATTAACTACTACAAAAATAACATCATGTCCTCCATTAGTCGATAAACCCTCTATGAAATCCATTGACAAATTCTCTCAAATTTTGTTTGGAATTGTCAGTGGCTACATCAATCCGGAAGGTGGTCGGGTATCATACTTAACCTTCTGGCATATGTCACACTTGGCTACTCTTGCCTTCACTTCCTTTTTGAGTCCCTCCCAGTAGAAAAAAATTATTCAATCTGATATAGGTTCTCAACCAACTTAAATGTCTACCCTCTTTACTACTGTGGAAATGATCAAGGATTTTCCTTATCAAATTAGGCACATCGGGAACATACACATAGCTCTTGTAATAAATCAACCCATCTCACCTTGTAGTTTACTACCCCGCTACCTTGAGTTTCAACAAGCTCAATGATCTCTAATGCACGGGCATCCATGCGTGTGGCATCTCTAATCTTGTCCCATATCCTCCATTCAGCCCCACTTAAGGCCATAAGACTTGACTCTTCTTCATCATACACAGTCCACATCAAGGAGGTGTCTTCCATCACTAGGGCCAAATATGTCTTCACTTCTTTGGATGGTAATGCTGTCCATGTGTGCTTCTTGGTTGCCATCTTGAATTCCATATACATCTTCTCATAGTCATTGATCACTTTTCCAAGGCCCTTGAGCCATGCATTGCCAAGCACTATATCAAGTCCCACAAGTGCTAGGACATACAAATCTACTACTAGCCTTACTCCTTGAACATTTATCTTGACATCCTTCACTATGGCTTCACATCTAAGTTTATCTCCATTGGCCACCTTAACTTTAAATGGTTGAATAGGGCACGACTTCAACTCAATCTTGTGCACAAGGTTTGTATTGATGAAGTTGTGGGTAGACCCACTATCCACCAACAAAGAGACTTCATTCTTCCCTATCCATGCCATGACCCTCATGAAGAGAGATTTCGACTTCCTCTTCCTTCTCAAAGGTTTCGGCCTCTTCTACTTCCTCTTCATGGCTTGAAGCTTCTTCAAATGCATTTTCATCAATCATCACAAACACTTTGGCCAAACCACACTTGTGCTCTCTATCCCACTTTTCACCACATTTGAAACAAAGACCATTCTTAATCCCCTCTTAGACCTTTTCTCTTTATAGTCTTCTCACTTCATTGGATTTTGGTTTGGAGGTCCCTTCATTGCTTTCCCTACCCTTCCAAGGAGTTTTGGTTTGCAAAGGTGTGATAGTTTTGCTCCTCACATCCTTGGTTAGGCGTTTCTCCATAGAGAAACCTTCTTCATAGATTTCGACCATCCTTATGGCCTCTTGAATTCTTGTGGGCTGCCTCAATTTTACTTATTTTGCCAACCAAAGCTTCAAACCATCTACAAAAACTCCACAAGTGCCGCCTCGGACCAACCCCGAACCATGGTTTGGAGTTGTTTGAATTTTTCAACATAGGTCTTCACCTTGCCTTCTTGCTTAAATTTAGCAAGTTGGCCATGGTGATTAATGGTGGGTGAAGGGCTGAATTAAAGGAGGAATTCCTTCTCAAAGCCGGTCCATCCAAGTCTTCTTCTCTCCTTATCATATTGATCCCGAATCCATCTCCACCACTTGCTTGTCTTGCCCTCCAAATAATAGCAAGCGGTTGACACCATCTCATTTCTTGGAATATCATAGGTATGGAAAAAGTGGTCTACTTTGTCTAACCACTCATAAGGATCACCTCCACTAAACTTTGGAAATTCCACCTTAGGTCTTCGGAGTCCCCGGTCATAAGCCCGGTTTCCCCTTCTTTCACTCACATAGTCATCATGGTGTTTCCTATCATCTTGGCCTCTTCTTTCACGGTTTTGGTACCCTTTTGATGCTCGGTCATCATGTCCATTTGCCCCATCTTGGTTCACCTAATTTTTGGCTATGTTGTGCTCTCCATAGTAGGGTATGTCCCGCCTCTCATTTTGAGGTGGTTCATACCTAGGTGACTCAATCCTCATACCTTGAGGTTCTCTCAAGTTGTTTGGACTTCTTGGGCGATCACCACCATCATGTAGCCATCTCTCCACTACAACATTGACATTTTCCATACGACCTCCTTGTCGGTACACATGTCATGGAGGGTCACAGATATCCTCATACACGCTAGGATCGGTGTCTTCCACGTAGTACTCATTATCTCTAAATGGGTTCAGGTTTGAGAGTGGCCTATCATCATGCCTCACGGCCTTTCTCCTTACAAACCTCTCATGGTTTGCATTAGTCTCACGTTGCAAGGTTTCAATACTCCTTCGGTTTTCAAGTGACTCACGGTTTCGCACATTCATTGCCATGGTTAATTCGGCAATGCTAGTCTTGATCTCTTCAAGGGACTTGTTCACTTTCTTAACTTGTCCCTCTAAAGCTTCAAGTCGGTCCCGGTTGGAACCCGCATGACCTTCATTACTTGGTCCTACATGGCTCATACTTTCTCACTAACTTGCAACTGACTTGGACTCGGTATTGCAACACATGGGACGATTTGGGGAAGCTATGGGCGGCGGCAATAGGTGCTAGGCTTGGGAGCTTGTTTGGCTACTTAAGTCCAACCTTGAGTTGCCCACTTTCTAGGATGGACAACCCCTCTTGCACACTTTCGACCTTGGGTCCTCTACCTTTTGATGGTAGCCGACCCCTTCAAGAACCAACCTGTTCTCTACCTCAACCCCCAAATTTCTTTCAACAATTTCAATAATAATGTGCAAGAAAAGTAAACAACGTCGAGAACCTCTGTGGTCCTCCCAACAAATTTACAAGAGATCAAGTTAACAAGTCGTTTACCTTGTGGAGAAGTGAAAACTTCTCTTAATGAAAGTACCAATTTAAGTTGATAGGGAGTCTTAATGAAAGCAAGAAGGGGGAATGTCTTGCAACGTGGAATGTCAATGAACAAAGTCCCACATCCTTGGTTAGAGGGAATCTACCCCTTAGGGTTCATTGACATTCCCCCTCCCTTTAGTTGATAGGAACCTCGGTCATGTCCCCACTTAACTAAGCGGGTCCTCCTTGCCTTGTTGCTCCTCAATGACCGAGTAAGGCTCCGTTCACTCCAGTTCACCTTCTCGAACAATCTCTGATTCATAGGTTCTTCTTCTTTTTTGTCTACTTCTCCTAAATATCATATTTTCAACTTTTTTTTCTTAGTCTCATCTTTCACCTTCACATAAATCCTTTGTCATGTCTATCTCTGCCAATATTAAACCTGCGTTCTATCAACAAGCTGTCAAGCACTCTCATTGGAGAGATGCCGTGTCAGCTGAGATTGCTGCATTGCCTCATGGATTTTATGTTAAAGGGTGGTCTAAAATTTGTAAATTTAATAAATCTCTTTATGGTTTGAAACAAGCCTCCAAACAGTGGTTCTCCAAGTTCTCCTCCTTTATATTTAGTTTGAGTTTTCAACAATCTAAAGTTGATTATTATCTTTTTACCAAAGTTGAGGGTTATTAATCTATTTGTTTATTTTGATGATATAAACATTTCTAGTAATGATCTAAAGTTTATTGAGATCTTAAAGCTTAAGGATCTTGGTAAACTAAAATATTTCCTTGGTTTAGAAGTGGCTCAATCTTCTATTGGTATTTCTTTGGGGCAAAAAAAATATTTTTTGGAAATTCTTCAAGATGCTTGTTTGTTTGCTTTTAAACTTGTTCCCTTCCCTATGAAACAAAATATTAAATTGAGTAAGGATGTGTGAGACTTATTGCTAATCCTACAATGTATAGAATGCTTGTAAGTTGATTTCTTTGCCTCACATTAACTCGGCCATACATTTGTTATTCTGTTAATAGCTAAGTCAATATATGGCTTAGCCTGGACAACCTCATTTACAAGTTGCCTACATAATTTTACAATATATCAAAAGGCACTCTTGGACGTGGACTTTTCTTTCCTGCTGTCCACTCATTGTCTCTCAAAGCCTTTGTTGATTCTGATTAGGCTTCTTGTCCTGATAGTAGGAGGTCTACAAGTGGTTATTGTGTTTTTCTTGGAGATTCCTTGGTTTCTTGGAAAACTAAGAAAGAGACCACTGTTTCTAGATCCTTTACTAAAGATGAGTATAGATCAATGGCTTCTACCAGTTGTGATATTATTTGGTTTCTAACTCTCCTATTCGATTTGACATTTCATATGCTCATAGTGCTAAACTTTTTTTTGATAGTCAGGCTACTTTGCACATTGCTGCCAATCCAATCTTTCATGAGAGAATAAAGAACATCAAGATAGACTGTCATTTTATTAAGAAGAAAATACAAGCTGGCACTATAAAGACCTTCCACTTGGCTTCTGGAGTATAGCCACTTGTTCATGTGTTGACCAAATCTCTTGGTTTTCAATAATTTTATTATTTAATTTGTAAGATGAGAGTACATTCCATATACTCTCCATCTTGACGGAGGTATTATAAATTAAGATTTTATATTGTATATATGTTTGTATATCACGTGCAACTCACATGTTTCCTATGTGTATTTTATTTTTCTTCATACATCTGTAACTATAAATAGCAGCTTTATGTCTTTAGATACACTGTACACATTCATTTTAATAAACTGAAGTAATTTTCTTGAGTCCTCTACTCGACTCTTTAGCTCTGCTAGGATTTTCTGTGTGATAGGGTTTTAGCCTTCATCCATTGCTAGGGTTGGCATTTTACATCGTCCAACCCTGAGGGTACGTTTGGATAACAAAGAACTCTCAAGTCTTCTCAAAAGTTTTCGTATGGATGGATGTTCTCCATATCCAAACATATTTTCAAAATGTTTGAAAAGTTTTTGCTCCACATGAAATCATTGTTTGGTGAAAGGACACCACATTATTTATCGCACCAATCCTTTTCCCTCTCTCTCGTCAAGCCTGCCCCATTCCCTTCCTTTTCTCTTTCTTTCTTTCTCCCATCAACGCAATCTTTTCAAATAAATGACTAAATTCTCCCATAGGCTATACTAAGCCGTCTGTACCTCACTTTGCTGAACCCCTTTCTATCCACAAGCCTTCCCTTCTGCTCCCATTGTCACCTTTATAATCGACAATCCAACTAGTGAGATTCCACCACAGTCCAAGCAGTGTGGTGTCCAATCTGCAATCGAAGAAAATCCGTTCACAGTGAAAGCTGAGGGCTGTGAATCTTCCAGAGCTCCCATTGTCAGTTCTGCAAGATTCCTCTGCAGTGAACCCGTGAGCTATGTGTTTCCCCAACGTAGTGTATAAAGCAGCCATGATGGCCAAATGCTCTTATCGCAGCTCGCACTACCCATCAATCACAACACCTAAGAGTAGTGAGAAGATCCTTTTGTGAGAATAAAGTAATTGTAAAATTTAAATTGGTTGTATTATAATTTATTTCTACTTAATTACGAAGCATGTCTCATAAAAATTAAAGTCTTCTAATATTTATTATTAGTAGATTTATTTTTCTAGATTTCGGATAAAAAACTATAAATTGTGATGCATTTTAATACTTTTTTTTTGAAATATGCAAGACACATATGAGGAAAAGGATTGGCTTGTGTGGCAGGCAATTATGACTAGGACCATACCTCAAGGAAAATTTATTCTAGCAAGTTTGTCAAGTACTAATTTCAATTCCTAAAAATTGGTTTTTTTTTTGTTTGACTTTGACAATGAGTAGAGCCTAGTGGTAAATATTTGAACCAAAATTACCATAAATTTTGGAAATAGTAATTCATACTATACATTATATAATCGTTTAATTTATGTTGCAATTCTATGATTACAAAATAATAGAGCGTTCTCTCAAGGGCTAATCAGTTTCAAAGGCAAAAAAAAAAAAAAAGTGAGAATATTTTTGTGACTTTACAAAAATAATATATAGCCAAAAACTGATTTTCTCCAATTTTGGTATAAATAATGTATTTTATAAATAAAATCTGTTGTACAAAATTATTTATTAAGGATGTTGGGAATTATTATCTTATAATAATTTTATTTATCACTACAACATGTTAATAAGATAATCATTTCACCATCATTTCATCTTTCACCATCTATCATAATTTATTGATGGGACCCACACCTTTTCTAACTTCCTATTCAAAAAGTTAATACCTCAATGTATTTCATATATTCAAACAACTTATGCTACTCTCAATGGGACCCACAAATCCACTTGACCAATCTCTACTCAAACTATTCACGACTATTCTCAATATTTCTCAATACTTCTCAGTATTCAAACGCAAGGTAAGTCTTATCTTCTCACAACAACCCCCAATAAATTAAGAAAATGAAGACTAAAACACCTACCATCACTTTTTAGTTAAAATGTTTGTAGGCCATTGATGTGAACATGTGAGATTGAAAATTCTTTGAACCCATGACTAAATTGAAATCCACCCAATAAAATTATGTTGAATGTTGGAGTCTTACTCAATGAATTCGCAAACTAGGCTCAAGTCTCTTGAATTAGCCCATTAAGTGCTTCTTTGATCTTCATAGATCTTGCTCTTGTAATAGTTCTAAATGGAACATGCAATGGATCCTTTGATGGTGTTTGATTATTCTCATTAGCCATGCATTTCTAATTAAGTTTTTCAATGAAACTTGGAAGTTTTGTAAAATTTATTAGAGTTATGGGTTATATTTATTTTGATTTTACACTATTCTAGCTTTCATTTAGGCATGTTCATCTAAACTGGGGCAAAACCTGGCCATACTCTGAAATTTTCTTTATTTTTTAATAATTTTGGCACTTTCATCTAAGAGGTTTAGGAAAATTATTCATCTTTCGAATCCGAATTCCCGAATTTGGTACTTGGATGAACATGCCTACTTTCATTAGTGTACCTTTCTAATACAACATGTTCTTTTTGATAGTGTACATAATTTTTAGTCCCATTCAAGTATCTTTGAACTCAAGAAATGACATCCCATTGCCCTTTACTCATATTTCTAGTAAATCTACTTAGCATTCCGATAATAAATACAATATCAGGCCATCATATGGTTTTGAGACGCTTTTCGTATTCATGAACATAGCTTTTTTTTTTCTTTTTGTCTTCATGAACATACTTCTTGATCACTTTCTCAATATAATGAGATTGTGATAAAGATAAATTTTTTATTGTTCTCTCAATCTTGATCCCGAATATATATCACATCAGTCTCTCCCATATCTTTTATGTCAATTTTTGATCAGGAAAGAAATTTTATAGTTTTTTCTACCCTTTAAGCATTTAATCACACAAGTATTATTATATATTTTATAATATACACGTCACTTATCAATATCAGTCATTCTAAAACCAAAAGATAATGCTATGATCTTTCAAGTTCCTCGTGCCATTTTTAGGAACTTTTTTCAAACAATAAAGGGATTTAATCATTTTACAAATTTTATTTTTCATGACCAACCATGATAAATCCCACAGGTTGCTCAAAATAAAACTTTCCAACTAGGTCACCATTTAAAAATGTAGTTTTCACATCTATTTTGTCAATCGAAACAATGAAAGAACGAAGTCTTGATTCATTACTTGAATGGATTATTGTATCATCTTCATGATCAAAATATGTTCTCGGAATGTTGGAAACATATGGGAAATCACAAAGGCAGATAGTAATGGAATCTCGAAAAAAAGTTTCAAGCTTTGATCGTACCGACGATTTGTTAACGATATAATTTGATCTCATTTCCAGTACTAAAGAGTAAAGAGTTCTAGTTAGTCGACCATTCTATAAGTACCATTGTGACTAAGGGTGTAAAAAATAAATTAGAAAAATGGGACGAACTGGTCCAAACCACACCGGTTAGACTGGTTTTAAACCGGTCCGGTCCAGAACTGGTTTTTAGAAACATAAAATAGGTAAGATCCAGTCCAGTTTTGATTCCTTTCATTTTAAAAATGGACCGAACCAAATCGGATCGGTCCGAGTCACTATATATTTTAAATTATTTTTTTAATATTATATATAATAAGTTTTAATATTTTATATATATATTTTATATATATAATACATAATAACATAATCATATATAATTAATACTATAATATTTATCTAGTAACTATATATTTTAAATTATTTTTTTAATATTATATATAATAATTTTTTAATATTATATATATATATATTTATATATAATACATAGTAACATAATCATATATAAATAATACTCTAATATTTATAAAATAAAAATTTAATTCTAAACATGAAATTAAAACAATTTTTTATATAACAGTTTTTTTTATTACAGATTTTTTTTTTATATAACAGTTTTTTATTAGTCTAATAGATTTTTGTAATAAAAAAATATTTTAAACCAGATTTTTTAAAAAAAAAAGAGATTTATTTTTAAGAACTTATAATTTATTAGAATCGGAAAACCAGACTGGATCAGGTAAAATCGGTCCTACCGATTTTGGGGCATCATCGAAATGTAATCGGTTTTACATTTTGCAAAACTGATGGTACCAGTTCGATTCTATATTTTGGCCAAAATCGAGCTGAACCAGACTGGTTATTCCCCTAATTATGACCATAACGTAATGGCTTGAAAAATCTGCATAGTAGTCATTAATGAGTTCACTTAATGATCATCATTACTTGTATCATGATACCTAGTCTTAAATTTTAGATTTTTGAATTAATCATGATTAAGGGTGTTCATTCAAGCCCCTTTTTTTTCCCGGTCCGGTCTAGAATCCGGATATTTGATTTCGGTTCCCAATCCATATTACACAAGATCCAAAACCCATATATTATAAATCCGGATACATTGGTCCAGATCATGGTTTTAAATACGGGACCTGATTTTAAAACTAGTGCCCAGATTTAAAACAAATCGTCTGTTAGACAACCGCCCCGATTTTGATTTTTGTGATTACCCTCTCTCTCTCTCTCTCTCTCTCTAACTTCAAACCCTAGCCTCACCGTCGACCTTTGAGTTTAAAATCGCGCCATTCTCAGTGATTGTTCGCCATCGACGTCTAGGTTTAAAATCGCACTGATCTCCATCGATTTTGGGGTACTTTCTCGCTTGCTCTCTCTCTCTCTCTCTATATATATATATATGTTTGGGTTTGAATTTTGGTTTTCAAGGATCTGATTGTAAGCTTGTTTTCTATGAGGTCCATTTATCGGGTGGATTTTATATGTTTCTTCTATCTCTATTGTGGCTGCCATTTTTTAATCTTGTTTATGGTTTTGTTCTTTGACATTTCTATGTTTAATTGTGTGTCCATTTGACTTTGATTACTGTTAATATATGCATTCTCTGTTTTTAGAGATGGAACATAGGGGTGTTGATGCGAGATGGGTGGGCTTGTTCGATGCCAAAACTACCCTAAATGTAAATGTATGGGTAATGTATATTTCTATGTTCAAATGTAATGTTGGAGAAGTTTTTGTCAAGGAATAGTCTCATGAAGTTGTTCATTGTCTCTTGTATTTATAATTTATGTCTCTAGATTTGGTTGTTTTCCTTTTCTGTTCTTGTTCCACCCCTTTTACACTTTCTTCCTTATATGTTGTTCTTTACGAGAATGAGAAACACAAAATATTGCTTCTTGGAAAAATTATAATGAAATAGAGATTTTTGATAAATATTTTCACAACTAATTTCTCTACAAAAAGTAATAATACAAGCTTTAAAAAAAAGCGATTAAAATCTGGAAACCGGATTTTTGATTTTTAAAAAATTAGATGGATCCAGATCCAAGTCGGATCTCAATCCGGACGAATCTGGGTTGGAGTCCAAACAGCTTTTGGGCCTTTGGTTCTAGGCCGGGTTGATCCGGATTCCCTGTCCGGAATCCATTTGAACACCCTTTTAATTGTGATGTAATCGGCCAACGGAAGAAACAATTATCTTTCTATGGACTGCACTAAATGCTGAAGACACTCTTATTGCTCCAGGCAAGCAATTAGACAAAAGAAAAAAAGAAATATTACTCTTCCTGTTGGGGGCTCTTGCTGATTTTTTTTTAAATTTTTTTATTTCATGAATAAAAAATTCTTTTTTAATTATGTGTGTGATTTTGTTTTAAATATTTAAAATCATTATAAAAATCATGTGAAAAAAACCCCATAAAATACATTAGTAGAGCCTCCAGTGCCGCTGTAGGCCACCCTTAGAGAAATCATCGTTCAGAGCTACAATCTTCATGTTCTGGGTTATCAATGATACTCGGGGGGAGCAATTATCACTTGCAACTAGTGGAGTCAATATGTGGCATTGTGCGCTTAGATTTTTTATATATTTTATTTGTGGAGTCTAGGGGTATAACCGGTCTCGTTTTGTCCGATTTTGAATAAAATTAAGAACCGAACTGGTACTACCGGTTTTACATTTCTTAAAACCAATTACGCCCTGATTATCCTCTAAAATCGATAGTATTTACTGGTTTCTATCTAGTTCCGATTCGGTTTTAATAAAATGTAAATTTATAAAAACCAATTTTTTTTTTAAAAAATTCTGTTTTAATAAAAAATCGTAATCCAGTACAAAAATCTGTTTTAGTAAAAGAAATCTGTTATATAAAAAAAACTGCATTAAGAAACTGCTATAAAGTAAAAACTATTCCATAAAAAAAATTGTTCTATAAAATAACTGTTTAGCAAAACTTGTTATAAAAGAATCTGCATTAAAAAAACTGTTATGAATAAAAAGCTATTTTATAAAAAATCTACATGATCTCATATCTAATTATAAGTTATATTATTATATATAATATAGAACATATTATATAATAATATTTAAAAAATAAAAATAAAAAAGTAAATAAAACCGGTCCAGTTCGATCTGGTCCAATTTTAAAATGGATGGAGCTGGAACTGAACCGATATTATCTGGTTTTCAATTTATGAAATCGGTACTGGACCGGATTGATCCAAAATTGAAATTTCTGGTTCGGTCCGGTTCGATCTGGGCCGATTTTTCAGTTTAAATTTACACCCTTAGTGGAGTCAGATCCTCAAAAAGAAGTTGCTAACTTATGAAATCTAAAAAACCAACCGAAATCAAAATAACAAATTAATGAAAGACTACTAGTAATTATGGGTTTAGGTAAAGCAACAATTAAATTATAGATAAAGTAAAAGCAAAAAAGCAAAAGGCTACTAATTAAAACTAAGACTTCTTTCTAGTTGGTTACCACAAAGTAATAAAGCAACAAGCTTTTAATTAAAAGTACTTCCACCTACATCCTAATCAAAAGTACTATATGTAATAAGATGGTAAGAGATTTTTTAATGGAATCGCCCTGTTGCTATTTGTCTTTAAGAAATTTGGGAAGAGTATTGAAGATATCTATATGCACCAGCTTTTTAGTTGTCCATGGCACCTCATTGTTCATATTAAAAATTTAAGACCTATGCAATTAGGGGTGTGCTCCGACTCCAAAATTGTCGGAGTTCGGAGTTTCCGACTCCGACTCCGACAATCATCGGAGTCAAAAAAATATTCCGACTCCGACTCCGAAACACTGTTGGAGGCCGACACCGATCGAAGTTTAAGAATTCCGAATTCCGATCGGAAGTTCGGAATTCCGAACCCCGATCGGAACTCCGAATTTGATTCCTTCAGCGAGTTCAGTATGGGCCAAATTACACTCATTCCGAAACTAAATGATCTCAATTGGGCCATACTAACTCCATATGAGCTCATTTGTTCAATTGAGATGTATTTTTTGTGAAAAAATAAGTTAACCATGCTTACTTAACATGTATGGTAGACTTGGCAACTGGCAAGTAATCAATCCATCAGTCATACAGCTGTCTGACGTGCACAATCTTTGATAATGGAGCCAAATATTTGAGTTTCCTGCATAATCTCTTTGGATTTATCGCGTGGCGTGCATGGATAGGAAGTAACTTTTTATATTTTAATTTGCGTAACTGCGTTTAATGGTTGAAACTGATTTGAGATAGAATAAATTTTTTTAATAAATAAAAATAACTTAAGATAATAAAATAAGTTTTATGAGATTTATCTCAAATGAATTTTAATATATTTTAATATTATAATAAATTTAGATATAGTTATAAAATTTTAAAAATTTATGAATTTCGTATATAAAGAAATGTTGAATTAAAATCTCATATGTAAATAAGTTTTGACTTGAGACGAATTTAATGATATGAGAATTGAGTATTTAGATAGTAGATTCAATTGAGTTACCACAACTATTGATCTATTCAAGTTTCAGTTTTCACTACTAAGTACTAATTAGTCTTAAACAATTAAACAAAAAATACAAAGTACTAAGTAGTAATTACAATGCTAATGCCAGCCAATAGCATTATAGCATAATACAAAAAATGGTAATACAAAAAATTGTCCAGGACTCTAGACTATTAATACAAAAAATAATATAAAATATAAATTAAATTATCACTGATAGTCTGATGAATCTGGTTCAATGGGACGGTTGGGACCCATATCGATGTTACAAAAAAATAATAATAATAATTGTTGCAGCAAAGTAGTTTGTTGTTGGAACTTATACGGAATCGTACCTGAGATTAAGATAAAATTAAAATGTATTATTATATATAAAAAAAATTAAAATTAACCAAACATGAAACAAGTAACTATAAATTAGAGAAAAAATATACGTAACTGATAGTTGCTCTATCAATCATCAGCAAGTATGGTAGGGTTGATAATTAAATTTGTAAAATCATAAACAATATAAATTAAAATTTAAATAGATTTATGAAAATGAAATTATAAAAAAGATTTTTGAAGTAATTTAATAATTATATAAACTTTGTTACTTTAATAATTTAAAAAGAATTAAATAAATTAATTTAAGTTTACCTGACTCAAGTCTGTAGCTCACGGCATCAATGCCAATACTCTCTAGTCTAGTAGGTACATCACTGAGCCAGTTTTGTGTGCAAACGAGGGCCTCCACGGTTGACGGTGACAATGAACTCTGGTAGGCATCCAATACCCAACCTCCAATGCTAAATGCCGACTTAGATGCAACCGTAGTGATAGGAACGGCTAGTACATCTCGAGCAATGCGAGAGAGAATCGGGTACTTGGGTGAATTAGCTCTCCACCAAATCAAGATCTGAATCTCCTCACTAGGCTCCTTAACCTCTGCCAGTAAATATCGCTCAACCTCATTTGTACACTGCAATGGATTTCTCGTTGACCGTGCACTGGGATTGACTGGCTGCACTGGCCTGACTCGAACGAGCATCTGTGGCTAGTCCTGAGCTCGAACTCGAACGTGAGGTACCTATGGCTCGTGAGGATGAAGCAGGACTATTGGCACTATAATGGGTGTACAACTCGTTCAAATTTGCCTTGAGTGTTGTGATAAACGACTTAGCCTTCACTGCCCCGAGAACCTCTGTTGCCCACCATTCTACCACTGCCAACTTCAATCGGGGGTCGAGGATCGACGCTATGAATAATAATCTATTTATCTTCTCAACTTGCCCCCAATATTTATCATATTTGGACTGCATCTGTAATGCCATACCAGATAACAATCCACTCGGGTCAGCACAACCTTTTTTCAAGTGGTGGTGTAGCATGGAGATCTCGTTAAACCACATGTTTGCAGTCGCATATGCAGATCCAGAAACTCGCATTGTGATATCATAAAAGATTTGTAAAAATGTGACAAACTCGGATACATTTTGCCAATCGATGTTGTCTGGCGGACCGAGCCCCCTTCCATCAGGCTCTAGTAGGGCATACCTCAAACCTCCATCCTCAATCTCTAGTCGCTCAAATGTCTTCTGGTACTTTAGTGCGACATCCACCATCAGATATGTGGAGTTCCATCGAGTGGGAATATCCAGGCACAACATCTTTGAAAACTCAACCCCAACTTGTTCTGCTATTGCCTTGAACTTTTGCAGCCTTTGGGGAGAAGCCCTCGCGTACCTCACAATGTTGCGGACTTTCTTGATAGAGTCGTCTACATTTTCCAACCCCTTAACTGTTTCATCATTGAAAAATATCTAATTATCATAATAATATGAAAAATAGTACTATTTTCAAAGACTTTAATCATAAAAATATTAAAATACAAAATACAAAATTAAAACCAGAAAAACTCACCAATAATAAGGTTGATTATATGAGCAGTGCATCGAATGTGGATATACTGGTGATTTTTAATCACATTTTCTCTCGCCCTCGTATTTCGGATAAACCATTTGATGGCGGTCTCATTTGCACCGGTATTGTCAACTGTAACGCATAATATTTTTTAGATGCCCTAATCAACCAAACAATCATCCATCTCCACTCCTATTGATGCACCTTTATGGTCAACTATTTCTTTAAATCCAATAATCCTTTTTTTAAGATTCCACTCACTATCAATGTAATGTGCTGTGATACACATGTACGAGGTATTCTGTACCGACGTCCATGTGTCGGTCGTAAATGACACTCTCTGGCCAGTGGTGGAAAACATCTTCTTCATTTCTGCCTTTTCCCTCAGATGCATCTTCATACAATCTCACATCACTGTATAACGGGATGGGATTAGAAATCTTGGCCCAAGTAGCTTCACAAAATACCGGAACCCATCCTTGTCAACCGTGGTAAAGGGCATGTCATCTTTTATAATCATTACCGCAAGCGCTTCACGAAACATCTTCTCACTGTATTGAGGGACAACTAGATTCCTTATCTGTGTCCTTGTCCCATCAGTGGCTGTAGAAGTCTCGTAGCTAAGATTAGTCTGAAACCCATCTGCGTCTGCATTTGATAATTTATTACCAATATTAGTCTTAAATGAAAATTAAATGGGATCATAATCACAAAATTAAGTAGCATATAAAGCAAGACACTAACCTCTTGATGTCATCCCCTTCGCTATTTGGTAGTGCTTGCAACCGTTTAGATGTGCTGAAAGGCAAGAAGTGCCTTGCCTTTTTGAATGACACCCAACTCGAGCGCCACAATGATTGCACTCAGCCCGTGGGTTCTGGGGATCCCCACCCTCAACCTTCTCAAAATGTTCCCATGTCCACAATCTTTTTTTATTTGACTGTGGACGGGGTGGCCTCGCAGCTGCAGGGTGTACTGGTACATCCGGATCCTGAATCGGATCGTCCCCAAGGCCCATCTCCTCCTCTTCCATAAACTGGTCGGGATCTTCCACTTCCAATTCTACGTTGATTGGAAGTGGAAATCCACTGCTAGCACACGAGGTTTGTGCTCGAATGGAGGGTAGCCGACTACGGCTCGAAACTGCAGCGTGGAGCGCCGAAGGAGTCCTACCATCCGGATTCGGAACCTCATGTGGAGTCGGAGTCCCACTAGCACTGCGTGAGGGATCCATCTATTTGTAATTGTAGACCTAGAATTCAAGTATAACAATATAAAAAATGTTAGTAAATTCCTAAAAATTATAATGTTATAGTGTAGCAAAATACAATATTAAGAAACTGTTATTAGGTGAAAGTTCATGACTTGTATTGAATACAGAAATCATGACTTGTTTCTAGAGTATTTTTTTATAAGTACAATATTTCTATCTAAGTGTTTACACACACATTTATTTAATTATCAAGAAATCATCCAACCATTGCAATCAAAGTTTGAAGTCCTGACCCAGTAATCTAATTTTCTTTGAAAAAAAAAACTTGTGGAATTGTCCATAACAGAATAGGGAGTGTATTTTTTTTTTTTACCTACAATATATATATTATTTTTTTTAATAAAAATGGTCCAAGTTTGAGTAAGCCTTCTTGCTGAGTTTTACATTTAAATAGAATATACAACAACATTTAATTAGTCCAAATTCGATTTTTTTTTCTCAATGACATTTCATCGAACAGTTTACACAGATTGTCAAAACACACAATATAAACTCGAATTTATTTTATTTCATTTTATATAATAAATATTTTATAAAAAAAATTAAATTCATCTCAACCTATCTCATACATTCCAACAAATATTTCAATATATTTATATTCCATGATCTCATTAATAAATATAACCTACAAAGTACAAACATTACTATTTACAATTTTACATATAAGTTCAAATCATTTGAGATCGCGACGTCACGTCAATATTCAAACACAACCTACACTTTATTTTGTAAGTACATAACAGAATAGGTAGTGTATTTTTTTTTACCTACAATATATATTATTTTTTTTAATAAAAATGGTCCAAGTTTAAGTAAGCCTTCTTGCTGAGTTTTATATTTAGATAGAATACACAATGACCATTAATTAGGCCAAATTCGATTTTTTTTTTCTCAATGACATTTCATCAAACAGTTTACACACACTGTCAAAACACACAATATAAACTGAATTTTTCACAATATAATAACATACACAACTCACAAGCCAACCAACTCAAAGAATCACATTAAAATAATACATTTAATTAGTTTTAATTAGTTTTAATTAACACAATTAATCTCGCCTCTCGGATTCGCCGATTCGGAGGGTTAGCGGGCGTCGGGTGACATCGTAACGCAACGGCGGTGTGAGAGAGTGAAGGAGGAAGCGGCGCTAGCCACCGGAGGTTCGGAATCACCGGTGGAGAAGACGAGCAGCATTGCACTGGGGGATGGACTTTGGAGTCTCAGTTGCGGACGGGAGAAAGAAGAAGGAAGAAGAAGGAAGAAGAAGAAGGAAGAAGAAAGAGGCGGCTGGGTTATAAGAAACCCTAGACTAAACAACGCTGTTCCTATTTAATTGGAACGGCGCCGTTTAGCTAAATTAAAAAAACAAAAAAGAAAGATGTAAAACGACGTCGTTTTGCATCTTTATTTTAAAAAAAAAAAAAAACTTTGGAGTTCGGAGTCGGTATTCGGTATAAAAACTGACTCCGACTCCGAAATCCGACTCCGACTTTGGAGTCGACAATTTTCGACTCCGAATTTCGACACTGATCGGAGTCGGAATCGGAGGGGAGTTCGGATGGAAGTCGGAAGTCGAAAATTTTGCCCACTCCTACATGCAGCTTAATTGACATCATTGAAAAATTGAAATCCTTGATCTAACCATGAAGTGGTTGAATATTTGCCTGAAGCCTGAAATAGATAAACCTTGAAAAAAGTCCCTCCTTTCTCTCTCAAGTAAGGTTCTCTAAACAATTGGCCTGGTCTTATATCTGGTGAGAGTTAATTCTTTCTCAATAACGACGACATGGATGAAGACCTAGCGAAGTGTTGGGAGAGGTTAAGCCTCTCCATGGAAGAAACCTACATTGCGAAGGTTCGGTCAGAGAAGCTAAAAGGTGACCAAACCAAGAAGAAGATTTGCATCGTGGGCAAGGTCCTAATCGAGAGGGGAATCAGCAACAAAGCATTCTGATCAACCATGTTTCAAGCATGGCGTCTTTCTGGATGGGTGAGATTTAAAGACCTAAATGATCTATGTTTTCTAATAGAGTTCCAACAGAATGAGGATAAGGAAAGGGTTCTTGGGGGGAGACCATGGTTTCTTGATAGGAGCTTGATAGCCATCCAAGAAATAAATGAAACCCTATCGATTACCGCCACTTAGTTTTGGTTCGAGCCCTTCTGGCTGCAATGTGACAATTTCCCCTTGGCGGCAATGACTGAGGAAATAGGAGAGAATTTCGGGAACTCCTTTGGCCACGTGATTAGGGTGGATGCTAAGTTTGACGAATCGGCTTGTGGATAATGCCTAAGAATCCGGATGGCGGTGGACCTAAGCAAGCCATTGCTGAAGGGGAAAATGATTGATTTTGACAAGCAAAAATATTGGATATTCTTCAAATACGAGCAACTCCTAAGTTTTTGCTTCCAATGTGGAACTTTGCTCCATAGAGGGAAAAAGTGTGCTTGGGCAATTTTTGGTTTGAACCCTGAAGACAAACAAGCACTTCCTTTTGGGCCATGGTTAAGGGCTCCACCTATGAACACTTCGATACTCGACCAACATAAATATGGAGGCAGTAATAAAGAGGGTAAAGAGGATAGCAGAAAGTAGGACACTGCAGGGGACAAAGAGAATGTTAACACTGGTGACCCCACAACGAATAACAGGACCTGTGTCAATGAAGGCTCCTCTAACAAGGCAGTATGATCTAGTGGAACATATAGAAAAGGATGAAGTGGCTGTCAACCAGTCTGTCGATTCACCCTAAGAGATTCGTGTCACGATACTAGAACAGCAGCTGGGAGGACTATCTCTGCAACACAACATGGAAGTGGACCCCGAGAGGCTCAATGAGACCATTTTGCCCCAGGGAAGAAAGCCCAACAATGTAGCAGGGGACTTGCCAAAAAAGCAGCAAAGTGAGATTTCCAAGAGTCACGTGGGACAGTAAATTTGTTGAGAGAAAATGGTCAGATTGGTAGGTGGAAGAGGAAAGTAAGAGGCCATGACTCTTGGGAGAATGCCCTTAATGACATCACAAATACCTCAAGCTCTTCTGGATCCAAAAGAAGTGGTTCATTTAAAGACAATGAGGCTGTCCCGGCCACCATGAAGTCCAAGGCAAAGGAAGTTAGTAAAGAAGTCCAAACTGAAGTGGCAGAGGTTGAGTTCCAGCCTTGAACTCAGCCTCTGCCACCCCTAATGGACATCTTTTCATGAAATTGCCCAGGGCTTGAGTCCCCTCGGGCAATTAGAATCCTTAGTAAACTAAGTAAGTTAAAAAAGCCCCATTTAGTCTTTCTCATAGAGACTAAGTGCAATCAAAGGAAAATGGAAAAGGTTGAAATATCATTTTTGTTTTGTTGTTGACAATTTAGGCTCAAAGGGAGGTATTGCCCTACTTTGGAATAATAATTGGCAGGTTGGGAAAACAAGCTACACTAGGTGGCATATCAATGCTATGTTTAAGGATGGAGTAGATAGCCCCCTTGGAATTTTATGTTTATGGCCACCCGGAGTCGGCAAAGAGGATGGGTAGCTGGAATCTTCTCAAGATGCTGAAACCTAGAAACCCTACGTCGTGGATTTGCACAGGTGACTACAATGAAATACACCACCAAAGAGAGAAACAAGGAGGTGCTTTCAGACCTTACAAACTCATAGAGAATTTTAGAGGAGCCTTAGACTACTGTGGTCTGAAAGATCTGATCTACCACGGCTCCCAATTCACCTGGTCGAATGGTAAAAGTGGCAGGGACTTTACCAAGGAAAAAATCAATAAAGCGATGGCTAACCAAGAATGGTTTCAGAGGTTCAAATCTGGGACTTGTGAGATTCTTGCAGCAGTAAGGTCTGATCACAACTCCCTATTCATCTGCACTAAAGGCTCGGTGCAAGCCAAAGGACACAGGAAACTCCCCTTTCGATATAAAGCGGCATGGGGAACCACAGAAGGTCATGAAGAGGTCATCAAGTCAGCTTGGTTTACGGGAGTGTCTAGGGAGACCCTTGCTACAACCTTGAGATCAAAACTCGAGCTTTATCAAGCGGACCTACCCTCTTGGAGTCAAAGACTTAGGCTACATGATTCTGGAAATCTGAAAGAGATATGGAGTTAATTCAACAGCTTCAAAGTAGAGGTGATGGAACAAATGTGGACTAGTGAAAACCCTTCAAATTAAAGTCGACGGATCCCTTGCAGATCAAGATATGAAGTGGCATCAAAGGGTGAAACAACATTGGTTGCAAAAAGGGGACAAGAACACCAGCTTTATCCACAAACAAGCTTCACAGAAGAAGAAGTCTAATGCCACCTCTGTTATCACAGACTCCACTAGACAAGTTGTCAATGACCCTGCTCTCATTGGTGCAATTGTGACAAATTATTTTTCACCCATGTTCTCCTATTCTTTTCCTACTCATATAAATACTTGTCTTGAGTTTATGGAGCCAAAAGTTACCCCCAGCATGTTGGAAATGCTTGAGAGACCCTTTTAACAGAGAGGAAGTCTATTTGGCCATGTTCCAAATGAACCCTCTCGGGTCACCTGGTCCTGATGGGTTCTTGGCTACTTTTTATTAAGGAAACTGGAACTTAGTTGGAGATGAAGTCACGGATTATGTTCTCCAAGTGGTCAATGGTGATGAAGGAGTCCAAGAGATCAACAATACCTTTATCTCCCTGATATAAAAAGTAAAAAATCCTTTGAAGGTGACAGATTTCAGACCCATAAGTCTTTGAAACGTCCTTTACAAGCTGGTTTCAAAAACCTTAGCCAACTGTTTGAAAATAATTCTTCCCCACCTTATTTCAGAAAACCAAAGTGCCTTCGCCCCGAGTTGACTTCTCACGGATAACACATTAGTGGCCTATGAGATGCTACATTCTTTGAACTCAAGAATGAAGGGGCAAAAAGCATATGACCGAGTGGAATGAATCTTTGTGAAATCCGTTATGGAAAAATTGGGTTTTCCAAAACAAGATGCATAGATTCAATATCGTATTCCATTTTGGTTAATGGAGAACCGCAGGAATTGTTTTGGCCATCTAGGGGGATTCGACAAGGGACCCCCTATCCCCTACATTTTTATTTTGTGTGCTGAGGCACTCACTGTTATGTTGAATAAAGCAGTGGAGAGGGGGGAACTCAGTAATGTTCCCATTGCCCGAGGCCCAACTAAGGCCAATCATTTGTTTTTTGCAGATGACAACCTCCTGTTTTGTCAGGCTTCCTCCCTTGAACTTTACAAGCTTCTTGATATCCTGTACACATGAGAAGGCCTCGGAACAAGTTCTTAACAAAGACAAGTCATCGGTTCTTTTTAGTAAGAATACCAAGGCACAATTCCAGATAAGTCTTCTCCAAATAACAAACAGCTGTCAGCTCCTCAAAATAACAATGGGTCTCATGAGAAAATAACAACTTTTGCCCAGGTCTCATTGACAATACCTGGGCAAAAGTTGTTAATTGGACCACTAAAAAACTGTCAGCAGCAGGAAAAGAAACCCGTTTAAAAGCTGTCCTCGAAACCATCCCAACCTACTCAATAAGCATATTTCTCCTCTCCCTATCCATTACTAAAAAAATCAACCAACTCCTAAGAAAATTTTGGTGGGGATTTAACGAGGATCACTCCAAAATACAATGGGTTTTATGGGAAAAAATTAGCTCCTTAAAAGAGGATGGAGGCCTTGGTTTAAGGGGTTTTAGAAGTTTCAACCTTGCTATTTTGGCCAAACAAAGCTGGAGAATGTTGCAAGAGCCCTCAACACTAGTTTCCAGAGTTTTTAAACATAAATACTTCCCTTCTTGTGGCCTTTTGGATGCTAAAATGGGAGCTGGTCCCTCATTTGCCTGGCATAGCATTTATGCAGGTTTTAATCTCCTCAAATCTGGACTCATGTGGAGGGTGGGGGATGGTAAACTTATTAATCTTTGGAAGGATAGGTGGATCCCCTCCCTACCTTCTCTCTAAGTAGCCTCTAAAAGTGTCCTAGAATGTTGGTGTGAGCATGTTGATTACATCACTGACCCTTGCCTGAAATGTTGAAGGCCAAATCTGATGGTGGAGATGTTCTCTGAAACTGAAATCCAAGCAATACTGAAAATCCCTATTAGTTTGGGAAGCCATAATGACAAATTGACATGGCAATTTTTTGCAAATGAAATTTATTCTGTTCGTAGTGGATACCATCTCCAAAGACAATTAGAGACAAATGAAGAGGGGGAAGCATCAGGAAAGGGCTCTGAAAACCAAGCATGGAAAAGTATTTGGAGAATGAGGGTTGCCCCAGCTGTCAAATCTTTCATTTGGAGAGCATGTAGTTAGGCTCTTCCAACACTAGCCAACTTAAAAAGAAGAAAGATTATTGAAGAACGCACCTGTCCCTTGTGCTTCCAGGAATCAGAAACGTCGGGCCATGTACTATGGAGTTGTACCGCTACTAAAGACATTTGGAGTCAAAGTTGTATTAAAATTCAAAAAATGTCCATGGACAATGATCATTTCATTCATGTTTGGGCAGGTCTAGCGGACAAGTTGTGACATCCCTAGATTGAGGAGGCAGTAGTGGTCTTGAGGCTTTTATGGACTGGAAAGAACAATTTCCTGCATGGAGGAGAATTCACCTCCCCAAAAACCCTCCTACTGAAAGAAAAAGATGACATCTAGGCATATAGAGATGCTAATAGCAGAATTAATCCTGTTGTCCAGGCCACCCAGACCTTCAAAACATGGCTCCCACCAAACATGGAGCACCACAAAGTTAATTGGGACATTGCTACTAACCAGGCCAGGAGAAGAATTGGTATTGACGTTTTAATTCGAGATCATAATAGCCAAGTTTTTGGGGGCGCTAAGGGCCAATAGACCACACCCAGGTAGTGTGTTTGATTGTGAAGCCTTGGGACTAATTATAGCTGCCACATTTTGTAAAGAATTGCACCTCCAATGGATCTACCTTGAAGGGGACTCAAAGTTGGTCATTGATCAGCTGCTGAAACTAGGTCCTAACTGGAGTCTTGGAGGTCTGATCATAGAAGATACAAGGGATTTTCTAGCTGGTCACTGCAAATGGATTGCTTCACATGCCTTTTGTGAGGCTAACCAAGTAGCCCACACACTAGCCAAATTCACTCTTTGTATTTTAGAAGATATGTATTGATGAGTGTAATTTTGACATGATTTTAATTATCTTTTTACTTATTAAAATTGTTAGTTTTCTTATATTTCTTTTTATTTTATTTTGATTTATGTTTTTTTTTTTTTGTGTTTGAAGGAATGAGAAGAAAAGAAAAAAAATAATTAGAAAAGAGCTCAATCGAACTCACTCGGCGCACCACATCCACGCACATGCATGGGATTTAAAAGCAAGTGAGACTTGCACTTAATAATGGATATGGGCCCATGCAACTGTAGATTTCATTCAAGCACCGCAAGATACAATGGGGAATTTAATTGGATTTGGAGATTAAAAGCAGGCGCACTTAATAATGGATTTGAGCCCGACAAATTAACTCCTTATAGGAGACGACATTTCAATGGGCTGGAATTAGAGTTAGAGTGAGATTAATTTACACTTTGGATTCAATTGGGGCACGACACTTTACATTGGACCTAAGGGGCTGCACGCATATATTTAGTGGATGTTTGGCACCGCGAGGAGAGCAGACCTGAGAAGAGTAAAATAAAATAGAACAAGCCATGAGGTGCAGGGAGATTTTATTGGAAATTTTCTTTGGAGTTTTTTTTAGGAGGATCTGAAATATAGAAGTGAGAGCTGTATGTTTCATCAACCGATTCCAATGAAAAATATGAGATAAATTTGTTTTCTTTTTAATTTTATTATGAACTAAAATTTATTTTTTAGAGCATTGCTGTAGTCTAACATTGAACACATTTTATATTTTGAGTTATTTTATTTTTAATATTTTCATGATTGAATGTTTAATTTTTATTTTTAATGCTTATAATTTTTTATGAATTATTGTTTGATCAATTGAATTACATTGAGACTGAGAGGTGATTTGTTATTTTAGTTCTACAATTAAACATCATTAGTTGAACAAAAGTAGAGATACTTTACCGTGATTAGTGTGATTTTTCAAAAAATTCAAAGAACGTAATGAGGTTTTAGTTAATTAAATTCATATAGAGATATGGAGTTGTTAGTTGGAGATATTTATAATATTATTCGAGAGAAGATATTGAATAGTGAAGAAATTTTTAATCATCAACATGAGATTATTAGATTAAATACTTAAGAAGAATAAATTGTATGGGATTTATTAGGTGAAATTAACCGCTCTAGATCTATTCTTATCATATTTTTACACTCTTAGATTTTAATCTTTATTATTTTTGATTCGTAGATTTTTTTTGTTAAGTAATTTAATTTAATTTAGACGGTAAAAAGGTTCAATTTATTTTTGATTTTTCAAATAGTAATTAATTTAGTAAATTCCATTATCAATAGCATAATTAATTCTTGTGGGTTCGACATCTGTTTTCTATAAAATACTTTACTACTTGTTGCAATTCTGTGCACTTACAGATAATTTTATGCGAACAAGTTTTTGTCGCCGTTGTCGGGGATTGATTATTTGTTATTGATATCGATATGAGCTAGATTTTTACTAGTTTGGATTATATTTTATATTTAAAAATTAAACTAAGTGCATCTGAGTTTGTATTATTTCTTTTAAGGAATTAGAAGTGCATACTCCGATCTAAACCATTAGACCATACAGTATTTGATCTCGAGATTGAAAGAACCTTACGTCAAATCAAGAAAGAGAAGAAGAAACGCTAAGAGACTATGCTATGCCCTCGGCCAATGGGGCTACATTGAGCATAAGGAGGCCAACCATACAAGCCAATGATTTTGAGATCAAGCCAGCCATCATTCAAATGATACAATAGACTATCCAGTTCGGGGGGCTGTCACAAGAAGATCCTAATGTCCATATTGTAAATTTCTTGGAAATTTGTGATACTTTTAAACAAAATGGAGTGACAGATGATGCGATTCGACTAAGATTTTTTTCCTTCTCACTCAGGGATAAAGCAAAAGCTTGGTAGAATCTTTGCCACCTGATATCATTATTACGTGGGAGGAGTTGTGTAATAGTCCAAAATTTTCAAGATAAAGCATTTACATGAGAATATTTTAAAAGGATTTATTGGAAGTATATTTTTCCATGGAAATAGAATTTGAGACTTGGATAATAACTGTGAACTATGAAAAGATGAAATTATGCATTCTAGGATAAATTATGGATGGACTTTTGAGAATTGTAACGACATATAAACTAGAGAAATTCAATTTGGACCTAGAATGAGATAAGTTTTGGAAATTTAGGGAGAAATTCGAGAGGAAGTGATAAAACCAAAGATCAAATACTTGGTGTGCCCGAATGAGTTCTCTGACTGGTCCAACGAGTTTTAGTATAATGATCATAACTTCTTCATATGAGATCCGAATGAGGTGATTAAAATTAGTATAGAACCTTAAGATGCAGGTATAAAACTTTCATGTTTTGGTTTTTTGAATATTCTGATTGGATAAAGGACTTAATTGGGTGTGAAGTGGACGACCCTGGATTGAGCCCAATTGGTAACCGACTTAGATGAGTTGTCTTATGTTCGGTCATGTGACGAAAATTAGGATTGTATATCAATTTTTCTAAGGTCTTGACATGTGTAGGAGTATGTGTCATGTGAAGATGAAGTGATTTAGAAGCTTTTGTTGGCTGAAAACAATAGATAAACATTGGGGACAAGTTTTCTGCTGGCAGACAACTAAGTGAACTAAGTGAGCTAATTTCAAATTTCCTTCCAACCAGATCATGGAGTGGGCTTCTAGAACATCACATATGGTGTCTTGGGGAGGTATACACGTGGTCAAGTGAGGGTAAGAAGGGGCTGAAACGTGGCTGGCCTTTGGAGAAGCTAAGAGATCTGATTATGCATGGCTGGGTAGACAGCCAGCTCATGCCAACTCATACCCCCCCATATGGTCTATTTCTCAACCATTGATCTTGATAAGCTGCCAAGTAACTTAGTATGGACCCTTAGATGAAGATTTTTGCAGCCACACCTAAGATTTAGAGTGATCGTTAGGCTAAGTAAGCTGAACACTACATCACTTATTGGCAAAGGGCTGAATTGGTTTCACCCTTGGTTGTTTACTCTCCCTTTTCATGCAAGTGTTGTCCTTCTCCCTATAAATAGTCACCTCCAGTTCCTAAGGTCTCTTTTGGATGAGAAAACCCATGCCCAACACAAGGAAAAAGCAAAGAAAATAGTCTTTTAACCTATTAACGTCAAAACAGTTCCTATGTTAGCTAATTGAGTAATTTTGAGGGAATCCTTGCAAGAGGTTGGTTCTGTCATCAATTTAAGCCTAGAGAAAATTGGTAAGTGCATATATTAACTTAATCTTGGTATAAAATAAGTGGTTTGGTGATTAGATTATGTTTGATATTTATTTGAGCTTAATCGTTGTTTATGTGTTAAGTTGAAACATCTTAGATTTTGGAGTAGTTTTTGCTATGGAAAAATGTTAGGAAAATTATGAGACTTTATATATTTTATGATGCTATATGAAGAAGATTATGTGAAAATATGGGGTCTTGACTTGAGAAAAAAAAAAGAGAAACTATTCTAGTGAATTTCGGCCTTGACAGGATTGTTATTGGTAGATTTGACACATTTTAGTAAATCGGGCAAAACTTATTCATTTGATATTAGATTTGAATGATTCAAGAATATATGAAAATATAAGAGAAAGATATACAACTTTTATGTTTTGAGATTTAAGATATAAGGACTCAATCAGGGACGATACTGGGATTGAAGTGGTAGAACTGAGTTTATCATAATAGGCATTAATTTTATTGGTGAATTTCTTCTAAAATTTTTAGTGACTTGATTTATAATTATTTGAATGATATTTTAATAATTATGGTAAGTTTAGAAACTCTAGTTTATTTGGAAAATTTTCAAGAATCATCATGCAAGAAATTATTGAAGAATTAACCAAGAAAATTATATAGTTTAAGCTTGAATTTATTTATGAAAGCTAAGGAAAATTTGACAAGTTGTAAATGTGGATTTTGGCTTGAGCTGAATAAGAAGAAAATGAGGTTGATTACCCATAGGGTTCGGCCAGCCTTGATTTAATAATATTTTAATATTTTATTTTGTCATTTAAGCATTTTTGGTTATAAATTGACATTATGAATTGATGTGACGTAAATGATTGTATATGTAATGTGTCTTACTGTGATATAAATTCACATATTATAAGTTTTATATGGACATGAAATATGCATATCATAAGTCTAAAGTTATACGTATGTTATATTACGTCACATGCATGTGTTGTCATAAGTCATAATGTCTATTTTGAGAGAATCCATTAAGAAAACTTTACAAGTGAAGAGATTAAGAGGTCAGACTCGTCATGATGGAAATGCCGATACGTAACGCCTAGACGATTGACGAGAATAAAGAACTCGGCAGGGACGGCGATACATAACGCCTGTCAAGGTTTAGAAGGTGGATAAGGCCCAACTAAGGGTAACAATACTAGATATGGCCCAACCAGGGGTAACAATACTGGACATGGCCTGACCACGAGTAATAATAATGACATTGGCTCGACCACGGGTAATAATAGTGGTATAGCCTGACCACGGGTAATAATAGTGGCATGGCCCAACTACGGGTAATAATAGGGGATATAAGAACAAGAATTTTAAAATAAGAATGAAAAGTCCATGCATGAAATAAGTTTATCAGTGTGAGTCCACATAAGAGATAAGTCTAAGTTATGTATGAGTCACATGAAGCATGCCATAAATGCACACTCTGGTTGTTTGGATTGTATGTGATTATTTTATAATGTCTATATTTTTATTAAGTTACGTATGTACTTACTGAGATTTCCAAGGAAATCTCATTCTTGTATGTTTCTTTTCTTCTTGGAATTTGATTTTCGCTGTAGGGTTGGATAGCGATCATGGGCTAGGTTCCAATTGCTCGAGAGACTTGGAGAAATCCTAAGAGGTCTCCAGAGTACTCTCTCTCTCTAGAAGTTTTGACCCACTTAGTAGTAGGGACCGACATCGGCATGGAGAAAGAATTTCCCAAAGTGAAGAAGGAGCCTAGGCGACCCTAAATTGAAATTTTGATAAGTTTGTATATTGACCGAGATGACAAATTGGGTTATGCACGTTAGGATACAATGTTATTTTAAGAATGGGTGATGTGGATATTATGATTTTATTTCACCATGTGATTATTAGAAAATTTTAATCAGAATTTTTCTGCTGTGATTTGCATTGCATGTACTAGTAAGTTTAGGTGCATACATTAAATTTCGATAAGTACGGGGGTGAGTAGCCTAACGTTATTTACCCTGACACTTCAATTTACGTTGAATTACAAACGTAAACTAGGGACGTCACAAGTTAGCACAAAAATTCTTAGCAAAGTATTTCCCTCCTGCAAAGACAGTAAAGTTAAAGAATGATATCACCACGTTCATCTAATTTGAGGGTGAATCATTATATGAAGCATGAGAGATGAAAAAAAATTTGTTGCGAAGGTGTCCTCATCATGACCTTCCAGTATGGCTTCAAGTGCAAACATTCTACAATGGTCTAGGAGCTACAAACAGATCTATAGTTGATGTAGCAGCTGGAAAGGCTTTAATGAGTAAAACTCATGAAGGAACTTACGAATTTCTGGAAGAATTGACATCCAAGAACTATCAATGGCCTACTGATAGAGCATTGTCAAGAAAGACAGCTGGAGACTTTGAGCTTAATTCTATTACCGCATTGGCGGCATAGAAGGGATTAGGCCTAAGAGACTAAGCCCATCGGGTCTAATATCTTGGAAGCCCAAGATAAGCCTTGGAGGAACAAGGAGGTGCCACTCGACTTTAGAAAAGGGTAAAATAAAAATTTTTGGAAGAATGTACTTTGGACACTTGTCAAGATCTTGTGGAAAGGAAAGGTAAAGTGAAATAAAGCCCAAGAAAAGCCCAAGGGATTCGACCATAGGGGTTGGGCACCACTTGTAGTTTTTGAATCTCATTTGGACACGTGCCAAGCTACGACACAACCGACCTTTTTTCTTTTTCTAAAATGTGTCTTACTTGGAAAGAGGAAAATGTGGTTCTAGAAGGTTTTTGTGTAAGAAGGAAGTGTGGTAGGCAAATCAAGGCCTCCTTACACACTTCACACACGCCATGTGTTGCAAAGAGTGGAGGATTAGGTTTTAAGTGAAAAGACTTAGAAGCCATTTTTATGCTCTGAACTTAGACACATGTTGAAGGGTGAAATGAGAAAAGGGAGAGATATGATTTTTGGATTTGAGGGGGGAGATATAGTTGAATCCCCTTGATGTCTTCCCCATGACACGCCATCATGAGGGAGAAGCTGATGGAAAAGAGGGACAAGTGGCAAGTATGCAATGGGTGGAAAATTTGCATGGCCAGTCCTATATAAAGCCATGACCAAAATTTAAGAGAACTTCTTGGCATGCTTTTTGCCTTCCTACCCTTTAGGGTGTTGGCCAAGACTATTTTCCACTAAGTTACCATTTTTCTTCACTTTCTCACTAGCCAAACACTCTTGTATTTTCATCTTTTTGAGTTTTCTACGTTGTTTTTCAAGGGAAAGATCACTATACGAAGGTAAGCGCATTCACTACTCGGTTTAAGACACCATGCACGATTTTGAGTGGGGAAATAATCTTATTATTTTTGGACCTAGAGGTTTTTCTATACAAACACTTACTTTCATTCAAAAACTAGGGTTCTTACTTCTTTTAAAATGGAACCTCAGATGTTCTTGAGGTCTTGAATGAAGAAAAATGATATTTTTAATAAAAGAGTTTTAAGTTTCAATAGAGGAAATAAAACTAAGATTTTGACTCCTTAGAGTTTTGGCCCTAGGGCTTTTGGAATGAATATTTGGTCTTCCAAAGCACCAAGTACCTACTATCACTTGGAGATTTCGAATTTAGGATTTTCATGCTCAAATCTTAATTCGTTCTAGATTTATTTTCGGATTTCTTGCTTGTTGTTCTTGAAATTTTGTAAGTAAACTCTATACTTATATGGAATAGTATTTGTATATATTGTGTGAACTTTATTTGTAGGTTGTTGCTTAATTATTTACATATTATTATCTTAAGTATATGTAAGGGTTTTGGCCTATGTTATTTTGAGGATTGATTGTTGTTTATTTCATGGGAACATGGAGATGATATGACTTGTGTATTTTGGCCTAGGTGTATGGAGATGTGTGGATTGGTTATTTGATGAAAATCATGAGGTTTAAGGACCTATGAGATTCGGTCATGAGGAAATTTTAGCAAAACTTGGGAATTGGTTAAGAAATCCAAAAACCAGAAATTGATTGGGTTAAAATGGATCTATAAGATGAAAGGGGGAATCCCTGGGGTAGAATTGTCTAGATACAAGGCTAGACTAGTGGTTAAAGGGTTTACATAGAGGAAAGTGGTAATTTACACTGAAATCTTCCCTTTTGTTGTTAAACATACTGCCATAAGACTCTTACTTTCCTTTGTGGCTAGTCAAGATATGTTCTTAGAACAACTAGATGTTAAAACTATAGTTTTGAATACTGTACCGTACCGGTTGGTATGGCCAAAATATGTCGTATCAGCCAGTTGTCCGGTACAAAACTAGGCCTGTTTCGTACCAGCTCAAATACCGACTGTACTAGATTTTTTTTTTCATTTCTTGCTATTTGTTTCTACTATAATTCAGACTAGACTACTTACATATATATATAATATATTTATATGTTGACTATTATTTTGAAATATAATTTATATATGTATTTATAGATATAATTTTTTTATATATAGATTATTTCAAAATGGTACACAAAACGGTATCAATATTAAAATATTTTATTTTAGTGTCTTGACCAGTATGCCTATCGGTACAGGATTCAAAATGTTGGTCAAAATTGCTTTTTTTACATGGGGAGTTAGAAGAAAATTTATATATGCAGCCCCTCGAAGGCTTTGTTAATGAAAAGTCTAAGAATCAAGTATGTTTATTAAATAAATCACTGCATGGCCTTAAATAGTCACCAAAACAGTGGTACAAAAGGTTTGATAATCACATGCTTCATATAGATTTTGATAAGAGCAATTATGATAGATGTGTATACTATATACAACTTGAAAGTGATCCAATATTGTTGTTATTATTTGTGGATGACATATTGGTAGCATGTAGGGATAAATTTCAACTTGATCAAGTAAAAAGTATGCTTAAGTCAAAGTTTGAAATGAAGCACTTAGGACCTACTAAAAGGATTTTACGGATAGAGATATCAAGGGAAATGAATAAAAAACTTCTCTTTCTATCTTAAAATTCTTATATATCTAAACTGTTTGATAGATTTGGCATGAATCAAGTAAAATCTGTATGCACCCCTATCGAGTAACACTCAAAGTTGTCCTTAAATTAGAAACCTAAACTAGACAAGGAGAAAAATTTTATGAAAAAAATTCCATATGCCAGTATGGTCAATATGGTTGGGAGTATCATGTTTGCTATGGTCTGCACTAAGCCTAATTTAACTTATGTTGTAAGCATGGTTAGTATATTTATAGGTAATCTTGGTAAACCACATTTGCATACACTTAAATCTATTTTTAAATACTTATCTAGAACTAAACATTTGGGACTAACATTTGGTGTGAATGTGCAGGTTGGTTCAGACCTACAAGGGTAATTTGTTGATTCTCACTATGCAGGTAACTTAGATACTAGAAAATCTCTAACTGGTTTTGTATTTACATTGTTTGGAGGACCTGTCAGCTGGAAAGCCAACTTACAACCTATTGTGGGTTTGTTAACAACTGAAGCTGAGTACATAGCCATGACTGAAGCTATAAAACAGGCTATATGATTAAAGGGGATATCTCGGGAGTTGGGAATGTACAATGACAATGTAATTGTGTTTTGTAATAATCAAAACACTATTTACCTTGTCAAGAATTAAGTTTTTCATGAGTGATTCAAACATATAGACATTAGGTTGCCTTTTGTTAGAGATGTGATAATTGAAGGGAGGCTTTTAGTTGAGAAGGTATCCACTAAAGATAACTCTTTGGATATGATGACTAAGTCTTTACCTACACTCAAGTTTAGACAATGTTTAAACTTGATTAATATGAGAAATTGTTAGTCCCCACTAGGGAGAACATTGCAAGAATAGCACCTGAGCTTGAAGACTTGTGCAAGTATCAAATGCTTGCCAAGATGGAAATTTGTTAGAAGTGTCGACCATTTGCCTTGCCATGTGTATTAGATGAAGGGCTCAGATGAGAAGGCTCGGTTAAAATGCTAAAGACCTAATTCCAGGGTCATTTCAGTCTTTGTCTATTCCCTTGTATAAAAGCTTACGTGCATAGTACATTTACACTGACTTCATTTTTTGTGTTAACTTGAGATCGCTCTGTTGCCCAGAGAAAAGCAATATAGAGAGAGTTAGAGCTAGGGTTTCACCATATTGGGGAAATCGGCATATACTGCTGTAATCGTGCAATTTAGATTGTAAATCTCCATTGATATTAATAAAGAAACTTGCTGGTGTTGTTCCTGTCGTAGATGTAAACTATTAAGGTTGAATCTCGTAATCCTTGTGTCTTGATTTTCTTGCTATTTTGATTTCTATTTTCTTGTTTTAGTTACCTTATTAATCTGTGAATTTTCTAACAAGTTTGGCAAAGTTTTTGTGTTTGAACAATTACAAAAACAATGAAATATTTATTAATAAATTAAATTCCTTAATATATGCATTCTCTATTTTATACATTTATAATAATCTTGTTATATCTTTATTAATAATTATGATAGTAATTATTTATAATAAATTATTTAAATTTATAAAATTTAATATAAATAATGATTCGCGTATTACGCAGCTACGCTAGTTATAAATTCGTATGGGTTAATTTATAAGTGCTGAGGAAATTCAGTATGAACAGTGAAGTGGGTGATAATAGTATAAGAGGAGCATTGTACGAACCGTTCGAATAATCATTAATCGATCGTACACGTGTATTTTGGTAATTGGGATCAGAATCATGACTACTTTTTTGGGAAGATGATCTTCATGTAGTGTTGAGACTCGACATGCGTTGGGTATTAGAGATCGGGACGTTTAGGTCTACACGATAGCTGCTAGCATGAAGCGACCCGCCCAGCCTTTAACTTATGTCCATTCCGGCCATGACAACATTTGGATGTAATGGAAGGGAAAAAATCAAGGGAAGTACACAATTACATATATAACTTAATATATAAGTTTCCACGGCTGATCTAGAATGCTTGAGAATGTTCAAGATACGGATCAGTTTCGTTGTAATTATTCATGTGATCAAAGCAAACTCGCATGCAGAGTACTACGTAGTTTCCATGTTCACATTTGACAAGAGTCCATTTAGAGGATTGAAACTGACTTGGCTAAAATCTAACTTTAATCATTTTTAGCTAACAAGACACTTAAAAACCAAACATTGAATTAGTCATATCTAAATAATTTTATACTTTAACTATAGTGATTCACCAAATATGTAGATAGATGGTAACTTAATTAACCATACAATATAATTTTCATTTCTCACTCTTACCAAATAAGTAGATGTTTTTTGTAATTAAAAATTTTGGTTATTATTTATTTATTAAATATAAAATATGATAAAAATAAATAAATTAGTTAATATTAATCAGAATATTAATTATTAATTTAATTAGAATATAATTATTAGTGATATTAATATTTAGTGTTAATTTGAAATTTAATAAATGTAATAAATACTAATATTAAGTTAATTAGAATACAATTATTATTAATATTAATATTTAACATTAATTTAATATTTAATAAATGTGACAAATATTAATATTAATTTAACTAGAATATAACTATTATTAACATTTAATTGGTAAAATAACAAATGTGATAAAAAAATAAATTAAATAAAAAAATATTAACTTAATAATTTTTTATTATTATATAGGAAGTAAATAGAAGATCCAATATGGGGATTAGATTTTAATGGGATAGGCAAATACAAACTTATGTAATATTGCTAAAATTTGAATTTGCATTTAGCCAATTATGAGAATGCTCTTAAAGCCTAGTTTGGAGAGAAAGATATTTTTATCTCATTTTATTTCATCTTAGCTTATCTTATATTCAAACACCATAAATTCAAATATTTTTAATTTCAAATTTTCAACTTTTTCATCTAATCATTATCTATTTATTGCCATTTTCCCAAACTTTTTCAAACGAAATACAAAAAATAATTCACTTTTTTAAATCCCAAAATTACAAGATAATATTAAATTCTAGTAATATTTTAACTTTATAATTATATTTTTATTTAATTTTTTCTCTCATTTCTTAAAATTCTATGAAACATTAATTTAACTCAAATTATTTCCTAATTCATCTCATCTCCACTCAAATATCTCATTAATACTATTTATAAATCATTTCAACTCATTCTAAAAAATAAGCTTTAAAATAACCCCATAGCTCTAGTACTAGTCACTATCACAAATTTGGGCTTTAGTGCCAGACAAGAGCATCACAAAAAATGACTAAAACGTCATGAAAGACTTTTGGTGATAGTTAGAACCATCACGACAATCATCACAACAACCGTCAAAGTAAGTGCGTCACATATAAGTATTTGTGACACTTTACTGCTCAATATCTACAAAAAGTATTTTTTGTGACAGTTGGTGTCTTTCCTTTTGATGTAATGTCGAACATTAGAATAGTTAATGACGATTCAAATGTGTCATCAAAAGTCACGTTTGAACGTACAGTATGACGTTCTAACGTAAACCCATCTGATTGACATTCAAATGACATACTACTTCATTTGTTTCTCCAACGTTCAAACGTTATTACTGTCGTTTGAATGCTGGTCACATCTTAAAGTTTGAACGTTCCTAAACCAACGTTCGAACGTTACGTTTGAGCATGTTTGAAGTTAATTTGATGAACATTCGAACGTTTTGTCGGACATTAGAATGTTAATTTCATAAACATTCGAACGTTTTGGTTAGTTCATTTGAACACAGTTGGAATTAAGGTTTGAACATTTGACGTGCACATTCGAACGTACTTGTCAGAAATGGTAAATTTTAATAAAATTTAAAAGCATACAAATTGTATCATATTATATAATCAATAACAACTTACGATGTCTTATAACATATCAAAGTTAAATACTAAAAATTATAAATAATAAAAAAAGATAAAATTTATCTTCTTTTTTCCTTGTCCACCGCGATTCTATTGTAGTGACATAACACGCTCCATCTGGGGTGCATCTCCCTCTGCACTTATTCTTGGATTGCAGTGCGCATTCTTTCCTTCTGCTCTCTGCTGCTGTTGCAGACGCATTTCTAGATCAGAATGTCGCTCCATGAGAGGATTCCCTATAAGCTAAATGCATCTTCAACATTCTGTCCTGTAATTTGAAAGAAAACACACATGAAGCAACAAAATTAAGGTTCTCCAACATTTTGTCCTGTAATTGAAATATGAACAAAAATAAATTATTCAGATATTGCATAATTAGTTTGAGAAAATTAATATCGCTTACATAATTTTCTGCAGAGGCATAATCCATCCGTTCATTACGTTCGTTGGTGTGAGCAACAGCATAGACATGAATGAGGAAAAAATTTTCAAAATCATCATGTTTCTAGCAAAGACATAATAGCAATTGACAAATTTAATGGTAGTAATTAAATAATATTAAATATCAGAAAAATAAATGAATTTCTATGAGTTATTAAGTACCATCTTCTTAGTAAGACGGTAGAATGACCTTGAACCTGCACGATGATAGACAGTGAGAGCAGATCTATTATGTGCATTCGTCTAACTTAAAATCTACAAAATTAATTAATAATGTTATTGTTAATTTAGAACGGATACAAATGTAAGTAACTAACTAATTTAGAATACATGATAATCAGGACTTGCAAAAAGATCACAACGCTTCACCCAATCATCTAACTTCATCTTCTGGAAAGAAACTTCGTAGCCTCTTCCAACGTCTGAAACTTCTTGAAGTGCTCATGGTATTAGCCCTTGTGACGTCAGAATAATATAGCCATCAGTCCATTCACAGTTCTTACATCTTCGGTATGAGTAAAACCGAGGTCGAACTCATCCTAAGGAGTGAATTAAGTAAGTAATATGATATACTTATTGAGGGAGAAAAAATAGAATTGTAAATTTATCTCACCAGCACACGGCTTCGAATGTGATTCTTAATTTCATTAGAAATATCTCGCTATGAGCACACATAAAAGGGAGCATAACCTCGAACTATCGTGCCAATATAAGAGAAAAGTGCTGCTGTACTATCATATACTTTTCCAGAGGAATTTTCAGGTATTGTGATTTTTATTTTTTCTTGACGTTTATTCTTTTCTAAAGAGAAACCACGAGTAATGCCACAACCGCGTCGAGAAGACGATGCATTAACTAACATATATAATATCATAATATAAGTTATATATGTTATTGAGTATTAAATTATAATTAAATAAAAACCAACGACATTTCACTATTTTTGGGTGTTGACTAACTATCTGTCTCTTGCATGTTGATCTCTTCAAGAGCTCATTCCTCAGTTGGGGAGTTCGGAACGGGTTTGAGACTTGGAAGACGTGTCACATTTATTCGTTGTATTTTTGGCGAAATTCTTGAAAATGAATAAAAAAAATAAAAAAAAGTAATTAGAACGCTATTTAGTGTTGTATACTATTGACAATTTAACTTATATGAATTTGTACTCTTATTCTTTTTCGTCAGATGAATTATCCATGCTTGAAAATAAAACTTCAAACGTCATAAAGTTACATTCGAACATTCTAGAAGGTGCGGAAAAATTTTCACACTTTTTTAGAACGTTTGAACATAAATATGTGACATTCAAACGTTTTTTTTTATGATCAAATCTATATATTGATAAATTTATTAAACCAAAAAATATTTAAAATATTTACTAAAATTATAGTAAATAGAAAAAATATAACTACATTACCATATTTAGCTATAGTAGTGTAATATTATATTTTACTCTTGCTTTATATGCTATAGTCAACACTATATAATATTAAGGTGTTAAATATTATATAGTGTTTTATGTTAGGTTACTTAGTGTTGTAACACTATAGTCAACACTATATAATACTTAACATTATAGTGTTATATAGTGTTAACTAATCATATTTTAAACATCACTTTATATATTTTATCTACTATAGTAACACTATATAATACTTAGTGATATAATATTATAGCATGTTGACTATTGTTATAGTATATAATATATTATATAATAATTAACAGTATAGTAGTAATATAGTGTTGGCACAATATATTTTAGTAATGTTTTAGACTATATAATATAATATATTTAACTGTGTTATAATATATTGTAATGTAATATAAATTTTAATGTAAAAATAAAAACTACGTTCGACTGTGTTTGTAGAACATTTGAACATTTTTCTTAAACGTTCTAACGTTTAAATGTGACGTTTTTTCTTAAATGTTCTAACGTTTAAACGTGACGTTCGAATGCAGTGTATACTTACAAAGAAAATGCCTAATTAAACGTTCAAATGTAAAACAGATGACATGCGAACGTAAAACAAGATGACATGCAAACGTTCGAATGTTCATTAAATAATGATTGAACGTTACGTGTATATAAATAGTAACCTGACGGAAGTTTGACATTTTATCGAAAAACTCTCATTTCTTTTAATTTCTCTTCGCTACACACACTATCGTAATCGCTTCCAAAGCCACTGTAACCGTCACTAAAAGGTAAGGAACTCTAATCCCACTATTTTCTTGCATTTTTTATTGAAAATTTTTAGTTTTATGAAAATGTAGTGGCCAGAACTTCAACTTGATTTTAAGGCCACCATGGGTCTCCATTTGGCCACCCTTGAAAGATTCATTGAAGTGTGTATTTCATTTTTACAGTTACTGTTGGCCTTAAAACTTCGTGAAATAGAGTTTTGGGAATGGTTGAGTTGACTCAGCCATTCTCGTTTTTACGTTCACAAGGTATGTTCGAATGTGACTTTTCTAATGTAAAAGTCGAAGAGTCACGTTCAAATGTATCTTAAATGTGATTTTTCTAACGTTAGAAGTCAAAGAGTTACGTTCGCACGTACCTTAAGTATGTTTGAATGTGACTTTTTCAATGTTAGAAGTCAAAGAGTCACATTTGAACGTAAATTTCCTATGTTAGAACGTTACCTAGGCAATGTTGGAATACGAACGATCACATTGCATGTAAACATGATACATTCGAACGTGACCTTTCCAACGCTAGAACATGAATGTTTGCAACGTTGGAAACTAAGTGACGTTGGAACGTTACGTTATTAACGTTCGAATATACTCACAGAACCCTTTTAAAAATTTGCATTTTCTGCTTTCCAAATATTGTTCCTTAATTTAAATATTTTTTCTATTTTTTTTTATCTCATTTGGATAGATATATATGGCTCAACAACCAAGGACTACAAGGAAGAGGGGCCAGGAAGGAGCCTCATGGGAAGCTGTTCGTATCGAGGCCTGCACGGTTACACCAGAGCGGGAGGTCATGATTAATGAGTTTGACTTGTTATTCTGGCAGGGGAGGAGCCTCAGGTTCATATTCGTGGATAGGGGCTAGGCCCTTATATGCTCATTGAGGGATATCATTTACCCGAGCATGTTCCACGAGTTTTATGAGGCTATGTCAACTATCCCCTTCGACATGGACTCCCATGTGATAGAGGTTTGCAGGGTGTAACTGAGAGTCTTGTTAAATGTCATCACTAACCTGCTGCAAATCCCGCTCCTGCAGCCATAGCTGGTGGAAGACGCAGCTACTGCATTAGCTCTGCCACCAAATGCTGATGCTGGCATGGCGGCATCCTAAACTAGCTTAGTTCACTCTACGGGTAGTCACTACATCGACCTCGATTCAAGCAACGATGCTGTATCTGAGTAGGAGAGTCCTCAGTGGGATGATGATTTCTATATCCCCACTGACAAAGACAGGGAGGGGTACGAGATGTTAGACATGTTTTGGTAGAGTGCGCTTGAGGATTTCTTCTGCATGTTGCATCTCATCGTTGCACATAACGTGGATCCACTTGAACACATGGCACATAACGTGGATCCACTTTAATCAGGTTGGCGCGTGGAGAGCCGATCTGTGATAACCTGAGTTTCATTTTTATTTATTTATTTATTTTGTTTTTATGATTTATGTGATTATGTTTTTTCTTAAAATCATTTTTGTAAATTCTTGGAACTTTTTGGAGGTATATGAAAATTGTTTCTAGGTTTTGATTATAATTAGAATAAAGGGATTTGTTGCTCATAGATGACTATAATTAGTGGAAGAATGGACTTAGAATTTTATTATTATCTACACTAAGGGAACTATATATATATATTAGAAAATCAAACCAAGATAGACTAATGATAGAAGAGTTTTATTTGCTTAAGTAAAGAATAATTGAAGAATATTCCAAGATGAAGGGGCAACAGATTGGTTGAATTGGAGTGCCATGGATCAAATTGTTACCTTGTATTTCTTACCATGTGTTAGTTCACATCTTAAGCTAGACATAAGGCAAGTGGAAGGAGGTGATTGAAGGAAAAACACATGGATTTATCCTAAGTGAAATTCGGCTAAAATCAGGAACAAATGGGAGCTTGCGGATTGGCTACTTTGAAGGAACAAGGATCGACTTTTGCTTGTGTTTTTGCTTGTGTTTCTTCATCATGTTCTAGTTCACTTCTTAAGCAAGTAGAGTAGGCAAATGGAGGGATGTGATTGGAGGAGAAAAGCTTGAATTTTCTTATAGATGTTTCGGCTAAAGCAAGATCATATGGGAGAATGCTTAACCGACTTTTTATTTTGTCCATTTTTACCACAAGTTGGCTTATATACTTGGCATGAATGGAGACATGTGGCAAAGGGCTATTGGATGAAATGAATTTGAAACCCTTTACATGAGTTTCGGCTAAACAATAAATCAAAAAGGGGAGTTTTAGCCGTTAGATTTATCTTCTTGAAATTTGCCAAGGTTTGGATAAGTTCATGACTTAAGCTTATGTCACCCAAGTTTTAGATGACATGAGTAACCTATGGTCTAAGAGGTACACATGGCCTCATAGGGTGAAAGGCTAAATTTGGTCCTAATATTTGAAGTTGGTGACTAACACTAAAACACACACAAGTCCATCTCACTTCACTCTTAGCTCTCGGCAACCCTTTCTCTTCTCCTCTCCATTCACTTCTTCCCTTCACCTCACATTCTAAATCATTGCTTTTAGTATTAATGAGTGAGTTTTCTTAAGTGGTGGGAAAATCCTAGACTACAAAGGGGAGGTTTGGAATATTTCTTAGAAGTTGTAAGTGCAACTATAACCTCACTTTAGTATTTTGTTTGTATATTTTATAAATTTGTTATTTTAGGATTTTATTTGCTATGTGATTGTTGGATGAATATATTTTCCTTTGGTGATTGATAAGTAGCATAAGAGAATATTTTCTTTAGATTGGAAATTTATTAATAAGTGATGATATGTAATTAAGATTTCAAATTTTTCTTATGCTTACTTGAGAGAATGATCTAAGACCTAGTTTAAGAGTTATTTTAGAAATATACAATGAGATGATTAAAGAATAAAAATCAAGGGTTAAGAGTAAATGATTATGGATTAAGTTTTAAGTTACGGTAAGATGTGGCTAAGGTTAAAATTCTTAATCTTGTTGTGGTAAGCTTTCGGCTATGGACTCAATGGTTAGAGAAAAACAAAAATTAGTTTTCTTTTATTGGATGATATGGTTATAAACTAGGCTTTTAAAGAAATTAGTAAAGTATATCTTTAGTATTTGAGGAATGAAATGGAGATATGAGTAAAAAGGTGGTGTGATGAAAGGAAGTGAAGAAATAAATTATTTAGCTTAAAGGGAATTTTGGCCTAGACTATTTTTAAGTTTAAGATTTAAATATTTAAGTTACTTTTGATGAAACATGTATGATTTACTTGAGATAATTGATAAGTACATGCTTAGCAGGAATACATCATGATTTAGTAAATGCATGCATCATATGTCACACGAGTCATGCATTACGTATGAAAAAGGTTTATGTGGCATGCATTTTAAATGAATCCTAAGATTGAGTTATAATAGTTTTCAAAGAATACTACAATAAAAACATTGAAAAGAATAAGAGAATGAAAAGTCATGTCCTGAAGGTGAATGCGGTATGATCTATCGGATGAAAGCCATGTCGACGTTGAAGGCGTTTCGATCTGCCATAAAAAAAATATAATGTTATGTCATAACGGTGAAAGCGATTCGATCTGCCATCATGCTATTAAATCCGATTGTGAAGGCATTTCGAACTACCATCGCGATTAATGAAAGTCACGTTAGGACAGTGAAGGTGTTACGATTTGCCAAATGACTAATGTGATTAAAGGAAACCCAATGGTGAAGATGATTCGAATGGCCGTTGTGGTTAATGGAATGACAATGAAGAGGATTCAATCTGCTGTCATTATAAGAATAATTAAAGTATGAATGAAAACACATAATGTTAAGAGTTTTCGAAAAGACATATCATATACATGAAAAGTTTGGTTACATGTTGAAAGAAGTGTTCTGATGAAAATATGATGCTTTATTTAAAGTGCATTGTGAATAGGTCCATTTACAAGTCCCATCTTCATGGATTATGCATTTACTGATTGATATATGTACATTGATAATGTTTTTGCTATGTTATATATGCACTTATTGAGATTTTACGAAATCTCACTTCATATGATTTTTAATATGATCTTTTTTGGGAATGATAGAAGCTTTGACAGGACAAGATGTCGCATCAGGAGATCGGGACCTCTTAGGAGGCTCTGAGAAGCTCAAAAGGTCTTATAGACTATGTCGCTTTTGAGAAGATGGCGAAGCAGTTTTTTGATCATATGACGAGTGAGATACGGCGGGATAGAGCCGAGGCGCTAGAAGGGTGACGCCCTCTGGGGTGTTGCTTGGTTTTGAGCCTCGATGACTCATTGACCTTAGATAGTATTTATGCTACACGTATAGGGATCAGACGCCACCAAGGAGAGAATATTAGTATGGGTCGGTCGATCCCAATTATAAGGAGGTAAAGAAAGAACTCCTACTGTGAGTTTAGGGGTATCTATATTTTGTAGTGTGGGGATGATATATGTAAGATGTTATAAGTTCTGGATGTGTACTGACTTTAGTACTTTATGTATATTACACAGTTTTATGAGTTTGAAGTAATTACCAAGTGACGTTTCGCGAAGTTTTAATTCTTTGCATATTTTGGAGTTTTAACCTCATTTAGTTGCATTATTTTTGCATACTGTTAGTAAGCTTGAGAGCATTTGCACTAATATTGACATGTACGCAAGGATATGTAGCCTAGTATTATATATCTTGACGCTTTTGGTTACATTAAATCTCAGACGTAGTTTGGGGGCGCCACACGATCGACTTTTCATGAGTGATTTTTGAAAGGTTCTACTACGAGGTGTGCACTATCTGGGTAGACAACCTCTCCTACAGAGTCATCATCACCTGGCTACACCTGGCTGTAGGACTGTCACCTCGGGTCTTGGAGACCGTGCGGCAGCAGATAGGCTCTATCGACATCCACACTTATAACCAGAGTTGGGGGTAGAGGAGGCGTGTGCCTCCTCTTGTAGCAAATCTGGTTCCACCTCCCTAGCGTTAGACCGACACGGGAGATCCTGCTGACATTTTTGAGACCAGTCGGTAGCCTTAGAGGGGACATGCCGCGGGTGGGGAGGTGCCACCTGCTTGGATGGCCGACATGTTGGGACAGCTGCAGGCACATATCTACCAGCAGCTCACTGCACAAACTGCTGCGATCACTGCGCATGTGGATGAGCGTATAGAGATTGTTAATGTTTCATCGTTTGACTAATTGCATGATACTCTAAATTGGAAAGGGAAACAGAGAAAGCAAGAGATCTTTTATGGTTTGAATTACACATTTAATCACTTAGTTAGCAAGGAGAAGAGGGGTTTGATGTTTATTTGTCGCTAAATAAAGCTAAGCTTGAAAAAAGGGTATTACATAATTTAAAAGGGGAAAAAAACAATGGAAAGCATATTTTAATTTGTTATTGTGTATTGTGTTCTTTGTATTACTAGGTTTATATTTTAGTATTAAGTACATATAAATGATTCCAAAATGAATAGTTTAGGAAAGAAAGAATATTTTGAATCCTTTATTTGGATATTTCAGAATCTAAAATATGGGAAATTGGGATTTAAAATTTCAGTTTCAAGGGTGGTACAACAAATTACAAAGAGATGAAGTAGTCTCTTCATGTTCATGTGACCTGTCATATAAGTGCAGGCCATTTTCTCTTGGATTTGTTTGCTCGGCTCAGATTCTTCATCTTCTGCAAAGAACTACTAGTGGTAAAAGTGATACTACTTTATCTCTTTGTAATTTGCTGTACCCCCCTTGAAACTGAAATTTTAAATCCCAATTTCCCATATTTTAGATTCTGAAATATCCAAATAAAGGGTTCAAAGTATTCTTTCTTTCCTAACTATTCATTTTGGAATCATTTCCATGTTAATACTTAAATATAAACCTAGTAATACAAAGAACACAATACAAAATAACAGATTAAAATATGCTTTCCTCTGTTTTTTTCCCCTTTTAAAATATGTAATAACCTTTTTTCAAACTTAGCTTTATTTAGCAACAGATTATAAACATCAAACCCCTCTTATCCTTGCTAAATGAGTGATTACATGTGTAATTCAAACCATAAAAGATACCTTGCTTTCTCTGTTTCCCTTTCCAATTTAGAGTAATAGGCAATTAGTCAAACGATGAAACATTAACAATCTCCATTTGGGGATTAATCTCGATCGGATTATATGCTTCTGAAACATTAACAAAGATATATACATATTAATGTAACGTCTACAGTTAATCAACTAGAACTTCTTCTGAGAAAGTAGAATATCAAATTGAAAACTCACAAGAAATATCCATGATATAATATGTATGATGAAAAAAAAAATCCACTAACAAGAGGGCCAGGGACGCTACGTACGTTTTCTACAGTATGGAGAGGGTAATAATAAATAGGATAAGAGGAGCATTGTGAACCGTTAAAATAATCAACCGATCGTACGTGTATTTTGGTTGGGAGAATCGTGACTACTTTTTTGGAAAGATGCGTGCAGTGTCGACATGCGTCGTGTATTCCCATAGCAACCAAACTTTGCCATGATCAGGACTTTTAGGTCTACATGATAGCAGTTTGAATGATTACCTTAAGGTCACCCCGGCCATGACAACATTTGGATGTAATAAAATGGGAAAAAGCAAGGGAAGTACACACGATATATATATATATATGTATATATTAACTTAATATATAAGTTTCCACGGCTGATCAAGAATGAGAATCTTGTTCAAGATACGAAGGTTCGTGGTAATTATCCATGTGATCAACGCACCGGCCCTTATATAGTTTCCACGGCTGATCTAGAATGAGAATCTTGTTCAAGATACGAAGGTTCGTGGTAATTATCCATGTGATCAACGCACCGGCCCTTATATGAGTCTACGTAAGTAATTTCCATGTTCACATTTGACAAGGGTCCACTTAAGGCTTGATTTGGATACTGAGACGCTTCTATACTATCCTACTATCTCATTTCAATTTATCTTAATATCTATACAAAGATTCTACTTGAAGTAATAAAATTGATCGATAAAAGTGACCAATTGAATTATTATTATTTTTTTACTAAATGATTGAGGAAGTAAATATTAATAAATTGATTTTTTTAATTATTTTTTAAAGTATTTAAAAATGTATAACAAATAATTTAAGAAAAAATAAAAAAACTGCATATCATGTATTAATTATGGGTTGAGTTCATTGGGTAAAATCTCGGTTGACCCTGTAGCATTGTCCATATCCAAACACCATTAATATAAATACTTACAAATTTTAAATTAATTTTTTTTTATCTAATCATTATCTAATTAGTATAATTTCTCAAACTTTTAAATGAAACACAACAAATAATTAAACTTTTTTAAATTTCAAAATAAAAGTAATATTAAATTATAATAATATTTTAACTTTATAATTAGATTTTTATTCAACTTTTTCTCTCTCCTTTCCTAAAATCCCATAAAATATTTTAACTCAAATTCTCTAACTCATCTCAATATCTAAATCTCATCTTAATACTATTCACAAATCATGTCAGCTTACTATCAAAATTAGACTTTAAAGTGACCCCATAGCTTTAGTGCTAGTGCTCTTTTTATTTTTTATTTTTTATTCTTTTGGAGAGGAAAACCGCTTCATCTTCATTGATGGTAGCAATGGATGATTAGAAGGAGGAGAAATCTGCAATGTAAATGCTCTCCTCAAGGAGTTTCAAATTAAGCATCCTTGGCTAGATTGTGGCCATGCAATTACATAACTTAGGTACAAAGGAAAAGGACCAACATGGGCTATTGGAGATTAGACGTTTGATGTCTCGAATGGTCACGCCTGCTGAGTTCCAAACTTCATGATGACCCTTTATTTCGTTCACGATTTGTTTGGCATCGCCTTCGTATATGACATGGGAGAGGCTAGTTGAGCACAGAAAGTGACTGCTTTGAGGGCGGCTGTGGCTTCAGCTAGGTGGGCATCAAAAGGCATTCACGTTGGGACTTCAAGGTGGCAAGAATTTTGCCATTCCAATCTCAAATGGCCACCCCTATTCCTATTTTGCATTGGCCTTATCCACTACAGTATCCCAGTTGGCCTTATAGCAGTGCAAGGGGGGTTTACACCATGTCGGGGGGAGGCACGGTTGCTCTAGCTGTACTTGACTGGGCACTGGTCTCCGAGTGGCTTCATTGTAGTCCTCAAGTGCTAGTGCTCTTCGAATGTTATATAAAAAGTCAATGAATGAAGTAGCTTCACCGACTCATGAATTAAGAAATTAACTGATCTAATTTAATTTATTCAAAAAGATTAATTAGCAACCAAATTATAATAATAAGAAAAGATAAAGGTAAACAACGATTAATCCTTATCTAAACCATGCAAGACAATTGATGTGACACCCCGTACCCGTAAGGGGGCGTCCTGAATATCAACCTGTTTGACTTCGACCTGTTTTCATCTACAAATTTTATCTAAAATATATCTGATCAAATCCACAAATAATTCCTCATCTCCAAATTTAAAGAACGATTAAATTCTAATCATCCATAAAGTTCATACATTAAATAAAATAATGCCATCATATAGGGTCCACAAACTTCCCATCAAAATATCCTACTAACACTTTAATCTAAATATGCTAAATAACGCAATAACAAAATAATAAATATTGTCTTCACTTCAACCCCAAACATGACCGCCTATCCTGGTCCCAATATATTAACCTTGGTCCTCAGGCGAGACCTCCACTTCATCTGAAATGTATATAGATAAGGGGGTGAGTTCATCCACAACTCAGTAAGCAAAACACCTATACTAGTATGTAAATCATGAGCATTTTTAATAAAAATCCTTAAGCATGTAACGGAAAAACTTTTATTCAAAGTAAACAATTCCAAAACTTATGAACCATCCAAAAGCTGAGCGAACCTTTATTTTTCATAAAGTATACACCAAAACTAACTTTTTTATACTCAAAACACTTTGGCAAAAATAACTGTAACATCTCATCCATTTTCAAACATATACCATGTTTAACCCCCGTGGTAGGGTTGTGCTATCCCCGGTGGCCAAACCAGGCAGTATCATATTGTGAGACTTTCCCTCATTCGTTCTCGGAGCCCCGAGTGTGCACATAGGAAAGAAACACATAAAAATGATCACTTTGTTTCCAAAGTGATTGCACTCCTATCATATTGTATCATGGAGGTACCAACCATATCACGTGAATCCATATAATCATGTCCGAAACATATTCGGAAATAAAGACAAACAGATAAGTATGCCAAAGGTTTTTCCGTAAACATATCATATTAAGCCACTTGTTTTTCACTTTCTTATCCATTTCCATACAAGCCAAAAACACAACAAAACATATTATTTTACATGCACAAGATAGCGTCAAAATTAATGTTCGCTCTTATGCATAGTTCAGAAATATGTCAAATATTGCTCATGTCTACATATTTCATGTCAAAAGAAAAATTTCTCTATCATATAAATTTTCATGGGCGAATGCATAAAACGTATACTGAGGTTGTTTTTCACATTTTTCTTAAAAAAAAAACAGAACATGCACATTTTATAAAAACCAACCTCAAACAAACTTTCTTTTTATGTAAATCTAGGATAGGAGCCCCGCTTACCTGACTCCTGTAGCGAATTATCAAAATTTGGAATCCGATCTCTAAGATTCCCGTCGCCTATTTTTTTTAAAAAAAGAACTTAACATTAACGGCCAGCAAACCCAATCTATAAGTATAAAAATGGTAATCTAAAGTTCCAAATCTGAAAAATTTTGCAACACTCCTTTCTTCAAACTACACTAGCTTAAAGCGTTACAATTTGCTACAAATATCAAGTCAAACGACACCCATAACGTGCTGACCAGCCCCAACAATCCGGGTTGTTATCCCACGCCCACATGAATATATATATATATATTCTTAATTTTCCAGCTTACAAACCCAACGAGACCAATCACCCAAAAATCATTCAGCAACATAATTATTACCCTCAACACAACCAAGCGGTCTAGCCAGCCACAATAATAACGAGTTCCCAAAATTCAACATCACCACTAAAAGAATACTCCTAACCCACGGCTATAGCAGTACTAAAAAAAAAACAGCAAGAATTTGTACCAACATACTCCAAAAATCTTCTAGCCTCACTTCAACAGAAATTTAAAAATATAAAGGTATAATCTACACCACTTACAAAGAGAACATCTATTCAACAAGAACCTTGAATCCTTACCTGAATATGAAGAACAAACCGCAAGAAAACAGGAGCTTAAACAATGAAATTCTCGCCTCCCTAATGCTCAACTGCAACCAACGGAAACCGACTATATTTTCAGTGATTAAATCCCCACAACAGCACCCTTATTCCAGCCATATTCAATCAACTCCAACTTCCGCATACCAACAACGGAAAGAAAAACATCAACTAAATTCTGAACAAAACACAAATACTACTCCTCGGACAGACCCCGAAATTTAGAAGAAAAATTCTAATCCAAAACACATACGTTAATCACCCATTCAATCAATCTGAGAAACCTACCCGAGAAAGGAGAGCAACCAGCAAGCACAACAGAGGCTAATACGTCGGATTCGTTTTCCCCAATTGCTCGGCTGCCAACCACGAAAAACACTAGATTAACAGTGGCTAAAAACCCCCAAACCGAACCCTTTAATCTAGATGAAATTCCAGAAAAATTGAGAGGTTTAGATCAACTTACCGAGGAGATGAGTGGGTGGCCGCAACAGAGGAGATCGGCGGTAGAGAAAAGCCCAAAAACAGGGGTATTCCCGTAGAGAGAGGGAGAGAGAGAGAGAGAGAGAGAGAGAGAGAGAGAGAGAGAGAGAGAGAGAGAGAGACCGGTGAAGTGAAACTGACCGCGAGAGGAGGGAACTCCATTTGATGCAACCGCTGGACGTGGCAAACGGTTGAGTGAAAATCGGAAGGAAACCGAGGGAAAACAGGGGCTTGGAACTATCGGGTGCCGAAGGAAAGAAAGGAAAAGAAAGAAAGAAGAAGAAAGGAGAAGAAAGAAGAAGGGCGGAAAATCACTTACCTGGGAGTGAAACGGCGTCGTTTCGAGAGGTGGGCTGGGCTGGGCTGGGCTGCGGGCTGTGGGCTTTACAATTGAACATCTTGGTAATTACCTTCAAATTCAGAACAATTTTACTTGCATAGGCGTTGTCATGTAAACAAATAAAATTATTCAACAAGCCGCTTGAGATCTAGTCATCCAAATATGCATGAGTTCGACCCAATTCATTAAATATTAATCTTATATTAAATTATATCGAATACTTTCATATTTATTAATTTTCATTGTATTATATATGTAAGTTGGTCGATATATAACTAGATATCTTAATTCACTACAACAATTATCACATTTTCCAGCTATTTTTTTAGCCGGAATAAACCTCACAAAAATACTGGATATAGGATCACTTGACGAATTGTGATTTGTCGCATATTGGATGCTAAACAATCGTCGTTTTTAGTTAGCGCCAACTATTCCATGAAATTGCTTGGTTTATAACTTAATTACGATACCTATTATTCATCGCAAAAACATCTTCCTCACCGGATGTGTATACATCCATTTAACCTTCTTCTCATTGGAAATATCACTTTGTAAGGAGTTAACATGTTGCGTTTGCTAAGAAAAGTTTGTTGCAACAAGCCCAGGTTTTCCCAGCCAACTTTATTCTCGCTGAAATTTGCATAGCCCTCTTGGTCGTAATAATTTAATTTGCAGCGAATTAAGTTTTAGGCAAATGCATCATGTACGTGTTTCCCATCCAAAACAATTAGCTTCTATTCCTTAACCCAGCATTTAAATATTGTCGCAATATGCCAAGATCATTTAATTAATTGAAATCAACCAAACGTCTATTTCATCCAATAATTTTCGCTGCATATGTTTTTTTTTTAAACCTGTTAGTTAATATTTTTTTAGTTATTCTTGCATGGCTATGTCTGGTAACTATTTATATGTGTGTTCACCATCAGGTCAAGTTTATACATGGACTATTGGTGCGTTGCATATTAATTGGTCAACAAGCTACCAAACTGATCCTAGTTTTTACAAACTACTTCTTATAGAAATATATAATTAACATTGATAATATTCATCGTGACTTGTATTCACGGCCAATTGCATATTCATAAGCACCTAAACATCTATGTTATTGCATTCCACAAATTAATATTTCACAAATTGGAACAGATAACACCTAAACAATACATTTGCCATTCAAAGTGATGAAACCTCATCACAGTGTACACCAATGTCAATTTTCTGAAATTTGAAAGGTTTGCAGCATAATTGCCCAACCTAATTTTTACAAACCATCCACATAAAGGCCACTTGGATTTAAATTAGAAGACTATATATACAATACTAATGCATAAATGTATTTCACTTTTTTGAAAGAGATGAGAGACTAATTTCTTACACATTGTTCCCTAACTGATATAAGCACATTTTCAGCTACAAAGTTGTACTGGTCCCTAGCGATTTCAATGTATAGTTTTGTTAGCAGAATCTATAGTTGATCACCAAATGCCTTTTTCCCAAGAGTTTTTCCAATATCTGGTTTGACCAATAGCCTTTTAACATGCATTTCAGATTTGCTTAGTGTGCTCACAAACACTGCCCCTCCCATGCAAAGTGGAACATATTAACTCTAGCCACCTACATTCAAAAAGGAAAAAAGAAAATACAAACTTCAGCATTACAATACATGATCATCTAGTTAATTTTTAGAAATGACTAATGACTCATTCAACTTGTGCTAAAATGACATTATAGTTTATATACATATACACATAAACTTCTAATTTTACTTCAGGTTTTGTTCCCTCCCTATACAATTAGAGTAGTTGAGTTTCAATATACTCTAATTGCCCAATTTTTTTGTTTTGTTTCAGGGATATAAGTATGGGTTTAATGGTTTTGTATTCCTCTTAATTTTGAATAATTGTTGAAAACACAAATGACATAAATATTTACCTTCAATATACCAAGTTGCATGCCTAGCTAGTTTGGCTACTGCCCACTCAATATCTATGTGCCCAACCACAGTAATGCCAAGCTATATTGGACCTTATTTTACTCAACTCTTGAGTCTATTTGATCACATTTTCATGTAGTAGATATAGCTGAATTTCTGTCACTGCTTCTTTTGTATAAATCAAGCTTTTACTAGTTGAGGTGGGCGGGTTTCTATCATTGCTTCTTTTGTATAAATTAAGGTTTTACTAGTTTACATGTTACTTAACATTGGGTGATTAGTAGATATATAAGTTGAGATTGTGTATTCATTAAATACTAGTTCAAGATACATTCCTGGGAACTAGATGGTTACCAAATGTCAACATCTTCTAGCTTAGTAAACTCTAATTATCACAACTTGTTAGACTACAATGATTTCATATATTTGCCATTTCAAAGTTCTCTTTTTTAAACATCTACAGTCTCCCATGAGCTACATTAACATATGTAATAGATTAATATATTCCTTAATATGCATAAGATGTCATGAATTCATCGTTTACTTGATATAGATGTTTCAAATACCCCCAATATGTCACTACAACAGGAAGGCTCTATTGTGACTAAAAATTTTGTGTCAATCAATAATGTGTCATTAACATTGACTTATTGCATCTTAAAAAACTGTACCACAATTGATCGTACTTTTTGGTGAAATTAAACAAATGAATAGTGCCCATTTTTTTTTTCATCTCATCTCTTTTTAGGTACTTGCATCAATATTTGGGTGCCACAAAAAATACTACCCTTAGGGGATCATCTTAAGTCAAATTAGAAAGGTCGCAAACACCATTCTTTTTTATTGCGACAAATGCTCTTTCTTTTACGGTAGGTATAGCTGACACAAATAAATTTTTATATTTACTGCCTTTGCCACAGCCATTTCGCATTAAACCTCATGAAAATGAATTCCCCCCAGAGACTTCTTTGCACACCTCTTTGTCTTTCGAGTGTATAGAATGAATTGAGCCACTAATTTGCAATCCTCCCACAAAATTCTTGCTCACCCTTACCAGTAGTATCATGCATATAATTTCCTCTACTAATTAGCCTTCGTTCATTCCCACTCAGTGGGGTGAGAACTCCATCCAAGGTATGTATTACCTAATCACCCCTTTCTTTCCCAATCATTATAAGATGGGATGTGAATATGTCTTACACTAGCTAATGGACTCCTTTATTGTTGTTTTCTTGGTAAAGATTTAGGAGTGCAACATTTGGTTTGGGAATTTACATGTATAACTTGTTTTGGGAAATACAGCTCCTCACTTGCATGCCAACTGTTTGATATTATTCTTGTATGTATAGACATGAATGGATTTTTGGTATAACTATCGTCTTGTGTTGGTTTTAGATGAATCCTTAGCTCAAAAGATGAAATATCATATACTTGTTTAATCATGTACCTTTTTTCTTATCTACTGCTTCACTGATAAAAGATACATGCTCAAGCACCAAAGTGAGCTCAATTGTCACAACACTAGATACAAAGGGTGCAAAAGGACCATGGTTCTCAAAACCATTGGTGAAGCAATAGGTGTTAACCAAACTCCTCCTTGTGTAATTGAATTGCATGTTATCTACATAATGTACTTGCTCCTCATGAGTTTACATGTGTATTTCCCTAAATGATGTAGACAATGTTTAGTATTATGGGTATGGTGCTTTTTGCTTTATCCTCGTACTGCTTTGTTACAATGCCTCACTGACTCGGGGTGTAGTGTCTGTATGATGTACCAAATCCTCATTCCTGTGATGGATCTGAAAGTGATCTATTTAGCAGTCTGTCCTGCATCCACTAATCCCCCACTACCATCAACTCAAATTTTAAGGCTACAAAGTCTATTTTGAAGCATTACTATCTTATTCCTTATTACGATTGTTGAGCACGTATGTGGCCATGGATTGCCTAATGTATCCAATAATTTATTACTTTATTTATGTTTCATATCATGTAGATGGACAAAAGCTGGATCAATATCAGAGATAGGTTTCGATCAACAGAATATGCTGAAGGGGTTAGACATTTTCTCACAATGGCTTAAGCTCACTCCGACAGCAACAATCGAGTGCGGTTTACGTTCGTAATTCAATGTAAATTGAAGTGTCAGGGTAAGTAACACTTAACTACTCACCCCCGTACTTATCTAAATATAATGCAAATCGCAATGGAAAAGTTCTGAATAAAATTAATTTTTAGTGATCACATGGTAGCATAAAAATCACAATATCCACATCATCCATTTAAAATAAAATTTTATCCTTAAATGCATAACCCAGTTAGTTTCCTTATATACAACATTTACAAGACTTATCAAATATCTTCTTATGGCCACCACGACGTATTTTTCCTTTCTTGAAAATTTTTTTCCCGTATCAACACTAATCCCTATTTCTATTAACTGGTCAAAACTTCTAGGGAGAGTACTCGGAGGGTCTCTTAGGGTTCCTCTGGGTGTGACGACCCCAGATTTTCTTTTCCTCTTTATATTGATTAATTATTTATTTTACATAGAAGGCGTGAAAGAATGAGAGTGCAAAGGCTGAGACTTTTGGACCAGTATGAGAGGCATCGTACCCATCTTATGGATATAGATTTTAATGGAGCGCCTATTTTTCGTCGTGCTAGGCTTCATGAGGAGCGACAACCACCTAGCAGATGGTTGAGAGCAGAGAGAGAGCACTTGCGTAGGATGATACGAGGCGAGGCGAGGCGAGGTGAGCGAACCAAGTATAGAGCCCCTGGACTATTTAGACACCTCAAATGACCATATTAGGTAGAAGGAGGAAGGAATACCCCGAATAGATACCGAGAATGAAATCATGCATAGACTAAATGAGTTGAGAGCAAACATGTATTATGACCTGGACATAGACGCCGTGTTCTACTTTTCTCAAGACTTTGTGATTGAAAAGGATGACGTACCCACATAGTTGTCGTCAGATAAATCCACTGCCACAGTGCCAGAGGTATAATTTTTTAATTAATTAATAGCCATAATATCGCATAAACGATTTCGAGGACGAAATCTTCTTTTTGGTGGGGGAGGATGTGATGACCTCGAATTTTCATTTCTCATTATCTTAATTGATTAATTATTTTAATAATAATAGTGGTAATTTAAATTGGAAAAGGTGAAAGCTTGGGCTTAGAATTGAGCTTTGGAGACATAAATTAGAGAAATGGCCCAAAGTGTTGTGTATGAGCCCAAAGGCCCATATGATGGATTCATTAGTCAACTAACCCCATGCAAGAGGACACATACTAATTTAGGAGAGTTTTAGTAAGTCTTCAAAGACTAGTAGATGAGAAGAGGAAAATGCTAGTATTTGGAGAGTTGACTAGTGGTTATCTTGAAAGATAAAGTGTGAGAATCAAGATAGGATTTTTCTCATCATTTGGATAATTTGGGAATTGTGAAGGACAAAGAGATCTTCCATTTTAGTCTTCTTAGGAACATGCCACATCTAGGAGAGAGTGACACATGTGGCATGAGATGGGAAATGGAAGTGAGGAGGAAAGGAGGCTTCGGTTGAAGCACCTAGCCGAACCCCTTTGGGGAATTTCCCATGTAATCCTATCCAAATCTAGGTGAATGACTATTGGGGGATCTTGAGAAGACATGTGAGAGCAAGAGTGGTTGAGTGAGTGAGTGATGGAAGGATGTGGTATCATTGGAGAGAGGGAAAGAAGATGCAAGCAAGCAAAGGGAGGAGGTTTCAGATGAGCAAAAACCTTGGGCCATGAGTTGATCTTCCAAGGGGTTTTTGACCAAATATAGATGAAGGGATATGAGAGAGTTGTGTAAGAGTGTAAATTACATGTGTAAGAAGGAGTGGTGATTTGATAAGTTGATTGATAGTTGCTTAAAAAAGAGAGAAACCCATGGGAGAAAGAGGAAGGTTTTGGGTGAGACCAAAAGTGGGATGGCCAAATGCTTCATGCTCTTTTTCCCAAAATGAGATCTTCCAATCTCTTGGATTGACATATGAGATGATAGTTGGGAGATAGAAGAATGATGTGAAAGGAAATAAGGGGCTAAAACCCATTGGGGGGCGCTGCCCATGGGAAAATAAGAGAATGGAGATTGTCATCCAAGTACATGCTAGCTTAGGCATGATTTTACTCTAGTGATGGGAGTCAAGTCTTTCCATCCATCAAGTGTCTATTCTTGACTAGGGAATGAGTGGCCTAAGAGCCTAAGAAGCCCTCATGGCCGAATGGCCTATTGCATTGGGTCTCCTTCACTTGGTTGCTTTCTCAAAAACACACACAGACCCCCCTCTCGGCCTTAAGCACTTCTCCTAACTCTCACTTTGTTCTATTTTCTTCTATTTTCTTCTATCACCTAAACATCAAAATACTCTAAGTTTAGAGGAGGAAGAAGCAAGTAGTCTTGAGTGGAAGTGCCTTTGAAGAGGTAAGTAACATTTTGAGCAAATACAAGCATAGAAACCTAGAGAAGAACACACACCACACCTATGCTTTTGTTTATTCAAAAATCTTTTCTTTAAAACCTTATGAATATAGTTTGTTCTCATGAAATATTTTATATATTTTCAGAGCTAATCTAATCCAACTAAGAGTGTTGTAAGTATATTCTTGTTTTCCCTTTAGCATCTCTAGTATATTTTTAAGGGAATGTGTATGTATTGATTGATTTCTTGCTTGTTATGCCATGATGAAATCCTTTAGTGAAAATGCTATGCTTAGCTAAGTACGAATCCATGTTTAAATCTTATGATTCCTTTATGTTTGAAATTTTTTAATATGATTGGTAGATTTAGTCAATTTGTTGCAAAGAAATCAACATGATATATGGTTACTTGAAGAAATCAACATTACATATGCATGCATGATTAAGGTTAAGCTTGTTGGATATTGGATGATGTGGAATAAATTACTTCAAAAAATACTTTGTTTATTTAGTAGCAAAATCTATGCTTTGTTAATGTATCATGATAGTATAAATATTTACAAAATATTGGTGGATGTAGATATTTTGTTCTTGGTATGAATATATCATGATTAATATGATAGATTGTGATAAAATGCATGCTTAGTGAGTTAAAGTTAGAAACTTGAGAAAAATAGAGATGATGCACCTATGGGTTTTTGGATTAGAGAACTTCTAGGGTTTAAACTTTTTATAATGAATTATTCTTTCATGTAATATTTAAGTTTCATATGTTTGGAGTACTTAGAAGCATAAAAACTAGGAAGATGCAATGGTATGATTTTCGGTTTTCCCATAAGTGATTAAGTGTGCTATTTGGTTTGAAGAGAAGAGATTTAAAATATTAAATCTAAGGGACTATAGGGTTTTGGTTTACCCCCTTTTGTAAAACTAAAATTATTTCAATAATTTTACTAAGGTTTAGTGAGTATGTGGAACAGAATAGAAGGAAGAAACCCTAGGTGGTAACCAAAGAGGGTCTCGGCCCAACCTTAAGCGTGGAGGCTGAGTACCCCACTCAACCCATTAGAACCAATTGTGTGCTTATGCATAAATGGTAAGTTGAATGATGTGATATTTGACTTATGAAAGAAAATGGCTAAGTGTGCACTCAAGTTCATCTCGGGTTATTGCTTTACTAGCGTTAAGGGTTTACATGTCCCATGCATATGGCATGAAAATCATGTTTTGAGTCAAACATATTTTCAACAGAAAAGAATTTAAGTTTTATAAGAACCCCAAAGGTTGGGACCGGGTAGTGTCCCAGTAAAACTTTCTATTCACTTAGGAGTGATTAAAGTCGAGTGAAAGCCCTTGGGTCGACGAAGAACAGTCGGCGGACCATGTATGAATCTAGAAGGTGTCTGAAGCGTGGTCGTACCTAATTCTAGTGAGTGCCCATGGACGGTGTTGGCTTTTGCCTTACCGTTATAAGAACAAGGTTATAGTTGCTCGATTTGAGTGGTCACCGAGTAATGAAGAGTGGATAACGTAGTCACCCCGACTTGAGTAGTCTTGATAGGGACCTCGGTCGTGTCCCCACTCAACTAAGCCGGTCCTCCTCGCCTTGTTGCTCCTCAATAACTGAGTAAGGCTCCTTTTACTTGTGATGGTTTGCATGCACCAACAATGGATGAAAGGGTGATATGAGGTTGAGGTGGTTAAGATAAATTGATCGAGTTCGTCTTAGCCAAAGTAGGGTAGAGTGGTGTACGACAATGAGGTTGGATAGCTAAGTGTATGGAGCAATAAGGTGGTATTTAGGCTATGGTAGTCTTAATTATGGTAATGGGAAGGGAGATATGGTGGGCTGAGTGGTAGATTAGGGTAGAAAAAGTTTAGGGGAATGTCCTTTGGGTAGGCCTATGTATTGGGGTCTCTTTGGTAAGGAATATGGGTCATATAGTGTAGTAGGACTAGGGTTTTAGTGGAGGCTAAGGGAATTTCGAGATTGAGATTAGGTTAGGGTTTGGAAGTCAATTGGCTAGGGTTTGGAAAGAAGGGTTTCGGCCAAGGTGGTTAGAGTTAGGTGGGATAGGGTTTTGAGATGTTTTGGATAATTCCTAAAATGTAGGAATTAGGATTTTAGCAAGATAAGTGGGCGGCAATGAGGTAGGGTTGTTGGCTGAGTATTGCTTTTATTTTGGGATAAGATTTGATTGATTCAATCAATTGGATAATTGATTAATCATTTGAGAGAATTAAGGTTAATTTGGTGATGTGGCAAGTGGAGAATTTCGGCAATAGCTAGGGACGGAATGACTGAGTGAGATATTTATGGACAGTGGAAATATTTAATTTTGAATTGATTTGAGTTTGAGATAGAGTTGAGTGGCCGGTTGGTGGAGGCTTGTTGGGGCCGAGATTTGGGTTGTTTTTGGATGAGGGAAGATTTGATTTAATTGAGTAAATTTAGGAGAAGATAAGGGAATGATGGCCGGTTATTGTTGTTGAAGATTTGGTTGGAATTTTGATTCAAATCTTGAAATGATTTGAAATGGGGGAATGTATGTGGCCGGATATAGGGATTATTGTAGTGGTCGATTATGGAATGGATTTGGTCGGTAGAATAGGTTTTGAATTTGAATTGACTTGGTTGAGAGAAATATGGGAAGTTATGATGGATAAGGTGGCAAGTGAGGGGTTCGGTTAGAGCAAATGGATGATGGCCGAATATGAGAAAAAATAGGGATTGTTGGTTTGATTTGAATTTGAATAAATTTGAATTCAAATTCATTTTGGGTGGCCGGTCATGCAAGTTCTAGAGGGGCACGAAATTGGCTTGATTTGGATGAGGGATGAGATGGAATTAAGTGAGAAAATATAGGAGTGGAAGGGGATAGGTGGCCGGCTAGGTTAAAGGGCAAAAGTGGCAAGTGAGTTGGCTAGGGTTTGATGGCCTTTGGCCGTGTGCTTCAAGGGGGGTTTAGGGGTTGTTGCCGTGGCTGCTATAGGGCAAAGGGAACACCAAAATGATCAATTGGTCAATTAAATAAAGATTGAACAAGAGATCATAGAAGAACAAGCCAACTCCTTCAAGGCACCAAGGGGTTTTGGCAATGCTCCTTCCTTCAACACTTCTTCCTTCATCAATCACTCACACACACACTTGACAAACTCTTGAGCAATCCGAATCTCCCAATGGAGGAGAATTTCGAATTCCTCTAGGGAACACACACACAAGTTCTCAAATCCACAAGTGGTGTGGATTTGACCTCACAAACGCAAAACTCACACAACAATCAAACAAAGACTCAAGAACGTAAAAACGTGAAATCAACCAACAAGACACTCACTCAGCACTGAAACACTCTTTATGAATAACCTCAAGATTTTTATAAATAAACTGAAAACAAATAAAGGATAGATGTGGATCACCGATTCACGAATTGCACGATGATCTTCTTCCAAACGGATTCATGAATTGCACCCTAGGGAAGCCCAAGTGCTAAGCACCGAAAATCGAAACCACAATAGTGTGGCCGGCCTAACTCTTTCTCAAGAGCAAAAATCTAATTCTCAAATTGTCCAAAGATGTGAAATGAAAACCTAGAGGTTCTATTTATAGAGTCTAACAAATTGGAAACCCCCAATGGGTCCCTAGCAAAATAAGATAATTACTAAAATAACTAAATGTAATTAAATAAATAAATAAAGCAAATAAACATAAGTGAGAGGTGCCTAAATGAATGTGTGGCCGTGGCATGCTAAGTCCATGATGGCTATGATACGGCATGGTCCACGATAAGGCTAAAGCTGCATGGCGTTTGTATGCATGGTATCTGGCTGCGTGGCCTCTAAAGGTGTGCATGGCATGGTGACATGCCTAGGCCTGATAATGTGTCCCGGGTGAAGCCATGCTGGGGTAGTGTAGCCCAGTCAGGTGGCTCGGGCGGTGGTCTTGCATGGCCCTAGCTAAGTGCCGGGGTGATGGTCATGCATGGCCCAAGCTGGCGGTCTGGGCACTGTGGGCTGCAAGGCGCAGGTTGGTGCCGCGCGCTGGATGGCATGCATGGTATGCATGCCACTGACCTGCTCTGCAAGGCATGGGCTAGAGCCATGCACTGAATGGCATGCCTTGTGGGCACGCCACTAGCCATGCTAGGTGGTGTTGGGGTGCGCGGGTCATGGTGCGCAGGTGTTCATGCAAATGTGCGTGCAAAGGAGTGCGCAATGATGCGCACAAGGGCGCATGCTTGGCTGTGCGCATGGGCTGCGCGTGGCCAGTAGCCTCCATGGTTGCTTGTAGCGTGTCAAGGCCTGAGCCAAAGCATGCGTGCAGGCTAGCCAAGTGACTATTCTGACCCTCCACTAGCGGGTGTCAAGTCATGATCTAGGGTGGTTTTTAATGGGGTACTATCAAGTCTGCGGGTGTTGCAGTAACGTATAACGTATTCACTTAGGCTTGAATGGTCATTGGATGAGATGGTGACTAGCGAGGAGCACACGGTGCATAGGGAAACCATGAGATATCCAATAAGAAGTCATGACAAGAAAGAACGGCTTTCGAGTCCCAAGAATGATATAAATATGTTAAGTGGCATCTAAGATAAGAAATGACGAAAAGTATACGTAAATGATTTCTTTTGAAAATATGAGTCAAGATGATTTTGTTACATGATTTTATAAGCAAGTGCATGATTTAAGTTAAAGAAAGACAAGATGATGAAAGCTGACATGAGCATGTGTATCAGTTAAGTTATGAGTCTCATGTGCATAGTGTGTATACGTTTGTTTGTTATTCACTTGAAGATATGCTTGAAATGCTTTCGTTGAAATATTTATATACTTACTGAAATTTTTGAAAATCTCACCCCTTTACATTCTCACTATCGTTCCTTGGGAAAATATAGAAGTAGTTGCAGGAGAGAATGGAAGCAGAGACTGTGAGGATCAGGGAGACTTTCCAGACCTCTGATGGTTTGGTGACTTCACCCCCTTTTGATGCAGTGACCCCTATCTTGTACAGCTTGGTTATAGAAGACATGCGATGGAAGGTGATCCACGAGCCCCCCCAGACGGAAATGCACCGGGTGTTGTCTCTCTTTGGGACCGATTGGTCTATATTCATAGACCGCGTCTATACCTTAGAGGTAAGGACGGACCTCCTAATAGACAAGCGAATAGGCCTAACTCAGTTTCTTTTTGGACCCGGCTAGAAGGAAGTTAAGGACGAGCCTACTTCAAAAATCAAGGGTCTTGGGGTCAGCACCTGATTACTAATATTTATTTTGTTTAGGTATTTTGGGTCTTCCACTATTTTAGAAGAAGGAATAGCTTATGAACTGATGAATTATATTATTATTATCTTAATGAAGTTAATTTGGGATATTAGAATTATTCAACTGTATATTGTAGAAAGGCTTGACCTTTTTTCCGCTGCGAAAACCTTTCTTTACTGTTTTTTTAAAAAAACACGCGTATACGATATGACAAGAGGGGAACTTTCATGTGTTGCTCATCCCCAATGTTTTAGTTCACGCGCGATCCCAAGCGTGGACAGGGGCATCGACATAGGTGAATGACTATTGAGTGATTGATTGAGTGAGTGATGGAACAAGAGAGGAGAAGGAAATCATGAGAAAGAGAGGGAGGAGTTCGGCTAGGCACTGGAGGGTTAGCCGATTGCCCTACTTTTGGATCACTACATGTGTTTCCAAATCCAAGTGATTTGGAGAAGTAGGATCTTGTAAGAGTGTAAAGTACATGTGTTTAAGAGTGTAAGAAGGAGTGATAATTTGATAAGTTGATTGATGGTTGCTTGAAAAGAGAGAAGACTATGGGAGAAAGGGGGAGGGTTCGGGTGAGACCAAAGGTGGGATAGCCAAACCATGCCTTGCCCTCTTCCCAAAATGAGATATTCCAATCTTTTGGATTGACACATGAGATGATGGTTGGGAGATAAGGGAGTGATGTGAAGTGTTGGAGGGCTTAGAACCATTGAGAGGCGCCGACCATAGGAAGAAAAAAAGAAATAGTTTCCAAGCTAAAAGTATTCTAGATTTAGACATTATGTGATCAAGTGAGGGTAGTCAATCAAAAAGTCTTTCAAACCCATTAAATGTTAATCCTAAAAGTCCGGAAATGAGTACCTAGGAGCCTAAATGACTTACATGGACGAATGGCCTATTGTTTTGGTCTTCCTTGCATAGCTTACCTCACTTGGACACACACAATCTGACTCTCTACCTCTCGGCCTTAAGCATTTCTCTCTACTCTCACCATTGTCTTGCTTCCTTCTACCTCCCAAATCAAAACACTCTAAGTATAGTGGAGATAGGAACAAGCATTCTTGAGAGAAAGTGCTTTCAAAGAGGTAAGCAAAATCTTTAGTTAGTTCAAGCATAGAAGCCCAAGCAAGATCACACACCATTTTTATGATCTTGTTCTTCAAAATCTTTTCTTTAAAACCCTAGGATTATACTTTGATCTAATGAGATATGTTATATATTTTCATATCTAATCTAATCTAACTAGGAGTGTTGTAAGTATATTCTTATTTTGCCCTTAGCATCTCTAGTATATTTTAAAGAGAATGTGTTTGTATTGATTGATTTCTTGCTTGTTATGGCATGAGGAAATTCTTTAGTAAAAATGCTATGCTTAGCTAAGTATGAATCCATGTTTAAAACCTATGATTCCTTTAGGTTTGAATGATTGGTGGGTTTAGTCAATTTGTTGCAAAGAAATCAACATGATATATGGTTACTTGAAGAAATCAACATGATAGATGCATACATGACTAAGGTTAAGCTTGTTGGATATTGGATGGTGTAGAATAGGTTGCGTGAAGAAATACTTTGTTTATTTAGTAGCAAAATCCATGCTTTGTTAATATATCATGCTAGAATAAATATTTACAAAATTTTGGTGAATGTAGATACTTTGTCCTTGATACGAACATATCATGAATAACATGGTGGGTTGTGATAAAATGCATGCTTGGTGGGTTAAAGTTTAAAACTTGAGAAAACTGGAGATGATACACCTATGGGTTTTTGGATTGGGGAACTTCTGGGTTTAAACTTTTTATAATTAATTATCCTTTCATGTCGGGTCTTACTTATTTCATATCATCGACAAGTGTTACGTATCGTCGTCCCTGTCGAATATTTTTTATTATGTATCATCGACAAGCATCACGTATCCTCGTCCCAGTCAAATATTTCTTATTAAATTTTCTTAAATGCTTGACATGATTTATGACGATACTTACACGTAACATGGACTTTTCTTAAAACAGACGTCATGACTTATGATGACACGTTTGAGACAAAATGCAACATGATCATAACCTTAGACTTTTGAATGTATATCTCATGAAATACATAACATATAAATCATACATTTGCATTTCACATATAATTATTATATTAAATCACATGTATTGGATACAGGAAAATCTCAGATTCAGGTAATAGGGAAATCTCGCTCGAGCCAAACGTTGAGCAAGGGTCGAGCCAAATTTCTGTCTAAATCTCGCTCTGTCAGTTCAATTTCAATTTCATCTTTTATTGAGTCCTTATCTCTTAAAATTTTAAACATAATTGTTATATATATTTCTCTTAGCTTTCTATAGCCTCTTGAACTATGTTTTGAATTCCGTTCCGTTCCGGCCGGAACGGCTGGAATGTTCCGTTCCGGTGCCTTAACCGGAACACTATACCACCTTATTCTGTTCCGGTCCAAATTCCGGCCGTTTCGGTCAAATTCTGGCCATTCCGGTCAAATTTCGGCCGTTCCGGTACAAATTCCGGCCGTTCCAGTCCTATTCCGGTTTAGATTAGTTTTGTAATTTTTTTTGTTTTTGAATGATATTTTTTTTTAATTTTAAATTTAGATGGTATTTAATTAATTTTAGAATATAAAATATATTTATATGCTTTGTAATTTTAAATACGTTTTTTTTTTAAATATCATTATTTTTAATATTTTATCTATTTATTTATTTTTGTATCTCAACTCAAATTTGTATTTTTTCAACTTCCAATCATTTTATAAATTTTTAATTCTTCTAATATGTATACATATATATGATACACACTTACATATATATGTTTTTATTCTATTAATTGTTAGTTTATATATATAAAAATATTTATTATAATATATAATTAATCCCGAAACGGAACACCGGAACGAAATGGAACCGAAATATTCCGTTCCAGTGTCTCAACTGGAACGGTCACCGAAACGGAATTCAAAACTTTGCTCTTTAATCAATCAAATCTGACATCAAATGAACAAGTTATGTCCAATTTACCAAAATGTGTCAAATCTTAACCTGTATCTTGCTCGATCCAGAAGTCAAGCGAGATTCGTGCTAAATCTTGGATTAGGTGTTTTTCCAGCCTAAGATAAGCAACCTTTCTACACAAGCCTCACCTTACTTAGTAGAATATAATTCTAAGTTCTTCTAATTTTTCTTAGCATATTTCCAAAACAAAAACTAATTCAAAACATAATAGCTTTCATTTCAACATACAAACATAGTTTAAGATCAAACAAGTATCATACATTATCTAATCATCAAATCACTTATTCTTACCAAGATTAAGTTAAGTTGTGCACTTAAAAATTTCTCCAAAAATAGATTTGATGCTTAGAATAGGTTTTGTACCACTTCTTCTCCAATATCCTTAATTAGCTCTCTTTTGGTACTTAGATGAAGTGAGTGAGTTTTTGTGTATTTTTCTTGGTTATTTCTCACTTTGACCAACTGGTATCTCTCATGGAGAAAGGAGAGAAGTCTATTCATTTATTTATAGGCATGAGAGGCGTGGGAAGCAAGGGGATTGGGGGAAAAATCTGGAACCCATCTACAGAGCCCCTTAGCTGGTTGGGGTGAGGTGTCCCTACTCTTTGTAACGTCATGATTAACTCTAATCCTATAATGATTTGTTGATATCTTTATCTAATGGTTAAGCTTAATCCACCTATAATATGATCTTGATCCATGGCTCAAATAATTACAACACATGGAAATAAAATTCAAGATAATAGCATTGGAAATTTCTGATGAGTTGTATCCAGCCATGGCCCTCTCTTGTGCCCCACAAAATCAAAGGCAATTCTCCCCATATTGACACATGTTTCAGCTCTCACTTGTACACTTGGGCTGGCTGGTAAGGTGTCTCCAGATTTAGTTAGCCATTGGTCAGGTATAAAAAGATAGTTTGGCTGGTTTAGTTATTTTCCCACTAATCAAATTTATTCTTTTCTCTTTCATGATTATAGGCTAATTATCATTCTAGAAACTCTTCTACCACATGATACCTACCTCCCCAAACATGTCTAGAAGATATAAATGGAGAGAACCAATAAAATTTAAACTCCCAAGGTAAGTCAATGGCCTATTTCAATTTTGGGCTTCAGTTTTCGTTCAATTCAGGTCAGTCCACTTACAGCCCAAATAATCCCTTGATCCACTTCGGTTCTTTGAAAGCTCAAAACATGAAAGGTTTAGATCTATCTCTTAAGGTTATATATGAATTTGAATCATCTCATTTGGACCTCATATGAAGAATTTATGATCATTACACCAAAACCAAACAGACCAGCTTGAATTTTTCTAGTTGATACCTTGTTACAATTCCCAAAGGTCCATCCATAATTTATCCTAGAATGCATAATTTCACATTTTCATAGCTCACAATTATCATCTAAGTCTCAAATTCTATCTTCATGAAAAGAATATTTCCAATAAGTTCCTTAAAATAAGTTTTCAAGAAAATATTTTATCTAAAAAAATGGGCTATTACAGGGGTCATTGTCGAAGATGTCGTAATTTCTTATGGCTTTCTATCAATGAGGTTGAATGACATTTATTCATTATAGGGATGGATCCAACTTACACTGAATGGATCTTCTATGGGGAGCAAGAATCTATGAATTTTAATGAAGACACTACGGAGGTAGGTGAAAATGATCTCAATGGTGATGATGGTTACATTGATGATATCGATGAGATGTTAGGTGATATTCATGCAGCTACCAATTTCAATGTTGATGAAGAGTTGGATGTACCCACGGAGGGTCCAAACCAAGTTCAACCAGACCCTATTTCCTTTGAGAAATTGTTGGAGGATACTCGACGTCCATTTTACCCCGAATGCACAACCTTATCAAAACTATCATTCACTGTGAAATTGTTGCACATCAAAACAGTGGGCAGATGGAGTGTCAAGTCATTCAACATGCTTGTTAAACTTCTGAAGATTGCTTTTCCTGATGCACTCTTCCCCAACTCCTTCCATGAGGCACGGTCCTTAGAGCGTGGATTAGGCTTTAATTACATAAAGATACACGCGTGTCCGAATGACTGCATTCTATATTAGAAGGAACATGCCAACAAGCAAGTATGCCCAAAGTGTTCAGAATCTAGGTGGTTGTCCACGTCAAATAGGACATGACCTGTTCCTCATAAGGTACTTCGATTCTTTCAACTTAAACCCCGGTTGTAGAGATTATTTATCTCCAAAAGGCATGGGGTGGCATAAAACAGAAAGGGTCAGTGATGAAAATACTTTGAGGCATCTGGTTAACTCTAAGGTGTGGGGAAATTTTAATAGAGATCATCTTGAGTTTGCCATAGATCCTCGCAAGTCTTGAACTTGCTAGTAATGGCTTCAACCCATTTAATAACATGTAAACCATATAGCATATGACTAGTGTTGCTAGTCTCATATAACTTGCCACCATGGTTATGCATGAAGGATCCGTTCTTCATTTTGTCATTGCTCATACCGGGTCCCATGTCGTCTGGAAATGAAATTGATGTTTGCTTTTGCCCATTACTTGATGAGCTTTATGATCTGTGGGGTACTGGAATTGACACGTAAGATGCCATGGTTGGGCGAACTTTCCGATTGCGTGCTGCTTTGTTGTGGACCATTAATGATTTCTTAGCATATGGTAACCTTTCTGGGTGGAATAGCAAAGGCAAGTTAGCTTGTACAGATTGCAATATGCTTACAGACTCAATGTGGTTAGCATATGATCGTAAACATTGTTACATGGGTCATTGACGGTTCCTACCATTTGATCACATTTGGAGAACTAAGACAACTATTTTTGATGGACATGAAGATCATCGAACCACACTCCGACAGCTGTCAGGGGAGGAGATTATGCAACAACTAGCTGGCATTGACATTGTTCCTTTTGAAAAAGGTGGAAAGAAGCTGAAATGTGAAGCTCATGAGTTAAACTGGACCAAAAAAACTATCTTCTTCACCCTACCCTATTGGCGTTCCAACAAGCTTAGGCATAACCTCGACATAATGCACATCGAGAAGAATATTTGTGAAAGTGTTTTGGATACATTGATGAATATTCAAGACAAGACAAAGGATAATATCAACACTCGACGGGATTTGGCTGAACTTGGTATTAGGAAAGAGTTACACGTGAAACAAGTTGGAGATTGGGTTACAATCCCCCCTGCTTCCTTCATGTTACACAATAATGAAAGGAAAGAGTTCTGTCGTTGGTTGAGTTGTGTTAAGTTTCCATATGGTTTTGTTGTAAAATCTCTGGAAGGAAAAGTCACAATGCCCACATCTGTTTGCAAAGGTTACTACCAGTGGTGATTGAATGGTATTTAATGAGTGATATACGTTTGGCCTTGACAGAGTTTAGCACATTCTTTAAGGAATTGTGTGCACTCACATGCAAGAAAGATTTGGTTATGCGACTTGAGACCGATATTGTCCTTATTCTCTGCAAGCTTGAGATGATAATCCCTCCTAACTTCTTTGACTTGATGGTCCACCTAGCCATCCATTTGCCCCAAAAGTTGTTGCTAGGTGAACCGGTTCAGTACTGGTGAATGTATCCGCTTGAGCGGTATCTGGAAAAATTTAAGCGGTACATCAAAAACAAAGCTCTTCCAGAAGGATCCATTGCGGAGGCCTATATTCACGCAGAATGCTTGACATTCTTGTCATTGTATTTGCATGATGTGCTAACATTGGTCAATAGAGAGGAATGAAACATAGATGTGGGCACTCAAGCGGCCGATGGGATAAGCGATTTCTCAATTTTCTCACAAAAGTTAAGACCAATCGGTTTCCCAATTCGGGTGCAATTAGACATGAAACTATTTAGGACTGCACGATGGTACATCCTTAAAAACTGCACAGGAGTGATGCAATACTTAGAGTATGGTTATTGTGTTGTCACTAAACAACACCTAAATAATTAGTTGGCACTTAGCACACATTTAAATTTGGGACTTTACTAATTTCTTCACAAATTTAGTTCATTGCATCTAATACAATTTGTTCTTGTTTTGTATAGGGAGCATTACAAAATTTTGGAGGACCAGAATATCCCCAACCTTCAAAGGCGACATGAAGCTGAATTTCCAAAGTGGTTCAAAAGATGCATAAGTCACCAGAATTTTATTTTTTTTTATACTAATCTTGACTCTTAAATTGTGGGTATACCGATCTTATCCTATAGATTCTAAAATATAATTGTATTTTTAGGTTCAATCTTTGCGTGCCAACTATCTGGAGACTATTTTTGATGATCTTTATGCACTAGCTTGTGGCCCCAACTTTTTTGTCGCATTCTATGAAGGTCTTTTTGTTAATGGTATACGGTTTCATACAAAGGCCTGTGAAGAGACACAACGAACTCAAAATAGTGGATTAGTAGTCATGGCGAAACACCAAGGCCACATGGTCGATTTCAATGGCATTCTAAATGACATCTTCGAGTTCTGCTACATGAGATTGAGGTGTTTGTGGATATTTAAATGCGATTGGTTTGATGTTGGCGATCACCGAGGGACTCATGTGACTGACCATACTGCTAGTGTGAACTTTACACGAACATGGTATAAGAATGAGCTATTTGCGTTGGCATGTCAAGCATCACAATTTTTTTTTAATCTCAAAGACACAAATTTAGGTGGTTCGTGGCAGTTGTGCAGAAGATAATGTATAAGAATGTGTATGACGTCCCACAGGTGCCACTACTCATTGATTCCGATGATTCTAGTGATAAAGAGGCATACTAGGACGAGGTAACTACTTGATTGAGCTGAATTATTGTATATTTAATACGTTTAGAACCAAAGTATGTTTTGATTGTTGCAGGATATTTTTATTAGTTTTAAATAGGAAAATTGGTTATAAGGTGTAAATCCAAGTTGTGATTAAAATCTTTTAATAGCGTGGTTTATGCTTAATTTTATAACTTGTAATTTATTTGAATTATGTTTCTTCAAGTTCACATGCACATCATATTCTTGCTATTCCAAATTTCATTTTTATATTTTCTTATATCTTCTTTATTTATATCAGGTTCAAAACAAGAAAAACCAAAAAAAGAGAAATGTATTAAGTTAGATTAGATTAGATTAGATTTTTAAATTATAAAAGGAAAAAAAGAAAAAGGAAGAGATGCTTTTGTTCATTGTTTGTACGAAAGGTAAGAGAATTTTTTAATTGATTTCTATATATAAAAAAAAAAAAAGCAAGTAGGTTTGTCTTGTTGGAGGACTTTAATCAACACCATCTTTTGAGCGGTAAGGTTGTTTATTTGATTTGGAGGTGGTTTTGTCTTTTTCACAAGTGGTTTTAATTTTTTTTCTTCTTCGGTTTGACAAATAGCAAGAGTCCTTTTAAAAGTAAAATGATAAGGTTGCAAGAGGTTCCTTTCATGAATAGAGCCATGCATTGGCAGACAAAGCAATTCTGAGAAGTTCACACGCAATTGAGCAGCAAACTCAAGGCAGTTCTTTTCAGTTCTTTGTCCCCTGAGTTGAAGAAAGGAGAGCTCTTTATCCTTTGAGTTTTACCTCAAACACGCAAGCAATATGGAGGCAACGAAGTAGCTGATGAGTGCACAAAAATGCACTCTAAATACCCTATTTAAATTCTATAAGAAAAGAAAAAATAATGATATAACTCATTATTATTTAATTTAATAAACATTTATCTTGAGATAGATATGAGTATAATTTAATATATTCAATTCTCAAATAATACAAAAGACAACACTTGAGTTTAATTCATTAAATTGGTCTCATAAATTTCCATGCAATTTCTCACGCCCTTTCAAAATCCCATCTTCCTCATTTTTTTTGATTTATTTTCTTGTTGGCAGCCATAATAATAGGCGACATCATGCATATGTTTTGCTCTACAAGTGGCATGAATTCTACAAGAAGTTGATCAACAATTGAGATGATGTAGCACTCGGCATCTAGAAATTTCTAGACATGTTCACATGCATGCAAAGTAACACATGGCACTTCATCATGAAATTAAACCAACATCAATTAATTCAAATGAGAGAAGAGCCACACAATTCATACACCTCAATTTCGGCCACTACACATCTACTTGGAAGAAAATTCATACACGGCAACACTTGGATTCCACTTGCAAATCACTTGCAGCATGACAAGCTGCAAGAGCAACTCAGATTTACATGGCTCCCTTCTCTTTATTCAAATTAATTGATAACAAAACAAAAGGAGAAATGAAGTGCAAACCGACATGATGAAATGAAGACACAAGTAGCCACATGTGGTAGGCAGCAACTTCATCTCTAGCCGAAATGATTATTGAAGAAATTATATGCTGACCAAGACACATGCATGGATAAATTGAAGCCACAATGATTGACCAAGAAATGAAAGCAAGTGGTACACGGCAATAAAAGAACATGGATCTAGACTTAGCTTCACATGGCCTCATTTCAGCCACATGATATTCAAGAGAGCCTCAATTTTGGATGCATCTCCATATGATTTTGCAAGGGAACAACTCATTTGATTAAATCACAAAGCAAGATTCCACTCGATGCTCTCAAGTTCCCTCAAGCCAAAAATTTTTGACTAAAACAAATTGAGAAAGAAACAATAGCAAAGTCATACACGGCACCTCCCATCTTTCTCTACATGCTTTGTCACTTGAAGACAAAAGATGACAACATTTAATCATCACAAACCAGCACATGCATAGCTAAAGAAATCAAGTGGCATCCGACCACCCACACCAACTTTGAAGATAAATCATACATGGCAAAGTAACTTGTTTTCATGATGAGTTTAGCTTGACAACTTGCAATAACAAATCTATAAATAGATGGCTGGGGGCGTGAAGAAGGATGCCTTGGAAGAGCTATTATGAGCGCTTGAGAAAAGAAAAGAAAAACCAAAGAAGAGAGAAAATAATGCCGATTCTTCCATAATTTTCCTTGGAGAATTTTTGTTGCATATTTTCAATATGTGTAACTAAATTCTCTAGTAGATCTAGGGATGAAATTGTATATATGATGGTATTTTTAATTGTTATTGATTCATATATATGTTATTCAATTATTAAAACTCTTTTGTTGAGTCATTCGAAATTTATTATAAATGTTTTTGTCACCAAATAATTTTAGAATTGATTTCATTTATAGATTCAGTCATGCTTTTTCTATTGAATGGAATAATCCTTTGATTATGTTTGATTCAATTGGTTATTTATATTAATTTAATTTTCTGCTGTAATATTGCTCTACGAGTATATTGTCGACGTTGAATTTCCTTAATATCGATAACAATTCCCTTTTCTTATATTGCGACGAATGATTTTTCGAAAGATTACATTTGATTTAAATCTAGTTATTAATGCTTTATCTCCCGACTGAAAATTTGGACATAGAATTTTCAATTGAGTTATTAATAAATCGAAAATAATTAAAATACCAATTATATACAATGGATTCCCAATACTCTACTTTTTGTCTCATTTTTATAATTTTCAAATTACTCATTTAGTTTAATTTACGTCACACTCTAAAAATTACTTTTCCCACTCATCTACATTTTTTTGTTAATTTCGTCACTATCTTTTATTTCTCAATCCATCTCCCTGTGGAATCGACACTCCAAATCTATACTACAATGACCGCATTATTCTTTGGGCATAAGCAGTAGCCTTTGTCTTTGACATGTGGACAACACACCTGTAATGCATAGCAGGCAACGAAAGAAATCATGTAGTGCATCAGACAAAGGTAGCAGCAGGTGACACTATTTTCGTCTGATAGCAACAGAGACAACAGCGTGAAAGCATTTTTGGTCCGCTGGATTAAAGAAAACGAAAAGCAGATATACACATAAATAGCTAGGTTGTTTTTTAGATAGGGTCACTCGACTTTGATAACACGCAGAGAAAGAACATGCAAGCAGATCAAACATAGTTACTCTTTTGATACTACACGCAACAGAGACTTCTTGCACAATGCAACAAAGACAACAACGGCTTTTGCAACAAAGCAGTAGCAGTTTTCTCTTTTGGAGAATCTGAAGACGCATAGAGAGATGATGTTGAGGCTCTCGATTGTTCCGTTTAAAAACACACAGATAGTTTCATTTTGAGGGAGGAGAGACATGGGAGTAGAGAGGGGAAGAGAAGTAACATTTTGTAGAGCTCTTATGGAGTCCAAATTGTTGCTGCTCCAGCCTCCACTTACCATCTCTACCTCCATTTATCTGCTTTCCTTTAATCTTATTGTTAGAGTAGGAATTGGAGTAGTATAATTTAATTTTTCATTATCTTATTTTTCTTTAATTTTTGGAGTGAACTTAAGTGACGAAAGAGAGCATAGTAGTAAGGTTGTAGAGCCCTCGAGCCCAGCTGTTGCCTGGTTTTTCTCTTTCACTTGTAGTCTTTATCTCCAACTTTTAATTTCTATTTGTTTAATTTAATGGCATTTACTTTTCTTGCTAATTTAAGCTTTTACTTTTTAATTTCTTGCTCATTTAATTTAATGTCAGTTACTTTTCTTGCTCTTTTAAGTTTCTGTTATTTAATTTCAGCAAATTTAATTTACTGTTTTGCATTTCATTATTCCACATTTCCTCACAAAATTCAACTCTAAAATCATGAATCTAGTCAATGACCAATACTCTTTTATTTTTGTTGCACTCCTCCATCCATTGCATACATCATCATTTTTATTCTCTTTGTAATTATTTCTACTATTTTATACGAGTTTGATTTTAAAACAACTATACTTGAGGAGACGATCTAGGAATTTATTCCTAATTATTATATGACACGCTTCTGCACTTGGGATGGCCTTTGTGCTGCTCATTTTTGAGTGAGTCACTACTGAAACTTTATATGATGTCCGCTGTGAACATGATGGTCTGCAAACCCCATTGACAAGGCCAGATGTAGATCCAGTGATGGTGCATGCGTGTATATTGAATGAGAGACCTAGTGATCATCCAAGTGACTAGATGTTCATCAACAAGAGGTCAAACCCATATTCCACAGATGGTTTTGATAGCAGTGATGACGATTTTGGGTTTGATGAAGATAGGCTACAGGATTAAGGAAATGAACTAGATGAAGAGATATATGAAGACAGTGTCCGAGACACAATTGAGCTAAGTCAGGAAGAGATCAAGGAAGATAGTATATATTAGTCCATATTCTGACATGTAATGAATGTGCGTGCAAGAGTGCACCAACATGTGTGACGTCCCCTAGTTGTGTCCTTATTTATTACATCACTTGTTGGATTTAATCTTTTTGTATTGAACAAAAATGCTCATTTTAATATGGAGCAATTTTATCATATTCAAATTGGGCATCAGTGCTTGTTGTTGCATGGTTGTACACTATGAGAAGTTGATTGCATACTTGTTAGAATTGGTCACGTTATTTTCCAAAAGGGAAGGTCAGTATGCTTATCTTTGAATCATAATTACACATATATTAAGCCTCTGCTAATTGTGCAAATCCACTTGCGAAATAGTGGAGAACATTGGCATACATTAACCACCAAGAGTTGTGTCAGTTAGACAAAAGATATAATTTGACTAAACAAAATCCAAACATAGAGTAAATAGATTTCTCCCCCACAAAATTAGAATCTTCTTAGTAAAAATCCAAACCCAGGGTAGATTGCAGCTTTTGAAAATGCCCTTCTTTCAAACATAAATGCATGCCTCTACCCATGTTGTTCGGCACACTAAGATATGTTTATATTACATTTGAGTTAGAACCCCCCCCCCCCAAACTGACATATCTCCACCAGGATCCCCCTCCCCCCCTAAACAAAAAAAAAAGTTACAAAAATTTGCACTCGGAATGATATTGGTGGTGCTCAAGCATCTCCATCCTCACCATCAGTATCATCATCACCAGTGTTCTGTTGCACCTCTTCATCTAAGAGTGCAAGTGCATCTTTAATATCCTCGAACCATTGGGTAACGAGTCGCTTTAAACTGTCCATACCCTGTTGCAAAAGTTCCATTCGTGCCTCAAAACACCTCATACAGTCTACAACCATGCCTAGGTTCGGCTCGCTTGGAACTGGGATCGAGGTGGATAGTGCCAACCTCGAAGGTTGCGTATCGAGTGGCATGTAGCTAGTGGTTTGACTAAAACATGGTGGTTCATGATGTTCAAGAAAAGGGTGCTTAGCTTTTATGTGCGCACGGCTAAGCCTCATAATCTTCATGCTGATGGGTGCCTTAGGAGACACCCTAGGCTCATGGGGAAGAATGGCCACTAACTGAGATATAGCGATCTAGGTGATAAGACATGCTAATGGCAATCCAGCTCGACGGCTAGTGGATCGAAATGCTTCAATAATTACTTGGTAGAGATGACTATCCAAATCAATTAAAACATCTTTGATTAGTGAATATAGAAGAGTGGCTTTGTCAAGGCATACATTGCTTTGATGAGATGTCGGATATAGGTTAGTGAGGACAATCTGACAAAGAAGAAGATATTGAGGTAGGAATTTGTAAGTTTTTAGTGGGAAGTGACCATCCTAGTTCCATGAGCATTCACACAAGAGTTTGAAAATGTCTGGTGCACTTGGAGTTGAGGTTTGTGCATACGGATGTTGTGGGTTTGGCACACGAGGGGCATGTAGCAGTTCAACTAGCATGTCTGGAGTCACCTAGAACTTGATGTTATGGAGACTGACTTCGAATGAGTCATCATCGGAGATCGAATGAGTCATCATCGGAGATCGCTCAACCGATGGTAATTAAAGTAAATTTGTTAATTTGTGGAGGCATGGTTTATTGGCAAAACTTTACTTGTACCATAATTGTACTCTATAGTAATTAGAGTAAAAGTGTTAATTTTCGTAGCATTGTTTATTGGCATTATATATAGTTAATGCCTATCTAAATGGCGAAAGAGAGAAACATTTGAAACTAGGGTGATATGCACCCCATTTCTAGTACCCTGCATAGACGATAACACCCACAGTGGTGACCATCTTAGATGCACAATGAGCATACCATATTATTTTACACACGGGGACTCTCTTGAGATCCCTATGCAATCCCATACATTCAACTATTGATGTGCGCGAATTGAATGTCTAGTTATCCTTCCAATGCAATTGAATAGTCCATTTACGCATTTTATCGAGCATGTGGTGTGCATCTTATGCCAAGCTTGGGAACCTAAGTCTAGGGGTCTTTTAACACCATCCTAAATACAAAACAAACTTCTAATTGTAAAATTTTATACATTAACCAATGAGATAGGCCAATCTTCCCATTCATCTAGAATTTTATCCCCACCCCTTTATGAAACACAACCAAGCGTAGGGGAAAAGCATAAATTGTTCCCAATCTAGAGTTGGTTATGACGTCCTTGATGAATTCACGTATAGACTAATGAGGTACAAATTTAAACATCCACAAAAATTTTTAGTAAGCCCCCATAACAAGAATATGACCTACCTGTTGGAGATGCCGGAACTTGGTCACCAAAATGCTAAGTGATTTGATTCGACGCCAATGGAAGAAATCCAGGTCCAGTTCGCTAGAGCTAGAGACGAGCCCAAGTCTTGGACTGCAGGGTGCCAAATTGTTACCCTATAGTTTGTTTGAGCTTGATATCAAGCTCGAGACAAGCGTACCCTGGGTTCATAATCCATGCAACGTTCAAACATGAAGACCTCGCTTGAGCATCGGATCGAGCTCGAGACGAGAAAACATAAAATTAATTACTAAAAATTGAGATGAATTCAAGAAAGCAATCATGCATGTACAATTAAAAAATATTTTTAGAAAAGCCAAAAAAATTAACTAAGTCCAATGCACAACGAGAGTTTTTCTTTGACCACGTTCTTACTATAAGTACCCACATTAACCATTCTAATTAAGCTTGTAATTAGAAGTTTATATGATGTTTTTCAAAAAATTTCAAAAGTATATGTTAATTGCAAGAAATCACAATAGAAAAGTCAAAGTAATTGGATAGTTTATTAACTAAGTCCACCATGATTGAAAACATTCTTACTACAAGTACCCATTTTAACCATTCTAATTAAGCTTGTAATTACAAGATCATATGACGTTTTTCAAAATTTTTCAAAAAGTATATGTTAATGGCAAGAAGTCACAATAGAAAAAGTCAAAATAATTGGATAGTTTATTGACCAAGTCCACCATGATTGACCATGTTCTTACTACAAGTACCCACTTTAAGTGGACTAATTAAGCTTTTAATTACAAGATCATTTGACATTTTTCAAATTATTTCAAAAGTATATGTTAATTGCAAGAAATCACAATAGAAATTTCAAAGTAATTGGATAGATTATTAACTAAGTCCAATGCACAACGAGACCATGATTGACCACGTTCTTACCACAAGTAACCACTTTAACCATTCTAATTAAGCTTGTAATGACAAGTTCATATGATGTGGCCCAAAGTTATTCAAAAATATATGTTAATTGCAAAGAATCATAATTAAGTCAAGGTAATTGAAAGCGTTCTTTACATCATTGTATTTGTATTTTTTAATTAAATGAACTGAGAAGTCAATTAATTGGGCAGAAGCTATGACAGGAAAATATTTGCAACCATAGATTTTTAAAATATTCTTGACAGGAAAACGTAAGCATCATTCCAACTATTAGGCGGGGAGTGCCTCTGTCTCATTTTTGGGGCCACAAAACTAAATTGGAGGCTGGGGATGAGGATCCATCCCATCTTAATCACGTCAACCATAGACTCTAAGGTTACCTACAATGGCGATCAGGGCAAACCAATATATCTATATATGTTGCACCATTTTAGTGTGGAGAGAACTGGTTTGGCTGATATAGCTTGCTTTGGGTCACCGATAGAACACTAATCTTCAAGCTATGAAAAGTGCCTCAGATAGAGAAGTGGAAGAAACAGCTACCTCGCAAAGACCAAAGACTACTGAAGAGTGTAAAGTAAAATTTTCTCCCCTTCGAACTCAAGATATATAGATAATTTTTTTCACAAATCACGTGCAAAATATACTAGTTTATCTTGTATCTTTGTGCAATCTCCGAAGTTTAGGATTTTTTATATGTTTATCTGGTAGATGTTAGGAAAAAAGGTATCTTTCGTTGATCTTAGAGATAGTTATGCAATATTTTTCAAAAATAGGAGCTTTAAGGCTGATTGTATTTCCTAATACATGGAAGAGAAATTGGTATGAATTAACTTTGCATGCCCTCTTGTTCAACCGAGGTGGTTTGCCTTACTTTGCCACTTAATGCACTCTATATTTGCCTGTAAGATACGAGCATAGGAATTACCACTTTAACCCAACAAGGTATTTGTCAATGCATGGTCTATTTTGGGCTAAGAAAAGGGTACGGATAGAACCAAGCTGACAAGTATAGAGTTGTTTTCCTCTTCCGTGGTTGAGTGTAACGAGACAACTAGGGTAAGCATGGGGTTCTTCATGCTTGGGGATGAAGTTTACTTCTCAAGTATAGTCCTTCACTATAACCATAAAAATAAGTATAAAGGACATTTAGTGGATGCTTATCCTGGGTAATATCCTCAAAAAGTCCAAATGGATATATTTTGAGAAGATTTGGGTGACTCACGTGATACTATTTAATCATCCACAAAAATTGTGAAAAATGTACTTGTATTTAACCACCATGACAACCACAACAAAACGAGACCAAAGAGTGAAGTTCCCACTATACTTGGATAGATAGATGGGATGTAAACAAGGTAAGGAATTAATTGTGACTTTCAAACATGACTTTTCAAACGATGAAGTCCTGGTATAGACTCTAGTGCTAACAATATCATTAACATACCACTAGTGTGATGTTTTCGTCTTCAATCTCAACTTCCTATATGCCAAAGTAACAGCTGTAATGGTAAGAACTCAATTTAAGGAAGTTCAAGGAGATCCATCAATCATGTTAGAAGGCCACACGACAATAATTATTTAAGAGATATAGAGGAATCACCACCATAACTAGAACCAGAACAACAGCCATGTCCACCACCACCAATCCCAAGGACGAAGTCTATTTTCCAATCACCCCACCAATCCCACAATCACTAATAGACCATAGCACCTCTTCCTCTGAGGACTCAGGCCAACCTATCAATGTGGTTCATCACGTGGCACAAGAAAGTGTTGGTGAAGCTACAGGTAAAGAGCCTCATGAGTTTACTTCAATTGGTTAAAAGAGGTGTTGACACACTTGTTGTGCTATTTTCCAAAATTTCTTGTAGCTCCATCGATGCAGAAGTGGGTTAGAGGACTGACAGAGAGCATGAAGTTTGACAACTTGTGCAAGGTTGGCCCAATTCCTCTACTAATCAAGAAGGGTGCATGTAAGATGTCATGTGCGCATGTGTTGGTATTTGCTAGCGGGAAACATATATTGTCAAGCACCACGCTAACATGAATTAGTTCTATTGGAATAATGTGCCTGAAGAGGAAAATGAGGAGTTGTGCAGACATGTTTGATTAAGACACGTTGTTTCTAACTATTGTAGGATTTTATCTTACAATGAAATTTGTTATATTATTGATATCTCCGTTCTTGTATTTCACTGTAGGCTGATTTTATATTACAATGGGAGAAGCCAAATAATCACCAGGCAGTTACCCTACAACTTCAGAAGCGATTCAACTCATTCCACAATGAGCTCCATAGGATCTACAACAGTTATGAATCCCATAAAGCAACATTGGCAAAGGGCACTGACAAAGTGGATGACGATGTTTGGTAGAAGTTATGTATGAGGTGGGGTAGTAAGGAATTCAAGGTAACACTAATTGTACTTCAATAACTTACATAAAGCTGTCTTGAATTATAAGGTCATTGGTGTCGTATATATATATACACCTAATGGGATTGATGGGGAGGAAGTAGCTACTTATGGAATTTGGAATTGTGTTTGCATAACTAAGTGGTTTCTTTTGTGGTTCATGTACCATTTCCACCAGGCATTGTCATTGTGGAATAAGGCTAATAGGGAGTTGGTAAGAACTAATCATACCGCTGGTAGGAAGTCTTTTGCAAGGCTACTAGAAGATAAAGGTAACAATTGTTGACTAAAGTTTAGTTATATATGCGTCATGTTAAATTGTAAACGTATTGAGATAACTTTCGGCTTTTTTGGATTTGGTTTCTTAAGAAGCATACTTGAAGTGCACAAAGATAATAAATCAAATTATGTTGCTTTTCTACACATTTATCCCCACACATTAATGGAGAATATCTACTAACAATTTAATTTGCATACTGAAGCGTGAAAGTGTGTACAATATGGTTGACTCATTTAAGATAACAAGATGGTCCAAAAAGAAGAACATATGGGTAACAGAGAGATAGAAGAAATGCATGTGAGTCAACATTTAAGTCTTTTTTTGCCATTTTCAAATTTTGTGGTCTATAAATTACTTTGCTAAGATATAGTCACTCCATGCTTAACTCACTCATTACTCATCGACCTCAATGACTATGGTTATTGTTGAAGACTCAAATGGAGGAAAGGTTCAAGAGATTGGACCCTGCAACTCGAACTAAAGAGGTAGTAACAAATATTTTTAAGGAGATTGTTGGTTGTAGGCCAACGGAATATGTTAGAGTGTTGGGTGAGTTGGAAATGCCCGAATCTACTAGCAGGTCCCGTTCTTGTGCATGTGTAGTTAACGACCGAAGGGGGGGCAGTCGAAAATGGTTGTCCTTACATAACATAAGTTGATGACTTAAAGAAACAACTAAAGATGATAACGGAGAAACAAGATAGGTTTTAGAGGTTCATGAACTTTCAACTGAATACGTCACAAGACCAATTTGCATAGGGGGAGTCTCATCTAGAGACTTTTGATGATCAACTTCCATAACTTCAGCAAGATAGTTTTTTGTTGTATATAGCCAACCTTTTGGAGATGCCATGGTGGCAAATATATATTTTGGAAATGTATGGGAGACAACAATAGCAAGAATAGGTTGTTGAAGGAACTATTGTGTTTTTGGAAAGGACTGAGTGGGAACTTTTGAAGATTGCAGAGCATTAAGAAGAATTGGTTCGAAGATATATTGAGAAGGTGGATGGATAAGGCTTTTTAAACACAAACCAAATGTAGCCCCAATGGTGTTTTGTTTAAACCTGGACAGGTAAACTTTTGAGTATTTCCTTTGTGAATGTTGTATACATGTATTTTTTTTTTTTCCATTTTTCCTTTGCGCTGGCTCATGCATTATTAATTATAGCATGTTTAGATGGCCTGTTTTGCATGGGCAATCAACTTCTTTTCATGATAGTTTGAAACTAAATAACAATTTTTGAAAGTGGCTAGTGACGCATGTAGTCAGTATCCATATAGAATTAGTCTTTTTTATTATGGAAGTGGAAACTTTCAGGAAAGTTGAAGATGATGCATATAGGTTTTCAGGTTATTTTTCCCTAGTGAACTAATGCGTGCTGTTTATATTTCTTCTAGACTAGCTAGTTAATTGATGTGTATGTGCTTCCAGGGGTGATATTTATTATTTAGGATTGGTCATCCAATTATCTCTTTCACAACTTCATGTTATGGATTTATTACAGATTTTGAGGAAAACTTCAAAATGATAATATTGAGAAGGTGGATGGATAAGACTTTTAAAACACAAACCAAATGTAGCCCCAAGGGTGTTTTGTTTAAACTTGAACAGGTAAACTTTGAGAAACTCATGTGAATGTTGTATACATACAAAGTTTTCCTATTTTTTCTTATGTTGGCTCATGCATATTTAATTATAGTATGGTTAGTAAGGATTTTCTGCATAACACTATTGTGTTTTTCATGAGAGTTTGAAGCTAAATAACTCTAGAAGAACCTAATGGCTATTGAGGCATTAGGTCAGTACTCACATCTAATTAGTCTTCATTATTATGGAAATGGAAACTTTCAGGAAAGTTGAAGATGATGCATATAGTCTATTTATTTTTCCCCTAATGAACTACTGGGTGCTGATGAGTGTGCTTTTAAGTGTTCAATGATGTGTATGCGCTTCCAGGGGTGATATTTGTTATTAAATTTTGGTCATCCAATTCACTCTTTCATTGTATCATGTTAGGGCTTAATTTCAAATTTGAGGAAAACTTCAAATGTTATCTATTAGCTAAACTTTTGTAGGAATTTATTGATAGTAATTCAAGACGAATGTTGGGTGACTTGGAAGCAGCCTTCAAAATGCCTGATTGAAGAAGTACACGAGTTCTACTCGTGTTGGATTGTTGCTTGATCATATAGAAGATGATGGTAGGTCAAGGTCCTGCTCGTAATTATCTTCAAGGTGTTGCTAGCTATTGGGGGTACATGAAGGGTTTCTTAAGAGCATACATTGATGATATATACAGCCATTTATATCTGTCACTACAAATATAAATGGCTTTTGAACAATATTTCCTAATTTAGCATTGTTAGAACTTGAACTTATCTTGGTGCTAGATGTTCTATTGTGTCAACCACTAGTAGTATAATGGTTATCTCACAAAATGTATAGGTTTAGACCCACTGCCATGGTTGTTACTAATGAACAGTAGATATGACTGTGATATGTATGGTGACATTGCTTTAACTGATGTGCATACCAAATCTTATATGAACTACAGTATTATGGGTATCTCTTTCAGTATATGCATTGATCCTATATAGATATATGGTTGGAATTTAGGATGTGGAAAAATAACTAAAACACAACACAAAAAGATGAAACACTATAAAGGAGAAGGAAAAAAAATGGCGGAAACAAAAACCACTAATAACATAGGCCAATTTATATATAGGAACCTATAGAGTATTTGTAAGATCGTAATTCTGGACATGATAGTCAACAATTTATTGTATCTAAAAAAGTGACCAATTTGTTGATTTTTGCATACACAATTAACTTGCCTAACATGATGAAACCAATTTTCGACAATACAATGAAGTTGTAAATGCAAGTAATGTTGCCACAATAAAGCTTCACAAGACCAATAGTAGATTTATAACTGTTTCCACAATACAACACAATCGCAAACACAAATTAACTTTGCCACAACAAAGAGATTCACGTGACCAAAATCTTTTTGCAAAATGTTCTGACAATACAGTACGGTCACAAATGTAATTGATTTTGTCATAATAAAGTTTCACAAAAAGTAGATTGCCTAATTGTTTTGACAATACAGCATGGTCATAAAAAAAATAAATTTGCCACAATAAAGTCTCAATAAAGGACTGGTCGAATGAAGATTTTCAATGTTCTAATAATAATGCACGGTCGCAAATGGAATTAATATCGTCACAAAAAACATATATAAGGTGGTTTTCATCTGGGACATTGTGCATCTATCACAACACTGGTGTTACTACTCACAAACACACTATTCGTGACAAAAACATTATGGTTAGTAATATCCAGACCAAAAGGTTACCCTATTGCATCACAGTGATATTCTATTTGTGACGATATCAATTTTCACGAAGTATAACTTATTGTGACAATACATTATACGACCATAAAATGGAAATGAAAATAATCTTTGTTGTGACTAAGTATCAACATTTTGCAACATCATATTTTTTATGCAAATGTATTTTTCATACCAGGGGCTAACTCACACGATAAATTAATATTAGCATCAAATATATTTAGACACAAAACTGCCTTTTTTGTGACATTTACCTGTTTGGACAGAATAGACCTTTTGAGAGTCATTAATAGTGACCACCTTGTGTTGATCGAATTAGGACGAAAAATACAATTAGCGAGATGATGCTGACTTTTAGTGTATAGTTGCAATAGAGCCTTCCACTTGTAGTGTGTATCTATATATCATTCATTAATCATAAAAAGTATTTGAAATTCATTCCAACATCCCACATTAAAACAAATGCACTCCCATCTCTATATATAGTATAACAAAGGTTTTATAAACGAGTCTTGATCATCATTGAAATTGAAGCTGCTCACTTCATCTGAAAACTGGATGTCTAGCTCCTTCATTAATTTGAAAGCTACAAGAATTTAGAAGCACAATTGTTATCAAATAAGGATAAAATCTTACACCAAATAATTAGTACTTCTCTCTCTGATGATCTGATCTACACACACTGACACCATGCGGCTAAAATTAGAGAGTAATTAGGAAAAGATGATCAAAGTATTAGAGAGAAAACAATAATAAAAACAGTTCTTCATAAATAAAACTTAACAAATTGACAGAAGCCTTTATATACTTTTAAATAAATTGAAAATATATAAAGGCTTGTCTAAATTGTCATTAGGTTTATTAAAAATTGACACAAGCCTTTATATAGTTTTAAATAAATAAAACTTACATAAAATGGATCTTAAAGAAGGTTAGTATTGTAATGAACACATCTTGCAATGTTCTAATTAAATTAAAGCAATGTATTCAAGAAGCCTCTTATAACATAATAGTGTAGTTATTATAGTTATGATGGGGTCAATCAGGAACATTATCATTGAATACAAATGCTTCGAGTTTAAGAAGGAAAGTGATAAATGGTGGAGGATAACAAAAAGTAACCCTCGTTTTGTGAAACATCTTCTTATTGACCATGAAGCTCTGGTATGGCTCGCTGTCATGGTGAAGGAAGGCATAGCTTCAGAGGATTCTTCCGAGTTTGTTAAAATGCGAAGAAATGGGACTCAAGTGTTGCTGTTGCAGAGACAACATAACTCTTATGGGAGGTTTTTCACCTTTTCGGAGTTCGGCCCTGAAAGACTTTAAGGTATGTTGATGATGTTGATGGTGCTGGAAGGGAGACTTGGTGGGGGTTGGAGAAACTTTGAAGCAACGGTAATGGAGTTCTTTGGTTCGGAGGGAAAGCAGTGCGACGTAGTGCACCATGGCAGCCTTTCAGGTTGTCGTAGGTGCACGAACCCCCATCTTGGTCTTTTAGGTCTTACCATGAGGTGCTACAGCAGTCGAAGGTGGGGGGTAGGGCTCAAGAAGTCCCTATGTTGCTAGATGGCTTCTTTGAGGTCGAGGTTCAGAAGGAAGGGAGGTTGACAGGGATGCCTATCTAAATAAGGAAAATTTGTTAGGGATGATAGTTGTATTGGACAAGCATATGGTTGAAATACAAACTAACATTACTTTATTAAAACGGTGCGTTGAGACTAGTGTTTTAAAGGGGTTGGGCTTGGAACTCAGATGGGCCTGATTCAGCAAGCCTAGCCTTCAACGGGTTGGGAATACATTTAACCCACAAACCTAGACTTGTAACACTAGGCCAACTCAACCTGTTGGGCCCAAGGCCTCTTTGCAAACCTGAAGGCCCGATGTATCATTTCAGCCATCACAAAGGGTAGTTCATCGGCCCTCTTCTCCAGTGCTGGTGATCCCAACGGAACCTAATGTGATAACCCAAATTTTTTTAAATATCCATTTAATTTTCATATTTGGCGTGAAGGAAATTTACCAAAGAAGTCAAGTGGTATGAGTAACGAATATACCCTATGATATTTTCGGATTAGGCTAATGTAGACAGTTTCAACGTTCTTTAGTAATATGGATATAAATTACTCATTTTATATCGGATTGAGATGATTCAAGATATTTTGGAAAGCTAAGAGGAATATATACAATTATTATATTTTGAGTTTTAAGAGATATGGATCTAATAAAATACGAAATTGAGATTGAGGTGGTAGATCTAAATGAGATATATAGGCATTAACTTGGAGTTGACTAATGACTTTGATTAAGATTAAGCTTTTGATATATTTTCTCAATTATCCTAAAACCTTGAAAAGTGTGTATAAATATGTCAAATGAGAAGATTTTATTTAGTAAGTTTTGTGCGAAACAAGAGGGGTCATTTATCAAACACTTGGTGTGCCCAGATTGGTATTCTCGGGCTTATCTATCGACTTTCAGTAGAAAAGTCATAACTTGGTCATATCAGCTCTAAATGAAGTAATTTTAGTTCCTATAGAACTTTAAAAAGTAGATGTATAACTTTTATGTTTTGTAGTTTTGAATATAAGTAATTTATTAAGGACTAAATCTGGTGTGAAGTGGACGGTCAGGAATATGAGTCAACTGGTAATCTGAATTGAGCGTAAACTGAAGCCCGGAAATGAATTACACCACTGACCTACTTTAGAAGCTTGAATTTGATTGGTTCTCTACATGTCTATCTTTAGACAATTTTAAGAAGGTTTGTGTTTTGTGGTGAAAAAGTTGCTAGAAGGAAAATTTGTCTATAACCATGGGAGAAATATGAACAAATCTGATTGGTTTAATATTAACCAAATCAGCCAAGTTACCCTTTTATTCTTAACCAATAGCCAACCAAGCCTTAAGAGAATTCTTCCAAGATGTCCCAAGGGTTCCAATGAGAGCTAGAACATGTGGCATAAGGCCATGCATATAGGGGGGACACCTCACCCATTCGGCTAAGGCCATTGCTGAGACACCCTCTCCCTTCCTCAAGACTCCAACACCTTCTTACACCTATAAATAGATACAAAAACTTCTATTTGTTTCCTTTTAGAGAGATTATACGGTTACCTTGAGAGAAAGCTAAGAAAAATACCAAAAATTTCACTCACAACACCTAAACATCAAAAGGAAGCAAATTGGGAGCCTTGGAGAAAAGGGTGGTGCAAGATCAACTCTAGACAACTAATCTAGCTTTGAAAAAATTGGTAAGTGCACTACTTAACATAATCTTGGTGTAGTATAAGTGGTTTGATTTATAGAATTAATTTGATACTTGTTTGATGCTTGTTTTAGCTTATGTATTGTTTGAGTGGTAGATTGAAAGCTTTTGACTTATGAAGTGGTTTTTGTTATGGAAAAAAAAAAAAAAAATTTATAACCTTAGGAATATATTTTATGATTATATATTAAAAGGATCATGTGAAAATATGAGGTCTTGATTTGGAATAAAGTGATAGAGCAACCCTAGCTAATTTCGGTTTTAAAAGGGGGTAATGTTAACAGATTTAACATCCTATGGTAAATTAGTCATAACTTACTAGTGTCATGCCAGAATTGAATAATTTAATAGGCTATGGAAATATAAGACAGAGATTTACAACTTTTTTATTTTAAATTTTAAGAGATAAGAAATCTATAAAGGGTGAATTTGGAATTAAAGTGGCAAAACAGAGTAGGTATGGACTTCAAAGGGTGTATTTCTTTTATACTAAACTTTTAGTGAATTATTTGAACAAAATTTTTAACAAGTATGGTAAGTTTAGGAATTTCAATGTACTAGGAGAATTTTTTAAGAATTATTATGCAAAAAAGATAAAATTATATATATATAATTATATATATAAGAGAAATATTAAAAAAAAACTTATAAATATGCTTAAGTTGTGTAATTATGTAAATCTTGGTTTAAGTTAAATAAATAAATAATTAAGATTAAGTTTTCCATGCAACTCGGCCAATCTAGTTTAATAAGATTATAATATTTTAATTAATTATATATGTATCAGTCATTAAGCTTTAACGTTACGAAATTTAGGTGACGTATGTGCATATAGGTTTTTGTAATATGTTTTTGTAGAACCCAAGGTTTCAAGTCTCATATCTACGTATGGATTTTGATGATAATAAATAAATTCAAGACTCAAGCTTAAGTTGCTTACGCATGAAGAGAGCTAGCACATCAAGAAATCAAGCATGTGCAAAAAGAAGAACAAGTCTACGAATGACGCTCATAGAGTAATTTTGTACATTTCTTAAAATTTGAAATTGGATTAAGACTCAAAATTAATATTTTCTCATAAAACATTAAATTGTATTTTTTTACATTTGCATAACTTTATTAAAATATTTAATTTTGAAAATTATTATTATTATTCTATATATGCATAAAGATTTGAATTTGTAAGATGATTGATTGTCATCTTTAACATGTGCATGTGTTGTTTGAAAATCTTGAAGGGTGGTTGTGTATTTTTTTGAAAAATACAAAAGATAGATGATTTTGTTTGAAAATCTTGAAGGGTGATTGTGCATTTTTTTGACAAATGCAAAAGATAGATGATTTATTTGAAAATCTTGAAAGGTGATTGTGTACTTTTTGACATATGCAAAAAGAAGATGATTTGATTTGAAAAATAACTCACGCTCATTTTGTCATGTATGAAAAGTAAAAGATTTGATTTGATTTCTTTGAAAAATGAATGGAGTTGTTTTTTACAAATATAAAAAGGAGATGTTTTTATTTGAATCTTTTGAAAAGTGAATAGTGCTCTTATTTGACATGTGACCATTTTCAAATTTGAATATGAAGACTCATTTGCCTATAAATAGCTCACTTGAGTTTTGCAAAAAAAAAATAATAAAGAGCTAACACATCTATTGCTAAGTTTTGCATCATTCTTTCAAAACTATCATTCTCTCTTTTCTAAAGTTTTGAGCCTTAATTCTTGTTCTTTTTTAGAGAGATATAGGTTGCGTTGTATTGTTTCTATCTCACTCATTGAGGAGTGTACTTTGATAGTTTACCCACTATCAACTCTTGTATTAGTAAGAGGGTGCGTATAACTCTTGTGTGTATAGAAGATGTTTTACTGAGGGAATAGTTGAATCACCAAGTGTGAGGTGATTGGAAGTGTAAAAAGTATTCTACACGGACTCTTTGGAGCGGTGCTACTTAAAGGTGTAATAGGTTTCTATCTCCACCTAAAGGAGATTGAATAATGAATTTGGAATTCTCAAGGGGTAGCTTGAGGCGAGAACGTAGGCAATGGGGCTGAACCTTGTAAAAATATTGAGTTTGTTTCTTTTTACCCTACTCTTTACATTTCTTGTTGCTTTATATTTTGTTTATATTTTATATTGTGTACTTGATTTATAAGTGTTAATTTTTATAATATAACCCAATTCACCCCCCTCTTGTGTTAGTCATCTGGGCAACAATTGGTATCAGAGTAAGGGCTTTGTTATAAGATTAACTATCTGTTGAGTTAAAATCATATGGCTAACATTGCAGCTACTTTTGCTGAAGGTCAATCCAGTAGTTGACCTCTGCTATTTTGTGGAGATAATTATACTTTCTAAAAAGCTAAAATTGAGAATATTTTTTCAGTCTCAAGGTCGAGAAATCTGAAAATGTATTGTAAATGGGCCTTATATTCCAACAAAAACTGTTAATGGAGTAAAGGTAAAAAAGGAAGAGGAAGAGTTTGATCGCGAAGACGATAGACTTTATACTATGAATGTAATGGTTATGAATTTTCTATATAATACTCTCAATGGTAATGAATTTAACAGAATAATGACTTGCAAGACAACAAAGGAAATTTGGGACAACTTGGAAGTAACCTATGAAGGAACTTTGCAAGTCAAAGAATCAAAAATTTATGTTCTTACGCATGAATATAAAATGTTCAAAATGAATGGTGATGAATCTATCTCTTCTATGTATACTCGTTTTACTAATATTATAAATAGTTTGACACCTCTTGGTAAAGTTTATTCCAACTTGGAGATAGTAAGGAAAATTCTCAACTCCTTGCCAAAACGTTGGGAATCAAAAGTAACGGCGATTCTTGAAACTAGAGATCTTAAAAAAACTCGAAGTAAATGAACTCATCGGGTCACTTATTACTCATGAGTATGACCCGATGAGTACACATTGAAAAGAGGAGAAGAAGAAGGAAAGCAAAAGAAAATCTTGGCACTCAAAGCCGTTCCACATGAAAGTGAAACCGATGAAGATGAAGAAAGCGATGACGAAGAGATTGCAATGATCACAAGAAGATTCAAGAGATTCTTGAAAAATAAAGCTCCTCCAAGGAAACCTTTCAAAAAATCTTCCAACAAAGATACAGGTAAAAATGATTCATTAATTTGTTATAAATGTAAAAAGTCAGGACATATTAAGGTAGATTATCCCCTGCTAAAGAAAGATCGATACAAAGGCAAGAAAGTAATGAAAGCTACATGGGATGATGATTCAAGTAGCTTAGACAGCGACGCAAGTAATGAAGAATCTGTAAATCTTTGTCTTATGGTTAAAGATAATCTTGAGGTAACAAATCTTGAAAATCTCTCTTATGAAGAATTGCAAAATGTTTTGGAAGAGGTATATAAGAAATTTGAAAATTTGGGTATTAAGTATACCGTTTTGAAAAAGAAAAATTCTTTTTTAATAAATAAAATTGATATTTTAAGAAAAGAAAATACAATTTCAATAGATGAAAATGATGAACTGAAAAAGAAAGTAGCTGATTTAGAAAAGATTGTTGAAAGCCTTACTAATAGAAAAAGAAATTTTGAAAAACTTCTTAGTAGTTAAAGATGTGTTTTTAATAGTGTAGGACTAAGATACATACCAAAAGAAAAATTCAAACCTTATAAAAGTTTCTTTGATAAATCTATTAAATCAAAGTCAGATTTTCAAAATTTTTTTTCTAAAAATAAATTTATCAAAGAAAAATATTATTGCAATCATTCAAGATTTTTAAAGATGTCACATGTTTTTTATAATTTTTGCAATAGAAATTGTCATAATTATCATACTTGTCCTATTAGAAGAAGATATACAATGACTATTAGGGTCATATGGGTACTAAAGAATCTTGTTTCTTCTAATACTAATAAATAAAGGACCCAAAGAACTTGGGTACCAAGAAAAATTGTTTTAATTGCTTTTACAGGTATGCTTGAAGTCTTCCATAGGTAAAAATAAATGGTTTTTAAACAGCGGATGCTCAAGACACATGCAAGAGATAAAACTAAATTAATTGACCTCACCTCTAAAGAAGAAAGACATGTGACATTTGGAAACAATTCAAAAGGGAATATCACGAAAATAGGTAAAGTTGATAAGAAGTCTTCTCTCATAATTGAAGATATTCTACTTGTTGATGGTCTAAAGCATAATCTTTTAAGTATAAGTCAATTATGTGATAAAAGATTTACAGTTACTTTTACAAAGGATAAGTGCATTATTTTGAATAATCATGATTGCAATGTTTGTTTTATTACTCTTAGAAACAATAATATTTATACAATCGAATTTGAAAAAATTGTCTCACAAGATACTATTTGTTTATCAGCTCAACATGAAAATAGTTGGTTATGGCATAGAAGGTTAGGTCATGCAAACATGAAACTTATTTCCAAACTTTCAAAAAATGATCTTGTGAGAGGTTTGCCAAAAGTGAACTTTTTTAAAGACAAAATCTATGATGCATGCCAGTTTGGTAAACAAACAAAAACTTCTTCTAAAACTAAGAAATATATTTCCACTACTAGACCAATGCAACTAATACACATGGAACTTTTTGGACCAAACAGAGTTGCGAGTCTGGGAGGAAAATATTATGCATTTGTTATTGTTGATGATTTCTCTAGATATACTTGTCAATTTAGTAGTGTGTTAAGTATATATCTGACACTTACAATATTTTCTGATCCCAACAATTAATATGCAACTAAGTGGGCAATGCTAACCACAGGTCAAATCAAAATATTACTATTATAATTTCTGTACTTAAATTAAAATAGTATACCTGTGTATAGTAAATACACAACCATCTCCTGGCATCTTTCTTCCCATAACTAGCCATCCCATGGTCCACATTTGTTTCCATCCAGCATGCAGGCCAAAATGGTTGCATTATGCAACTTGTGCTTTACTCTAGCATTATGATAGTCCCTCAAAAAGCCCCAAAATGTAGGTTCCCATGGGAGATGCTACACATCTCCTAGAGTCTATTGTTGAGACTCCATCTGGGACTCTAACTGTGTCACACTCCTTAAATTTTTCATTCAGCCTTACCAAATCTCCCATAAAATTCTCATATTTCTTCTTGAATTCCTCGACCTCAACCTTGTTCCTCTCATTCTCCTCACTAAGCCGTTCAAACTCCCTATTGGATAGCAAAGATCGGTGTGATTCAGGTATAATGCCATGTCCTAAGCCTCTAGTACAGCCCGATCGAGTTCCCAACACTTCCTTGAACACTGCATTGGAATTATCTTATCTTTTGAATCCGTGACATGCATACGCTCAAGCATCCTATTCCACATATGATGAAATTAAGCATCGAAATGTATTAGAAGCTTATGTCCACCAGAAAATGTAAGTCACTGTCAATACCAAATTGCTATATATATAAATTACAACTCATGTAATTTTTCTCAGCAGCTTAAGTAATAAATCTGCCTCGCTTTGTTGACCAATGCACCACTTATAGAAGGCAACATAATTTGGAGCTTGTTCACGCTCCGATTGGTTAAAAACAATGGTAGTCAGTAAACCAAAAAGCAAGAAACTTGAGTAAAAGTAAAAATTTGTGATTTCTTTATTTATCTTTTCCTCCATTAGCCTAATAAATGACTTCCTACCATCCATGTGATTTATTCTTTGCTTTTGCCTATTAGTTTTGTTCCTATTTCATAGGGTCTATCATTGACAAAGGTAAATGTCATTTATTGATGTCACAAATTTTATAAAACCAACATGTTTTATTTTTGATAATGCTAACTCAAATGTTTATCACAATGTACGAGGACAATGAGTTGGGACGTGTTTACCTTAAACTCTTCACTACCCCACCGCTCACATAAAACTTCCCAAACAGCTTTGTCCACCAATTTAGTTCCTCCAGAAATAGTAGCGTGTTGTGTCGCGCACTCCCAGTACTTGCAGTGTAATAGGTAGTGAAAGTCATTGTATTTCTGAGCAAGTGTCATTGCCACTATCTCGCGATGGTTGCTTTTAGCCCACTCTAATTCAAAATAAAATTGGATATGAGGCAAACAGTTAGTAAAATATCAAAACTGAACAAGTCTAAACAAAGTCTAGTGGCCTCCAGCTGAAATCCCAATTTTCATACCCAAACATGATCTGTCAGCTCCTCCTTATTCAATTTATTAACAAGGCTCCAACTTGCTTGCCGCATATCAGCATATTGTTTGACAATCCATGTCACGCGTGTAGAAAACATTGTCACATTCTGATATGGTATGCCTCTCTGCCCATCCTTAATCTCTACCTGCAACTTTTCCAAACTTACGGATGCGATCAAAATTCTGTGCACTTAGCAGGTCCCCTTCCTCTCTTTTGAGTGGGGGCAGCTTGTCAAAACAAGGTAGTAATAAACTTGTCAGATTATATAATGCAGTTATTATATAAAACCTTAAATGTCAATTTTGTGTTGAGTTTTTGTTTAATAAATATTACTACATACAAAATGGAGCCTATGGAAAAACATGAGAATTACCTACAACCTCTGTGTTAGATATTTCAGCCTCATTAACGAGAATGGAATCCTCCTCTGGAAGTTCACTTGGTCTTTGTGTTGATGCATCTAAAAATGAAAAATATTGGTCATCTCGTATAGTTCGTCCTTGATTTCATGTATCTTGGCCTCTACCCTGTGAAGATGCGCGATTTATAGCACGTCCACCACGTGAATTCATGCTTCCTCTCATCCTAGCTATGCCATATAATAAATATTACAATTCATTTCCTCCATTGGCCTACAAACAGATGACCAGCTAATATTTTTGGGTTAAATACGCTGTCAAAAACAATATGTTGATACACAACCTACCCTATTTTCCTGAAGAATGCATTTCAATCATTTGTATTATTGCAGTTTAGAAGTGGGCTACTATGGCAACCAACTACTACTTTACTTAAAAAGGGACCATATATACCATGGGAGGTAGGACTTTTCCCAGCCATTCAAATTAATATACCTTATCAATTTGCCTTATACAAGTAAATATGTCACCGAGTGGAAAGGAGTAGCCTTTCCTTAGTATCCTTTTTCATTTTGCTTAGATCTTTGGAACAAAGATAACGTTATTATTAAATGTAGGTATATATGTTGCACTCACGACAAGATCGCACAACGTCTACGAAAGCATGGGAAGGAACCTAACACTATATTCTACAAACTATTAATAGGGATTAAGAGGAGTCCTTATCATAAGAGTTTGGCCATGAATGCAAGACAAAAAATAAAACGTATTCCAAAAAAAAAGCTGCAGGAAATATGTTGCAAGAGGAACAAAATTAGAATACCCTTCTATATGCATTGATCGAAATTCATGCACAAATGCTAGCAGTGTCACATAGTAGAAATCTTATATGCAAAAGGAAGGTACATGGTTCAAGAAAGTTCATGCTTCTCCGTCATTTAACAAGGAGTAACAGAATAAACAACTCACACTATGTAGAAATGGTGCTCTCCTATAATCTGAGCTTCCAGAAGACGTAACTCAACACTAAGTTGCTTTGCGTGCGGCGGTCGATAGTAACCCTAGTAGAAAATTCGCAAAGCTTGATTGTTTTAAGGAGCAAAGACATTGATCGAATGCTCCAGATATTCTTAGCTCTCTCTAGCCTCAACCTAGGAAGTACCCTATGTGTTAAGTGTTGGGTCAAGTCACATCAATATTGCATCAGCACTAGCTATCTACAATACAACATTCTGGGAAAGGCCTAATATTTTCAAGTTTCCCACCAAATACTTTTTTATTATTAATTTATTTAATAAATTATTATTTTTTTATTCAATTTATTAATTTTGAATTTAGTTTAATTATTTAACTATTTCTCCATAATAATAACATTAAAGGAAATCGTGACATTCTGTATTATTCTTATATTTAATATTTATATTCATCCTCACAAGAATACCCTTCTACATATGTGATAGCCTCAATTTACATTTGAGATTTAATGTAAACCGAAGCGCTGGAACATGTAACACTAGGCTACATACCTCTTCGTATATATTGAAAATATTATGCATGCACTTAAGCATACTAGCAATATGCTATACGTGTATCGCAGCGGAATAAAGTTAATTCTCTAAATAAGACAAAAAAATCTAACACTGCCAATAATCACATGGTAAGCTACAATAAAACCCATAAACTTTATATTATACATTAATATACAGTATCAAGTCTATAAGTTCAAGTTTCCAACATAACATAACACAACATCACTTGATACAATTACCCCTTTACTCACAGTAGGGGTTCTTTCTTCACTTCTTTGTAACTCTCACCAAAACAAAAATGACCCTTGTTTAAATTGTCACCCTATTGAAGTCTTAACCCTGTTGGCGTCACACGTTGTCAAGGGACAATGAGCAGTCTGGGCTCAAAACCATGCATCACTCCATGGGTTGTCATCCCTCCGACAACTCAGATGCATCTTGCCACAAAATCCCCAACAGATGATCATATAGGGGATGGGTCATCTCATCAAAAGCAGAGTACTCTATGGAGCCCTCAAGGTGCCTCAAAGCCTCCTGGAAAGTCTGGGTCTCGCATTGGGCCATCTATTCCTGGAAATGCTTCCATCAATCCTAAATGAATGATAGTAAAGACAAATAAAGTGTGAGATTTCAAAAATTTCCAGTAAGTACTCAGATAACTAAAATAAAAGCATTCACAGCATATACTGATAAACAAATGCATGCATCATGACCATGAGACTCATGAGATGACTTATGCACAATGCAGATTTAATAAAAACATTCATGTTTTCATAAAAAGACTTCCGTTGATACATAAACAAAACTTTTCGTGTAATTGTTATGTCTTTTTGTATAATTCTTAATGTTACGTATCTTTTTTTTTTATTCTTATCATTCTTGTTATGACAGTAGATCGAAACGCCTTCACCGTCAGCTTTCTTATTCTCGACGGTAGATCGAAATGTCTTCACCGTCAGTTTTCTTATTAAATATTCTTATCTTATTTCTTTAAAAAAAAAACACAATACTTCAAATCATGGGACTTGTCATGTGAATAAACATGCATGCGAAATTGGACTTTTTCATGCATGATACATGATTCATGCGACATATAAAGCATGCATCTCCATGTCATGACATATACATGTTAAACATGTGATCATAACCCTTTTCAATTAAGTCATGAATATCCTACTAAAGAGAAAGTTTAAAATAAACAAATCCTAGCCCTAAAAAGGTCTAGGCCAAATTCTTGGTGGGTCAAGCCTAATTTTTTTTTTTCTTTTCTTTTTTCATGACCAACTTGTATTTTTCTTATTGCATATCAAAACTCCATAATCAAGTTATAATCACCACAAGCCGAAACCTCTAATATGATCTTATAAAATCATTTTTTTCAATTGTTCTTCATCATATAATCTCTTTCCAAACCAACTACATGTATTCAACTATTCTTAAAAATATCAAAGGGTATACTTTCATACTTCCTCTAAATCCTAGGGTATAAATTATATCCTCCATTGGGAATCAAAACTTAAGATTCTCCAAAAGACTTTATATGGCCTAGAACCATATACTTCTAAAAATACAAATTTCTATTATTCAAACATATCATGCCATAGATTAAATCGCTTAATCAAAATTCTCAACTTTATTCCTTGAATTCTTTCCTCAAACTTTCACTATATAACTCCTCAAGTATCTCCTGAACCAAATCCTAAGTTATAACCTTAGATAAACATAAAAAATTATAACCTACACACCCATCAAACAAATACTAAGATAAAACATCTATTAAGCACTCATCAAGCAAATAATAACAAAAGCACCCTTCAAGCAAGCAAATAATAAAGTAAATCACTCAATAACAAGTTTATCATGTATATATATATATATAAATGCTAAGATCAAGTTAAAGGAGTACTTACAACTTTCCAAAAGACAAAAGATAAGCTAAAGAAACCTTGTGAAGAAGGAATAGTCACCAAATTTTTGGAGAGATACACACTTTAGGGTGCAAAGAAGGAAATATTAGGAGAGTGAGTGAGTGGAAAAGAAATGGAGAGGGTTTGTGCTATGCTTTGGCCAAAGTAGTTGGAGATGAAATGGTGAGAGTGTGGTGGGTGCTCATGGTCGACACCTATGGGAAAAAAATGGCAAAATTTGAAAGAACATCCCAGACCATGTCAAGTTATGCCATGTGTCCACTTAGGGTATTAGAGTACTCATTCCTCCCTTAGGCTTGGTTGGCATGATAAAACTAAGTCCTTATCCCAAATCTTTTGATGTGAAATTCCCATAAGATAGGACAAAATACCATTTAGCTACTTCATCCATCTTACACCATCCTAGCTGAAATTCAACAAGGAAAAAAATCTATGTTGTCTTCAAATAATCACTTGACATTTGTCTAATATCTTGCCAAATAAGTAAGCCAATGTGGAGGAATGCAAGACAACTTTGAAAGTCGGTTCATCCCCCCCCCCCCAAAAATCCTCCAATCCGATGCCTCAAAAGGGTGGGAATATTCTCAATATTCTTTGCTTGTTTGACTTGAATTCTCATGCTATTAGCTTCCTAAATTAACTTTCAATGCAAGAGTTTCCTTGAAAAATTCACAAGTTATAGATTTCCTTTGTATAGAAAAAGACAAAGTTAGACATACATCAAATCCTTATCCATCTTTGAAGTACTATACATATAAGATAAAAACAAATGTGACATTCGGCTACCCCTTTTCCCATCCTATCTCATTCGAAATTCACAAGGTGAAATGTACCAAATCTTGATTACATCTCTCCTCCACTTCCACTTGTCACCATCTCTCAAAAGATATGTTCTTGTATGGAAAAAAACAAAAACAAAATGTTAGGTATATGCCAATCCGAAACCACCAATAAGAAATATCATATTTATCTTCAATCATCACTTGCCATTGGTCAATTTTTCTCAAAAGAAAAGGACTAACATGGAGAAACAAAGTGACATAGTCAAGTCAAATCTTTTCCCTAAAAAATCTCACATTGTTGCCTTCCATTGAGAAAAATGAGTATTCTTTTCTTAATTCATTTGAACTCTTATGCCACATCATCTTGAAATTCCAAAAAGGCATATGCAATATTAATATGCCAAGTGTTCCAATTGATTCCTTAAACATGTAAACATCTTCCAAAATGAACTCTCACATCCAAAAATCCTCCAAGAAAAAGAATAATAATTCTCTTCACTTGCACCTCTCAATCTTTCATGCAAAGCTTGTGACGACCCGATTTTTCGCATCGATTACAACGTAAAACGACGCATCTGGACAAGTAACACAAGGCTACTTATCCTACGTAAATATAAAAAGCAGCATGCATGCACCTAAGCTTACTAATTAAATGCAATGCCGATCGCAGCTGGAAGAAGTAAATTCCCAATATGTGCAAAGAGATCTAACTCTTGCATCAGTAGATCACATGGCATACTATAATTACACTTCTCATAACATCGTATTTACAACAATATTCTGTATTAACTCTTACATAACCCAGTTAGTTTTCTCTAAACAAAATCTCATATCCTACCATCATCTAGTACTCTTACATCTTCACTTGATTACGTACATAGGATCATCTCAACCGGAGAGGAGCATTCCATAGGACCCCCAGGGTACCTCAGAATCTCCAGTGCTGATCGGGTCTCAATGCAATTTATCTATTCCTGCAACAACATCTATCATTCCATAAGGAATGATAGATAAAACATATAAAACATAAAAGAGTGAGATTTACAAGAAATCTTAGTAAGTACACAGTTAACGAAATAAAGCATAGATAACATCAACTATCATCATACATAATCATACTCACCAACATATCACTTATAAGCATACCTTATGGAACTCATACACGTCAATTACCCATCTTACCATACAAACTTAGATCTTAGCTAGACCCATCATTACATACAAACTTAGATCTTAGCTAGACCCATCATCACATACAAACTTAGATCTTAGCTAGACCCATTATCACATACAAACTTAGATCTTATCTATATCCATCATCACATACTAACTCAGATCTTAGCTAGACCTATCATCACATACAAACTTCTACTTTTCACTTTACCTCTTAACCTCATAGGTTTCTTTTATTTCTTATCCTCGATGGGCGTTACGTCTCGCCGTCCCCATCGGGATTTGCTTATTACATAACCTCGACAGGCGTTACGTCTCGCCGTCCCTGTCGGGTCTTACTTATCTCTTATATATGATGGGCGTTACGTCTCGCCGTCCCCATCATACATACACTCATCAATCATCCGGGCGTTACATATCGCCGTCCCCGTTATGATGAGTCTCGTGTCAATCGTCTGGGCATTACGTCTCGCCGTCCCCGTCATGACACGGAACATATTTCACATATATGACAGGCGTCCCCGTCAACTTACCAGTCATTCGGGCGTTACGTCTCGCCGTCCCCGAAATGACGTAAGCATTCTTATCATAGCGGGCGTTACGTCTCGCCGTCCCCGCTAATCATGTCAATCCTACGGGCGTTACGTATCGCCGTCCCCGTCATGACATAATTCTTATTCTTACGACAGGCGTTACGTCTCGCCGTCCCTGCCGGCACGTTAGTCATACGGGCGTTACATATCGCCGTCCCCGTCATGACGTGACTAACTTATCAGTCATACATACACTCATCAATCATCCGGGCATTACGTATCGCCGTCCCCGTTATGATGAGTCTCGTGTCAATCGTCCGGGCGTTACGTCTCGCCGTCCCCGTTATGACACAAAACATATTATTATATCACGACAGGCGTTACGTATCGCCGTCCCTGTCGGCACATCAGTCATACGGGCGTTACGTATCGCCGTCCCCGTCATGACGTGACTAACTTAATCTTTATATAAATTGTTTTCTTTCTTTTTGTTTCTCTCTTATTCATATGAGTTATTTTCACCTATAACTCTTCCCATTTGAAATACCACTGCTATTCTAAGAAAACCCTGAATCTAAGCAAAACAGGGTATCTCGCTCGAGCGGGTTGTCGAGCGAGTATCGAGCGAAGTCTCGGGTTGGAACTCGCTCGAGCGGGTATTGAGCGAAACTCTAGCGAGGGTTCACATTTTGCCTTCGCTCGACTCGCCTGTCGAGCGACAGTCGAGCGAGATCACGGCTCATGGGGTTTTTCAACCTAAACCCAGAAATCTTCTCACATAAACCTTATTTTTACTTATTAAAACATAAATCTATGTCCTTATAATTTTCCGAACATTTTACCATCACAAAATCATATCCAAAACACCATAAATTCCAAGCACATCATATAAGCCTAATTCAAGCTCCAACTAACAACAAACTTAATTCCATCAATAATCTACCTATTCTATGCTAAGATTAAGTTAAATTGTATACTTACAAGTTTCTCCAAAGCTTGGTTGAATGATCCAACTAGTCCTTGCAACATTCCTCCTCAAAGCACCCACTTAGCTCACTTAGGTGATGTTTGGAGGTTCAAGGGTTAGGGAGGCTTCTTCTTTGGCTTTTCTCTCCAAGTGGACGTGAGTTCCTTCTCCCAAAAGGTCTCCTATAATCTGAAGATGGTTATATATATATATATATAGGAATAGATGGCTTGGGGAAAAAGAGAAGGAAACAAACCAAAGCAATGGGTTAACCCAAACCGTGTGAGGTGTGGTGTGTTGTCCAGCTTTGGTTAATCTAATCCTCATCCATATCTCCCATGATCTCCAAGGATATTCATCCTATGGCTATGCTTCTTCCTCATCTAAAATCATCTTAGATCAATGGCTCCAAATAATTACCAAATATAGATATAAAAGTAAACTCCAAAAAGTCTAAAATATCCAAGATAAGCTTAGCTGGCCATTGGCCTTCCTTGCATCCTCAAGGCTTCTAGAACATTTTCTCCCTCTTTGGCCACACGTCCAAGACCTCCTTAGCACCCTTAGAGTAGCTGGAAAATATCTCATCACCTAATTCCCAAGGTTTGGTTACCAATTGGTTGGAAACAAAGGGGATAGTTGACTGTTTCACTCTTGCTTGGTTTTAAACTAATTATTCTTCTAGAAGCTATTCCTCCACCTAACACATGCTCTCATACGTGTATCTAGTAGATAACCATGAGGAGAACCAATCAAATTCGAACATCTAAGGTGAGGTGGTGAAGTGATTTATTTTCGGGCTCCATTTTGCACTTAAAACAGATCAGTCCCATTCCAGCCCAAGTAATCCATCGATACACTTAGATTATATAAAACCTCAAATCATAAAAGTTATATATCTATGTCTTAGGGTTCTATAGGAACTGGAATCACTTCATTTGGAGTTCATATGACCAAGTTATGATTTTTCTAATAAAACTCGACAGATAAGCCCGAGAACACCAATCCGGGTACACCAAATGTTGGATAGATGATTCCTCTTATTTCACACGAAATTCACTAAATAAAATCTCCTCATTTTACACATCTCTACACACTTGTCTAGATCTTAGGATAATTGAGAAAATAATCCAATGGCTTAATCTTATCCAATATTCTTAGTCAACTTCAAGTCAATACTTATCTATCTTCAATTCAGACCTGGTACTTCAATCTCTATTTCTCATTTGATTAAGTCCATATCTCTTAAACCTCAAAACATAAAAGTTGTAGACAATCCTCTTAGCTTTCCATAGCCTCTTGAATCACTCAAATCCGATATCAAATAAGAAAGTTATGACCATTCTACTAAAAGACGTTTGTCTGTCCCTGTATTTCGCTCGAGCCAGACATCAAGCGAGAGTTGAGCGAGATCTCGGGTCTAGGCACTTTTTCACCTTAACACAAGTCACATTTATACCCAACCTTATTCCCAACTTTTCAATATAAGAATCCTATTCATATATCCCAAAAATTCCTAAAAATAGTTTTGGAGAGATATAATCATTCCACATATGAAAATTAAGCGGATATCTAAAAATCCGGGTTATCATAAAGCTCCTTGAAAATTCATATATATATATATATATATATATCTTACACAAGAAAAGGCCTATAAATAATAAACATATCTCTAAATACTCCTAAAGAATAACTAAAAACAAATAAATAAAGTCACTTCAAACATGAAGAAAAACAAATAGGATAACAATATGGGTTGTCACAACATGCATTGATCGAAATTAATCCTCACATTTTGTATTATTATTATTTTTAATAGTTATATTCATCCTCACAATCCTACAATGTATAAATTAATTCAATTGGTCATCATATTGGTATTGCTTGTTCTAAAAGTAACAGCTCTCCTTTTTTTAATTCCTTAACATAAGCTTGCAGAAGCTTGTTCAACAATTGCAAAATGGTCCATTAAATGTATCCGAAAAACTTCCAATAGGTGCAGGGCGTGTTCAATTCACCCATCATCAAAACTATTGAGGAATCTCACCACCAGCATTTCGATCTATTTGATATCACAGCACTTGTAATTTGCAATGTCATAAGCAAAAGTTAGTTATATAATAAAAAAGTATAAGCAACTCAAGTAAAAATGACATGCCCGATGAAAATGCTAACATGTTCATACTCTGATAGAGAATCCAGCCCTTAATTTTTCCTTCTGTGTTATTTGCTTGCAATATAAATGAATAAATAAAACAATCGAACATAGTAAATGGGCATTCTCCTTAATAAACTACCTGCAAAAAATTGAAATCATGCACGTAAACCTCAACGCTTCAATTCTTGCTTATAGATATATAAAAAAAAAATCTTCTCATTTGCTAATTGCGCAATTATGGTTTAAAGCTCATTAGGGAAACTAAAACAGAGATTTCTAACTTTTCAACCAGCTATAAATGAGAGAATAAAATATTTAATACTTGTAGCACTATGCTTAATCCACCAATATTCTCTTCCTGATCAAAGTACAACAATTGAAAAAAAAAACTAATATATTAGTAACAAAAATAATGGTTATTCAAAAACAGAAAATACTAGTATTCAACTAAACACCCAGCATATAGGGTATTACCAAGATGCTAAATCAGCCTAAAAATTATGTTTGTCTATGGCTCACAAAAAATATCTAAACATATAAAATAAACTATAATTCTTCAGAGGGAATGGTAGAATCAAAGTTAGCAAATAAAGAAATACAGATTTTTAGATTTTAAAATTGCAAAACTGGACACTTTGTAAAAACTACATAAGCAGGTTAACTAATTGGAAAAGGACCACTATGTTATTTTCTTCCCTGCTGGCATAGTGAGGGAGGAAATTCCTAGAACATTGACATTTTCTAGAAATCGTGACAAAATGACTGTAGTACCACCACCTCACCTTTGTGGGAAGCATACAAAATATATGCCCTAGTTACAATGTCTAAAGTTGAATGAGTGAAATTTGCAGTCAGATAATGAAGTTGAGCGATATATATTCAGTTAGTTAAAAGTAGTCACAAAACTTTCTTTTTCACAAGTAAATCAACAGTCTAGTTTTAAGGTAGTGAGCAAAAGTGGTCTATCAGCAAGCACGAATCAAGGTAATGCAGCTCACCACTCTAACCTATTAGAAAAGCAAAATCTGAGTGAGATTAATAAAATAAAACTACTAGATTATACATAACTAGTAAACAAAAGAACATTTGCTAGCATTCAAGTTGAACTTATAGATAACAAAACTTTGACATAGACTAATTTAAAGCAATAATGACTTAACTTTGATGTAAAACAAACAAACTTTTATGTGCTTGGAACAATGGAAGCCTCATGTTCTAAAAGAAAATGTGTTGGCTTTTATTTCCTCGATACTTTTGACCACACTAAAGTGATCTAAATAGCTTTAAAAAATAATTTCAATAATTTTCTGAAAGAAGCCAAGCTTCATAAGTGTCACGGCCCAAAATTTCTACTCAAGTTTATTTATTTAATTGTTATAAGGGCAATGTTGGTATTTTAATTAAGTGAGCACTTGAAGTTGGGCTTGGATTTGAGCTTTGAGAGGATGGCTTAGGTTTTTGGCCCAAAGTAGAGTGGCAAGGCCCATAGGCCCATGAGATGGATCTATAGTCAACCAAGCTCATGTAAGGGACACATGTCACATTTAGAAGAACTCTAATGAGTCTTCAAAGACTAGTAGGTACGAGGGAGAAAAGACTAGTAGATAGAGGGTTGATTAGTAGCTTACTTGGAAGGAAGAGTGTTGGAACCAAGATGTAATTTTCTCATCATTGGATGGCATGGTGGGAGTGTGAGGCTAAATGAGAGCTTCCAATTTAGTTTTCGTAGGAGCATACCAAATCTAGATGATTGAAACAAGCTAGATTTGATGAAAAATGGAAGTGGGGAAGGAAAAAGGGTTTCGGTTGAGGCTTTAGCCAAACCCCTTCCTTTTGTGTTTCCTATTTGTTGCTTCCAAATCTAGCTATAGGACAAGTGATGGATCTTGTAAGAAGGAATTGACAAGAAGTTTGACATTTGATTGGGAATATATAGCATCATTGGAGATAAGAAAAATGGATGGAGGAAGAGCATGGTTTGGGTGAGGGAGTTAGCCGACCACCCCATTTTAGTCTTCCCAGGTCTTTCCTAAATCTAGGTGATTTTGACAAGTTAGATTGTGTAGGAGTGTCTAAGACATGTGTGTGTAAGAGTAAATGACTTGATAAGTGATTGATAGTTACTTGTAAGGAAAGGAAATCATTGGAGGGAGCATGGGCACTCGGTGGAGGCAAGGCAAGCCCTTGGCCGAGTAAGGCATGACCCATTTTCCTAAGTTGGGTTTCCAAATCCTTTTGACATGACTTATGAGATGATTGGTGAGTGTGTTAGGTATGATGTGAAAGAAGAAGATGGGTGTTCACCCATGTTGGGTGCCGACCATGGAAGAAAAAGGAATGAGGAGTCCAACTTAAGTACATGCTAAACTAGGCATGATTGTACTCTAGTGATGGGGGTCAATCAAAGGGGTCTTTCAACCCATCAAAGATCAATTCTAAACTAGGGGAATGAGTGCCAAGAATGCCTAGAAACTCCCTTGGCCTTATGCTTCCCTTCCCATTTCATTTGGTTTCACTTCTACACACACACCCATGGCAATGATTCTCTCTTTTCACTCTCACTTTGTTTTGTATTCCTTCATCTCCCAAATACAAAAATATCCTAAGTCTAGTGGAGTTTGAACAAAGAGATCTTGAGTGGAAGCATACTTGAAGAGGTAAGTTAAATCCTAACTTATCTCATGTATAGAAACTTAGGTTAGAGCACATACACATACCAATGTTTATATTCTGAAGATTTTTTCTTTAACTATATGATTGTAGCTTATTTTAATGGATTATTTTATATATTTTTAAAAACTATTTTATTCTACTTGGAGTATTGTAAGTGCATCTTTATATTGACTTTAACATTTCTTGTATATATATTTGAGTGAATGTGGTTGATTGAATGCTTGTTTATTTAGTTGCAAATCCATACTTAGTCTATATGTATATTAGGCTTGAAATTATATTAGAATAGAATATAATTTGATGCAAAGGAAAATGAAGCATATTACTATGGTATAGAGTGATAAGAATGCATGCATAATTAAGATAAAGTTTGTTGAATGATTAGTGATGCTAGGTTAGATTGCTTGAAGGGATGCCTTGTATGTTACGTTGAAAATCCATGCTTAGCAATGTATATTATTCTAGGCTTGAGATTCACATTTTTATTGGTGGTTTTAGTTACTTTGTTGTAAAGGAAAAAGAGAGCATGATTAATATGATAAATGGTGATAAAATGCATGCATGTTAAAATAAAGTTTGAAATTGAAAAGAATTTGATATGGTGCATATATATGTTTCAGATTTGAAGGATTTTAGGGTTGAGTTTTTCAATGATCTATTATTCTTTCGTGTGATGATTATGCTTTGAATATTTAGAAAATTTAGAAGTATAAAACTAAGAGAATCTAATAGCATAAAATTCGATCTTCCTATATAGAAGTAAGTATGCTACTTTGGTTGTGAGGAAATGATGGAAATACTAATCCTAAGGACTATAGGGTTCGGTCAACCCATCTTAGTGATGCTAAAATATTTAGTTATTTTTATTAAGGCTTGGTGAGTACATGGAGGAAGATAGAAGAAGAAAACCCTAGGAAGTTGTCTTGGAGGGTCTCAGCCCAACCCTAGTGGTGAAGGTCGAGTGCCCCTCTTTGGGTATTAGGCTCATTTGTGTGCTCTTATATGAAGTATAAATGAATCATGTGATGGTTGATTTGTCAATGAGCATGAAAAAGTGTGCATGTGCTTGAACTAGTCCCATGATTCATATGTTAAGCACTAAGCGTTGCATGTCACATGCATGAAGCATGAAAATCATGTTTTTGAGTCAAACATGTTTTCAAAGGAAAATATAAGAATTTAAAGTTTTTATAAGAACCCCAAAAACTAGGACGGGGTAGTGTCCTAGTAAAACTCCATGTTCATTCAGGAGTGTTTAAAGTCGAGTGAAAACCCTTGCGTCGACGAAAAACAGTCAGCAGACCATGTATGGCTCCAAAAAGTATTCAGAGAGTGGTCACACCTAAAGCTAGTGAGTGTCCAAGGACAGTTTTGGATTTTGCCTTACCGTTAAAAGAACAAGGATGTAGTTGCTCGGTTTGAGTGGTCACCGAGTGATGAAGAGTGGATAACATAGTCGCTCCAACTTGAGTAGTTTGCGAGTGTTGCGGTAACGCGTAACGCAGTTACTTAGGTTTGAGTGGTCGCTGGGTGATACGATAACTAGCGAAGAACACATGATGCATTGGGGAACCGTGAGGTGTCTAATAGGAAGTCATGACAAGAGTGGCTTTCGAGCCCCAAGAATGATATGAATATGTAAATGGCGTATAAGATAAGAAATGATGAAAGAAACGAAAAGTTTTTACGAAAAATGGCCTTAAAGCATGAGTCAAAAGAATTACGTTATATGGTAAACTCTTTTTATGAAAATCAAGTATATGTATCAAGATTGAAATAAAGTCAAGTTTTGATTAAGGCCTTCATGAGCATATGCATTTTGCCAAATCATTGGTTGCACATGCATGATACATGTTTTATTTGTTATTCGCTTATATGTATACTTGCAATGATTTTGTTGAGATAGTTGTGTACTTACTGAGATTTATTGAAATCACATCCCTTTATATTTTCACTATCATTCCTTGTTGGGGCAATGAAGTGGTTGTAGAAGAAGATGACGTTGACGACTTTAACGCTCGTAGAGACTTTCCTGACCATTGATGGTCTGGTGATCTCCCCGCCTTTTGATATGGTGACCCTTGTTTTGTATGACCAGTTTATAGCAGACATGCGATGGAGGGTACTCTATGAGGCTGCCGGTCGTCAATGCATCAGATGTTGTCTCTCTCTAGGGACTGACAGGTCTCTGTTTATGGACCGTATTTACACCTCAGAAGCGGGGACATGTCTTCTACGTTACGGTCAGATGGGCCTGGGGCGATTCCTATATGTCCTAGGGTTAAGGAAGTTAAGGATGAACCCCCATTGTAGTGGATGGTTGTGGGGTCAGCGCATGGATGCCAGAGGCATCCACACACAAAAGCAACAATTAAATTGAAAAAAAAAATCAATTTCCATTGCATATGAATGCTAGAGGACTTATTAACCTTGAATTTGCTTTTGTTAAATGATTGCACTCGACATACAAAGCCAGCTCGAGTTTCTTCTTCTTTTATTGTAACAGAATAAAAACACAACTAGATAAAACACTTGATGAAAGAGAACAAGAACCTAGAGGCAGTTCGTATTTCAAATTGCAAAAAACAAGCCCCTGCATAGACACTGGTTTCTTCCCATTAAGAAGTTAATAATGTCTATATTTTCAAGTTTCTCAATGGTTTCTTCACCTTTTAAATGTCATTCATAACAATAATGTGGACAGTCAAAATATAACGACATGCATTACGGATCACAATAATTCAGTTAATTATTGAAACATCCCCAAAACAATAATGTAATGTAATTTAAATTCAGCTAGGCAAACACATGGCAGCAAAAAATAAATTTAGCTATTCCATGCAAAATCTACAAACAAGATGCTCCAGCAATAGAAATAGTCTCCTAAATGTCAATTTTCATAACGTAATATCAACTTCAAGATACAAAACAGCAATGTAAAACAACAAGATGGTCCAAGATGCAAAACAACAATGTAATGTCAATGCCAAACATGTCCCCTCTAAATAATGTATTCTAGTCAAGTCCATTCTAATCATTCATAATTGACAAGTTGTCCCCATAGGGGCATCTATGCCATAGAAACCTCCGTGCCCAACAGGTCCCCTCTAAAATGACTTCTAGTCAGATTAGATTCGAAATTCGATTGGAAGTCTTCCTCATTGTCAGATGCTCTCGGGTCAGTATTGGGACTATCTCCAGAATCGTCATCATCGACTTCATCGTCAATAAAAGTATCTTCAATATCTGCATGGGAAGCACGATGTATTTTAGTTACGCTATTAACTGGAACTGGATCTTCATCGTCCCGATTCAATTGATTCACCAAGCCACTTTCAATCTCATTGATTGGAACATCTTCGTTACTAGCATCGTCATCTTGATATGCATTACCATCAGAGAAGTCTTCACCATCGTCTAATGTCGTTGGGATCGGTGGAAGATTATATACATTTCTATTGGTGACATTTTGTATCACTTGCCAATTCCCCAGCCTACTCAAATCTTTCAGGTAAAACACTTGTGAGAATTGGGATGCAAGGGCGAAAGGCTCATCCTGATACCACTTTCTAGATGCATTCACACTTGTGAGATGCTCGCCTACATGTATCCCGCCTCTATCATCACCAATGTCATACTAGTTACACTTAAACAAATATACAAGATGCCAGCCCATGTAGCATAATTTCAAATATCAATCAACAAACTATAGAAGTCAACAAGCGTCAACTGATGCACACCTACAACAACGACCCCATTGTTTTGGCTGATTGCGTCCACGAAAAAAATAAAATCTAGTCATTTTACATAGGCTTTAAGACTGAAAATTTTTAGTATAAATAGATATTTAAGTATACTGAAATTACTTACTCTAGATAGTGTTCAATCTCAAGACAATTGTTAAGCACATATCCCTCTGCTTTTTGAAATAACGTATCATCCAATATTTCAGGAAAGGCTGAATCCATTGGACGAACCTTTTGGGTGAAGACACTAAAACTTCTCGGTGGATGGTATTTACGGACATCCACATTTTGCTCTTCTTGAGTAAAAGTGGTCTCAACATCGTGAAAGTATATTGAACAAAATGTAAGGCACTCAACATGAATATAGGCCTCGGCAATTGACCCTTTCGTGCGAGATTTATCTTTTATATAACGCTTGAACTTCCCTAGATATAGTTCAAACAGATAAATCCACCTATACTGTTCAAACAGATAAATTCACCTATATTGCACCATTATATCAAAGAACATTGCTGGGAAGATCATCTTCAACTTGCTTAGAATAAGAGCAATATCAATTTGTAGCCTCTGTAAGACTTCAATGTTTATTACCCATGAACACAGTCTTTTAAAGAATGTACTTAACTCAGTTAAAGCTTGCCTCACATCACTGTTAAAGTATCCACCAATCACAACTGGCAGTAACCTTTGCATAAAAATATGACAATCATGGCTTTTCATGCCTATGATCTTTATTCGAATACATTAAAACATCGGGCAATGTTAACAACGAAGCCATCAAGGAAGTTAACATTTGCCAACCACTGGCAAAAAGATGTCTTCTCGTGTTGTTTAGCATGTAACAAGCTAGTCTCAATGAATAACGGTCACCATCTTGCACCAATTGTAATTCTTTCTGTATTCTTAAGTTGGCCAATTCCCGCCGTGCATTAATTGTGTCATTGCTTTTTCCCTCGATATCCATCAATGTTCCTCGTACGCTATCACATATATACTTTTCGTTATGCATGACATCTAGGTTATGCCTCAATTCCAAGCATTTCCAATAAAGCAAGTCAAAGAATACACTTTTCTTGGTCCAATTCAACTCGTTAGGTGTGCGTTTCCTCTTCTTTGCTACTTTACCAAACTGTACAGCTGACAGTGCTTTTAATTGATCCAGGATATCCTCTCTTGACAAATGTGTAGGACTTTGCCATTTATTGGTGCTACCATTAAATTCACCTATTTTACTCCACCTATGACTTGACGACAATCACCTTTGATGACCCATGTAATAGTGCTTTCGCCCGTCGACCAACCACATTGAATTTGTTGTGCTATTACACGTAGGACATGCCAGGTTTCCCTTTGTACTCCACCCAGAAAGATTTGCATTTGCTAGGAAGTCATTTATAGTCCACAGTAATGTAGCATGTAATCGAAATGTTACGGAGGTAGAAGCATCATATGTATTGACACAAACTTTCCAAAGAAACTTCAGTTCTTCGATTAGAGGACGGAGATACATGTCGATATCGTTGCCAGGTGCTTTTGGGCCTGGAATTAGCAAGGAAAGTATGAAGTATGGATCCTTCATGCATAGCCAAGGTGGTAAGTTATAAGCTACGAGAAAAACTGGCCATATACTGTAGGGTTTAGTTATATTGTTGAATGGATTAAAACCATCGCTTGCTAAACCAATTCTCACATTATTCGGATCTGAGGCAAAACGAGGAAATTACACGTCCAAGTCTTTCCACACCTTCGAATATGCAAGATGCCTCATTACATTAGCATCGTCGATACATTCAGTTGCATGCCATCTCATTGCCTTGGCAGTCTTATTTGAGATAAATAGTCGTTGCAATCGTGGGATCAAAGGGAAATGTCTAACAACTTTGTGTGGAATTTTTTCTTGCTAGACTTGCTCAACACCCATCTTGGACTTCCACATTTAGGTACTTCTCTTTATCAGAATGTTTCTTCCAAAATAAAATGCAATCATTCAAGCAACCATCAATCTTAGTGTAATTAAACCCAAGGCCACGCTCCAAGCAGCATGCATCATTGTAGGAATCTAGGAGAGGAGCATCAAGAAAGGCAGATTGCAGGAGCTTGATGACCATTTTAAAGGACTTAACACTCCAACCACTAGCTGTCTTGATATGAAGTAACTTTACAATAAAAGAAAGCTTTGAGAACTTCTTGCACGATGGATAGAGTGGACATTGTGCATCTTCCAACAACTTAGAAAAGCTTGCAGATGGACCACAAGCTGTCACCCTTTCAATCCTAGGAATTTGAAAGCCTCTTGATTTGTCCATATAGGCTCCAACTTGAATGTCATCAAGCATCTCATCCATATCATCAATGTAGGCATCACTTCCACTTGCCTCATCCCATTCTTCTAAGGAACTAACATGATACAGGTCTGGTTCATCATGGCAGATCCATTCCTTATAAGATGGATCGATCCCTATAATAAATAAATGATCATCGGCCACATTTGTTGGCTATAAGAGCATATTACATCTACGACATGGACACCTAATGTCAATGCCCCCTAGTGCATGGGCTCGGGCCATATACATGAACTGACCAACCCCCAATTCATATTCGGTAGACATAAATCTATCTTCAATATGCATCCACGCCTTATCCATCAAAACACGGTGCCAGAAAAGCAAGAGTGAAAAATAAGCACAAAATTCTAACTCAAGCAAAAATTTGTCAGCAATTTAACATGAACCCGAGGATGCAATTATAGAGAACATGATGAACAATGCATGGACTGTGCACTGTAAGCAGAAATACAGTGAGTAGATAGAGTGTGTTTGCAAAGTTAGGTAGATTTACAAGAAAACCAGAGTTTAAAAAAGAAAGCTTCGAGTCACTGTATAAATTTGTAGAAAAGTTTTCCCAATCAAAGTTGTATTGAGAAGCAATATTGGTCACTCCTGAAAGATTGGAGAGTAAGTTTTCTGCACAACCCATTAGTAACTTTACCAACTATTTTGCATATTCTGAGGACAAGGCAATTGACAACCTTCTATTTACAATGCAAGGGATTACATATATGACTTTGGTTGCTATCGACTGGACTGTGTATATCAAGCAATTTATCAAAATAACAATGCAGGGGATATTTGCAAAATTAAGATTTTGGTTACTGTCCTTCCCGACCCCTCCATAACCTTTCTAAATATTAGTTGCCTAATGCAAACCCAAATGGATATACAATTGGGCTTATCATAAGTAGAAATTAAGCCCAATCATAACAAAGTCATTTGGGAACTAATCTACATACTCAGTTCCCAAATGTATCTATCCATCAATTAAAAATGCATTCAGTAATGTTTGATACTATAACATGGGTGAATAACAAATGATGAGTGTGGAATTCTAAATATCTTGCCAATACTATATCCATTAAGTCTTCAATACAAACACTCAAAACATTCCAAAATTTTGACTTGGTAAAGCTCACATTCTACTTAAACATCAGGGTTACACATTGACCAGCTTAAGTAATAGGCCACAACATAGATGTTTCAAGAACTGAAGTTGCAGTCAATTTTAATTAAAAGCAACATGTTGGTAGACACGATTTGCTATTACTAACCAAAAAGTGTAAGTATTTTTTTGGGTATTCACTGAAGAGCTTATTAAAATCAAAATATAAATAGCAACCTGAACGATTGAACGATCCTAACAATTAAAAGCAAAAAATACTTATGTATACATACATCAGTCCTCACTACATGAAAAAAATATATTTTCACCATTTGTAAATGAGTTTGTTAATGAGAGCAGAACAGGGATATCAGTAAAATCATACTTGAAAATACAAGGTACTTGCTAACAAGTTAATCAATTCAGAGGTATGCTTGAAAATGCGTTGACGAGAAAATATCCTATGTCAACTATCAATTAATTACTTCCAATAAAATTCCATTTGCATCTGTGTGAATTTGGGGAGAGGCAAAAATCAAATGCATTTCAATCAAATTTGGATTTTGGGACAGAAATATTCAAACAAAAAAAGCAAATAGTCACTCCAAATTGATTAATAAGCAGAATTTAACACAAGATTAAAAATTAACATTTAACAAGGGGAAAGGACCTACCGCAAATTTTTCTAATGCCATTGGGGAATCTGGGTTTTACAATTCAAATATGCGTAAGAAACTAAGCAGTTGATACACCAACTAGGTTCTGCTTGAAGCCCTCCACCACGGCCTCACAAGGGATATCACAAACAGTAACCTCCCACTTATAGCCTTAACTACTAGTGCTCGATCGAGTGGTGCTCGAGTGGAGGATATGAATTACGGCCCATAGAGGGGGTCGAGTGAGATGGTGGGATTTTCATGTGAGTTTTTGGCAAAACCAAGTTAGCAATTGGAGAACCAGGTGGCCGGATGGATGCAGGAAGAAGAGGGCTTAAATCAGGCAAGTAGCTAGCGATGGACGGTGGTAGATTCGAGCTAGGCATGGAGAGTCATGGCCAACCGATTTTGGCATTGCGGGAGATCAAGTTCTTTCGCGGGAGAAAAATAAACGGGAGAGAGAATTAGGCTAAGTAAACTAATTATGCACACGTGAAATAACCATCTATATTTTTCCGGCTATACCTATGTCGCCGTAACAAGTTATGTCTCGCCTTAACAAGATATATCAGGCAAATTGTTTTCTGGAGAGTTTTGTATTGCCGAAAAATTATCTTAAGTCTGGCATTTTGTTGAGGTCTCGGAAGTGTGTTGCCTGAACAAGTAAACATCACCATTTTCTGGCAAATATTTGTCGCGGGAAAAAAATTTTGCCGCAAAAGCCATAAATTGTAGTGCCAGTAAAAGCTTGATTTATACAAAAGAAGCAGTGACAGAAATTCAGCTATATCCACTACATAAAAATGTGATTAAATAGACTCAAGAGTTGAGTAAATAAGGTCCAATATAGCTTGGCATTTTTGTAGTTGGGTGCATGGATGAGTCGGCAGTAGCCAAACTGGCTAGGCATTTTTTTTTATTAAATTATTTTTATACATTTTTAAATACTTTAAAAAATAAAAAAATATCAATTTATTAGTATTTAATTCCTTAATTATTAAGTAAAAAAATAATAATAATTCAATCAGTCACTTTTATCGATCAATTTTATCACTTTAACTAGAATTCTTTTAAAAATATTAAGATAAATTTAAATGAGATAGGATAATATAAAAGTATCTCTCTACCCAAACCAAGCCTTAAATGGACCCTTGTCAAATGTGAACATGGAAATTACGTACGTAGTACTACTCGTGCAAGGGCCGGTGCGTTGACCACGTGGATAATTACCACGAAACTTAATTCGTATCTTAAACATGATTCTCATTCTAGATCAGCCGTGGAAACTTATATATTAAGTTAATATATATATATATATCTATATATATATATATAGATATCGTGTGTATTTCCCTTGCTTTTTCCCATTTTATTACATCCAAATGTTGTCATGGCCGGGTGAACTTAAGGTTATCATTCAAACTGCTATCATGTAGACCTAAAAGTCCTGTTCATCGCAAAGTTTGGTTGCTATAGGAATACACGACGCATGTCGACACTTCATGCATCTTTCCAAAAAAGTAGTCATGATTCTCCCAACCAAAATACACGTACGATCGGTTGATTATTTGAACGGTTCACAATGCTCCTCTTATCCTATTTATTACCCTTTCCATACTGTAGAAAACGTACCTAGCGTCCCTGGCCCTCTGGTTAGTGGATTTTTATTTTTATTTTTTCATCATATCATATTATATCATGGATATTTCTTGTGAGTTTTCAATTTGATATTTTACTTTCTCAGAAGTTCTAGTTGATTAACTATAGACGTTACATTAATATGTATGTTTGTTAATGTTTCAGAAGCATATAATCCGATCGAGATTAATCCCCGGCCCCGGCCCCAGCCCCAGCCCCAGCCCGTGTGTTAATGGCTCACCATCTGGCTTTCAAGCTGGCTCACGTTTTGGCCCACCCTTTGCTCCACCTATTCCACTTTATTAAGCACCGCGGGGTCCAGTTTCGAAACCAGCGTCGACACGGCCCCCCAGCCTTTGGGCAGCGTAGGCATTATTATTAGGTCTATGCATGCAAGCAAGATTTATATATGGCACTGATGTTATATGAATGTTCTCTTTTTATATATAGTACCTCGTGAGTATTGTAAATTTATGAAATGCAATATTTAGTAGATCTCTCGTATTCATGTATCGTTCTTTTTCATGTGTTCATGTATACTTTTGATTATGTATTATCATTCTCTAATTAAGTTCATGTATTATTTAATATTATGTATCTTTCATGCCTATAAAAGTGTTTTGAGGAGCATTCATTTGTGATAGACACACTATAAAAAATTGAAAGAAATAATATATAGATCCTGAAATTATTAGATATAATATTTAATGAATTGAGTTGAACTCATGCATATTTGAATGCTTGTTGAATAGTTTTATTTGTTTACATCGCCCATTAGTAAAATTGTTCTGAACTTTAACTAGGTAATTACCCTGCAAGATGTTCGATTGTCTCGGTTCAGACAAGAATTGTCCGTATTGTTTATCATTATGTTTTCTTTTGATTATCATTGGTTGCTAATTAATCGCTTTGAATAAAATTAAAGTTAACTTCTTAATTTATGAGTAGGTGATCAAGCTACTTCATTCATTCATGACTTTATATTATAAACATTAGAAGAGCACTAGCACTAGAGCTATGGGGTTATTTTAAAGTTTATTTTGGATAATGAGTTGAGATGATTTGTAAATAGTATTAATAAGATATCTAAGTTGAGATGAGATGAGTTAGGAAATAATTTGAGTTAAATTAATGTTTCATAAAATTTTAAGAAATGAGAGAGAAAAAATTAAATAATAATATAATTATAAAGTTAAAATATTACTAGAATTTAATATTATCTTGTAATTTTGGAATTTAAAAAATTGAATTATTATTTTTCATTTCATTTGAAAAAGTTTGGAAAAATGGTAATAAATAGGCAATGATTAGATGAAAAACTTGGAAATTTAAAATTAAAAATATTTTCATTTACGGTGTTTGAATATTAAGATGAGCTAAGATGAAATAAAATGGGATAAAAATATCTTTCTATCCAAACTAGGCTTTAAGAGCATTTTTTTAATTGGCTAAATGCAAATTCAAATTTTAGCAATATTACATAAGTTTGTATTTGCCTACCCCATTCAAATCTAATCCCTATATTGGATCATCTGTCTACTAGTTTCTATATAATAATAAAATATTTTTTATTTCAGTTTTTTAGTTAATTTTTTTTATCACATTTGTGATTTTACCAATTAAATGTTAATAATAGTTATATTCTAATTAAATTAATATTAATATTTATCACATTTATTAAATAATAAATTAATCTTAAATATTATTATGAATAATAATTGTATTCTAATTAGATTAATATTAGTATTTATCATATTTATTAAATTTCAAATTAACACAAAATATTAATATCAATAATAATTATATTCTAATTAAATTAATAATTAATATTCTGATTAATATTAAGTAATTAATTTATTTTTATCATATTTTATATTTAATAAATAAATAATAACCAAACTTTTTAATTACAAAAAACATCTACTTATTTGGTGAGAGGAGTGATAAATGAATATTATAGTGTTTGGTTAATTAAGTTCCCTATTCATCTACATATTTGGTGAATCATTATAATTAAAATCTAAAAATTATTTGGATATGCCTAATTCAATGTTTGGTGTTTTAAGTGTACGTCTTGTAGCTAAAAATGGTTAAAGTTAGATTTTAGCCAAGCCATTTAAATCCTCTAAATGGACACTTGTCAAATGTTAACATGGAAACTACGTACTACTCTGCATGTGAGCTTGCTTTCATGCACTACAAAATACTATTTGCGGCGAGCAAAAAAATGCCGGAAAAGGTAGTTTTATTTAATCAGCTTGAAACCTTCCATCCAATAAGAATAAACGCCAGGGAAAAAAGGTTGTTACGGTGACTTCCAGCGCCTTAAAAAATCTTGCCGTAGTAACTTTATTGGGGTGGGTTTTTGACCGATTGAGACGCGAATATAAAGTGATCGTGCGTTGATTTAGTTAAGGGGGGGAATCTCAAATGTTGCCCGCGTTCTATCATTTGCCTCCTTCCTCGCCAAAAAGCTCCGCCCCTCTTCTCCATCGTTTGTTTGCTATTTCCCATCTCCAACGTCATCAGTTCAGCCCAAGTGTCGTATCGCCTCCACTCGCCGCCGGTAAGTCCTTCAGCTTAAATCATGTGTTTATCTTCTCATTGCATATATGCCCTAACTTGAGCCTAAATGTATTTATCTTCTCACACACACAGAGGTTTAGATTAAATTTTAATTTTAAGTTTTTTGTAATGTGTTTGGCTGGTAAGAAAGTCAGAGAAAGGGAGAGAAAATAGATGTACAGAGGTTTTTGTTGGTCCTTTTTTAATGATGCCTTGGGTTTTCTTTCCTCCCTCGCTTGAGTTTCATTTGCATTAATTTTCGTACAATTTTAAAGCAATAGATTTGTTAGAAGGTGCAATAAATTAAAAGAATTATGTAATGCTTAGTTTCAAAGCTAACAGCAGCGAGAGGAATGCTCAATACTGCCCCAGACTCAACTTCATAGACTAGAAACACCAACCAGATTAACACATATCGGGCCATCATTTGAGTACATAAGGATTTTCTTTCCGCTTTCAGAGTACCTCTCTTACATCATGTGGTTCTCTTATATATATATATATGTGTGTGTGTGTGTGTGTGTGTGTGTGTGTGTGTGTGTGCATGCTTGCATTTATTTGGTTGTTTGATTTTCAGATCATGATTGGATCGAAGAATTCTTGTGAAAATAAGAACTACTATTTGAAATGGTTCCCTGCATCAGACCTTTTTCTTTCATAATTAGCTTTTTAAGCCACTGTCTATTTAAGTGATCCACATAAAAATAAAATTATCACTATTTATCATATAAAGGGAATAAAAAAGAATGTGAATTACCAACATGGTAATGAGCACAATTAAAATAGAATAAATATAGTAAATTTTGCCATTTAAAAAAAAAAAACCCTAAAACAAAGGAGTAGATACAGACATATAGGGAGATATGGAAGGGGAAACAAATTACCTTGTCTTGTCCTCTGAAAATTTGCAAAGTTTCGAGTCCAAACGTGAGAGCTCCAAGAAGGATCAGAAACAACTTAGACCATCCCGACCTTATTTCTTTCCCTGAAACTAGAAAATAAACTCATCACCAAACAAGGAAAATAATTTAGAAAGGCTGAGATGGAATTCCTGTCAAGATTTTGGTACTGGAGCAACACCTGCATGTGAGCTATGTCATCCCCAGTACTTCTTTTGTTTTTTTTTTGGGCACTTTTTTCTCAAAGTCCAATATTAAGAATCTCGTGACCTGAACCATTATGCCGTAATAATGATAAATATAGAAGCTGCAATACTCTGTTCTCTAGCTCTATTAGAGCATTCTTATTGGATTTGCACAAATTTTTAGATTTACTATTTATTTTTGAAGACAAAAAGTATTTTTATTCCTTTCTCTCACTTTTTTCTCCTAATTCTTTTATCAAATATGATAAAAAAAATTTGATATGTGTATAAACTTATACTTTTTAAAATTTAATTATATACAATCTAATAAAAATGTTATTATACATCCCACTTCACTTCAACCATACCAACAATCATCAGCCTTGGGTGAATCACCCAAATTGGCCTCAGCCTTGGATGAATCACCCAAACTGGCCTCCTATGTCTGGTGTTAAGGATATCATAATCTATTAATTTGTGCCACGTGTAAAGTAGGGAAATAAATGGCAATTTGGGCATTACAAATAGGCAGGGTTGGATAAACAGTAGATTTAATATGTGCTTGCATTTATTTGTTTGTTAACTTATGATCAGCCTGCCAAAATCAGAATTATTTTCTTTTTCACCTTTTGAGGTGAGTATTATTAATGAACTAATTAATTAATTGTTGCTTGTTATTTAAATTGTATGTATATGCTTTTTATTTTTCTCCCCATATCTATATTTTCTTCTTCGATCTATCTGTAAAGTAGTAGTAGAGGGCAAGTAGCTGCCTCGTTGGGGTATGTTTTAATGTGGGATGTTGGAATGAATTTGAAATAGCATTTTTTATGATAAATGAATGATATATTCATACATATTGGGGGTATTTGAATCATCTATATCAAGTAAACGATTAATTCATGATATTGTATGCTTATTAGAGAATATATTGATCTATTACATATGTTTATGTAGTTGATGGGAGACTATAGATGTTTATAAAAGAATAGGTTGAAATGGCAAATATATGAAATCAGGGGAGAAAAAAAAAACATCAAGCTATTTTTGGCGAGTATCTTCTTGGTCACAAAAAGCCAATTTCGGGGAAAACATCACAATCCATTCCAACCGATTCGAAGGCATTATTTCCTGTGAATATTAAAGTGTCTATGGCGAAATTACGTCACTGCAAATTAAAAAAAAAAAAAAAAAATCGGCAGCACCCTCAGACGCCGTGACTTCGTTTGTCTCACCCAACAATTGCGGTAGTCTTCCGACGGTTAAAATATGCCAAAAAAAGTATTTGCTGGCAGTTTTTAGTTGCTAGAAATAGACTTCTTTGTAGTGTATCTTCTGGTCAAGTGTATAAGTCAAATTTTTGATTGATTCTTATGTCAAGTACATTTACATGTTTATGCAAATTGCTGTATGTGTATTTACTTGTTGAGATTTTTAAAAATCTCATTGTAATAATCTTTACTATCATTATAGATGAAAAATGATAAAAATTTTGACAAGAGCTAGAATAGCGAATCAAAATGATGATTAAGGTAATGAACGTGCTCAATATAGAATAAGGGTGTAAGAAGACTGAACCAGATTGGACTACACAGACCGGACAGGATATCTGATACAGTCCGATTCATTTTTTGCATGGATCGAACATTTTCGGTCCGGTCCCGGTTCGAGGTATTTCTCTCCCGAATTGGATCGGACCGAATGACTTTTTATATATATATATAAATAATAATATATAAATTATAATATTAATATTAATATAGATTAAAAGTGGTAGTATAATATACTAATATATAATATATATTTTTATAATATTAATATATTATAATTTATAATAGTTGATTAGTTGATTAGTTGATTAGTTGTAGTATAAAAAAATAAATTATAGAGTCATAGAATATTTATATAGAGTATTAATAATAACTTATTAGCAATAAGTGTATTATTATTATTTAATATATTATTACTAATTTATCATTACTTAGTAATATATAAATTTATAATACACTAATATAATAGTATTTTTTACTTTTTTATTTAGAATATTTTTTCTTTTGCCAATTGTTTTAAGAATAAGTTTTTTTTTTAATATTATTTGTCTTAAATATGTGATAAATACGTAAATTGGGTTAAAAATAACTAAATTTAAACTAAAAATTATTTTTTATCATTGCAAGATTTTGGATTAAATTTAATCTATTAAATCATATCAGATGTCCTTAGATCAGACCAGACCACTCCTAGACCGAATAGACCAAATTGGACGAGACCGAATTGGATCAAATAGGAATTCAATCCGATTTGGAGTGGAAACATTTTTGGACCAAATAAAATCAGTCCACATTTTTTTCTAAATCAGACTGGACAGAATCATTTACACTCATAATCTAGAAAAAAAATGTATTTAATCATAACCTACTTGTCTTGAGAGTGTATCAAAAAGTTTGATACTCTAGTACTATTAAAATATATAAATTAAAGTTAATATTGAATAAAGTTGATTAATTTCATTCTAGTATAATATTTTATAAAAATTAATTTTTCTTTTTATTGTGATTTATCGCATATTGTTAGAATATAATAGATTATTTGCATATTGTTATGAATTATTAGGGGCGGCTTCCGTCCCCTCAATAATCTTGTGAATGATCCCACTACTATTATTTTAAGTCTTGTATAGTAACTTGCATAGTAATTTCAACGCCTATAAATATGAATTTCAATCGTTCTGAAATTCATAAGAAAAATTTATAGAAAGAAGAAAGTTTCAGTGTTAAGAGTTTCTTTTATATTTCTTTTGCAATAGTAGTAGTTTCCTTTTTAATTTTATAAAACGTTATCTGCACGAAATTCTACCGATACTGAAACTAATGGTCTTCTACTTCAATTAAGTTTTTCAGTATATTATTTGCAGTTCTCGAGATAAATATTAAAGGTAATATTGCTGAATATTATTTGATAAAATTATACTTTTATTCTGATGATTATGTGAATATATTTCTTAAATCCATAGATTTATTTTTGTAATTCATATATATAGAAAATGTCAAATCTTATAAAATTGAGATTTATTACTATTGACATTTCTAGAAAAAATTAATTATCCAAAATTTTTGATGAGATCTATTTGGATATGATGAACTTGGGAGATACAATCAAAAAAGAAAATCACGTGTTCCTGCAGGACCGTCATGTGTATCTCATGGTAAAAAATCTTTTTATTGTGTGAAATGATTTATGGGATAAATATGAGCACCAGAAATTGTAATCCTTCCAAATGATTATTATAATTTATTGCACCTGAAGTTGTAAGATTTTATGAGTGGTAATGAATATAATTTCACACTTTTTAAAATCAGCTCAATATTAAAATTATGCAGCGAGCAAGTCACTGATGATAATATTTTTCAAAGAAGACATATATTATTTTTCATGTCTCGAATATGCTCTTGCAGTAGTAATATTGAGAGTAAAAGTTCAACAAATATTTTGAACATTTATTTTGTCTTCTAGTAATTGAGCTAAATAATGAGTTTTTGTTAATAAATCACCAGTTACGTCCTATTAATGATATTGAATTTACACCATTACCAGAAATGAATCGTCTATCATTTCAAAAGAACCAAGAGCATTAACGTGGTAGAAAAACTATAGAAATTTTAGTCCCAAAAGTGACAATACTAAAGATCATAATAATATACCGTATCACCAGAAGTGATCCAACTCGAAAAAAGGTAAAAACTCTCAGAATAATTTTTCATAGAAAGATAAAAATGTTTGTCATAGATATGATATGACTGAATATTGGTCACGTACCTGTTGTACGGCCAAATACTTGATTCACTTATACTAAACTTTTATATATAAATTTATTAATATTTCATTATATTTTGAAGTAATGAAATATCGGTGCTTGAAGCATGACAAGAAATTAATTGGGATAATAAAATCATGTCTAAATTTGATCCACTTACAAATGAATGTGAATCAGAAGTTCAGAAGATTATCTATTTGCAAAGTATTGTAAATCAATTACTTAATGTATTTACTAATACTAAAAGATGTTGTAAAATCATATATTATTGTTGTTAATGTTTAAGTAAGAATTGAAATCCCTGAAAAACAAGTTAAAACAGTAATAGATGAGTCTAAGACATGCCTAAAGTGTTGAATATTTATTAGTGCAAAAGAAAAGAAATCGATGCCCCTGAGAAGACCGTACTTACAAAACAAGCAATAAGATCTATCAAAACTTTCTGTATAGAAAAAAAAAAGATTCTCCTGAATAGTACAAACCTCCAGAAGAGGTAACTCCTGAAGAGTACAAACCTCCTGAAAATGTAATTGCTGAAGAGGAAATTCCTGAAGAGTACAAACTTCTTGAAAATGTGTTTCATGAAATATTTTCTCTTTGCGAGAAACAATTAGATCTTAATACATTTCATGAGTACTGAAAAAATTATAGATAGAAATAAAATTGTTGTCAACAAGATATTTTCATATAAAATGACCCTTGATATTACCAGAAGTAATAAAGAAAGTAAGTCAAGAATCGTCGAACAACATAGAAATGATTAGTCAAAATGAAAAGCAGTTATTAAAACTGAATTAAACTCGTTAGCAAAGCGAGAGGCATTTGGACCTGCTGTCCAAATAGCAAAATGTGTAATGCCTATGAGATATAAGTGAGTATTTATACGAAAGCGTAATGAGAAATGAAATTGTGTGGTACAATTTGTCGCACAAGATTTTCTGCAGAAACTCGAGATTAGTTATGATGATACATATTTCCTTGTTGTGAATGCAATCACATTCATATTTTTAATCGGTTTGGTTAGTACAAAATGATTAGATATGTAGTTGATGGATATGGTCACTGTATATTTATAAAGATCATTAGATCATGACATATAATACTTAAAGCATCTAATCTAAGTACATTTAGAAGTATGTACTTTATAAAGTTTTAAAGATCTTTATATGGGTTAAAACAATTCGGACGCATATGGTATAATTGAATCAATAAGTATCTATAGAAAAAAGGATTTGAGAATAATCCTATATGCTCATGTGTTTTTATCAGAACTCAAATTTGTCATTATTGCAGTTTACGTTGATGATTTATCTTATTAAAACTTCTAAAAAGATAACAAGAACTGCTATAAATTCAAAAAATGCATTTGAAAAAGAAAGATCTTATTATTCAAATGCTAGATGAGTTATAAAAATTTGAGACTTCTAATCTCATCTTTCAAATGTATTTGCTATTCATAAAGTGACATCTCATCATTATCTAAAGGATTAAGTAGTCGAAATGAAAAGACAAGTAAGAATTTTAAATCATTATTCTCTTATTTTAAGTCTACTATTTTTCTGTCAGACTCTTGAACGAGTCGTTGAAATTCGGTAAACCTTCTCGTTGAGCTCCTCAATCTTACGATTTTTGGATTGTAACCGGTTAGAAAATTCAACAATAGAGGATAAGTATCAAGTGCCGAGAGTCACCAGCTCATAAATGACTTCACTATTTGACTTATTAGCCAGATCATTCGCTTGCTGCGACATAACACTCATGGAAGGTCTATGAACAACTTGTAACTGAGGTGAATGATACCTCATATGTTGATTGTGAGAAATATTGAAAGGAAACTGATGAGTAATTGAAAATTTGTAAAATAAGAATACAAATGCAGATAAATTATAGATATAAGAAGAAAATTTAATGTGAACTAAATGAAGCTAAACATCATTCTTATAGATATGGAAATAAGAATAAGATAAATCATCATCTCTTCAAATCTTACTTATCAAGATTATAAGATATGCTGGATGCATAATTTGAAAAACCAGCAAGATTAATTGCAACTATCCCGATTTTCTTGTAAATGCTGAACTTCTGCCGTTAGCTACTGTTGTTGACTTTGTATTTGAGCTCTTTCTCGTTTTAACTCTTCTATTCGTATTTTCAGGTCACGAGAATACCAGTTTACAAATTTCTTCAGCTCTTTGTTTTCTTGTCTTAAATTTTTATTTTTTCTATTTTTAGTTGCAAGCATTTGATGCAACTTAGATATTTGATTTTTAAGATGATCAACCTCACTCGTTCTCGTCAGTAGCCTCTGAGACATGATTGTAAGAGAGGCAGCATATTGAGCACTGAGGGTTCTTGATGCTGCAATAATTTTAGGATCAGTTTTACTATAAAGATATATCTCTGCTCCTATCATGGTGTTTATAGCTTCAGGAGAAAATATGAGTGATTGAGATATAAAAAATTCATGGTTCAAATATAAGATATTAACAAAAGAATTTCTATTAGACATAATATCGTTCTGGATGAACAACAACTGAATCTATGAAAAATGTGATATCTTTTTGCTGAAGTAAACCAATGGTAAAATTAGTTATATTTAAACAGCAATCCGAAACTTTCAAATCTCTTCAAGATCTCGTTTGTCAATAATGTCAAGCGGATTTGATTTTCCGCCGAATCGATATATGGATGGTTTTTAATGCTCTTTCCGCCGTACATAAGTAAATTCTCCCTAATAACGTCGAATGAGGGAGAAAATTTTAGATGAGAATATTATCATATTCTCTCTAATACATTATTTAAATAAAAATTGTGTTTTAAATTTTTAACCCTGTTATATATGCTGAAATCATGTTTACTTATTACTTGAAACACTAATGCATATTATTAGGGGGAGTTTAAGTATTACTGTAGATATCAGATTTTTACTAAGTCTTTCAACTAGATATTATCTTCTACATTTTCAAATCACTCAAAAATCATTACAATTCATTAAACAAGTCGAGAATGTATTTGACTGAGATCAGTAATTCAACATATCCAAAAAAAGTGTAGTCTTCCCGTCATCAATGACAGTCCAACAATTTTATATGAAAATAATAATGCTTATATCAGAGGAGAATATATTAAAGATATGATCAAATGATAATCTAACAAATTTATTTACAAAGACATTACCAATTAGGGTTGTGCAAAATACCCGTAACCCGACCCGACCTGTTATTTCGATATCTTTCGACCCGATTTCGGTTAATCGGGTTAACGGGTATTACCTGTTACCGCTTTTAAAATCTTAACCCACTGCATCGGTTATTTCTATTCGGATCTCCAGTCACTACGGTTCACGATCTCATCTCTCTTTCTACTTGATCTCGTCTCTCTCTTTCTACTCAATCTCATCTCTCTCTTTCTACCCTGATCTCCTCTCTCGATCTCCTCCTCCACTGCAAGATTCAGAATCAACCGTCGCGTTCTCTCGATCTCCTCGTCAACGACAATGCCGCCACCTCAACTCGCACGCATCGTCATGCGATCTCCTCTCTTGATCTCCTCGATCTCCTCCTCCACCGCACGATTCAAAATCTACCACCGCGTTCTCTCGATCTCCTCGTCAACGACAGTGCTGCCACCTTAATTCGCACGCATCGTCACGTAGTCACGCACAGAGACCAAACCCATCCAGGAAAAATTTTTGGGTATTTTTGTTTTCATGTTGGATTTTTGTTTTTCGAAGGGTTAGGATTTTGGGTTAGGATTTGATTGTGGTTTGATTGTTTTGATTTTTTGTACAAATGAAGCTTTTGTGTTAGGATTTTTGAAGGGATATTCTTGCAACTTGCGAATGCATTTTTGAAGTGGATGAGTAATTTGGGAACCGTCGAAGTAGGTGAAAGGAAAAAAAAAAGAGAAGATGATGAAGAAAACAGGTTATCGATTAATCAGGTATCGGATGAACGGAATAGATATGTTATCGAGTCGAGTCGGAATCTGGTATGTCGGGTCGGGTCGGGTCGGCTGAACAGCCCTATTACTAATTGCGACATTTAAGAAGATTGTGCAGTACATTAAAATGTGAAAACTCAAAAATCTATCGTTATATACTTTTCAAGAGGAGTAAATGTCCTGAAAACTTGTGCTAATTGTACTATTTTTCTTTCGTTGAGATTTTATCCCATTGAATTTTTCTTTACAATATTTTAATGAGACAATCTTAAAATACTTGACAGTACATAAAAATATTGTACTATTTTTCCTTCGCCATTTTTTTCTCTTTCCACTTGGCAATATTTTAACAAGACAAATTCTTTATAGGTGGTCATTCAAGGGAGAGTGTTATGAATTATTAGGAACGGCTCCCACCCCTCAAATAATTTTGTAAATTGACCCACCACTATTATTTTAAGTCTTGTATAGTACTTGCATAGTGATTTCAACGTCTATAAATATAATTTTTAATCATTCTAAAATTCATAAAAAAAATTTATAGAAAAAAAATATTTCAATTCTTAATTTTTTTTTTTTATATTTTTCTCATTATAATAGTAATTTCATTTTTAATTTTTTTTAACGCATTATATTATTTGCATCGTAACTTTAATCTTATTTTTATATGTCACTAGGCTTCAATCACCGTCCAATCCTAAACAGAACTTAAGACGTCACATAAACAGTCTATGATGTTATGGCTAGAAGCCGCAGTAATCATTTTCTTAATATGAATGGGCTGTCTTGACTCTACGAGTAGAACATTATTTTGCAAGCAACAGTCTCCCACAAGTGTATATAAAAAAAATGGATAAACTACAAGAGAGAAGGAAGAAAGAGACGTTTAAGGACCAGATTGTTAAGGACACACGAAGTATGGTATTTATACGTACATGATGGATCTTCCAGGTCCAAACACATGAATACTACCACCGTATAAAAGATAAAAATAAAAACCATATAAATACATACATATATATTCCTATATATGTATACATACTGACCGTCGATATTACAGCTAGTCTTATATAATTGTAATTATTAATTAATACTCAAACAAAGACCCTGGGAACGGAATCTGTGGGCTTGCAGTCTACCTGCCTCAGCTCAGTCTTCAGGCCCTTTCCTCCGCCATTTGCCAGTGGGTGTATTCCATGCGTTAGTCCCGATATGTAAGCTCGATTCTTCCTCTCCTTCGCCACTGATATCCCATATCGGTTCTCAACACCTGCATGCATTGAATCAAATATAGCTTAATTATAAGATGAGTGCATGCAGTATTTATAGTATGAACAAATAGTTCATAAGATTTCTTCGTTAGATAATTAATTTGGTCGCACTTACCTTTGACAAGGTCATCGTAGATCTGGCCATCACTAGTGAAGGCCATCATCAACTGCGGGATCCCAAGAGGAAGATTGTCCTTCTTGTCAACCTGCCAGAAGTGGAATACCTTCCCATACGTCTTGGCAAGCTTCTCCATCTCCTGCCTCTCTATCGGACCCGGAACTCCCAGCATGAACAGCAACCCGCTCTTTACCTCGTACTCGTGGGAATGCCATAGGCGCTTCTCGTCGTCCGGAAGTGTCAGGAACAGGGGCTCTGATATGACATACTCCAGGCCGATAAGCCGAGCGTCAGCGTCGGGGCTGTCGTAAATGAGGCACTGGCGCATCTCCTCGTTTTTATGTGCGCAGTAGTGATGCGCTTCGACTTGGTGAGTCATGTCATAGGAATAAAAATGGAACCTGAAAAGAGCCAGATCGTGAAAAGGTCATGAAGTAATAGTTCTAAGAACACAGAGATGAAATAACAAAGGAGATATAGGGGAGATTAATGGATCATACGCGCAGAGATGCTGGTGGATCTGGTTGATAGGAGCAAAGCTTTGGATGGTGGCGGTGGCTGTCTCAATGAAGGCCGTGCCAGCCTTGGTTGGCTCGCCTGGAACCTCTAGTGGATGAGTAGTCGACATGTTTTTTAATTGTTTTCTTAACTCTCAAGCGATGGGAGGGGGATGGATGGATGGATGAGCTATAGTTGTGCTTTTTCAGTAATATTATTAGGACAGGGCAGTGCAACATGGGAGGAAGGATTTGGGAGGCAGAGACCGGTGAGGTTGTTGCATGCAGTGTCACGCGTGTCATAGGATCTGCAAGATGTGCCCCGTTGCAGTTGTCACGTGCCTAATAACGTGGCTTCTTTTCAGGAACTCATTCCCAAGTCTCCTTGCCAAATGGCAGCTTTCAAGTCCAACCTGTCCAGATGGTCACGCACTAGCACCCTCGATCTATGGGTTTAGTCCATTATTATTTTTTTAAATCGATAGAAATATATTCAGTTTTATTTTCTTTTTTTATATTATTGGATTATATTAGATCGAAAAGGTTTATATATGTATATATATATAGCTAAATTTTAGGGGCTTGGTATCCAATTCGTAAAACTCGCTCTACTATAAAGACTGAAAAATGAAATCGAGTGAGGGATCAGAAAAAAGTTAAAAACAGTGCAACATTTCGTCAAAAACCTTCACAACCACAAACAAAAAAATCTTCGCAACATTTCGTCAAAATCTAGTGTTGAAAGCAGAAAGGTTGATACCCGTTTGAAAGCAAGGAAGAAGCTTTCCTTCTGGGTCTGGTGGTACTATTTAGATTTATTCATTTGGGTCGAGTTTTGTCAGATTTGATTTTAAAATTTTCTTTATTTTTTTAATAATTTTAACATTTTTATTTAAGAGATTCAAGAAAATTCTAGATTTAGAATCTAAATTCTAAGATCCAAAACTTAGATGAAGAAGCCTAATGCCATTAAAACTAGAAGCGGGAGGAAGGGGCAATGGAAACGGGAGCGACAACATCGATGAGGTGGGGATGATTCTCCTCTGAGATTTGATAGCAGCAGACGATGATGAAGACGAAGCTGAGTCATCATTCAGTATGCATTTTAGGTTGGGACTCCTGTTGCGTTTTGAGTTTTGGGCTGGGATATATTGCGTTTTGAGTCTCTTATTTCTGATTTAATAAATAAGAGAAAAGTTTGAAATCCATTTTGTCTGCTCTATCTATGCCTAGCCCGCCTGCTCACACTGATCATTATCTTGACTTGGGTGGTTTAAAAAAACATGAAATAAAATAAAATGAACCGAAAACTCAGTTAAAAATCAATTACAACGTGAAAATAATAAATATAAGGCTTTTTATAAATATTTTCATGCTAAGAACTTAAAACATGACTGTTCATGCTGATGTTTTATGACATGACTAATATATCTGTATTGATTGACTGATCTGATTTAACTGACTGATTTAACTGGTTTAACTGATCTAACTAATTTAACTGATCTGGTTGAATTAACTAAACTGATTATCCTAACTCTATGTGTAAGGTTGTGCACTAACTTCCTCAGCTACAGCAAAGGAAGTCAATTGTGCAATACTCTAGCATACTACGTTGAACCACGCTTGAGTTCGTAGCTTGCACATCCATCATAATCTAAACTACATTAGTACCATGCATCTGAATGACCATCTGATTTACTGATTTACCGATCTGGTCTTATCTTGCACTTGAATTTAAATAGCTTATGAGTCTTATACAACATGAGATGCATAATATACATACAGATATAAATAACTATAAATTTTTAAAACTGGACATGATGTTGAATAACATGATCGTGTATCGAGCTTAGTGATATGCTTGCATATGACATGAATAGTACATAAAAATGGGCTATCAAGGAACTGATTCTAAGAATTATAAGCTAAACTGTGATTATCCTAATTTGTGATCAAATTACTTATCTTATTGTGCTGGTTCTTGAATCTCACTTTATACCCGTCACCTATACAAAATATGAACATTCACTAAATTTCTAGAAGACATGCCATAATATTTAATTAAAATCATATTGTAGGAATACACAAGTAAGTATTCTATTTAATATGAAAATCAATAATTTCTAATATCATAACATGCTGCACCTTTAAGATATAACTTAATAAAATACTTTGTCTATATTTCATTATACTTAACTGAGTCTTGAAAATCTAAATTCTTAAAATAGGTTTACATTTTTATACTTAACATAATTATCTAATCTTACCAGAATCTTTTGAAAAAGATTTCAAAGCAGGTGGTTCAAGACTCACCAACTAGGAGAATTAAATTTGTGTGACGAATCTAACTTGGGGTGAAGACACGGCTGTCCATTGGCTTTCGGTGGCTAGTAGCTTGCAAATGGGCTATGGTTGATCTATTTGGAGAGGAAGAACAGGGGTGTTGTCGTGTCCTTGGGTGCACTACAAAGAAATGGACTTTTTCCAACTAATTTTCAGGTTGCCTAAAGCCTCAATTCCAGCTGCAATTCACTAATTACGGCAATTTAGTGGCTGTCGCACAGTGGTTGGCACAGTCCACTTGCAAATGTGTTGAAACGGCTTTTGCATGTAACTGCCGCATTTATTCTACTATTTCCAGCTGCACATAAATGCTGCAATTAACATATAAAAAAGTCGCAAATAAGACTTCCAAATGTGAATGACAATAGCCGAGAATAGCTATTTTCGTTGAGAAGAAAGCGCTGCAAATCCCAAAAATTATCGCCGCCAAAAAACTTTCCATTTGCAGCTATAAAAAACTATCGTGATCTACTTCTTTAACTGCGAAAATTATTAGTCGCAACAAACTAAAACTATCGCAATAATGTTTTCGCAGCCAAAACTGACGCCGTTAATTACCATCCTGTTTCCTTCTCACAATGGATGCGGCAGCTTCGTTCGATGCATTTGTGTCCAATTTCACCGTAAGAAAGGATTTCCAACAAGTATTAATTTGGCTGCTACATCTATTTGAAGTCGATTATTGTCCAAAATTCCTGTTTTTAGCATTACTGTATATCGTTGTTTTAACACCTTTTTGTGTTTTTTTTTCTTTTTTTTTTTTTGGGTAAAATTTATTGATAGAGAAATGTCATCACCAAATTAGCTGGGATAGCAATAAAGTCCTATCTATCAAATTTAACTTACCAGTCAATACCCCCTATATATATATTTAGAATCACTGGATATAATTGTATCTATATTATACATTCACGTACACATATTATATACATAGTAACACATCATACCATGAACCTAATTAATTTTTCTATGAACCTGAATGGCTTGCCAACTTAATTAAAATACATTGAGATTAGATCATCCTAGAAATTTACTCAACTATATATAATCTGGCTTAGCACCATGTAGTGCTATATGCAAAAAACAAGAAATTAATGGTAATTGAGACTACATATCTATATAAATTTCCAAGTGAGACAAGACTGGAATATACATTCCTAACACTAACTTAATTACCCATTCCTAACACTAACAAGAAATACCAACACTAACTTTGAAATTAGATATTATGCCCACATTCCTTTTGATCCATACTTCCCATCCTTAAATATAATCAATCTTGTTCCATTAAAGATGATACAAAACAATAACTACATATATGAAAGTCCTGATTTGGGTATCCACCTCAACCTGTACAGAGTATATAAACATATGCCCTTGTGTTTCCAAATTTATATATAATTAAAATTGCTCATATTGCAATTTTCATATGATAGTTCAAGCTACAAAATTTTGTGAAAAAAGCACATACAATTTAGATGGGCATCAACTACCACAAGATTACATGGCACATCCCATAAAACTAAATGATGCTGGAGACATTATCAGCGTGTATGGTATACATTGGCTAGTACATTCATCCTTGCTAGCTAGCTACTGTCAATACATGAACAACCTAAATGTTTCCATTAACTATCTAATATGCACCATAATAATGTTCCCTTACTAGTCTTACTCAGTACAAGTCTTTTTTGGTTGGAGACTTTAGGAGCATATGGGGCTTCAAATATGTGAACGTCATGAACTGATCTTTGTATCCTCCACCATTTCAGCCAAGCATGATAATCTGGAAGTAAATCAGCATGTCTCTCTCAATAGGTATCAGCCAGCAATTCAGCATTAGACACAGCCACACATTGACTAATTTTTTGGAAATTAATTCATCAACCCACTGGATCCCAAAATGAGGTGGATATAAAAAATACAATAGATTGAAATATTGAAATAAATATCAATGAAAACCCCAACCCATAAATAATGTTTTTTTCCTAATTGTCACAAACTCTTAAAACCAATACTCTCAAGAAACATATTCTATATATGTGAAGATTTGGTTTGTGGCAAACATGCTTAATATACAGAATTGTAATAATGCGTGGTGTCTCAGATTATAATCCAGCCCCATTACAGCCACAAAATAAATATCACTTTTTGTAGTTTATTGTAACTATGTAACCCTAGCCACCCATATATCTACAATTACTTAAAAAGAGAAAAACTAAAACATGCATGGACAATATTGAAATTAGCTATGCATCTACCCTAAGTACAGTCCCCAATAATTAATCAATATTCTGACCTTTTTCTTAGTTTTTGAAAGGGAATGGCCACAATTCCATAAACCTATTCTCATATAGTGTTCACTCCCATGAACACCTTTGGCCTTCGCAATTGTGCCCCTTACAAAGTGGAGAATTATGTTTTATTTGTGACCATATTCACTACTATCTCCAAAAAGTATAGGGTGTAAGGTCATTACCTAATTAATGTCAAAAACAGGGTTTGTGTTTCTGTTAGTCTGCAACAAACAGGTGCCATGAAGATTGAACAGATCTAGTAGCTCCTCCCCAGCTAGGTCCCAAATTGATATCAGTTTACCTGTGACATTAAACTCTATTTATCATGCATAGCCAATATATTAAATATGTGGATAAGTGTTGTAAACACAAAACTCAGTTAAATAGATACTTACATAAACGCAGCACCCACTCCGTGATCATTAACACACTAAACCATTGATGTATATACATCAATGTAGGGGACATGGAACCTTCATTCCAGTATAACAAAACGATAAAGATATTTAGCTGTTTGCTTGAGAGTTTCAAAAGCATAACAGGCCTCCACCCACCACCATTTGCTCTAAAGAGCTAGTTCATACAAAACAGTGCCTATATTAAATGCAGCAAACTACCACACTCATGAACCCAAAAATCCAGCAACCACCTTTAACCCAAAAAATTTACAAAATGTTTATTACTCCATGAGCTGCACGCAGCTCATGGAGTTGACCACGGGGTCAATGAGTAGCCTTCTGACTCGGGTTGAGATTCAGACCCGGTCTGCCCCTCAAAAAACACTGGCTGTTGTTGGGACCCAGTCAGCAAATCCAAAAACCTTGGTGGTCGTTGGGATGATCCAATCTGCTCCTCCAAAAACATTGGCTGCTGTTGGGACCTAATCTGCCCCTCAAAAATTATTGGTGGTTGTTGGGACTCGGTCTGCATTTCCTGCTCAGGCAACCGTTGGGACATTAAGGCCATCAAGAACTTTTCAGTTTCACGTTGCCTTGCTAACATTGCCTCTTCAGATTTGCGTTGCCTTTCCATCATTAATCTCATGTCTTCCTTCATAGCCTCTAATTCACTCTTGTGATCTTGAGCCTCTTTCCTGTGTCTTTCCACAAGTTCTGCATATTCCTTATCTCTTTGACGCTCACTTTCTCTTCTTGACTCCGGAATGACCATTTCGCTTAATCCTCTTGCATATCCAGGTCTAGCGCCAAGTACTGCCCTAAATATCTTAGCCGCTGCATCACTCGTACGGTTTTCAGGGGCTAATGCATCCATTTCAGCAGCCATCTCATTCTGTTAAAGAAACAAAGCATCACTCTTGTCTTATACCCTAAATCAGAATTTAACTTTGCATGTACTCACATAATTTTTTTCGGTTTGTACAGTCACGAATTGCCCTTTCTTGTTTGACCAGTGAACACCCTTGTAGAAGTCCACCAAGTTTTCCCCACGCTATATACATTGATGTATGAAATATTATTGGCAAAACTATCCATATATACATTTGCACATAATCTGAAATAGCTAGAATACACATGTGGCATGGTTTCCAAAATCAGTGCAAATAAATGTTATCAAATCATTGCTTACCACTCACATCTAGTTGTAATGCATCGATGTATCTATAAAAACAAATCATGCAATTGAAATTTTGAATGTCGGCTACCTTGTGGAAGTACTATGTAGATATGTTCAGCATTAATGTTGTGTATCAGTAAATACCCAAAACCCATATCTGTTGACTAGTTTTTATGGCATATCATGATAGTTTAGGAGTTAGTAGTCTATAAATGGGTAACAATACCATGCGTATTATCTGAAACAATTAGTCTACACATATGGTAAATGAAAGCCTATATATCCTAAATAGATGATTATGTCAATCTTAGAAAATTAAATCCAGCCCTCTAATTTCATAACACCTAACTACTTTTTGTCATGATTTTTTGTGTGGGCTGCCTTGTAGAGGTACTATGTAGATCTGCACTACAATTCTATGTACCAGCCTAAATATAAAAATAGTAATCCATTTGAAGTGTTTTAATCTTGCATATCATATTAGTTTAGGTGTTAGGGTTCTATAAATGTTAAATTTTATGGAAATGTAGTATTTAATACATAATGTGCAAATGTGTACATGTTATAGTTAAATAAACGTATGATACCTTTTCCTCGAGTTTTCTCACAAATGACTCTGGACTTCAGGTAAATGAAGCCACAGATTATTACAGCAAATGCGGCATGGGCACCGTATGCGGTTACTTCCCATCGCGTGGCTTTGTGCAAATGTGAGAAACTGGTTAACGCCTTCGGCATATGCAGGTGACATTAGTCTATTACTCACATTCATCCACGATTTGTCCATCTGTTATGGGGATTGCCAACAGTCACATGTTAGTATGAAGGCGATGACATGAAGTTAGCTACGCATACGCAGAAGATGCGCATTGAGAAAGAAAGCAAATTTACCATACAAATTGGTGTACACATATTCGGAGATATACATAGGTGATTAAATATAATCCACAAGAGTGTTGATGTAGGGGACACAATAGGTCTAGGGGTACATGGTAGTTCAGGCTAGTTTTCTAGTCGTTGAAAAACCATAAGAAGAGTTGAGCAAATCTCATGAGATTTGGCTATTGGAAAAAAAATGAACATAATGAAAACCACATTATACAAAAATCTACTCCTCACCGGAACCAGAGCTAACAGGACTTCCATAGAAAAAACGTGAGGAATTGAAATATTTTAAAGGTGGCGAGAGAGGATAAGGCATTTGGTCTAAGACTAGAAAAGAATACCCTCTAATGCGAGGACGGGTTTAGCATAACAAAACCTAGGGCATTCTGATACAAAGCAGTAACATGAAAATTGAGATTTTCGCCGAGTGATGAACTAGAACTAAAGAAACCTAACTTTTTCATAAATCTTGTGTATATACTCATGAGAAGAAGATAGTTCTACCCTAATAAGTAGAATTTAAGTATTGTACAGCACAATATATATTGTAAATGCAATTTCTACCCATCAGATGGTGCTCAATTAAAAGAGATAAAGAGACAAAATGCAAACTTAGGAAAATTACAAAAATACACCAGATATTACAGGTTCAAGAATAAGCTCACAATTTCTTGATGCCTAGATGTTACGTTCTTGTCAATAAGAATGGATTCTGGTTTTTGATGAAACAATCTTGTAAGATCAATGAAGGACATCAATAAAGTAGGACTCATCAATAACATTGTACAAAACAGGCAAAACTGGTTTGTAGAAGGAAATATCACGTAATATAAAATGACACATGATCAAATTGGGACTTTTTGTTGGGTGACACTCATCCATTAGTTTCTATTTGAGGGACAAATTGTAAACCAGAATTTAGTGGGGGTCTAATGGACCAGGCTTTTCCAACGAATACCCATTTTGAATCCATGGCATTAGATATAATTACCCTAAACATTAGCTGAGTCTGAACAAGAATGAAGTTTGTCTTATTTACACAAAAAAAAAAAAAAAAAACAAATCACAAAAAAAAGCATAAAAAAAGACATTAATAATCTGAAAGCCACAGCTTGATTGAATTTATAGCCCCCACAGCTAGCTATTTCCCATAGTTGAATTACTCTTCATTTTCTTTTATACAATTACTGACTAGTATATTTAACACGTTAAGATTTCATCTATTTGCGAATAGTTATGTAAAATACACTATATATCTACATCATTTATATAATTAACAAGGTTTAATTTGACAAATTAAATCCTATCTATCAGATTTTTCAAATAAAATCAAGACATTTGGGCATCTTTGCTATGCATAATTATGGAATTATGCAAAGTCCATTAACTGACTAATTAATTTTAATTCAAATATATAGAGCTTTAATTATTTAGAAACATGATGATTATGTGATCGATGTAGCTTTTTGTCTTATGAAAAATTTAACAATTTCCTAATAAATATCATGCACTCAGGTTTCCCAATTCTAGCAGTACTCAACTTTGTAATTAATGTCCCATGCATGCAATAAGTACGTAGTCATGAATTTAATGTCATAATCATAATTAAATAGCCATTTTTATATAGTAAATGTGTACCATGACATGCATTATTATAATTGTTTAGATTTTCCTCCAAAAATCTATATATGCCCAACGAAATCCATGTAGAAAGCAGCATATATTTCATTAAAATATGGAATTATTCATTTGCTCCCTCACTATATATATATATATATATATATAAATAAGTGGTCCATGCATGCATGCCTAGCTAGGTAGTAATGATTGCAAATAACGCTATTTTTTACTCAAATACTGGATTTCATCCCGCGGGTGCATGATGCATGATCATGCTCTATATATGTAATTAATAAATTAATAGTAGCTCATGATTAGGAAATTGCAGGGTCTAATATCAACCGTACTCGAATAACAATGAATATTATTCATTTTGTGTAACAGACTTCTTTAAATACAAACCAATAATTTAATTATCTAATCTATATAACCAAACATGGTTGCTTATTTATGAGTGAACTGAATAAGATCCAGCCAAATAAAGATAGACCAGTTAATGAATGCACATGACGGGAGTTAAATATGTCTACCTTATAAATATATTCTGGGGTAGCATATCCCTTTGTTCATGCATATTCTGCTCGATATAGGTGTAAACCATCCAATAGGTCCATCACCTGCACCCCCAAAAGCATATTGTGCTCAATTTTTAAATTACAAAATAAACAACACTACTCACTCTGGCACAAAATATACACTCTTGTCAGGAAAACAATAAAACAATAGCTAAAATTTAAGGCCATGTTTTCTGGAAACATATAATGATGTTGACTATAGTTTCAACGTTCTGTCTAAAGAAAGTTGAAAAGGCATATAACTTGACATTCTTTCCACAGTGCAACAAACGAAATCATGAAATAACAAAAAAAGGAACAATAATACAGTGCCTTTGGTGCTGTTAGAATAATATCACCTATAGATAAAAGGCAACATTATGTCGGTACCCATTTTCTAATCTAACCAGTACTTGCCACAATATTAATTATTGGTGTTTTGACAAATGACTCTGAACATGAATGAAGTATGTACAACATTGAAAGAAGTATGAACCAGAATATCATGTATTTGTTTAAACAAAAAACAGCCACAAAAAAGGAAAAAACCCAAACATTCCTGGATGGAATCCACAGCCGCAATGAAAGCTAGCATACCAAATAATTACAAAATTGATATAAAACCAGATGTTAAAGCATCCATGGATAGGCAAATGCTTGGAAAGACAAAATTTTACAAACACAGGCGTATTTCGGAAGAACACATAATATAAATATCCATTTCCCAAAAAACATAAGAAGATACATCAACCATATAGATGGAAAAGGGGAGTAGTAGTACCTCAGATCAACCTTGAAGCCAAAACACTTAGGGTAATGCAGCAGCCATCTCATTCTGTTTTCTATCGTCACTCTGTTATTCAACAAAGTGGTTGCTTTTAAAGAATCTGAGCTGAAAGATACTATACATTAAACAATTAATTGATTTCAAATACGCGAAGAGGTTAAATTGTTATCATGGAGAGCATAGATTGAAATTGCACTTGCCAAATTAACTAATTACCTGTGTTTGACCAACTTAGGGGAACCCTAATTGAAGAATCAGCCGCGAGAGAGAAGTGATGAGTGCGAATGTTTTGGTTCTAATTAAACTCTAATCGAAGCTTGGAATAATACCGGGAGAATGGCTACAAACTGTGTTTGTTAAAGTGAAAAACTCCCAAGAAATATTGATAGAGGTTCAACAAGAGGGAAGTAACGGGAGAAATGCCATGAAAGGGAACGAGCGAATGGCACAAATAACTTAGTTAAACCAACCCCTATTGCGGCTTCACAGTAAGGTCGCTGCCATAGAATTTCCTTTTGCAATGGAAAAATCGACGCCAAATGTTAACGCCCTTTACGTCCACTTTATCGACGTAACAAGGCCATAATTCGTTGCAAAAACATATAGGCACTGTTCAAATGCCTTTAATTCCTCTGTTCACTTAAGTGGTCAGCGGCACTCATTAAAAAGTCGCATATAACTTTCATTTGCTGCTAAGTATTTTGCGACAATCTTAAAACTATCGAGAATAGCTATATCTGTTGTAGTGGTGGTTGCGATTGGAGCTTTGGCTAGTGGTGCAAAGGCGAGTTCATGATGGTTGCAAGATGGTGGAAGGTTTGTTCTTGTTTCTACTTTGCCGTGGTGGGTGGTTGCTTGCTTCGTGTGGTGCGATGCAACCATTGCTATTGCTAGTCACGGCCAACTGCAGTTTAGTTCTCGGTTTGCTTGTATTTGTCGGTGTCTCCATAGTGGTTTATGGCAAAGCAAAGCTGAGACGACGAGAAGGTTTGTTGTTTGCTGTAGGGATGCTATGGTGGTTGATGGGGAGGCCGAAAGGATGTTGGGCGTGGACGATTCTGTAGTGGAGGTCGTCATATTTTTGGCTGGTCAACATGTGTTTATGCAAGGCAGTTGAAGTTAGTCGTGGTCTTGGCATGTGCGAATTAATGAGAAAAACCTTCAATGAAGGAGATTGGCGAGGGAGACGTGCATGAATATGGTTCGTGTGAGTACATCAATTAGCGATTCAATTGAAGTCTAGATCAAATGTGGCCTTAGTCGATTACAAGAGACCTAAAAGATAATGGAGGTTTCAAAATATTTTTCCTTAAGCTAATTAAGATAGATTATTATTATATATAGAAATATTAACAACATAATTAAAATAATAGCTATAAAATAAAATCCATATTTAAAAATGTGAACAAATAGTAATTCTATAGTTCGATTCAATTGATAATACTAGCAATAAAAATAAGAGAATTATAAAATAATATGAAAACTCGAAGGATCAAAATATTCGTAAATTATTAACAATATCTGGGTTGGGTTGATAAATACATGTTTGGTGGTTCTTTGCTGGTTGTGGAGTTTTGGAATCATGGCCCAAAACAACAATTGTACAATCCGCACATTGTACAATTTTCATCCCATTGAAACCGTACTCGAGTCGAGTGAGTCGGTGTGTGATGTGGTGTAAATGTTGGGGCTTTGGATGAGATGCTATCTCGACTGATAGGAGGTTTTTGAGGAACACAAATCTATGTTTGATGTCTTGGACGATGAGTTGGGACTTGGGAGCATGGGGAGTTAGTGGCGGCAAGAGAGAAGACAGAGTTGATCATCGTATTTAGCAACCTCTGAAACAGACAAAATGTAAAAAGAAATTGCATGAAAAAGAGAAAGGAGAGTAAAGAAAAGATAAAAGTGGCTTGTGCTTCAAGCAAGGCATCTACATGATCTGGCATCGTCTTTGTAGGTATCTACATTCTATTCCGCTGAATTTGTCTACATTCCCATCTTTTGTTGTTCTTTGTGCGAACACAATGGCTGGAGGCTCAGATATACAGAGCTTTAGATGTAATTACAATTTGGCCCAAGTCAAATACCTAATTCACAAGAAAATTGTGTTGTGTCGACATCAAAGAAGAAGGGAGTTGTGGTGAGTTTTAGACTTGATTTATTTTTATAGATAAGATGAAATAAAATGAGATAAAATTTGAAAAAAGAATAAAATATTATTACCACATATGCATTTTCTAAAAAATTAGAATGCCGCATCTCATGAGATCATTTCCTTAAACTGTGCATTTCTTCGCATCATCTTTCTCCTTATGTTTTCTCAAATTGTGTTTTTCCTCAAATCACGCATTTCTTCATATCAGAAAATGAAGAAAATGAAATCTTGAAAATGAAAAATGAAATCACGAAAATTAAAAATGAAATCGTGGAAACCATTTCACAAAAACAAAATCGCGAAAACAAAATCGCGAAAATGATTTCACAAAAACGTAATCGTGAAAATGGAAGAGATCGAAAATAAAAATGAAAATGCGAAAATGAATAACGAAAATGAAATTGCAAGGTTTTTTTTCCTAGAAAAATGAAAATGGGAAATGGAAATCGAAGGATTTTTGTTCATGCAAAAATGGAAACTCAAAGGGGTTTTTTCTAGGAAGAAATTGCGAAAATGGCTTCTGCTTAGAGTTTGGTTTTGTGCCTTAATTCACCAATTCGAAGGAGAATGCAAGGGCAATTGCTAGAGGTGGGGTTTCATTTTGTGCCATTCGAATCTCGATGGGTAGATGGGAGTTTCCTCTGGTTTAGTTGGGATTAGGGTTCAAATAGAGAGAGATATCGTATCAAGGAGAGAGAGAACAAGTAGAAAGTATACTCTATTCGAATGAGCAGAGCACGAGGATAGGGGGAGGGGTGGGGTTGATGGGAGAGAGAATGAGCAAAGAAATGGAGATTGGGGAAGGGGAGGATTCGATCTCCTGCGGTGCGTCTCATGCATTCACATGTGTCTAAAAAATTGCATACATGGCGAAGAAGTAGGATTGGCCTCCGTTATTTGGTCTTCATAGGTGACACTTGGTAGAAGGTTTTCTCTTGTTACAATATACTTTTTTAAAATTAATTTTATTTTAGAATTTGAAAATTTTGTTTTGGAATTTGAAAAAGTTGAATTGTTTAGATTATTTTATATAAAAATTTGAAAAAATATAATAATGAGTTTGAGATGAAATAGTTTTGGAAAACAAACCAAGTCTTAAAGTTTTACTTTATAGAGTATTAGTTAATTCAAATTAATATATATACTTGTTATTTCAGTTTTTCCTTAAAGCAATGTTTTTTATTTATTTGGGCCGGAATGCTTGGTTCAATCAACAGATTCCCGTTCTCACAGCTGGGGATCATTTTTTCACTCACGAATATTTCATCCATTCAAGTGATGGGTAGGATCTTTGACTTTATACAAGTTGAATTTGAATTAACACAAGAACTGACCAAGAAGTGAGAGCATTGAAAATGAAAAACCTATACTCATTAAAAAGAACTTAAAACTTATAGATATTTAGGGATTATCGCTACATTAGTTTATCTTACAAAATCAAGTTGGTTATTTATTTTTATCTCAATGCCTGGCTAGGCCAAATAAATCTTAATACATAGAAATACAAAATAATATTGTTGTCTTAAACTAACGAGCCTATAATTCGCATAATGCGCGAATTGTAATGTATGTTGTGTGTGAGGAAAATAGATGTAGAGATACATGATTTTAAAGTGGAGAAATTCAAAATGATTTATAAGACGGTCTGCGCATTTTGCGTGTTATATGCTTGTATATATAAGAGCGCTACTACTCTGCCCTTGAGTAGTACTGCTCCAGCATATTGATAGTTGAAAATTTGCTTTTTAATTGAACACCCATAGGACTATTGGAGTAGGACCGATACTCAATATGCACAATTATTTTGTTATGTTGTTTCATATTTTTGTAAATAAGTTAATAAAAAATTATTTAAATTATTAAATTAAAATTAAGTTCATTATTAATGTAGATTATGTAATTAATTCAATAAAAAACAATTAATTATAATCATATTTATAATGTTGATAGTTACTACATACTAACTTAAAATTTACTTTTTAGCATGCATAATTATTAATAAGATCACCTTGCTTCTTCTTTTTATGGGTTGGACAGCATGCATGTATGCTTTTAAGGTTACGTTTGGGTAATGAGAAGTATTAAGAAGAGTTGTGAATAATAGTGAAATAGTAATAATAGAATATTGAATAATGATAAAAAATAATGATAGTAGTAAAAATAGATAAAAATTAAATAAAATAATAAATAGTAGTTAAGTATTCTAAAAATACTTGAGATTACCTTGCTTGAGAATAACTCTTTTTCTTTACTTATAAAAATAAGAGTAAATATAAAAATAAAAACAAAAATATGAGAAGTTTTTAAATATATAAAAGGGCTTTGCTAGAGCAACAAACGCGGGATCCCGCTAGGCAAAATGACTTTTTTTTAAAGGAAATTTATTTATGTATGTTTTTAACAATTTTTTTATAATTTTATTTTAAAAAAAGCACAACATCATTGAAAAAACATATCCTTCATCACTAAGTAATAGAAATATATAAATAATAAATAATAAATACTCGATTCGGTCCGGTCCAAAATTTATAAACCCCAAGACTGGATCGAATTTTTTCGATCCACAGTTTGTAGGACCAAGATCGACCAGTCTCAACTTCAGTTTGGACCTGACCAGATCAAATCATTCGATTCGATTGATTTTTTCTATTCAAACCGAACTTCTTACACCCTTCGGGACAAAAGTTGAGCAAAGGAAAATATGTGAGGAGAAAAAGAAAGAAAGTGACGGGATAGAGGGGAAATGAAAGGGAAAGGGGGTCAAGCATGCGAGAAAGAACGACAAAGTGACATAAAGTTGAGCTATTCACCAAAATTAGTGACATGCACAAATAAAACTGATTTGGAATCAAAGACATCGGGGCTGCTTCCTATCTTCTTTTGGGCGACGAAAGTGAGAGTTCTTCTTCCTAAGTTCTTTTGGGGGACGAAAGTGAGAGATTCTTCAACCTTAAGATGAGAAACTCCAGCTTTGTCATTTGTATAGTAAAATTACACAAGACTCTGGAAAATTATAAAATAAACCATTTATAGTGGATTTGTACCCCAAGCGGCCTGTGGATGTAGGCTTTGTAGTAAACCAAATTAATCCGCATGTCTAGTTATCTATTTATATTTGTTGTATTTATCTTCTATTTACTACAATGGGCGTACATATGGACACTGCACCACCACTTTGGACCGCCATTGTGGGTCTTAAACCCCATCGATCAAGTCTGAATCATCACCATGGGCTAAAAATGACTCCTTAATCTCGCTCTTCAGCCTGTCGTTACAAAACAACTTTAATATTAATAATAATTAAAATTTTCCTCATTAGACAAGGCAAAAGTACCTCTTATTGGAATTAAGATTTGACTAAAATTACTATTCGCTTATACTTTCATCCTCGAGTGCTACTCGTATGAAAAGAGCAAAATATTTTATGAGCATTGAGTTTATACAACAATGATAGGAGGAAGAAAATTTTCTCAATGTAAAAGGTCTTGTGAATGAAAGGTCTTTGTACGAGAAGGTTCCACGCTCTAAATGGACTTTTGAGACGTTAGGATCATTACGCTCCTAAGTCCTCCTCAGGGGATTAGACAACAAAAACTACTGGACCGGTTATTTCAGTTATTTTGTGCTATCTCAAGGGTACGATAAATTTCGACATCGACGAGATTTTAAAAGAGAACTACCATTCGAAATGTGCCTGCGAATTCTTCAAGCGCGGATCTTATTTCTTATAATAGGTTCAATCCTATCTTCATTTAAACTTCAAGTAAGAAGGTTCTCCAATTGTCTACGAGGGTTGTCTTACCTCTATACTTAACTCTTCTGCCTCTTTACATCAATTCTCTCTCCTTCTTTCGAGCCTAGATTTCTGTTGGATATGGCTTAGTTTATATGTCCATATTTTCCTCCAGTTAGAGATTTTTTTCGTTGAATAAGTGGAAATACATACTACCATCCATAAGAGGATTGCTAGTTGGCTTCCTTTTAGCAATATCCCTTTCAAACATGAGTAGGATACCTCTTGTTGAGAAAGTCGTTGACTCTCCAATTTTGAAGGAATTCTTCCCAAAATGATAAAGCCTACCATGGTGCCTCTACATGACCTTTGGCTAATCAAATATGAATTGCTACCATTGGCACTTTGACGAGAAAGTGGCTAACGAAGCAATAGATAGAAAGATTTGGAACCACGTGATATTTATAGTCATAGAGTGTGCAAGCTCTGTATATATATATATATATATATATATAGTTTTTTTAAAAAGTAATTAAATATAAGACCTAAATTAAAAATATATTTTTTAATAGTGAACTCCACACTTTAATAAAAAGAAGTGCGTGACAATTACAATTTATGACTATCTAGCATTACTTAGCTCCCAACTAGGCCAACCATTTCCTACGTAAATTAATGAGATTTACTCATTGACAGTCATTCTTGGATGATAAACTTTGTTTAATTGGAAAACGAGGGTATAAATCCTATCAAATATATATATTTATTGATGCTTATACGATAATTAGAAAATCTTATATTGATAAGTATTTTAGCCAAAAAGAGATCATATAAAATTAATGATATGAACTCATGGGATTGAAAATTTATTGAACCCACAAACAAATTGAAATCCACTTAAGAAAGTTAAGAATCAAGTCAAGATGATTTAGACTGGTAGAAACTTAAGTTTCAATTACCTAGACTGTAGAGAGAACGCCACAAAGGATTTGCTTTAATAAGTTCTTAGTTCAATTAAAAACAAGTAGAAAAAATAAGAATTATCTATGAAGAAAATACTATTCACGTTCATAATACTAGAAACCATTGAGCCTAATAAGGCTTACATCACTTAAAGATATAACCTGAACATTTTCAAATCCAAAAATTCTAAACTACACTCTTATAGCTAATAAAAGAAGTCCACATAATGAATTAAATAAACTCAAATGCTTGCAACCATAGAAATATAAAAATACGTCCACACATTTATACTTATTAAAATAAAGTTTTCACTAAACCATTAGGCTAGGTCGCTCCTCTCTATAACTTATATTACATGAATTAAAGCTAACTCTTCTTCTTTCAAGCCTATCTTAAATGTTAGGTTATTGCTTGATGAATTTGTAAACTTGCCCATAGTAGATTGCATTAGTCCTTATATTGATTATTTGATTTTCTTAATTTTTGACCTTGTGATTGGCCCATTTAGATCTTGAGAGGAATTTTTAAGACTTGATCCATTATGATGCCCATCAATTAAACTCATAAATTGACATGATATGATTTGATACGTCAAACTATGAAGTTAGTTTTATTGTAAAGTATATTTAACGTACTACATTATATCCCATTTGTTTGTAAATTTATTTTTGTAAAATTGTTTTGTTTGTAACAACTCTTTTAAGTTATGTTGGAATTTCACCTTCTATTATATGGATTAAATAGAGAAAGATCAATGATATAAAGACAACCAAACTACAACTACTTTACTACTACATAATAAAATAATATTTGAGAAGTAATACTTTTAGTACTAAATGTATAAGTTCTGCACAATTTATTTAAAAAATGAGATAAATATGGATAAAATTATTTGTTAACTAGGATCATACTCTTTTTTAAAAACGGTATATATAACCTACCTATTGTAAAATTATATTTAACATTACTCATAATATTTCTAAGATTTAACATTACTCATAATATTTCTAAGATTTATACATATTAAAATAAAAGAAAAAGTCAATTTTTTTAAAAAGAATTAATATTTATTAATAAGTTGTAAAAAAGTTATCAAGAATAGTAGGTCTATTATTTGTGAATAGAAAAATCTAATTTTGTTTTTTTTTTTTATGTTTTTAAAGCAAATCTAATTTAGTTGTGATACGAACAACTTTGGTCTTGGATTTGGAATACATTACAGTCCATCCACAAGAGTTTACTGGCAGAAAGGCCCTATGGGCAATCATGAGCCGAGACCTATTTTTATATATTTAAAAACTTCTGATATTTTTATTTTGACTTTTATTTTTATTCTTATAAGTTAAAAAGAAGAGTTGAAAGCATACATGGGCTATCCAACCCATAAAAAGAAGCAAGGTGAGGAGGCCCAGCCCATATTTCCCGGAAGCATTGCAATCAGTGAAACCCTAGACGCAGGCTCAGCAGAAGCCGCAGCCATATATAAATCTAACTACCGTCTCCAACCTAAGGTTTTCAGCGGCGACGCCCGTATCCTTTTTTAACCACAGAGAGGCAGAGGGAGAGTAAGCAAAGATGCCGGCTGGTCACGGTCTTCGTTCCCGGACCCGAGATTTGTTCGCTAGACCCTTCAGGAAGAAGGGTTACATACCCCTCACGACCTACCTCAGGACCTACAAGATCGGTGACTACGTCGACATTAAAGTGAACGGCGCCGTCCATAAAGGTATGCCCCACAAGTTCTACCACGGCCGCACCGGCATAGTCTGGAACGTTACAAAGCGCGCCATCGGCGTCGAGATCAACAAGCAGGTACTTCCATACATAATTCCTATTGGCTTCCGGGTCTTGTGGAAATGGTTTTTATTTTTTGGGTTTTGCAGGACTTGGCTGGTTTTGAGTTTTTCATGATTTAGGGAGATGCCGTGGAAGGATTGCTTTTAGATTAACTCTGTTCTGTCCTCTCTAGGTTTCTTATTTATGGTTTTCTTATTTACACTTTCTTTCTTGTGTAGCTGATTTGCTTGATGATTTGCTTACTGTCTTTGCTCTTCTGGGTCTCTGATCTTCCGTTTGAGACATTTTGTGTTTGAATCTTATGGTCATTATTTTTCATGCTTTGGGTTGTATACTTGATATGCTTGACGATTTGCGTCTGTTAGTTTTTCGTGTAATCGGTGCGGCTGGTCCAAAATCTTTAAATTAGTGACTGAATATTTACGTTCACAGACCTAGCATTGAGTGCATAATGGGGCTCGTTGAAGCCATTCCATTTTGACTCACAACGCAATGCGCCAGGGATAGAGTTAATTATTTGCCATCGATGACCGTGCTATGCGCCATTTTCTTGTCTCCATATATTATGATTAATTGTTCCCGTAATTCATCTATTGGAGATTGGTCGGGAGAGATTTTTTAATTTTTGATTTTGTTGCTCGGCTTGTCATCGGTGGCTACCATTTGGATGTTGCATGCTGAAAAACAGAATCTCTCGCCCCATTTCGGGCCTTATAGTTTTGGATGGATCTGGCTACCATTGGGATGTTACTAGTGTCTAACTGTTGTCAACAATGATTTTCAATGTAGCAGTAGATCCTTGTTTATTGATGGCTTTCAGCCACTTTATGAGACGTTTCAAAATTTGTTGTTTTTGGGTAGCGTGGACTGAGGACCATATGTCTGTGTAATATAGAGGATCTTCCATCTAATTGTGATGCATGTATGTGAATGCAGGTCGGTAACAGAATAATCAGAAAGAGAATCCATGTTCGTGTGGAGCATGTGCTGCCTTCAAGGTGCACGGAGGACTTCCGTCTCAGGAAGCTCAAGAATGATAAACTGAAGGCTGAGGCAAAGGCAAGAGGTGAGGTCATCAGTACAAAGAGGCAGCCAGAGGGCCCTAAACCAGGTTTCATGGTCGAGGAGGGTGCAACATTGGAAACTGTGACTCCTATTCCTTACGATGTTGTTAATGATCTTAAGGGTGGTTATTAGGTCTTTGCTATTGCTACTTAGGGCTTATCTTATCAAAATGTGTCCTTTGTTAGTTTCTTCATTTTGGAAATGGTATTATTTATGCATCAGAAGAGTTTTGTTTTTATAATATATGGATATTTTCTGTATGGAATATTACAGTTTTCGTTGAATTTTGCAATTTTATCCAAGGTCTTTTTATTTTCCTATATAGAAATCTGCTTGCAGCTATATGGCTTGAGCTATTCTGGTGTTGTGGTTAGTCCAGACGTTAATTTGCATCATTTCTATTCAGGAGACAGGTAAAAGGTGAAATATAGCGTAAAAAAAAAAGATTTGCTCACCTCGTTTTCGGAAGTGCAGATGAACAAGTTCTTCAGTTTCCAAGTGCTTAAAAGTTTCTGGTATTCCTTTGTTATGTTCACTGTAGAGTGGAGGTGATTAGTAGGGCTGTACGCCAATCTGACCCGACAGCAAGAATTTCTGACCTGACCTGACCTAGGCTGTAACCAGATTAGCTGTTTAGCCGAATACCCAATTACTTGATATGGGTATTCCAACCCCATAACAAACCAGATTTACAAACAGTGTTCCTCTTTTCATTTTTTCCTTTCATTTTCTTTTCTTTTCTACCAAAAACAACACGAAACTTCAATCGGGTGGCTTTTTTGTTCAGTCCTAGTGATTAGTGTCTTTCTTATGAGTTGTTTTATGAGTTGTAGAAAGTGTTTAGATTATAAATTATTGTTTTTGATCTCTATGAAAGGGTTTTGCTTTCATATGAGCAAGGAGAAGTCTCGGAAGGTGGCGGGAAAGGAAGAGAGGAGAGGAGAGGGATGGAGGACCCCCTTCCTCTCAGGTGTTGTTTTTGGAGGGAAAGGTGTTATAGAGGAATGATTTATCTAATATAAGATTGTAGACATGATAATACCATAGACTTTAATAAAGAAATATTGATGCGTCTCTTGCATTAGTTTCGTAATGAGAGAACAATGTGCTTAGGGTTAACATGTCAATTGAAAGTATAGTGTTCTCCATCGTGACATTTTTAAGATTTATTTAATATAAGATTGAGCTTTCAATTGTGAATTTCAATTGTGCTTTTTAAGTTTTCTCTGTTGTGACATTTTTTATTCTTTTGCTCAAAAATTTTTAGGACAAAATATTGTGGAAATTCACAACGGATTGCTCACTCGGGATTGTCTGATAGGTACCTCGGTCTTATCCCGATCATCTAAGGAGTCCTCATTGCAATGTTGTTCTCTTTAACGATCGAGTGGGACTCCAATACTTGGTAAAGATAATATGGATGAGGGAAATTGTTAAGTGAGACCAGAATTTAGTGGAGTACAAAGACAAGTGTCTGGGCTAATGGCTAGGTTATGTGCAAAGGGGTGCACGACAAAGGTGGTTTTGAGATGTACGACTATGGTTACTTGGTTTGACCGTGTGGTATGTTGCTAGGGTTTGAAGTGGTCGAATTAGGGCTAGGGCAAAGGTAGGATTTCGGCCAAGGACATTTTAAGTCATTTGGTCTAGGGTTCGGAAGGGTTTTGGTAATTCCTAAAAAATAAGAATATGGCTTATAGTGTGATAAGGTGGGCGGCAAGGCTAAGGAGTGTTGTGGCCGAATATGTGATGACGAGGGGGAGGAATTTGATTGGTTCACTCTTCCATTGATGACCAATCAAATGAGAGAATGATGTGGCAATTTAATGAGATGACAATTGAAATTTCGACTAGGGCAAATTGGTGATGGCCGAATATGCTTGTTATGGAAATTGGTTGGGTTTTGAATTTAGAAAGTGTTTGATTTGGTGGGAAAAGATATGGCCGGTTATGTGAGGGTTTGTGGGGGTCAAAATTCACTTTAATTGGATGAGAGATGTATGAATTTAAGTGAGAAAGTATAGGAGATATGATGATAGGTGGCCGGCTAGGGTAAAGTGCAAGATGGGAAAGTGTCTTGGCTAGGATTTCATGGCCTATGGCTGAATTGCTTCTAGGGTTTGGGGGATTAGTTGCCGTGGACTAGGCTAGGGTTTGAGGCTGCCGTGAGGTGTAATGTAAGGTAAGGAAAAACACAAAACAATTAGATGAATCAATCAAGAAGAATTGAACACCTTTTAGGAGCAAGTTCTCGCCAAACCCTTTCAAGAACTTCAAGGGTTCGGCAATTACCAATCATTCAACACTTCAATACTTTTTTAACATGCAACACTCTCACTCACTTACTTGTGAGCAATCCGAAACTCACAAGGGTTGTAGGTTTCAAAATCCTCTAAGGAACACACACACAATTTCTCAAATCTACAAGTGGTGTGGATTTGGCCTCACCAACACAAACTTACTAAACAATCAAACAAACACTTAAGAACACAAAAACATAAAATCACTCAACAAGAACGCAGTCCACCCGAAACACTATTTCTGAATAACCTCAATATTTTTATAAATAAACTGAAATTAAAGGATATATGCGGATTACCAATTTACGAATTGCACGGATGATCCTATTATAAAGGGATTCACGAATTGCACTTTTAGGAAGTTCAAGTGCCAAGCACCGAATCCAAAGCACAATGAGTGGCCGGCCTAATTCTTTCTCAAGAGCAAAGTCTAATTCTTAAATGTTCATAGATAATAAAAATGAAACCTAGAAAACCTACTTGAAGTGTCTTACGACTTGGAAACCCCCATTAGGTCCCTTATTAAGAAGAACTAATTACTAAAATAACCAAGGCAATACAAATAATAAAATAGTATAATTAAAAGGTGATGGTGGCGCCACATGCATGGTGTGGTATTGGGGTGCTAGTGGCCCAGGGTGGGCTGGCGTGCTGCTACCTTCACGGTCAGGCTTATCTCATGCTTTCTCGCTGCATGACGTCTGGTGGTGCTCGGGGCATGGTTTTATGTAGGACCAACTGATGGTGCTCATGGTAGTGTGCCATACATGGTCCTGGTGGTAGGCACAGGGTCAAACCATGTCGCTTTGATGCTGCCCAGTCAGAGTGCTCGTGCGGTGGACCTGCATGGCTCGGGCTAGGTGACGGGGTAATGTGCATGTATGGCCCAAGCTGATGGTCTGGGCACGAGCTGCATGACACGGGCTGGTTTTGTGCGCTAGATGACATGCATGGTTTGTATGCTATTGGCCTGCCTGCTCTGCAAGGCGTGGGCTGGTGCCGCGCGCTAGATGATGTGCCTGTGAAGACACACTACTAATATCACTGAGTGGAACTGTGGTGCGCAGTGATGCGCGTATGGTGGGGCGCAGGTGCACACGCATGCGTGCGCGCAAGTGAATGCGCTGTGGGGCGTGCCTATGCGCATGCAGGGCTGTGCGCGCGCACTGTGCATAGCCAGTAGCCTCGCTGGATGTCTGCGGCGTGTCAAGGCCTAGGCCAAGGCATGCCTGCAGGGTAACTAGGGAACTGTCCTGACCTTCAAGGCCTGAGTCAGGGCTTGGCCCTAGGCAACTCTTTTAGGGGTTCTGACATTTTTCCTCTCTTCGAGCACATCGTTGTCGTCAAGGATCAAATGAGGATACCTCGTCACCATGTCATCATAATCCTTTTAAGAAGACTCCTCTTTTGACAACCCTTGCCATGAAATCAGTACCTGCCATACTTTCCTCCTACTTCTCTCCCTTACTACTACCCGGTACTCAAGTACCTCTCTAGGCTGTAGAAGCATCATTCATTCTTCATCGAAACTAGGAAGGTCTTGAATTATCATGCTTGGGTTCCCGCTCTCAAGTCAAGTTTGGAAAAGACATAAGTTCCATGTAGCTCATCTAACATCTCATCTACTGTGGGTATGGAAAATCTGTGCAAAATCTCCAAGTGCCATCTTTCTTTTTCACCAAGAGAACGGGTGAAGAGAAATGGCTAGTGCTAGCTCGATTGAATCCTACATTCAACATCTCCTCAACTTGTCTTTCTATCTCTTCTTTCTGAAAGTGTGCAAAACGGTATGGGGGAACATTGACTGGCTTGCTTTCATCTACTAGCACAATTTTGTGATTGAAGGGCCGGTTGGGTGGTAAGGAGGTAGGTACCTCCAACACTCCTTTGTGCTCTTTGAGAATCTCTTGGACTTCTTCGGGTAACAAGGCAATTTCTTCTTGATGGTCTCCATCATCTTTCTTGTCTAAGTCACAAACTGATCCTTCTCTAGCCAACACAATGGCAAAACACTTAGCTCATCCTTTGCAAAGCTTCTCAAATGCTAAGGCCTCACATGGCCGAATCTCACTAAGGTTCATGACTTTCCATGTGTGCTTCTTAGTCCCCATTTTGAACTCCATTGCCATTTTATCATAATCATTGAAGACTTTGCCCACACTTTTGAGCCAAACATTGTCCAAGATAAGGTTTAACCCAACTAATGCCAACACATGCAAGTCAGCACTAATCCTCACACCTTACACATTCATCTTGGCATCCTTCACAATGGCTTTACACTTGAGTTTATTACCATTTGCTACCTTCACTTCAAATGGTTGAATGAGGTTCGGCCTTAACCCAATTTTGTGCACCAAGTTTGTATTGATGAAATTGTGAGTAGGTCCACTATCCACCAACAAAGAAACTTCATTCTTCCATATCCATCCATGACCCTCATGGAAGTGGGTGTTGAGACCTCGAACATGGCATGAAGAGAAATTTTGGCCTCCTCCCCCTCCTCAAGGGTTTCGGCCTCCACTACTACTTCATCATGGCTTGTGGCTTCTTTAAATGCATTTTCATCAGTCATCACAAAAGCTTTGGCCGAACTATATTTGTGCTCACGGTCCCATTTTTCACCACACTTAAAACAAAAGCCTTTCTTGATTCTCACTTGGACCTCTTCCCTTGACAATCTCTTCACTTCATTGGACTTCGATTTTAAGGTCCATTCATTGCTCTCTTTACCTTTCCAAGGTGATTTGGTTTGCAAAGGGTTGACGGTTTTGCTCCCCACATCCTTGATTAGGCATTTCTCCAAAGAGAAATTTTCTTCATAAATCTCGGCCATCCTCTTGGATTCTTGTAGACTGCCTTAGCTTCACTTCTTTAGCCAACCATGGTTTCAATCTATCCACAAAGGTTCCCACTAGTGTCTCATCGGACTAACCTCGAACCATGGTTTAGAGTTGTCTGAAATCTTTCACATACGTCTTCACTTTGCCTTCTTGCTTGAGCTTAACAAGTTGGCCATGGTAATTAATGGTGGGTGAAGAGCCGAATTGAAGGAGGAACTCCCTCTTAAAGGCCGTCCATCTAAGTCTTCTTCTCTCTTTATCTTACTGGTCACGGATCTATCTCCACCACTTACTTGTCTTGCCATTAAGATAATAGCAAGCGGTTGACACCATCTCATTCCTCGGGACATCATATGTATGGAAAAAAAGATCTACTTTATCCAACCACTCGTAAGGATCTCCTCTACTAAATCTTGAAAATTCCACCTTAGGTCTTCGGAGTCTCCGGTCATAAGTCCGGTTTCCCCCTCTTTCATTCCCAAAGTCATCCCGGTGTCTTCTTTCTTCTTGGCCTCTTTCTTCATGTTGATAGTGTCCTATTGATGCTTGGTCATTTTGAGAATTTGCCCTACCTTGATTCACTTCTTGCTCGGCCATGTTATGCTTTCCATAGTAGGGTATGTTTCGCCTCTCATTTTGAGATGGTTCATACCTAGGTGGTTTCATTCTCGCACCTTAAGGTTCTCTCAAGTTGCTAGGACTTCTTGGTCGATCACCACTATCCTGTAACTATCTTTATACTACAACCTTAGAATTCTTCACAAGTCCTCCTTGTCGGTACACACATCTTGGAGGATCACGCATGTTCTCATACACACTCGGGTCGGTGTCATCTACATAGCATTCATCATCATGCTTCGAGGCTTTTCTTCTTGCAACTCTTTCATTGTTTGCATGTGCCTCTCGTTGTAAGGCTTCGATGCTTTTTCGGTTCTCCAAAGATTCACGGGTTTGAGTGTTCATTGTCATAACTAAATTGGCAATGTTTGTGTTCATTTCATCAAGAGACTTGTGTATCTTCTCAGTTTGTCCTTTTAGAGCGTCAAGTTGTTTCCGGTTGGAATTCTCATAACCCTCGTTGGTAGGTCCCACACGGCTCATGCTTGCACACTGTTTTGCAACTGACTTGGACTCGGTATTGCAATACAAATTACGGTTTGGGGAAGCTTGGGTGTTCGGCAATGGTGTGTTGGGCTTGGGAGCTTGCTCAGCTACTCAAGTCCAACCTTGAGTTGCCCACCTTTTAGGATGGACAACCCCTTTTGCACACTTTTGACCTTGGGTCCTCTACCTTTTGATGGTAGCCGACCCCTTCAAGAACCAACCTGTTCTCTTCCTCAACCCCCAAACTTCTCAACAAATTCAACAAATAATGTGCAAGAAAAGTAAACGACGCCGAGGACCTCCGTGGTCCTCCCAACAAATTTACAAAAGTTCAAGTTAACGCGTTGGTTACCTCGTGGAGAAGTGAAAACTTCTCTAGTATCACCAAGCAAGAATCTCTTGGATGAGACTCTCAATGAAAGCAACAGTTTAGGACTAATAGGGACCTTGGTCTTATTCCAATCACCTAAGGGGTCCTCCTTGCAATGTTGTTCCCTCCAACGATCAAATTGGACTCCAATGCTTAGTAAGGATAATATGGATGAGGGAAATGGTTAAGTGAGGCTAGAATTTAGTGGAGTTCAGGGGCAAGTGTTTGGGCTAATGGCTAGGTTACGTGCAAAGGGGTGCACGGCAAATGTGGTTTTGAGATGCACGACTATGATGACTTGGTTTGGCCGTGTGGTGTATTGCTAGGGCTTGAAGTGGTTGAATTAGGGCTAAGGCAAAGGTAGGGTTTTGGCCAAGGGCATTTTAGGTCATTTGGTCTAGGGTTTGAAAAGGTTTTGGTAATTCCCAAAAAATAGGAATATGGCTTATAGTGTGATAAGGTGGGCGGCAAGACTAGGGAGTGTTGTGGCCGAATATGTGATGATGAGGGGGAGGAATTTGATTGGTTCACTCTTCCATTGATGACCAATCAAATGAGAGAATGATGTGACAATTTAATGAGGTGGCAGTTGAAATTTTGGCTAGGGCAAATTGGTGATGGTCGAATATGCTTGTTATGGAAATTGGTTAAGTTTTGAATTTGGAAAAGTGCTTGATTTGGTGGGAAAAGATATGGCCGGTTATGTGAGGGCTTGTGGGAGTCGAAATTCACTTTAATTGGATGAGGGATGATGTAGATTTAGGTGAAAAAATATAGGAGATATGATGATAGGTGGCCGGTTAGGGTAAAGGACAAGATGGGAAAATATCTTGGCTAGGGTTTCATGGCCTATGGCTGAATTGCTTCTAGGGTTTGGGGGATTAGTTGCCGTGGACTAGGCTAGGGTTTAGGGCTACCGTGAGGTGTAATGTAAGGTAAGGAAAAACACAAAACAATTAGATGAATCAATCAAGAAGAATTGAACACCTTCTAGGAGCAAGTTCACGCCAACCCCTTTCAAGAACTCCAAGGGTTTGACAATCACCAATCCTGCAATACTTCAACACTTCTTCAACATGCAACATTCTCACTCACTCACTCACTCTTGAGCAATTCGAAACTCACAAGAGTTGTAGGTTTCGAAATCCTCTAGGGAACACATACACAATTTCTCAAATCTACAAGTGGTGTGGATTTGGTCTCACAAACACAAACTCACTCAATAATCAAACAAACACTCAAGAACATGAGAACATAAAATCACTCAACAAGAACACACTCCACCTGAAAAACTATTTTTGAATAACCTCAATATTTTTATAAATAAACTGAAATTAAAGGATAGATGTGGATCACCGATTTACGAATTGCACGGATGATCCTCTTCCAAAAGGATTTACGGATTGTACCCTTAGGAAGCCCAAGTGCCAAGCACCGAATCCAAACCACAATAAGTGGCTGGCTTAACTCTTTCTCAAGAGCAAAGTCTAATTCTCAAATGTCCAAAGATAATGAAAATGAAATCTAGAAAACGTACTTAAAGTGTCTTACAACTTGGTGACCTCCATTAGATTAAAGAACTAATTACTAAAATAATCAAGGCAATAAAAATAATAAAATAGCATAATTAAAAGGTGATAGTGGCACTGCATGCATGTTGTGGCCGTGGGGTGCTAGAGGCCCAGGGTGGGCTGGCGTGCTGCTACCTCTATGGTCAGGTTTGTCTCGTGCTGTCTCGCTGCATAGCATCTGGTGGTGCGCGGGGTTTGGCTCTATGCAGGGCCAACTGATGGTGCTCATGGCAGTGTGTCATGCCTGGTCCTGGTGGTAGGCACAGAGTCAAGCCACGTCGCTCTGACGCTGCCCAGTCAGGGTGCTCGGGCTGGGTGCCGGGGTGATGTGCATGTATGGCCCAAGTTGACGGTCTGGGTACGGGCTGCATGGCGCAGGATGGTGCCTCGCGCTGGATGGCATACATGGTGTGCATGCCACTGACCTGCTCTGCATGACGCGGGCTGTGAAGACACGCAACTAACCGCGCTGAGTGGGGCTGTGGTGCGCAGTGATGCCCGCATGGTGGGGTGCAGGTGCACAAGCACGCGTGCGTGCAGGTGAATGCGCTATGGGGCACGCTTATGCGCACGCATAGTGCACACGCATGCGTGCGCGCAGGTGAATGCGCACAGGGCTATGCGCATGCACTGTGCGTGACCGGTAACCTCGCTGGGTGTCTGCGATGTGTCAAGACCTGGGCCATGGCATGCCTACAGGCTAAACAGGGAACTTTCTTAGCCCTTCAAAGCCTGAGTCAAGGCTCCACCCTGGGCAATTCTCCTAGGGGTTCTGACGTTGTCGAGGGTGTATATCAATGAGCCTTTGTAGGTGTTTAAGGTCTTAATCTTAGATAAAGCATGAAGTTTAATATGAAGGGAGTGCATAGGGTTATGTAGTTGGATGATATATACTTTGGTGTATTGGTGGTGATTACAACGTCCCTCATTTGGTAAAGCAAAAGATTGAGGATAGCTACTCTCACTTCATCCATGAGCAAGACATGTTATATATTCCTTTTGCTTGTATATAATACTATTCTTTGTTTGGAATATATGTATTCAAGAGTATTGGCATTGACTAGTAAAATGCTAGTCAAATCTAAATTTTGACTAAATCTTCTAGCTACATTGGACTAGCCAAATCACTCCAACTCAAACTATAAACTACAATAAATGGAAAAGCAAAGGAAAATTGCGAGTTATTGTTTAACAACCAAAATATTTTTTTATTCTCATTTTTCTCTCCCTTTTCCCACTTTTCTCCCTTCAACTCCTACGTATCAAGCTCACCTTACTACTAACCCTAAGTTATGCTTTCTCTTAGCAAATTTGTTTTCTACTACATCTGTCGGGAATTTGGTCTATAGCATGTTAGAGTGAATAAAATGTCGAAAATTTCAAAGCCAAGAAGATGACTTTGGGTTCACAACATGACTTTTCATGAGGTTTGAATCGTAGCACAACATTTCAACAAGATCGATTCTAGTCCGCAAAAGAATACTCCAAAATGTAGTTAGTTATTGGTAAACATTTATTTATAAAAGAAAAAGGTTATTGGTAAACAATTTGAATGTTTGTGAAACAATACAATCGATGGATTCCTTTGAATCATATATCGTGTGAAGTTTCAACAATAATTTGGTAAGCACTGATCACTCTAGCTGTATCAAGACTACTGTTGTGGATCTGATTCTCCACTCCCACTTCCTATGCTTTCTTAAAGGCTAGGTTTGTAAAATTAACTTCCAAACAAAAGAAAAGATCATGTGTTTGAAAGTAATGGGGAGTAAACACCTCGAAAGTTTTGGAATATTGAGCTTATGCACATGTACACAAAACGACATAAAAAATTAAATATCCAAATCTGATGCACTGGAATTTGGACTGTCCAAATTCGGAGCAAATGGCTGGTTTTGGTAGTTTTGGATGTGGTCCAATAGCGGCACAAACTGCCAGCACATGGCAGTGTGAGGTTGATTAGCGACGTAGGGGAGAAGACACGTCATTAGGTTTTTGAGGGTGAAGGGTGATTATTTTGCAATGTTTTAGGAGAAAGGTGAGGTGGAGCATGAAATCCACGTGCTTCGGAGGAGATAACACATGTGACTCAAGTGGTGTTATTGTTTGGGGATAGGACTCCTGCCGACACAAGCGAATGGTGCTAGCCGCTAGGAGTTGCTAGAGTCAACATATGGTGGATGAGATGGTCTGAAGAGCATGTTTGGGAAGTTAGATGATCTCATCTCATTTCAAAATTTCTCAAAATTTCTTTTCTAAATATCATTCAGAGACAAACATTTTTCAGTTTCAGATTTTCAATAGTTTCATTTAATTATTATCTAGTCATTATAACTTTTTCAAACTTACAAACAAAATACAAAGAATAATATATTTTTCAAATTTCAAAATATAAATAATTATTAATATCAAAAAGTCATATGATAATAATATTGTAACTTAATTTATAGTATTTTTATTTAATTTTCTTTCTCTTCTTTCCTAAAACTTAATAAAATATCTTAACTCAAATTTTTTCTTTACTATTCATAAGTTATTTAACTACTATTCATAAATTTTTCATCTTATCTTATTTTCTAAATGAGCTCTAAGGTTAAAGGTGGAGGGGGGTAGCTCCTTATTGATAACTTATAGTCCATCGATTATCCATCACCACCAGCCTTATCATCTTGATCTTATCCTAGGCTTGTGTAATAGCTTTATGTTTCATACTTTTCTAAACCCTCGTAACAAACTATTATATATATAAAATACATGGCTTCCAATCTACACTATGGTAGAGTTGATTTTCCATATTTTATTCTTTATGGTATCAGAGGATTTCTTCTAACTCACGTCTTCCTCGATACTATGGCCGTTGACTTGATCACCTTAGCTATGTTAACCACCAACCCCATCACAACTTCTACCTCAACTGTTGTCAGCCTTTGTCATGTTGTCACCATTTGCCTTACCAATAATACCTACCTCCTGTGGAAATCTCAGATGGTTTCCTAATTTCGTGGCAAAAAGGTTTTTTGACTATATTGATGGCAACATTCTTTTCCCAGCTCACTTTTTGCCTTCTACTACCTCTAAACTCACACTCAATCCTGCCCATTCTCAATAGATGGATCAAGACCAAATCGTTCTTAGCTCCTTACTTTCCTCTTTGTCCAAGGACATTATGCAATGGTGGTTGGCCTCAACACCTCATGCGATTTGGACGTCCCTTGAGAAGTTTTTTGTACCAACTCACGGGTTTGGGTGATGACCACTAGACTTCAACTAGTAGCTCTCAAGAAAGGCAGTAGCTCAATTGTTGAATACTATCACTAGGTCAAGTTATACTCGGCCTCTCTTATTGCTGCTGGACAACCTCTGAATGACCTTGAGTACACCTACTAACTCTTAGGAGGCCTTGACTCATCTTATGAGTCCCTTGTTATCTTCATCCTCACTCATGTGGATCCCACGTTTGTAGATGAGATTTACGACCATCTTCTTAGTTATGAGTTGTGCCTTCAACAACAGTAATCGATTGTTGATATGGTGGTTGGCTCTGCCAATGTTGTCACTCGTGGTGACTGATCTTCTCGTGGTGGCTTCAAGTCACGTCCATCACAACATCAACAACACCATAGAAGAAGGTAAGCGTGGTCGCAATTCTCAACTATTGTTGCCTTGGCCACCTTTGTCGAGCTTGCTATCATTGTTTCGCCAACAATTACAAAGGAACTCCACATCCGATGCAAGCCTTTGCTGCCTCTCATCCGGCTCCATTGGATCAAGCATGGTATACCAACCCCAGCTGCACTAACCATGTTACTCATGAATTGTAAATTTAATTATCCACTTCGAACTATAATTGGGACTTGACCACTAGAACTTAACCTTTACAAATCTGACTCCATATTTGGCTATTGGTGGATTGTGCTTTGAGGCATCTAAGATAATAGATGCAATAAGGTTGTGTTTGGATAGTGGAGATGATATTAAATTTTGCACATTTTCTTTAAAAAATAGAATAAATCTAAAACTCATGTGAAAAAAATATTTTTTTTTGAGAACGAACCTTACTTTTTTCAAACAAAAAATGCACCGGACTTGCACATGATCTCAGATTATAATTATTAAGTAGTTTAAGCTAGATGTCTAGATTTATTGGATTCCATTTGCTTTATCCCATGTGTACATTTTTATCTTTGAGACATCATGGGACTGAAACCATAAAAAAAAAAAAAAAAAAAACCTAAAAGTGAAAGAAGAGGAAAGAGGATGAGATCGATGATGAGTACACAAAACAAAAAAAAAAAAAAAAAAAAAATCATATCACACCAACTATTTTACAATTTATCTACAACTTCATATTATTTTAAAAAAAAATTTAATTCAAAATGATTGTCCTCGCAAAAATCCAAAGTATAAGAACAAAATAGTTATTTAATTTGTAAAACAATTGTGATATTTATACTTGTCATTATATCTTAAAAAAAAAAAAAACCATGAACAGTGGTGCTGTACTTAATTGAATAAAAGATGTATTGCAACTTTCGTCTGTAAAACAAGATAAAAGTATAATTAACATGCCGGAGGAAGAGTACTCTCTTTATAACCATAACTACACTACGAAGCCAATGCCAAGGAAAAATTGGGATCCTCAAAAGGGTTTTGGCCAATTCTTTTGAATTTCGAAGCAGTAACTCACGTCCAAGTAGCATTTTCCATCATCATCTAGGAACTGAGATCAGAAAAAAAGAAAAGAAATAAAACAAAAGAGCTAATTAAATGAATGCAGAATTCTTTATGTAGTTTTTTTGTTTAATGCTATATAATGAGCTTAACTGTTTTCTGGGTCAACATTTACTCAAGTACCTTGGTTCTGGCCTGATACGAGCCTCTCGCAAGCATTCCCGAAGGGGTAATTTCGTCTTCCATTTCACATGCGTAAGGCTGTTTCTGAGGACTAAAAGTTCCCATCATCTTCTTTGAATTGTCCACTATATATCAAAAGAAATTTGATCTGGAGTGACAGAAATGCGAAATGGGAATAAATTTCAATGGATAATTTAAACGGTGCTTATATTTGTATACCTCTGAGACCAGCCTTCCAGACA